>CM060835.1:115190254-116390254 GCA_030762175.1 Metallyticus violacea
TGAAAGGAAAAATATAGAAATAATAACATCAGATAAAGTACTGGCTTAACTAAGACATCAAGAGAAAAAAATATAAAATTAGGGAGTTTTTAAATATGCATTTAAGAACACAGCATTTAGAAATAAGGCACTTAATCATAAAGATACTTTGTGAAGCTGGTAATGAATATAATTATTTTGTATCGATGTAAACACTCGTGGCTAATCAGCTTACACTCTGTTCTTTCTGGTAGCATATATGTATAATTTGAAAATAATTTACTGTCAGAACTAGAACTATTTCATCAAATGCTTAATGGAATTTATAGCACGAGGGTATTCCCAAAAGTAAATCTCTTATTTTTTAAAAAAATATAAACAAACGTTTATATTCAAAACATGGTGCATAGTTTTAAAGCTTGAACATTCCTCTATTTTTCTACGTAATCAACATTTCGGTCAATGCATTTTTGTAAGCGCTGTGGCAACTTTTGTATGCCCAAGTTATAGCAGCTCGCGCCCATGCTGTAGAGAAAGCCTTGGACCTCACCTTTCATCTCGTAATCGTCGCTAAAGCGCCTTACAGCCGAAAATTCTTTCCACTTGACATGACCCTTGCTCAACATTTCTCTTCTCCGGTTCTGAATCGCCCATCTCAGTTTCTGAGTGTCTCACAACAGCTGTCAGCGTTTATTGTGGTCCCAGGAGCCATGAAATCAACCGACAATACCCCCTTTCGATCCCAAAACACATGACTTTACCGGCATGTGTTCTTTTGAAATTTAGCGCCACTCAACTGATTGTTATTTAGTCTCAGGTGTGAAGAGGAAAACCGAGATTTCATCACCTGTGACAATTGAATCCAAAAGGTTGTACAATGCACGAACTTCGCGCCAGAAGGTAGCGGTTAACGGAAGCTCCATTACAACTGGCTGTCAAGCCAAGACTGAGAGCCCCAGATGCTGTGTGTTGCATTCTGTAGCGAGTTGGGTAAACAACAGAGTGGCCAATTTGCACAAAAAGTTTCCCTGCAGCCCCAGCGCTTTGGAGACCTTACTCTCGTACTGTCCAACAAGAATAAAAACAATCTAGTATGCAAGACAACGATAATAAAACAAAACATGTCATGGCAATTGCATTATATATAAATTTAAATATAAAAAGTAGCTGTGTCATTTGAATGGGGATTGCAGGGGGTGAAACTTAAAATGTAATAAACATTGTTTTTACGTGTCCCATTCAACTGACATGTATCATTTATACATTTATGTTATATTGTTATTGGGAAATTTTGAAATGAAAGCCTGAATAATGTTACACGTAAGAATAGTCGAAAAGTCAAAGTGGATAGTAGAAATAAAAGCATACTATAATTTTGACACCAAGCTGTAGTAGAAAGCTTTGTCTAATGATTACGTGAGAGTACGTTACACTTAAGTGTTTTTCTTTTATTTTTCACAATTGCTTGCGGTATTGCATTGAAACTCATCCCACTACGAGCTTTGCCTAAGTATTAATATATTTAACACTGCTATTTTTTCTATTAAAATTCTTTTTTCAGGAAACTACCAGTGTATTTGGCATATGCAATTTGTTTTGTAGAGGTACTAACCGTACAAGTCAGGTAAAGGCGCGTAAGTTTAGCAAAGGAGGAGAAACAATAACGTACTTGGGTTACCGAATTTAGCGTTTATTGATTAAGTGTTATCCTTTGTATCATTAACTTAACGTGCATGGAACTCTTCAGAGAGCTGGTTGCCGCAATAACACGGTAATCTCAAATGAATAGTGAGGGAGGGAAGAACAGTCGTCAAAAACTGCCCACCCCAGCCTTCCCTATTAACATACCTTTGAGAGAATTCCTTTTGCAGGAATGTGGCAAACCCTTTGAAACATCTGCCCTTATTGACATGGATTGGCTATGGGTGTTCTTTTGTTTCTGTGGCGTTTGATGTTCACCATGACCTGCTCTGTAGAACGCTAGCGAACTACATATTCCAGAGTATTAGGAACTCAAGGCATACCACCAACCAACCAACCGCATCTGCATTTGTACTCTTGGTAATCAAACAGTGATTGGTTACATCCTTTAACATTAAATTGATAGGTTTCACTTGTAAACTTTTCTCTCTCGTTTCAACTTTCATATGAAGGAAAGAAAATGGAACGATCTTTACAGTAGATGTCTAACAGTTTCATTTCGTTTCAAACAAAGATATCACTTTATTTCCCTTCGTCAAGAAAGACTCTTACATAAATGTGGTCATAATAAAGTACAAAATATAAGTAGCTACACCGCTTTTCTTCTTCTTCTTTGAAAATAATACTTAAGCTGAATACCGCTCTGTAGCTAAAGTGAAGACAAATTAACTGTTATTTTCATTTGAAAATTAAAATGCTTGCATTACCACTTATTCTTTAATTGACACAGAATATTTAAAACTTGCATTTTCCTTTATACAGGAGGTCTGTTAAAAACAGCGAAACTTTTAATTATTATAAATTTGGGCTAGTGTTGTCTCTCTCGAGGCATTTGAGCTTCTGAAAGCTTCCTGATACGCGTTTTTAAAGATTGCGCGAAGTTTTGTCTGTGGATTTTTTTATACGAGGACAGGTCCATAAGTTTCCGGCCTCGCCGACAAGGATTATCGCCTTCATAGAACGCTTCTCTAGTGTCATACATTATCTGTTAAGTAAATAATTGAAATTGTAACTTCCGTTCCTCTGTGTTCAGTTGTTCAGATATAGTTGTATAATAAGTCTATGTGTACAAGACTGTGACATGTTCAAAATGGAGTATCGAGTTCACAAAAAATGGACTCACTCCAAATAAAATTAAACAGCGATTGGACGGTGTATATGGGAAAGCATCCCCCTCGTAATCTACCAAAAAAGAATGGTCCAAACTTTTTCGAATGGATCGAAAAAGCATTGAAGACGAAGAGCGTGCAAGTCGGCCCTTGGAGGTACTTACTCCTGAAAACATCGCTCTTGTGGAACGGGAAATTATGGAAGACCGGTGGCTAAAAGTTACAGAAATAGCAGCAAGGTTGGGCCTTTCTAAAACAACAGTCCTTCGAATTATTCATGAACATTTAAACATCAATAACGTTAGTGCAAGATGGGTGCCTTGACTTCTTTCCTCAGTCCAAAAGCAGCTACGAGTCATCTGTTGTCAGGCTTTTTTGGAGCTCTGCCGTGGCAACGAGAGAGAGAAGTTCTACAAACCATTGTTACAGGAGATGCAACTATGGACATCTACTATGATCCCTTATCCAAAAGAGTAAACCTGGCGAAACACGCCTCTAAAGGCCAAGGTCACTCAGTCAAAGATCGTGGCCACAATCTTTTGGGACTGTGAAGGAATTGCTCTTCATTAACTTCAAAAAGAGGAACACCACAGTAAATGGGGAGTACTATGCTGGCCTACTGCACAGACTACGTGCTTCCATCAAAGAGAAAAAGCGAGGAAAGTTGAGTGTTGGTGTGCCTTCTTCACGACAACGCGCCTTTGCACACAACTCTTGTTTCAAAGAAAGTTATGAAGAAATGTGACTTCAAGTAGATCGACCATCCCCCTCTACAGCCAAGATCTAGCTCCCAGTGACTATTTCCTCTCCTCAAAACTCAAGAAGAACCTTCGAGAAAGGAAATTTAAGATGAACGAAGAGGTGATGGATGCTGTTTATGCCCATTTTGCAGACAAGACATTTGACTATTTTTGGGGAGGATTGAAATGTTAATTCAAAGATGTGAGAAGTGTATTGCAATAAAGGGTAACTATATTCAAAGCGGAATATAGTTTTTGTCTTTATCATACCTAGAAAATGGTTAAGTCAGAAACTTATGGACCTATCCTCTATAAAACCTTTGCTGTTTCATCGTGTATTTCAGCTATGGAAATTGTGCTAATTCAGGAGAGTACGGAGGTTGAAGAAAACGTTTATCATCTCATGAGTCTCGGTGTAAAGAATTTATGAAGTTTCACACAAAATTTTGCGCTGCTCATGATGGCATACCATCCCGATAATGGCAGAACACTGTTGCAAAGAAAGTAGCATGGCCTCGACTGAAATAAGTAACACTGATCAGCAAACGGGAGACATCACGTCAAGGCCAGGGCTACCAACCGCTTTTTGCTAAGATACTTCTTTGTAGCAGAATTTTGAACAGATCTCATAAAGTGGAAGGAAATCTTGTCTTTCAATTTAATCTGAAAAAAACTTTTAAATTTTTTTTGGGGGGGGGGGTAATTTTGTTCAAATAAATTTTGCAGAACGCTATTGATTTCCGAGATAATCGTTGTTTTGTTTTGCACAATCTTGCAACTATTGAAGTGCTTGCTGTTAATTCTTTATCTTCTGTAGTTGTTGTAACAACGAACGAAATGTCGCTAACAGCTTAATTAAGGGATTATTGACAATTTAATTAGACATAATAAAATGTATACGTAACAGCTTCGGTTCAGATTATTTAATAGAACCACTCAAAATTACTTATCTTAAAACACGACTTAAAAATGGCGCTATTCTGTTCGGAATCTTTTTTCAATACATTTGTGTCGTTGCAATACCGTTACATGCGTTTCACTATTAATGAGTAATATTTCAAGATACTACATTGTTAAAAGATTGAATTGGTTTGTTTCAACACAGTACATACAGTATAGACGGCTTGGATATAGTGCGGGATTGAAGCGCGCAAGTCACGAAATTGAATGTATTCTCCTACAGATAAGATAAAGATAAAGATAGCTTATTGGTCCCATAAGGGTAAAGACTCCTAACAAGTAGGGAAAGCTCGTTTTTTACTAACGTGGTGAGATATTCCTCACTAGTTGTTCGTATGCTGTTTAAGAAACTGACTGATTTGTTCTTTGGTTACTCCATTTCTCACTGCACTAGTTGCTGCTCGAGAGATTTCTGTTTTTCTCTTCCTCTTGCTACTCTTGACCTGCACGTTCCTTGAAGAGGTCTGTGCATCTTCTTCTGGGTCTGCCTTGTGTCGTTCCACATGGAGATCTTGTAGGTCCATCTATTGTCCGGCATTTTTGGGACATGGCCGCTCCATTCCCATTTGCTTCTGGTAGCGATGTCTGTTGTCTGGAATAACTGATTTATTAATACTATAAGGATTTTGTCCTTCAAAGTTATTCCCAGGATGTTGCGTTGCATTTTTATTTGACATATTTGAATTTTGTTCTTTCGTTTTGCTGCTATTGACCATGTCTGGCACCCATATAGTAATTCAGGCTATACACAAGTTTCGAGCGTCTGGAATCAGATTTTCTTAGTTAGTGTTTGGTGTAGATGGAACAGCTGATCGCTCTGAGCTCTTACAGATAACTCTGCATAAATAAAGGGATGACAAACCGAGAACATTTATTGCAATTTTTTAAATAAATTTAACGGCTATTAGGTACACGCATGCTATCGAAATCCTAATAATAACCATTGCCAAAAGTAAGCATTCCATTGCATATGGAATGCATTAGCATATTTATTGTTGACGCTAAAGTTTATGCCACCGATTTGATGGCCGTTGGTCCTACCCACCTTGTGAATTAAAACCTGGGATATTTTTCTGGTTGACACTTGCACAGATTACGACAATAACAGAAATTTTGATGCTGAATGGAATGCCTCGAACAATTCTGACCAAATGGCCTTAGACGTTCCAAGATGCTGTTTCACTAATAGAAAAATGTAAAAATACTCAGAAGTGTTTCGCCGAATAATAATAAATACTGATACTAAAACAAAACTCATTATCCCTTCATTATTTTATTATTATTATTATTATTATTATTATTATTATTATTATTATTATTGTTGTTGTTGTTGTTGTTGGTTTTGTTAGGCTGTTCTTACATAGTAAAACGCTGCCAAGAAAATGAATGCAGAAAATTAACAAATCGAGATAGTATTTGCGCAGTGAATTTTCTCTTGAATAATTAATGGCTTATTACACATATATATGATGATTGATGATTTGTTTTATTTACGGACGTTCTTTAATATATCAGGTCATCAACGTCCCATTCTATTCAGGGCGTGAAACGGCCGACAATTTTTGCTCAGAAGCCTCTTCTTTCAGGCTTGAGGTTCTTTATCGTGCCGTAAATGTACGACACGGGACCCACGGCTTTATTTCCCTTCCGAAGGAAGCCATTCTTAGGATTTTTACGCCCGAAAAAATCCATCGGTCCTGGCCTGGTTCGAATCCGCGTTCTTGGGTTTAGAAGGAAAGTATGTACACATATATAGTAATTTTGCAGAACACCATTTTATCTCTTTACCATACTCTTCTCACCTTACCCATTTGACTGTGCAATATAGGGTATAATAGAGTAAAGCGCGGAAAACACAATAAATGCGTTTCAGAAATATTTCATTTGAGGAATTATAAAACTAAGCTAAGCTCGCCAGCTTCTTAATTTGATTTATTGTGTCAGAAACGTTATTGCACTTTCTCAAATAAACATAAAGTAGCAGGGAAAATATAAAATAATAATAATAATAATAATAATAATAATAATAATAATAATAATAATAATAATAAAATGCTTAAGCATCATTCAGAAACACCAGTAAACAATAAAAAGTGAAAACCAGATTAAAAAATGCGATCTACCCACCTTAATATGGTGTTCTACATAATTACCTTTCATTTAATTGATAATTACTGGAATTTCATATCTATTTTGTAAATAATAATTACATCACAAAAGCTACGTATAAATTTGAAACTTCTACGATTAATAGCCATTAGTTAGACAATTATGTTGTTAGCCGAGATATCAGATATGGCACTATTCACCGAACTTTTAAACTCATCACGCATAAAAAATAGCTATTATTAACATTTTCTCCAAAACGGCAAAGTTACACTAAACTTTTAAGATGAGATGAAATGATATATTGGGAAAAGAATTTTTTAAGGAAGGAAACGTTCCAGGCCTAAGTTTAGAGTACCTCCGGCATCTGGAAAAAACCTCAGTCAGGGAGGACGGTCCTGGTAGATTCCAACCTCAGACCTCCCGCTTACGAGTGCGCGCCTTAACGACCTAGGCCACCGGTTTTTTTTTTTTTTTTTTTTATTGATTTATTTAAGGACGCTCTTTAACATCTCAGGTCATCAGCGTCCCATTCAACTCAGGGCGTGAAACGGCCGACAAATTTTGATCAGAGGCCTCTCTTTCAGGCTTGAGGTTCTTTATCGTGCCGTAAATGTACAACACGGGACGCACGGTTTTACTTCACTTCCGAAGGAAGCCATACTTAGGATTTTTACGCCCGAAAAAATCCATCGATCCTGGCCGGGTTCGAACCCGCGATCTTGGGTTTAGGAGGCAAGTATGGTAACCACTACACCACCAGGATCAACTCCACCCGTGGTGATAACATTTTAGCTATCTATACATTTCAAACCATAACTTATATTTGTTTAACTATATGGAAATAAAGTTTATGGCGAGGTGAGCACCATATGTTTCAGACCTTACCATGTAAGGTAGGTAATAGTATAAAAATATGGGTATACTTTTTCTACGTAATCTCCCTTTATTTTAATGCATTTCTCACATATATCGATTAAAGTTAATCCATCAAAAGAAAAGAAAAAAAAAAAAGAAATTGCAAAATTTTGGGAAAAAAAAACAGCGTCATTCATCTAATTATTGTTTGTAAATATCTGCTATCGAAGGTCAGATTTAAGTTTGATAGAAGGTAATAGTTGTTGAGGGCGAATTCTTGACTGTACGGCGGAAGCTCCAGCTCTTGGAAGCCACTTGTGTTCGCAACTGCCTTGGCAGCAGACGAAATTTTCTACTCAGCATTTCATTCCTATTTTCCTTGATGGCTATGCGTAATTAAGGCATTAGCTCGGCATAGTACTTCCCAGTCTACGCTGTATTTCTTTCTTTGAAGTCTATCATCAGCATTCTTTCGTAGTTCCAAAAAATTGTAGCCAAGATCTTCTCTGCGGATTGTGTGACCTTGTAGGGGATGCTACACCCTTCCGCCGTTTCATTGATTCTCTTTTTGAAAGATGGTCATCGTAGATTGGTTTAGCTGAGTGCCCTGTGACGATAAAGTCCAATACTGCCTTCTCGTTACCACGGCAAAGGTTCAAGAACTTCTGACAACATTCCACACGCACTTGCATTTCAACCGCTGAAAGAGTCAGCGGGACACATTTTACATTGACGTTATGCATATGCAAAGTTGATGAAAGATGTGAAACACAGTTGCTTTAGAAAGTCCAACATTACAGCTATTTATTTTGTTTTGTTTTTATCTTCGACAAGGGAGACCTATTCCTGAGTGAGCCCATCCACTGGCCCACTGTCACGTGGAACGAAATAATATTGACCACTCCTTCAGAGTAGAATATGAAGGAAGAGGTTTCCTTTACACGCCATCAAATACGTCACTGCATGAAATTACCTCTTCAATTAAAACTTTAATCACCGCTCTGTATTCAATTTTGAACATCGCACTGCATTATGCAACACATCTGACTTAAATGAGCTTGAATTTAGTGATGTGCTGATTTACCATCATATACCTTACATACGAGGCCGGGAAATTTTATTAAGCGTAAGGGTGATTCTTTCAACGGTTTGGTTCAACTTTTCAAATATAGGAAACCTTTAGTTCTTTGCTGGCAGCTATCTTAAGTGATCGGTGTAACACATTTCGTAAAAATGAAGAGGATTATTGCACAGTAATAATTTTTTTTATTTAAAAAAATGGATTACGACCTACAAACGGAGATAAAGGAAGTTTATGCGTGCTCTATCAGCACTCAACACCATTTATTACTGGATAAATGAATTTAAACGTGGCCTTATGAGCACTGCGGATGCTGCACGTTCCGGGCGCCAGATTGAGTTTTCTTTTGAAGAAATGATCAATAAATTCATGATATCGTGATAGAAGACCGTCGTCGCAATAAGATGTGAGATTGCTGAGCTAGTAGGCAACTCTAATGAAGGGATGCAGTAAGTTCTGCATATGAAGAAACTAAGTGCAGCGCTTGTTGACTCCAGATCACAAACGCTAGAGGAAGGACGCTTCAAAATGTGTTTGGAAAAGTTGTCATGACTTTGGCATCGTTTTGTGGCTGTAGACGAAACTTGGATTCACCATTTCACGCCGGAGACAAAGCGGTAGTCAAAACTGTGGGTTGACGAAGGGAAAGTGCACCGAAAAAAGCTAAAACAGTTTTGTCGATGGAGAAAAAAATGGAAGCCATTTTGGGGACTCACAGAGTATCATCATGATGGACTATTTCAGTTACTGGTTCTTATTACTGGATTTATAAAATATTTATTAATGAAAATTAACTAGTATTAAAGGACTAATAATAATAATAATAATAATAATAATAATAATAATAATAATAATAATAAATATTATAATAATAATAATAATAATAATAATAATAATGCATACTTAAGGGAAGGTAAACTGCAGAATAGTTTTGCTATTAGGGTAGAAACTGTACAGTATATAGTTAAATTTGTTTTATATATAATTAACACGAATTGGATTAAAGTTACGTAGCTTATTTGTGATACAGAAGAAAGAAATTTAAGGTAAATTATAATTGTACAGGATATCTGTACACATTTTCGCCGGAAACGCGTGGAACAGTTTTTGTTTTAATTTAGTAAGAAAATAATAGTGTTGATTTGTAATGTGTATTTTTGTTTTAAGAGCTGGTTATCAGTTGTAGGTCAGTGCTGGCTTCCAGCATGTATGGGGATTATTAATTTAGTTTTATGCATATGTTTTATTGTATATGTTAAAGTAGATATTTTATAGTACTTTTTCTTAACCCAAAATTTAATCATTTCGTACAAAACCCTGCTGTAAATTTTTCCAAACACAGACAGCAATGAGATTCCTTTGTAGTTTCCTGGTTATATTATTGCCTTTGCCCTTGTGGAGTGGTTGGATAATGGCTGTTTTCCACGCTTACGGGTATTCTTCTCCCTCAAATAATTAACTAAAGTTTATTCTATACAGATCTAACAATTTCCTAATTTGTAAAGTATTGCTTAAAGAATTCAGCTGACAAACCGTTGCCTTTCCGATTTTAAAAATTTATCGCTTGGACGATCCCCAATGGGTTAAGTTTGCCACCCCGAGTTCTTCTCCTTCAAAACCTGCTTTACAGTGTTTAATCCATTCCCCAGCTGAACTTTAGTAGAGAAAGTATGAGGGTCTAACTATACCAGTTTTCAATAACTGACTCTACCAATCTGTGCATTATATGAAATGGTTTATTTGAAACCTAGTACCTCGTTCAACAGATGTATTTACCTAGGAACCCTCATCACAAGCAATGTATACTATAAAGAAGAAATTAAAACAAAAATCATCGTAGGAAAAACTTCAATGAATAAGCTGGCAAAAATAATTGAGAATAAGGACAAAAATCACAAGAGCACAAGCGATGGCATTTGCTACAGGAATATGAGAGAATGAGTCATAGACTCTCTTGTAAAAAAATCAAAGCAGTTTTAATGCTCTAGAATTGTGGATTTGTGGATTTAGGAATATCCTAGGAATAAAACTATTTTAAAAATAATTAGGCCTGCTTTGTCACTAGAGACAGAAGTTAAAAAACTATTTTGTTCTCCTTTTGAGATGACATGAATTCTTAGAAGAGGTTATCATGCTCCGAAGAAAGAGGATAACAAGAAAACAGGAGAAAAAGTTCATAAGATGACTAAAAGAAATAGAAAATACCATTAAATTCTTTTAATGATGTTTAACGCTCGTTTTTGTTACTGAGGCACCACAGGCGGTGGACACTGCTCATGCATGAGATGTAATGATAAATTGGGAAAGGAATTTTTAAGGAAGAAAACGTTCCAGGCCTAGGTTTAGGGTACCTTCCTGGTATTTGCCATTTATGAGGACTGAGGAAAACCTGGAAAATATCTCAGTCAGAGAGGACGGTTCTGGCGGGATTGGAACTGCAGATTTCGGCCACACGTGGCAGTTTAAATTAGAAATGGCTAAACTAAACTGTACAATTGTCTTACTTTGCTTTGCAATTCCAGGAACAAATACCTTTTGATCCGTGTTTTGCTAACTTGTGATGCATATACTCGTATTGGATGAAATACACCCTCTCTGAATATTTCCAGTTTCTTATCGTGTTGTAACATTCATTGTAGATCACAATAAAATTGCTCAGAAAAGTTTAGATAGCAGCTAATTCATAAAATTTGGGTTTCACTTTTCGAATTTTGAGTATATCACGAAACCATGTATGTCTAAACAGGAAGAGGAAATAGTTTTATATCATACTGTATGCTCTCAAATTGTGTATCGCTCTGCATTCTTTGACCTTACATCAAGTTTATTAGTTTAATTATATTCCTTTAGAACTACGAGGGTAGGTTCAAACGTTTCCGGCCTAACCATTTTCTAGATATGATAAAGATAAAAAGTATATTTCAGTTTTCAATGTAGTTGCCATTTATTGTGATACAGTTCTCACATCTTTGAATTAATTTTAACCCCCCCCCATTCCCAAAAAGAAGTCTTGCCTGCAAAATGGGCATAAACAGCATCCATCACTTCTTCGTCGCACTTAAATTTCCTTCCACGAAGGTCCTTCAGTTTTGAGAGGAAGAAATAGTCACTGAGACCTAGATCTGGGCTGTAGGGTGGATGGTCGATCTTCTTGGAGCCACATTGATTCCCAGCTTTCTTTGCAACAAGAGCTGTGTGCACAGGCGCGTTGTCCTGAAGAAGGCGCGCACCACCACTCAGCTTTCCTCACCTTTTCTCTTTGATGGAACCACCACGGGTGGCCGAGATCGTTAAGGCGTGGACTCGTGAGCGGGAGGTCTGGGGTTCGAATCCCGCCAGGACCGCCCTCCCTGACTGAGGTTTTTTCCAGGTTTTCCTCAGTCCTCATAAATGGCAAATGCCAGGCAGGTACCCTAAACTTAGGCCTGGAACGATTCCTTCCTTAAAAATAAATCCTTTCCCAATATATCATTTCATCTAATGTATCATCAGCGTCCGTCGCTTGTGGTGCCTCTGTAGGAAAAACGGGCGTTAAACAACATGCATCATCTTTGATGGAAGCACGTGATCTGTGCAGTTAGCCAGCATAGGACTCCCCATTTACTGTGGTGCTCCTTTACTTGAAGCCAATGAAGAGTATTCCTTCACAGTGCCAAAAGATTGTGGCCATGATCTTCTTGATTGACTGAATGACCTTGTCCTTTAGAGGCGGTGCTTCGCCAGGTTTACGCCTGGCATTCCATTGATTCTCTTTTGGACAAGGGTTCATAGCAGAGGACCATAGTTTCATCTCCTGTAACAATGGTTTGCAGAACTTCTCTCTCGTTGTCATGGTAGAGCTCCAAAAATAGCTGCTTTTGGACTGAGGAAAGAAATCTAGACACCCACCTTGCACTAACCTTATTCATGTTTAAAGAATAATGAATAATTCTAAAGACTGTTGTTTTAGTAAGGGCTACCTTGCTGCTATTTTTGTAACTTTGAGCATCTGGTCTTCCATAATTTCTTCTTCCCTTGAGCGATGTTTTCAGGAGTGAGCACCTCCAAGAGCCGACCTGCAAGTTCTTCCTCTTCAATGCTTTCTTGACCGATTCGAAAATGTTTCGCCCATTCTTTTACGGTAGAATATGAGGGGGATATTTCCCCATGTACACCGTCCAATTCCTTTTCATTTTCTTTAGTGAAGAACTTAATAACACCTCGAAAGTCCATTTTGAACACCTCACAATCTTCTGCACATAGCCTTCTTTATGCAATATATCTGAACAACTGAACACAGCGGAGCGGAAGTTACAGCTGCAATTATTTACTTAACAGATAAGGTATTATACCAGATTTTGTGAAAGCGATAATCCTTATCGGCGAGGCCGCAAACTTATGGATCTACTCTCGTACCAATACATTTATGCTCTTCTTAATTTTCCACTTCTTTCTCTAGAAAGTTTAACTTTACTCGTTCGCTTTCTATATGTTTGCATCTCGCAGTTAATATTTTCAGTATGTATGATATTGCTGATGACTTGGTTTTTTACTGCATTTTTATATTATATTTTAAATGACTTTAGGTTCCTCCCCCCGTCCATTTCGTTTAATTGTCTCTGGCAATAAAGAAACCTGGCGTATCAGCTTTCTATTTTATTTTATTTTTAAATCGCTTTCATGTTCACTGAATATTTTTTTCCCTTCACCATCAAAACAAAATGCCCATAATTTCCATCAGCCAGCACAAATAAAAATGCAATAATTACGACTGTTAAATAAATCATTTGAGTTTACAACGTATGTAATGGCAAAGAAGGCAAAAACTATAAAATTAACAATATATCATCAGACGCACTGGCGTGGGAGTGCTTCAATCTTGTAGCTACAGAAAGCACTAGTTGCTGTTTTTCAGTTGTAAACACCAGCACCTTCCAGTTTTAATCCTGATTAGATAGAACAGAAGTTAATTAGGGACAATAGTAGCATCGATACTGCAGATTTCTTCATAATAGAAAACCCTCTGGAGGGTTGGGTTTCTCGCCCTCTGTCTAGTTATAAATTATTGGGCACCAGATAAATGCAACTTTGTTTTGTATGAGACTTTTTTATGAGTGAAAAATTGTTCATGACATATTTTCAATTTCATATTTGGAATCAGTTTTCTTAAATTGTGTAAAATCAGAAAAACGATCTAAGTCAATAGAAATGAATGTTTCACAATTATTGCGCAACACATATATTTCGGGCACAACTAGGCTAGCAGATTCATCGAGAAAAACAGCTGATGTGCTGCAACCAAAAGTAGCACATTCCTCCTCCCTTTGTCCTACATTTTGTACTGGTGGAGGTTTGTTTAAATAATTATTATTCTGAAGTGGTCTTTCGTTTTGTCTGCAAGTGACAGAAGCTGGTACCGCATATTCCAGTATTAGGTACACGATCTGCAAATAAAAACATTGAATTCTGCGGGCATACTGGGAACATTAGACGTTTCATGTTTAACGCTACCCACCTGACGTGAAACAAGTAAGATGGTTTATTTTTAAAGAAATATTTTTGAACTCGCGGTTATGTATATTACACTTATACCTATGTGCAGTTATATTTCAGTGTTTAATATCACATGGACATTACAGAGGTGTAAACATTTTAGACTTGAAGCAACAATTTCTACGCGGGTATGTGTTATTTACTGTAGAAAACTACATTCATAATATAAATAAATATAGAATTCTTTATGGTAACCGCCAACCAGATTTGGTAGACATTTGTAGGAAAAAGCGATGGTAACACTGCAATAGATAATCGCCTTTTATCTCCTACAGTTAATAATATGCGGATGAAAAAAAGGCATTTATTTAAGCAAAGTAGAAGTATACACTTTTTAGGAAAAAAATTCTGATCTGTACATATTATTTCTACAGAAAATGAAAAATTTCTTACACAATAAGGTCCTACTGTATGATTAAAAACTGTTCCAAGCTGTACATCTCTTTAATTTTTTTTTTTAATGGCCTTCCTACGTCACCAGGAATACACAAGCGAATACAATTCATTGATTCAAAATCAGGAATCGATTCCTACTGGCTGGCTAATAGGGAACTTGCTTTCACCAAGATTGCATTCAATATTTTCTTAAACTTTTTCTGCACTTGTTTATTTTTTTAAGTTTTTTGGTGACGTTATTGCATCATTATTGCAAGCTTCTTTGTTCCAAATTAGTTAAAATAACAGAAATTTCATTGAAATTAGGCACAATAAATTATGTTCTTTACATGCATTGTTGTATTCTCAAGTTCTGAAAAAAAATCTCGTGTTTTATCTAAAATACAATACACATTTTATAATATTAATATTAAATTTTAATATTTTCTAAAACATCATTATCCACTGTTTGTATAAAATATATTTAATTTGTTTTTTGGGGGGTCATATTCGAGACGAAATCATAATTAATAGTCAACGTAACTAATGGCAAGAGTGCATAACTCAATTCAACGTATTCCAAACAAACTGAACTGTATTATTTTTTTAAGCAATTCAAATATTTCATAATATTTGGAATACAGCATTGAGAATATCGTACTTGAAAATAACTAAATTTTAATAAATAGTCTGACATTAGACTGCACATTTTAATTACTAACATCCTGCAATTGTTTAGATAATGTGCATATTGTGGAATGTAAATCATATATTTAAAAACCACAAAGAACTATTTAAGCTAAAACCAAGGCAATTATAGACACTAAAAATAATATAATATTTAATTCTTTACTTAATAACTCTTTTTCTAGCTAGTCTAAATAAATTTTTCAATACAACAAAATGGGCAATAAGAGAAAAGTACGCTTTTAATTACGTTTTTGTGTATTTTTGAGGTTATGGGCATGAAAAATGGTCTTTCGCCGAAACATTTTACTGTTACAAAAGTGCTACTGGAGAATAGGAATATTCACAATTAGGGAATGTTAAAAAGCTAAAAATTTCACAAAAATTTGTAAACCTTGTAAGCCAGGTACTTAAAAAGTGTGATGATTACAGTTCTGCTCGACTAGGAAAGTATGGACACAGGAACAAATTAAAATCAGAATTTGTCCAGATGGCTACAGTCAACAGGAGTACTATCAGGAACATTTAAAGAAATTTGGAGCTGATGTTTGTATTTCTACTGTTCGCAGAAAGTTCTTAGGACTTTCAGCACGTCAGCTAAGAATCCTAAGATTGATTTTAGAAATAATCGGAGGTAGTTAAGGGAACCTGAATAAAATTGTAACTTATTGTAAAACTCTGATATAAATTTAATAAAAACACACATATTCTTAAAATATGGAAAAATTCTATGTACCACCCATTCTAATTTATCAAGACTTTTTTTAACCAAACGGTTCTTTTCCTATGTTCTTCATTTGTGAGAAAAGTCACCAATAGTTATAGAGCACCCCAAAAATATTTTTGTACTTCATATGTTGCACAAAATATGAAGCATCCTATCTCGTTATGTGTGGAATGTTTGTCCGCATAGGGCACATGTATATTGTTGAAGGTTCTGGAAACTGAATTCTGCCTCAGTTGAAGAAATGACTTCTTGGAGGAAACTGTGTTTTCGTGCCAGATGGCGAACTTGCCATAAAGCGAAGTCAATAATTAAGTTCTTGACTGAGAAATGTATAATTTTTTTGCCTTGGCCTGAGAACAACTCTGATATGAAATTAACAGAAAATCTATAGGAAACTGTTTAAAAGGGATTGAAGAAAACTAGTATAACTATAAAGGTGCAACTCCTCGAGAAATCCCAAATACGCCATTCTAATGAAGAAATCAAATAAATGTCTAAATAAAGTTCCCAAATCGACATTAACTTAAGATTCGAATGTTTTTTGCTGTGTACCGTTGAGTTGCATGGACAGATCAATAGCATTTCAAACTTTGAATCGAGGAAGTTATAAAAAAAGAACGGATTTTAGAGCATTTTGCCTAAGACCCAGGCAATGTCATTTTCTATATGTCATATGACCATATGGAGAATACTTCATTAACAGCTACTGTATCATTATCGCTTTCAGTGTTATCCATAGGTCCTATGGATTACCCAATATGGGAAATCTTTTACCAATGGTTTGTTGAGCAAATTCATTGTTTGCTGTTTAGCACCAGTTCAATGTACGAACAAACTGGTAGTAGGTGTGTTTTATTGATAAAACAATCTATATACAAATATATTTTATGGTTCATTAACCTTACAGAGCACCTCTCTGAACACTGTCGAAGGTTATTTTAAAATGAACAAATAAGCTGTATGATTATGACCCCGTTTTCATTTTAAAGAAGGAAAAAATCATTGACAAATTTCCTACATCCAGGCATAAATACCCTAATCCAATGAGTAAATTAATGATTGAGTAAATGTGTTACTGAGCTATACATAGATATTTGGAAACACAAGTGTAAATTTAATCTTCTAAATATGTCATAAACCAGGCATTTACAAACTTATGCTTATATGAACAGGTGTTTTGGTTCAATTATTTGAGTTTACTCAAAAACCGAAACGTTTTCCGAAATCCCTGCAACTTTGGAAGAGTTGTACTGAAATAAAAACAAAATGCAAGTTTGTAAAACTTGAATCATTCGTGGTATTGACTACTTATTATGGCTTAATGGCAAATTAGCCTATCAAGGTGATAAATGTTGAAATTTCGCTATTGAATTTTGTGTGGTCATCTAAAAGTGATCTGAAGGGAACAGCCGTATCACAAAACCCCGCCAAGAGTCGTTCAGCTTCTTCATTGGCTAACCGGATTCCATCAGAGAGTACCTTATCTCAAAGCCAAGCTATAAAACGATGCCCAATTACTCCTTCAAGCCTCGTCTGATAAGGGACTGCCACAGAGCATTAAATGATCTCAAGGTCGACACTTAAAACGTACATATGTGTGATAATCTATGAAGCTATAAATGTGATTTTGTTCAGTAACGTTTATTTCAGCTTTATTTTCATTTCACCCCAATATCAGTCACTCTGTAATTCTCTATGGGAATAATTAAATTCCAACAGCATAATCATTTTATCCATACATGTCAACAAGTTTCAAACTGGTTCTCACAGAGACAAAACACCAACGATTGATTAGCCTCCATGCCCATATAGATTGAATAATATTGCAAATGCGAGGGCAGAGCCGAAAACAGTAGTGGAAATAAGTTGGTGTGCAGGACAAAAGTGGGGATTGTAAGGAAGCATACTTCAGTCAAAATTTTTCTAGGCGTTTTATTCATCCATACCCCAAAAATGAGGTTTGTAATAGAAGCGGCGGTTTACACACTCCATGTTAAGTTATAAATTTATAAAGTTATATTAAGTTATAAATATTTTATTTTTATTTTTAAATTTATAATATGTATTAATATCCAACTTATTTTGTAAACAAAGTAGATCTCTTTGCATTTTTGTGTCAGGATAAATACTTTAAAATTCAAATAAAAATTTAGAATGGAAGTTATACCATCATTTATATATTAAACATTACTTTTTCTTGCAAAAAGTAACAAATAAAAAAATTATGCACGAATAGGATTAGAACTTCGATAGCTCTCATTTCTAGTTATCTGTTTTTAACCGCTCGTCTCTATGTGTACGACTGCAATGAACATAACTGATGATAACAGAAAGAAGAATTGTGCACAGAGATAAGCCAATGTGGATCGAGTACAGAGCCGAGGAGAACTTTGACAAATTAACGCTTCGAGATTCTGCTCATTTTTGCTGTAGTCTTTTAAGATTAGCGCTCTGGTTACAGAGTGCGCCAGTAGTAAGGGAATTGTTTTAAGTTTTAAGTGTTTTGTGGTGAAGTAATTGTGAGTATGTATGAAATAATGAATTATAAGAAGAAAGCATACTGTAAATACAATTAGTTAAGAAAGTTTAAACTCATTAGTTTCTATAGAAATAGGAGATAAAGCATAATACGCTAAGAAATGTTGAAACAGGAATATGGCGGCGCGCTTCAGTAGTTCGTGTGACGTCAGCTGCACGCGCCCGCTAGCAAGGTAGCAAGTCGAGGTGAATAACATATCACACTTGTTCGTTACAGAGTATTAATTGCGGTAGTTTATAACACAAAACTACGCGCGACAGGAAGGGTTACGAGGGGGGGGGGCGTCCTCTCCTAGTAAATAAATGAGGGATGGAAGAAAGAGAAATTCATTAGGTAGGGCATCAGGCAGAAAAGGAGATAGAGAAAAATGAGATGGTAATAGAGAAGTAGAAATAGAGAAAAAGAAGGTTATGGCAATGGAGAGCGATTTAAGAAAGAAAGAGGAAGCAAAAGGAAGCCTCGATCTTGACGTGGAGCCTATGGACACCTTTATAGAAGTTAAAACTGAAATTAACACGCTTATTGCAAAAGAGAAGATCAATATGGATAAAAGGAAAGAGGTTTACATACTATTATCCAAATTACAAAATATATATGGCAATGCAGGGATAAAGGGCGAGGAGGCGAAATCTGAAGCAAAGCTGGCAAAGGAGTTACAAGAATTATGTAGAAAGAAACCAGCAAGAAACTGTCCACAAGTAGCATCAACACCAGCACCTACCGGTAAAATGCAAAATTTTCAGAAAACAATTGAATAAAAAAAAAAACAGTCTTCATTTCTTCAAACAATACCACGGATATAAGAGAGTTACAAAGAACATAACGGTGAACCTGAAACCTGCAGCGGAGAAAGTTAAAAATGAAAACGGAATCAGAGAAAGACTTAAAGTTATATTAGCAACATCTTAAAGGAAAAGTCTTGAGGATTGAATCACCGAGAAAGAGAAACACATTAGTGATTTTGCATCATGTAATGCATAATGTAATTAAGAGTTATTTAGAACAGTTCTCTCAGAGTCCAAAACCAAAGCTGAATTGAAATAGGAGTAAGTACGGACGATGAAAGTACAAATTAATGTAACTTATTACGTCACATCGTCTGATTTTGACATCAATATCATGGCACTACTATGATGAAAGAACATTACAGGTTTTCAATTCCTGTAATTAGAACAAAAGAACTAGCTCGCTCCCTAAGGCTAATTTAACTACTCTTCGCAAATCTAACAACCTCCAGTCAGGTGTTATTGACGAAAAGAATCATGATATACAAAATTATGTAACCGATAACATCACAATAGCAATCGTGGTTTAACAGAAAGGTGTCTTATGAATTCCCTGTATATTTTATGTGATAAAAATGTGGAAAAATAATTTTTGTTACACTTACTGC
The DNA here is from genome assembly GCA_030762175.1 of Metallyticus violacea. Lineage (NCBI taxonomy): Eukaryota > Metazoa > Arthropoda > Insecta > Mantodea > Metallyticidae > Metallyticus > Metallyticus violacea. The sequence continues at coordinate 115,210,042 of CM060835.1, forward strand.
ATTTTAAATGTTGTTTACGTTCACTTCGCAACGAACTGTGACCCACATTCGTTACTCCAATTCTGCCCTGTCTTAACCTATGCTTATAAATTACCTACTACTCACATTGAATACTACTACTATAAATAGAAGATAAAAAAATAAAATAAAATAAAATGCTCCATCCCGGCACGGGACGTATATTCCAATTTTTTCAGTTATTGTTTATTAAAAAGTATTTCATTGTACATAATGCATTTTACAGATTGTAATCTATAAAAAGAAAATATAATATAATGAAAAACTAAATAGCACATAGAATCAAAGAATTCTTTAAGTGATTTAATAATCACATGCTATTGGGAACCAGTAGTTACCATTAGCTGGTAACCAGCTAACTACAAGAACTGAATTGATCGTCGGAAACCGAACGGTCAGGGTGCTGGTAATCAGCATCTACCTTACCGTAGCAATCTAAGAGAATTTATTTTACTTTTAGTTCCATGTCCTGTATTCACTTCTTGTTTAAATCATTTTTCTCTTTAGGTTTTAATGTTGTGTTCTTAAACTTATAATATTAATACATGCTTTGAACTCTATCAATTTATTATTTGTCCCCCGCTTTCGTTATTTATACAACTTATCTGGTATTTTATTACTGTTTATCACTCAATACACACTGATCAAACACTTTTACTATCTCCTTTTAATTACCACCATTTCCTTCTTCTTGTATGGCTTACCCTGGCTCCTCCTTCCCCGATATCCTTAGCTCCCCTCCACCTTCATTCATCTCCTCCTTTTGTAGTATGTTGTTTACTATAATAACCATCTGTTTTCTTTCTTCTTCATTAGTTGAATGGTTGAGTAGTAGTTGGTGATGTGTTAATGATATATTTGTGATCGATTATCACTCCCTTCTTCTCTCTTTACTCTTCTTTCCTCTTCTCCTTCCCCCACTTTTTCTCTCTAATTGTTATACTGTTAGTTATTGTTTTGCAATTATTGATATAATTATCACCAACCTCTTTTACCCCCGCTCCTCTGTCTTCTGTCCTCTTCTTCTTCTTTTCACTGCCACGGATGGCCGAGGTCGTTAAGGCGCGGGCTGGGGTTCGAATCCCACCAGCACCATCCTCCCTGACGGTTTTTTTTTTTTTTCAGGTTTTCCTCAGTCCTCATAACTGGCAAATGCCAGGGAGGTACCCTAATCTTAGGCCTGGAACGTTTCCTTCCCAAAAAAAAAAACATCCTTTCCCAATTTATCATCTCATGTATCTTCAGTGTCCACCGCCTGTGGTGCCTCAGTAGTAAAAACGGGCGTTAAACACTAATAAAAAAAAATCTTCTTTTCTTCTGCTCCTTACTCTCTGCCCTTGTTATCTTCACTATTCCTTTCATCCTCTCCTTCCTCATAACTTGATATTGTATTTGCTGAGTTTAGTATTTGTGGTCTGGCTGATCTTCTGTATCATCTTTAGCTTGTACTGTATCTCTTCCTGTTCCAACTTTTCTTCCCATGCAATTCTACTATTTTTTGAGCCAGATTATCTAAATTCTTGTGTAAAAATTTATCTCTTATGATAAATTATAGTTGTAAGTCACCTAAAATTTTCCTTTCATCCTTGGTATGTTGTATATAATGCACACACTCAAAAAGGGCATGTTCTGGGGTCCCTTGCTTATCGCAGTAGTGACAAATATCATTAGATGATTTATTAATTTTGTGCTAGTAGGTTTTATATGGTCCATGACTTGTTAAATAATGTATTAATAACATAGTAGTGTTTATGTGTTTTAATTTTCATCTCTCGTTGAAGTTATAAAAGATGTTATAGGTCCTTCCTCCCACTTCGCATTCGTTCCATTCACGCTGCCAATATGCTTTTAATGTGATTTTAATATCTTTTATTCAGTGATTGCAACTCCCAACTATTTCTCTTAATTTTTTTCAAAAGTCTCCTTTTTAAGCCAGTAAATTGCTCTCCTTAGGTTAATAAATAATCAATTGACCAAAACTCCGTTGTTATTAGTAGGGTATATATACTAAATACCGACAAAGGTCATTGATGCCCTAAAGTTACCTGTTTGCAGGTCATATAAGTGTAACTTCAATCCTCTTATGTTAATACTGGCAGTCCTTGTGTGCCAGTTGTTAATAACATATAAATTATTAAACAAGTCCCCAAAGCGCATGAGGCTCTGTTAATTAAAATGTAAATTCCTGCATTAGGGAAAGTTAAACTATGTCACAATTATTACACCGATAGTTCCTTCATGACGCCAACAGCAAAAATCTACACGCTGCTCATAGATGATTAAAATCTGTCTTTGAATTATTTTCAGCGAGAAATTGCTAGTATCTTATTATTAACCATGTAGAACTATTAAATACTGTACGCAGATAATGGTTATAATTTAAGGAGCATTTAACAGTAAGAAAATGTGTATTTACAGGCAGAAATTAAGGGCTAATTAAGTTAATGTGTTTATTACATCTTAGGAGAAATAAGTTATAAGTCATGGCAATTTTTTTCCCCGTGAACAAGGGATAAAATGAAAAATATAAGATATAAGATTGAAAGCGAATAGAGTGTTCTTTCGAATAAAGACACCAGATAGTGTTGTGAGCAAAGCTGTGTATTTCAGTACGCCCCAAAATTCGGTTGGTCAGTGACAGTAAGAAGGAATATAGGAACTTCCTTACATATAGGAAAATAGCATTTTTCCGCGGCTGGAATGCACACAAAGCTACGGGAAGCAATGGATGCGGTTGCCCTGCCTTATCGAACATTGGTGAGATGAATAGAGGCCTTCAAACGGGACAGAATGTCCACTGCCGATCTGCCGCGCAGTGGGCGTCCTGTGTCCGCAGACGAAGATGTGGGGGGTGATGGTGGTGAATCAGAACTTACGCGATGATAGGCGCTGGGCACTTGTGGATTAGAAGAGCAAAAGGAATACCGGAAAAACGGTGCACCGCATTTTACGGGAGGACCTGAATATGTAGAAAACGTGTACAAAGTGAAGTCACGTCTATTGAATGAGGTATAGAAGTGAACTCTACGAAACATGTCGCATCAATCTGGCCAGATTCCACGAAGAGTTGAATGAATGAATGAATGAATGAATGAATGCTGAAATGTGGGCAAGGGCGTGTGAACCAGAACACAAGGGACGGTCCAGTGATGGCGTCACAGGGCAACCAGGCAAACACAAATTTCGCCAAACTCCTTCACATGGCCTTTTTGGCGTATGACAATCAAGGTGTGTTGTGTGATGGGACACTGTGAATGCTCAATATTGCGGTATTTTTGGTGTCACAAATGCGTCATGCCGCAAGCCCCAAACGGCCAGAACTTTTGAACAACGCCATTGTTCTCCACTATAAAGCGACAGCTCGCATAGCCATCAGTGCCAAGTGCCTTTCGCATCAATGGGGATGTGAAGTTATTCCACCATATTCGCCTGATCTCAGTTTCTGCGTTTATGATCTCATCCCCAAAGTGAAACAACCATGGGAAATGTTTTGCTAACAAAGTGAACATTTTGACGCTTTTCAACCCGAGGTTGCTCATGTAAGTAACTCCCATGAAGTAGATGGTATTCAGCCCCTTCCCTATTGCTGGGCACCGTCAATTAACTTGAAGACTACTTCGAAGGCTTGAGTTAACAGTTTTAAGATCAAGAGTCGCATCCTGACCGGTCGACCGTAATGGTTGTATAATATAGCAAAATTCGAGGCCCGGAGAAGGAAGGTGGTCAGTCGGAACACGAAACGGAACTATATTCATTCAACTAAGCTGTGAATATTACACATTAAAGTTACTGTACACCATGTATGGTGTTCACACACTGTGACTCGCTAACTGTGGTGTTCTTCCCCCAAGTGTTTTTTTTTTTTTTTTTTTTTTGCCAGAACACTAAAACCGTAATATAGTTCTAATTATTTTTATTACGATAAGGGGGGATAAATTCCTTATTAAACTAGAAACCACTAAGCCCATTTACACGCATAATCAGCGTCGCCGGTTTTTCATAAATAAAATTGAATATTAGAAACAAAAACTGCTTTAATTTGTTAAAAAGATGTTATTAAAGAATATTTTCATTCGTGTTTCACAATTGTAAACAAAAACGAATATTAGAAACAAATCCCGCATATTGCTTCTTATTGTTAAGCAGTTCAGCGTATGAGTTTATATTCTGGACGAAATTCAAATTCGTTTCTTTCTCGATAATACTAATTCGACACCGATGGAAATTTAATTTTCAACAAAATGCGAAAATGTTTCTCTCGCAAGTACACAAGGTCAATAATAGTCTTAAAGTTTCCTTTTATTAATCTTGGAGCTTACATGCAAAACCCGATTAAAGATATTACGCCAAAATAATGAAACTTTAGATGAAAAGTTTGCGCTTTTAACCTGTTTTATTACATTTTTCTTCAACTACGTAACGTTAGAAATTACACTGCACCGCCTTTGCATTGCACAAAAAATATCTGTCGGTGAATTGGAAAAAGGTATACTTAGTTGTTGTACTGTAAACATAGTGTTAATCTGTGACAGTGTTGGTTAATTCAATTTTTAAAAATTAAATTTTGATGACTAAAGCATATATGTACAAAGCGGGGTCTGTGGAAAAATAAATTTAACATTTACAAAATGTACTTGTAGCTCTGGTAAAAATCAGATTCTAATAGAGGCAAATGCCAATATCGACGTGAGGTCTACATAACCAACACACATTTTTCATAACTTTAAATAAAAATATTTAAAAAAAAAAAAAGCCACGATAGTGTAACAAGAATGATCGATACAAACCCTTGTCTGATTGTAAAACCAAACAAATGTTTTGCAGTGAATGGAGCTCAGCAGCACTTAGCACGTATAATTTAAAATACATTTAAAAGGAATTAATAAAAAAAGCAATGATAAAGTAACAAGAATGATCCATTAAAGCCTTATATGATTGTGAAGTGAAACAATCGTTTTACGGAGAATGGAGCGAACAAAAGCACATTCCGGCACTTAACCCTTACAATTTAAACCACTTTTAAAAGGAATTTCCTTGAAATCTGTGTATACGGAACCCGGTTCGGAAAACCTGGTTTAACTTTAGGAAATTGAAAAATGTTATGTTGCAATCAAAAAAAATTTTCATTCTGATATTGGATTTTAAATAAAAAATTATATACGCTTCGGGAGAACTGAAAAAAGACCTGCTCTACCCCAGATAATATACATCATGACGCACTCAAAATGCAATAAAATATATCTCTTTTGGGGAAAAACAAACAAACAGAATCGGTTATAATGGTTAAGTTTGCAAAAAGATGTTATGTTGTGCAAAACAGATGGTATGTAAGAACCAAAAATATTTTCGCACAATAATTTACGAAAAAATTAATATTAGAAACCAAAAACTACCTAAAATGGCAAAAAAGATATGTTGTGCAAAAAATATTTTATCTCTGAGATTAACATTTTAATAAAATATCATGCACGCTACGGGATAACTGAAAAAAGAAAAACTGTACCGCTGATGATGCACACTGACGTACTGAAAGTGAAATAAAATATTATGACTCTTTGCGAAAAAAAAAATGAAACAGAGTCGGTTACAATGATTGACTTTACAAAAAGATGGTTTACTTTTACCAAAAAATATTAATATCAGAAAAAAAATCGGTTTCACTTTGCAAAAAAGAGGTTATGTTGCGTAAAAAAATAGATCTTATTTTATAATCAAAAATATTTCCACTCCTTTTGCAAACTGAAAGTATATTTTGAGAATTAAAATATAACTCCTTGTGGAAAAAATTAAAAGGAAAATACAATCAGAATTTCTTTTAAAAAGTATGAAAAACAGTATAATAGGTACAAAAAAAAGAAGAATTACTGCGTAAACAGGGTAAAAGCACTAAATATGGAAATATAAGAATTTGTAGAAAACAGAAAATATACGCAAATATAGAGCGGAAGAGCGTTAAATACGCTTAAGTAAACAAATATAAGCTTAAATACTGAGTAAACAGGCGCAAAATGCTTTACAAAAATAATGAAAGGCATAGTTTTTAAGTAAATATCAAGAAATGGGCCAGAATAAGCAACGCACGGCGTCCGGCGTACCTAGGTGCTCGGAGGGGTTATGAGGTGCCTGGGGTGCGACTCATACCATGACCACGTACAATTACCTAAAAATACAGAACATAACTTTAAGGTCGCGGGTTCGAGTCATACCCCAATCCTACCCCCATACACAATTTCGTTTTCTTTATGAATTTCTATCAGAATAAATGGATGGGGGGTCAGCGTTCAACATATATTTAATCAATGATGGTGTAAGTTAAGCGCAGTGAGATAGAAATTTGCAAATTTATCGCGTGCATGGACTACAAAGCCTGCAAAATTATGACCTGCTGTGGTTACGCTAGCTTGTGCAATGTCATCTCTGTCATGTTGCTGGAATGGATGATATGTGAGTGAGGCAGTTGCTTTTTGTAATAATATATGTTTTATAATGTTATTTCATCTATTTATGCAGCAGCGTTCTGCATACAAAATGTCTGCAATTAATACCCAAAGTAAATTCTGACCAATAAAGCTTAACTTAAAATAAAACAGAATGTACGTTCCTCTAGTAAGAAGAACAATTTTAGCAATTCATATTTAATTTACACACTCATTCTTCCATGCTCATTCATCTGAAAAGATCTTGAAATTGGTATCTGTAATAAAATTAGTTTAAAAGACGCTTCAGTTTACTATTTAATATTAATATCAAGAGAGAGTCAATAATAGATTAAAGTTTTTTATTTTTAATAATGGAAAAACTTGTGCTTGTTATTTAATGGCATTTTTGTAGAACTAGAAGCAAAATTGGAAAGCTGCGTTAAATGATTACAACAGTTGTACATTTGTTTTATTTTTTAATACGAGAAAAAGCTGATAACCTCGGCTTTTAATCTGTCAGTTGTCAAACGAAAGCAGCCTTCCATGTGGGCACAGTATTTACGATATACGGCACCTAGTTTAACATATCGCCATCAAACGTAAACTAACGTAGTATAACGGAGTCACGTTTCTTTCGAGTTTTACTGCATTATGAAAAGTGTCTGGTTATGCAGTAAGCAAGCGTAGGTTCAGGTAAGTAATTAAAATTAATGAGACAGTTTCCATTGCCTTATAGACTGAGTACGTAAAAAAAAGGGGGGGGGGATTATTTGGGACGAAAAGGGACTAGATTGCTACAGGATATGAAACATATAGGGGAAAGGCCTGATTAGTGCAAAATTATTGATTTGGGGGAGGGGGTTCATTTGGTAGATCAAGTAGTATATGCTTTTATGTTTTAACTGTTCAGAACTTGGTTACTCCACAGAAAGTTGACTGTTTAAAACGGCATTCGGAAACTGGGAAATACTCTGATAAGTCCATAGAATACAATTTAAAAAATATTTCACAATTTCCTACACTATATTGGTGAATTTCTTATACTTATTTTTATAGCCATTGTGGTGATTATCTACATTGTTGGCAATTATTTTTTCCAAACTCCTTTGTCATTTTTAGACGCAAGAAAGTATGCATAACATCGTTATTATTTATTTATGACCTAAATTTGTCGTAAAAGAGATACATTTACTAATGGTGCCGAAAATATATACACTTTCACAGTAGATATCTATTTAATATATTTCAAAGTTGGACCGAAAAACACCAGTAATGTGTAGTATGATGTTCTGTAAACAGATGTGACTCACACACATTATGATAGCGTTGCTACGTGACAGGTAAATCAACAATGAACAAATGAAACCAAGATTATCGTATGATGTTGTATAAACAGGTGTGACTCACAGTACGTTGCTATGTGACAGGTAAGCTAAGATTATCGTTTGAACAGCAGAGAGTAATTTTGAAGTGGTATTGCAAAACCGAGAATGTTGTTGAAGTTCAAAGGCAATAGAGACGCGTGTACAGAACAGAACCGCCAACGCGAGTAACAACTGCACGCATTCGTGACAAATTTGAGACTCGCGGTACTGTATGCGATGTTCACAAGGACAGATCTGGCAGATCACCACATTACCATTGAGATGTAAGTGCGTACCTTGATGACAATCTTCCAAGGCACTGGATAGGACGAAGAGGTCCGATTGAGTTTCCACCCGTTCTCCGGATCTAACTCCGTTGGACTTCTACCTATGGGAAACTCTTAAGGATGTTGCATACCGTAGAAAACCAGCTCCATTGGCAGCACTTCGGGAAGAAATTGAAATGATATGTACTGCAATCGCTGAGGACATTTGCTCAATCAGTAGTTCAACTTACTCAGAGTGTATCCACACCGATGGTGGGCATTTTGAGCAACTGTTGTAACTGTAAAAGTCTATGTCATTATTTTCTGTTTGTGTGAATTCAGTTTTGTTATGTTAATATATTGTCCCAGAACCATTCCCCCCTTTTTTGTATGTAAGAATATTTCCAAAGATATACTTATCATTTCAATTAATTTCAATTATTCCCATTTACTTATATTCAATAAAGCAGATTCTGATAGTAACTTGTGATTTAATAGAAAATTACATATTTCGGTGTTTCACATCAGTAAATATAATAGAATAAGCATTATTTCTCTCTTCCTTGCAGAAAAATAAACAACTAAGGTATGTTTTCATGGACCAGTATTTGAACCACGGATCTTCACCGCTAAAGTCCAGCGCGCGCACAGTGCAACATGAGTCATAACACGTCCAGAGGCACATAGTAGCCAATTCGGCCCAAATCGATATAACATAGGGGACAGTGTTTAGTCTCTATAACGCCTGGACCGTATAAATTCGTCGGTCCTGGTGGTGTAGAGGTTACCATACTTGCCTTCTAAACCCAAGATCGCGGGTTCGAATCCGGCCAGGAGCGATGGATTTTTTCGGGCGTAAAAACCCTAAGTATGGCTTCCTTCGGTAGGGAACCAAAACTATGAGTCCCATGTTATAGATTTACAGCATGTAAAAGATACTCAAGCCTGAAAGAAAAGGCCTCTGAACATGACGCTGATGACTTGAGATGTAAAGAGCGTCCATAAATAAACCATATAAATAAAAAAATAATAAACTAGATCGGAGTCTTTGTAAGATATTGCAGGCATACTAAGAATAATATTCGCATGCTTTTTCATCTATATAAACCTCCCATGTTTGTTTAAAGAACGCCTTTTTTTCTGAATTAAATTAGTTTCCTAACTGGAAGTCTACTAAATTTATAAACAAGCATATTTTAATAAAAAAAAATCGCTGTCATGCTAACATATACTTCTGCATAAAATAAATGAAGGGTCTATCACAAAGTGTGGGGGAAAAAAATCTAATTTTAAAATGTCTTCGAAGAGGTCGTAGGTCATGCAGCAATGATTACGGAAATATTTCACATTTATAAAATATATTGTTTTAAGAAATAAGATTTGACGTGTCTTTGAATTTTTTTCTAGAAGTACCCATCCTTTTGTAAACTTATGCGCTTTTTTTTTTTTTTTTTTTGCGTTTAAAGTTATTGAAATATTAAATGGTTCATATTTATGGTTCAACTCTCTGTAACAACAACAACAACAACAACAATAATAATAATAATAATAATAATAATAATAATAATAATTACGATTTGCAGTTAATACTGTCTTTCTCCAAAGCTGCAATCTCTCTTATATGTCTTCCACATTCGGCGTTTCCAAGTTCATCATCTGTTTGGATCATTTCATTTCTTCCATTCTCATCAGAGGTCCAAACCTTTAAATGTTTTTTCTTTGTTTTTAACACAGTATCCGCTCTCTTACACACTTTTTAAACAATGTATTTGTACGTTCATATACTTTTCCTGTTAATCCCAATTTTATTTCAATCACTCAAAAGAGATTTGACTACAATTCTCTCAGTGTGTATTTGTGTGTTTCCACAAATGAATCCCCACTGGAAATAATACTCTGGAGAGCCAATAGATCCCCCCCCCCCAAAATAAGGCTTGTCGACGGCTTTATCGTCGCATAATAGCTTAACAGCACCTCAGAGTGTCTTAACCTCAACTTTCCACGCCGCTTTCGCTATCTGGTTCTCCAATCAAGTAGTTTAAACAGTTATCCTCATAAGGCTGAAAGAACCACGCTACAGAACCCTAAAATTTCTCAAGAGTGCCGAGAACAGAACTGAACTTCAGAATCTGAACAATAGACCAATAAGTTGGATAGACAGGATTCAATACTATGACGCCGACAGCAAAGTCGAGGATATTCGAGAAGCAGCTGTCCCTGATATAGTCTTATCAGGAGTGTGGTTCTTTCATCTCATCTCATTCCACATTTAATCTGGCAGAAGTAGCAACACTAAGAGCCTGTTTCGGCCGTAGAAAAGAACAGCAAAGAATATATAGCTATAGTGGCATATAGGGGACTTTTACTGTTAGCATTAACAATTGCGTATATGCGCGCCATGCGATAAAGTTGTTGGTGCTATGCGAAAGAATACAGTCTGCGCATGCGCATGGAAGCATATTCGGTTTTTAGCGTGGTTACTCTTAGAGGAGTCGAGGGAAGAACTTAGAGGCAGCAGGACAGGCAATAAGATAATGTAAAAGTAATTAAATATAATGTAATAAATACGTTCTTCTTAATTCACGTTTGAGTAATAGTAAATTATGCTTGGCTCCATTATTTTCCAGCAATTTTATGATTTTGGGTAGGGGTGTTTAGTATACAAATAAACATTTTTAAGTGATATACACTCTTCTTTATGTTCAGTAAATGTTCTGATATAATAAAGCGAATGCTCATCTGCAACACGTAAGAATAAGTGGAATAACCTCTGAACTTCATTTAGAGGATCAGAAAGAGAAGAAAAGCATTGTTTGGTTAATTTGAATGTATCTGATTTCAATATTTCTTCGTAATGACTTTTCACTAGTAAGGTTTAGTAACAATCTCTTGCATTCTCCGTCAATGCAGCACCTACCACAGATCAGTGTAGGTACGTAATTCTACATGGCAGGGACCTTATTAAGAAGATTGTTACCTCTCTCCTTACGATCCTAGCTTGCATTTACCTTTCTCGTTATTTATACTTGTACTTAGTGATGGAGAAATCGATAACGGCAGCTGTGCAGCTGAGATCGCTAGAGTTGTTGCAGCTTGTGTGGCACTCTCATTATCACAGAAATATGTTCTCTAAAAGTCATGTCATGTCAGCTCTTGAAAGAAGCAGAGCTTTTTTCCATTTTTGTTCATGATACATTCTAATCCCACAATAAAATAATGTTAATATTCAGTCCGTTATCATATCAATATTGGTGTCATGCCATTATTTAGCCTGGGTTCGCTCTTGGAGTAAACAAGGTGTTCACAGCAGCAACAAATGCTATAGCCCGGACGCGATCGGCAAAACTGCACATCTTGTGACTAAATTAGTAAACTATTGTTGCAATTTAAAGTTTAAAATATTTAATTTTAGATTGTTTACTTCGTCATGCAAGTGAAATCATATCTCATCGTTGAAAAACTGGCTAAGGGCCTAAAACTGGATCATTTACGGGCTGAAAAAAAATATTCTCCTGTACGAATTTCTGGATTTTATGGTTTCCTCTTCTCTAATCTGCATGGTCGAAATTTCAATAATTTTGTCGCGCGTTATGCTGGTCCCTGCTTATTGAGGTAAATCTGAGAGAGATTTTTGCGGAATATCGTGACCAAGAACAGTTCAGTAGTTTTGTATTTTTTGATTGTTTTACAATTGTACATACAAAACTCTCCCCAGGAGAGTTTTCCTCAAATTCTCTACGACACTAAACGGCTGCTTTATCTTCTATTGCCACAGAAAATTTGTTCCACACGAAACTTTTAACCCTCACTCAAACAGCGCGACACACACAGAGGAGTGAAATAGTACAACACACCAATAAGCACAGCACGTTACTAATACTATAACCACTTTGTTGCGCGGCCGTGTTTCTTTCCATGTTTGTTCGTATATACTTATAGATTTTGGCTTCTTCTCATGTGTGTAATTTGTATGATTAAATGACATTTCAAGCTAATTGAAAACATTTTGAGATGTTTATACCGCTGCAGCAACTAACTACAGTCTTCTATTTCAAATAAAAACAATAATAAAAGATTATCAATACTGTAATCATTAATGAAAAAGGTGTATGCATATACCAAACCCTTAACAAGATTAATGTTATTGATTTCGTTATGGTTCGTCATCAAATCGTCTACTATTCGTGGCGATTTCAATTAATCTATGGATGTTACGCAGGGCGATTTGGCTGTCCACAAAGTTCTAGAAATTAGTCGATCGTCAAAGAAATTTCAAATAAATAAAGGCGAAGTGAGAGACTCGACTGGTTTGAGATAAATAGCACCTTCTTGTTGAAAATAGATTTGAGTCAGCTCATCGACCTACTCAACAAATTCCTCGAAAATATGTTTGTACGGGTCTGCATTCACAATGTCCGAGAAAATAATACACTGGTGTTAGCTTGTCGAAACTGTACACTATGTTGATGATAGCGTCTAAGTCGTGTGAGGACCTGGTGAAAACATGTGCAGTAACGAACTCGTTTCTGTTTATCTGTCCTGCAGTTCTTTATGATCTGAGTTTCGCACTTGCCACTCCTAAAGCCAGTTGTATAGAGTTAGCTTGAGTTTAGAGCATAAAACAACCACCAGTTATGCTTAACTTGGACATTTTGACTGTATAATAATCATTAATATCAGATTATTTCGTCTTAACCTCAAATTAAATCTAACTCGCGAACTTTTTCAAGTTAAAGCACTATCAAGAGTTTAGTAATCATTAAATAAACATTTTCTCAGAGTATAGAAGCATAACAACTTCATTTACAAAATGGTGATTATGTTTGTTTTAATTTCATGTATTTAAGTTCTTTTCAATGCTTCACTTTTTATTTCCGCGTAATAACAACAGTCACAGTTGCGTTCGGTTATGTTAGGTTAAACCCATAAGCGGCATACTGTACAGATTTCTGATTATTCCGACATCTCATACGACGATGAATTTCACTATGCTCCTCGTGTATTTCGTGAGAGAGAAAATCCATTCCTAGAAGTGAATGACCAACAATTCTAAATGCGGTTTCGCTTAGCATTAGAACAGATGTTAGTCCCGATTACAATCACAAACTAAGCGAAATCATGCTTTGAATTGGATGTTCATGATACTACTAGTTATATGCAACAGGGAGCTTCCAAATCGTTATTGGGGATATATTTAAAGTGGAGAAAGAAATGGCCACTAGAACCATCCACAAAGCCACTAGAGCAATTGCAGCTCTTAGCTGTCAGTTCATTAAAATGCCAATCAAAAGGGTAATGTTCGGAAAGTGAATCTCGGTCTCTATAACATTCCTTGAGTTTTAGGTTCTATAGCTGCTCCCATTATATCGCCTGGGGGTAATAATGCATAAGTCTAAAGGATAAAATTATACTCTTTGGCAATCCCCCATCTCCCATGTAGGTTTTTATCCTTATTTGATATCGATTTTTTTCAATTATTCTATTCGCTTATAATTTATCACCAGATCAATAATAATATTCTTCTCAGGTTTACTAACATCTGCCGCTCGCATTCGCTTTGACTTTCCCTTATGCATATTTGAAAACATATTAAGAAATAACATATGTCTAGCAGGCGGGAAACTGAATATTGATTGATTTTCTCAGGTTCAACAGTTGAACATCAACTCGCTTTAAACACAGTTACCCTGTTATTTTACGATATTGTATTATGTTTGGTGGTTATTGCAAACTAGAGGTTGTTTTTATGCAACAGAAATAATGTTATTTTTTTAACATTACAGTTAAAAATAATCTCCAGTTAACAACTTTTATGTAACTGAGCCCTTCATGTTCTTTCTCTAGAACTCTGTTTAAGTGACAATGATGAAGTTTGTTATCCAGTAAAAACATGCTCAGGTAGCATATATGTAGGTCCATAAGTTTCGGGCCTCGCTGATAAGGGTTATCGGCTTCATAAAACCCTTATCCGGTGTTATACCTTATCTATTAAGTAAATAATTGCAGCTGTAACTTCCGCTCCGCTGTGTTAAGTATTTCAGATATAGTTGCATAAAGAAGGCTATGTGTAGAAGAGTGTGACATGTTCAAAATAGTGTATCGAGCTGTTATTAAATTCTTCACAAAAGAAGGGCTTATTCCAAATGAAATTAAACAGCGATTTGACAGTGTATATGGGGAAGCAACCCCCACATATTCTATCGTAAAAGAATGAAACAAACTTTTTCCAAAGGGCCGAGAAATCATTGAAGACGAAGAGCGTGCAGGTCGGCCCTTGGAGGTGCTCACTCCTGAAAACATCGCTCTTGTGGAAGGAGAAATTATAGAAGACTGGCAGCTCAAAGTTACAGAAATTACAGCAAGGTTGGGCCGTTCTAAAACAATAGTCTTTCAAATTATTCTTGAACATTTAAATATGAATAAGGTTAGTGCAAGATGGGTACCCAGGCTTCTTTCCTCAGTCCAAAAGCAGCAACGAGTCATCTGTTGTGAGAATTTTTGGAGCTCTATCTATCATGGCAACAAGAGAGAAGTTCTGCAAACCATTGTTACAGGAGAAGAAACTATGGTCCTCTACAATGATGTCTTGTCCAAAAGAGAATCAATGGAGTAGCGTAAACCTGGCGAAGCACCGCCTCTAATGGTCAAGGTCACTCAGTCAAGCAAGAAGATCAAATCCACAATCTTTTGGGACTGTGAAGAAATACTCTTCATTGACTTCAAGGACAGGATCGCCACAGCAAATGGGGAGTACTATGCTGGCCTACTGCACAGATTACGTGCTTCCATCAAACAGAAAAGGCGAGGAGAACTGAGTGGTGCTGAGCGCCTTCTTCACAACGCGCCTGTGCTCACAGCTCTTGTTGCAAATGAAGTTGTGAAGAAATGTGACTTCAAGGAGATCGATCATCCACCCTGCAGTCCAGAGCTAGCTCCAGGGACTATTTATTCTTCTCAAAACTCAAGAAGAACCTTGGAGGAAGGAAATTTAAGTGTGACGAAGAAATGATGGATGCTGTTTATACCCATTTTGCAGACAAGACTTCCGACTATTTTTGGGGATGGGATGGGTATTGAAATGTTAATTGAAGGATGCGAAAAGTGTATTACAATATGTTGAAAAGTGAAGTATAGTTTTTGTCTTTATCATAACTAGAAAATGGTTAGGCCGGAAACTTATGGACCTACCCTAAGCTAAAGGGGGAGAAGATTAACATCTCTGACGTTAGCAACATTAATCCTAAATTTTATAAATAAAAATTTCTGCAGTTGCCGCACCGTTTAAGCCAAAATCCTTCCGATATATTCCAATATTTACATTTTTTTTTAAGGACTACCAGTTTTGTATGAATCAATCGAACACTCAATCTCTCTCTTTCTCTCTTTCAATAGAGTAGTCTTTGAGATAGAGAACCCAGGATTAGAGGCTCCAAACTTCTTAAAGTTTTAAAAGGGCATGAACGTTTACTTGCATTTTAAAGCAACCCAGTTCTCGTAAACCTGTCAACAGATTGAAATTTAGACTTCCATCAGACAATCTTTACCTACAGCACATTCTCTTACTTCAATTCAGAAAAACTGAATTTCTTCAGTTTTAATTTATTTGAAGAGTTGTTTTGGTTACAATACAAGCAACTGTTGCATGAAACAATTGAGTGATAATTTTTTAACATTAGGAATAAGTATAATCTAACTTTATTTCTTGCAACTAAATTTCTATTAGCATATCAATGCAGTGACGTGCAATAATGTATCTAGCCTGAAATGTTGTACATATTAACAGCCAGGTGTATTAACTAGGCTTGAAACTATTCTAATGCAAATGTTAATACTAATACTTTTAGCATGAATTTCTGAACACCAAATTGCAATTACTCGTGTTTCAACAGCCCATAACTGAAATGTTACATCTATGACCATAGGTTCCAAAATTCAAACTATTTTCACATGTGTGAATATATTTTGGTGTTATTTATTAATATCTGTATATGGTGTAATTATTAAGAATACAATAATGTTTCTTCATTTAATGTCATGAACAGAGGCCAATGTTTTGCAAAAAATGATTTTTTGCGATTTCAGCAAGAATTTCAAGAAAATGCCAAAGAAGACATTCTAAAAGTGCAAGGCTTCTTACAGAATCTACGAAAGGAAAACAAAATGTCACGTTTTGACATATAGAAGGAGATATATGATTGGATAGGAAGAAGAAAAGGTTAGAAAATTGAGAGTGTAAGGAATTAAACCTGGATCCTGGAGAACAGAGAAAATGGAGGAAGGCTGTAAATGGATAATGGATACTACAGGAAAATATCTAAGGCATCTAAAATATCTACTATATCTAAAATATCTACTATTTTACTGGAAAATGGTATTCGTGTTTGATATTAAAACAAAAGAACTGAGTTGAGAACAAGTGCCAATCACCATTGTCTAAAGTGATCAAAAGTGTGAAATCTTATAATTAAATATAAATTATTAGGCTATCTATCCTATTTCAGCTACCAACAAAAACTGGAGATATCAGTAGTTATAATTATATGATAATAATCTTTAAAACCAATAAAAATAAAGAGCATAAATATTGATGAATACAATTAGAATAACAAATGAAAATTTGAAACTAGTCACATTTTAAGTTTCGAGTTGTATACCTCGTTTTGTTACTCTGAAAATGAAAACTTTCTCGAGCGCTCCGGAAACAGAACATGTTCTTCTTCACCACTTCCAATCTCTTAAGCAGGCGTCTGGAGTGAAGTGTATCGACCGAATGATGTTTTCTTCCCCCATTACGTAAGCCCTTACGCACCCTATCCTCTTCTCGTTTCCACTACATTTAATGACTACCAACTAAGAATGCCAAAACATCTGGAGAACGAACCATTTCTATGCCTAAATTGGCCAATTTAATTCATTATCATCACAATGTAGGTCGCCAAAAATGAATTTCAACGTCTCCCGTTCCTGAAGTTTCATCTTGAAAAAGATGTTACACTTACAGAGAATATTATTGTTGTTGAAATGTTTTGTTGTATTCCATGCACTTAGTTCAGTTCTGAAGTTTATTCTTATATGCTTATTCACGAACAAGATATGAAAACTTTCACCTCTAAGAGCTACTCTATCGTGCATTTTGTTTGTTGTGCAGTATTATTGTGTGTCTTATCAAGTTTATCAAACTCGCGCACATCCACTAATTCAATATTATTGCGATTTTACAACAGAACATTGTTTTGATCACAAACAACAGTTTTTCACTCAATGTTCCATAAAGCTTCTTGAAAATATGCCGTTATCCTCTGTTGATAGCCCAAAAACTGTTTCGTAAATTGATGATGTTTAAGTAGCGGGAAGGTTAGAAACAATACTCACAAGTGTTCTGTGAGATGCAAGACGATTTCGGGAACACAATACACATGACAGACTTTTCTTAATGTTTTTTTAACTTTGGATGTTTTGAGAGATCGTCATTAAACAACAATCGATGCTAAAAATCGCTTGAAATATATTGACATGGACATACAGAAGAAAATTCAGAGAAAAACAATTAACTCAAGAAAGCTGCAGAAATAACTTAACAGCACTGAAGAGACAGTCTTCAATTTCGAACCAAAATTCGGAACAGAGATTAAATGGATTGGATAATTGAGCAGTAGTGTCCAGTTCTTGACACAAATGAGTCCAAATTCAACATAAGAAAGAGAAAGGTTATAAAGAACATCCCTGAGGGATATTATGCTATGCTGCCTGCACTTTTCGAAAGGATGTCATTTGGAGAAGGTTCTGTAATGATGTAGGGTGACGTTAGCTTTCATACACATACTGACCATATGTATATTGAAAATGGATGTTCTTCTTCCATAAGTTAATTCCCTATGCACCGCACATCGGTAAGAACTTCATTCTATTGCGTGATAACCGGGACTTCTCAGTATGTGTGGTGCAGTTTCAGGAGAAAGCGAGCGTCATCACTTTAGCCTGCAAAGTCCGGACACGAGCTCCATGTAACAAGAGTGGGGCGCGCTTGTACGTCGAATTCTCGAGGATGATTGTTCCACATCATGAATGAAGTTTGGGTAGCTTTTATTCAGAGATGGGATGCAATCCAGCAAATTAGCATTTACTCCAATATTTCAAGAATGCCAGGATGCGAGCTGTTATTTGAGCTATGGTAAACCCCTACTGAACGTGTAGGAATGTATTGTGTTCTAATTTCAGTTTTCTCCACTTTAAGTGTAAAGATTTAAAACAAAACGTAAACTTTTGACTGTAAAATTTAATGAAAGAAATAATTTGTAATAGAGCATTAACAATTATACGAAAAGTTTACATTTACTATAACATACAATAAATCATCTAGAAGTCTTATGAACGATGAAAGATAATCTCAAAAACACAAAATACTTTAATATTTTGCAAGAAATGGGTCATGTTATGAACTGTTATCAAACCTTCCAGAGTCATCTAATTTTGTTAGAAATTGTTTATAATTACAATACATCCGTTTTCATCCGAGAGCCACAAATTACTAATATATACAAAGCTCAGCAAGAAATGCATTTGGAATTATTATTTTATAAGTTTAACTATAAAAAAAAAAGAAGAAGAGACATTAAGGGATTTTCTATAGTGTCCAGAAAGTATACGGCAATTTGAATATCACTCTAATGTAACCAAGCAGTCTCGCAGATAGACTTTTATTGCTCATACGTGAACAATTGCTTTTCTGTGGGACTTTTGAGCCACCGTTGAGTGAGCTATTCCATTCTTCATATCGCGTGCAGAATTTTTTCGGCAACATATAACTTTATCCAAATCTGCTGCCGCCATTGACCCCATCCTTAGAATTTCGCCTCTTTCCTGTTAAAATTGAACGACATTACAAATAAAGAAAACGCGAAAAGACATCTGATGCCATTCCAAATAAATGTTAGTGAATTGTTTTGAAAAAAGCAAGAGTCGCTCGAAAAGTTTCAAGAGTGTTTTGAAAGGGATTAAGGAGTAATTGTATTAGTTAACCTCTGGACAGATCGTATTAATTTCGATAGTCATTATAATTTGTACTTTTATTTATAGGAGTTATTTCTCTTGTATCTATTATTGTTGCTAAACCTGGACCGAGAAGAAGAAAGCTATCAATTGCTGCCTTTTTCAAATATGAATTATCACTTACTCTTGAAAATACGTTGTTCAAGTCAGTTTACATGTGAAACGAGCAATTCTGGCCCTTACGGACATTTGTGGTACCTTTCGTCATAATTTGCAGGAGTACGCAAAGTAAGCGTTTGCGATAAACTTTAAATCTCTGGAGTTTTCTCCTCGTCATCTGTAACATGAACATGACGCTTGGGATCGAAAACTTTTACCTTGCATTTTTAGAATCACCTCCCAACGGGATTCTGCTTGTACACTATGATACTGATATATATTTTACGATATTCTGAATGACAAAGTTTTGAAATCGAACCCAAACCTTCTGACCACTGCACTTAAACCTAAAACACTCCGGGTTAAATCACTCCATAAATAGTTTGTTGTTCTCGCAGAATTTTGAACCTGTTAGAAAATGCAATTTGAAACACTCGTAATTTATAGCATGGATTTTCTTTCTATATGTACACAGTCTAAATTCACTACCTAGAAACTTCGAGGACTTTGGTTATATTTAGAGTGGCACAACAATCAATACTTATTTAATGCTTATTGAAATTGCAGAATATGAAACTTGTTTGTAACAGTCCAACCATAGAGTTTACAATTTCCGCCTTCTATTGTCAACCACTGTTAGTGTTTAAAGCGAACTACAACAGTTTAAATAACTTGATTATGCCTCAACGCACTACACGACGAAATTACATTGTTTTGTCAAAGTTATTGGAAGATATAGAAAGGTCACCTAGATCACCAAATGAAATATTTGTGGATTATTTGGCGAGGAGGGTTGGTTTAAGATGTAGCCTGTGCTTCTAAACGGAAAACAATGGAAGACGTGATATATAAACAAATTATTCATATCTGATACTGCGCCGAAAAGTATGTTAAGTTCGTTTGCAGTTACTTAGATGGAGATAGAGAAAATAATTGTAATATAATTGGGTAATGAATTTAGGACTGTGCTGTTTTCTGAAGGCTTTATAGGTTACGTGCATTAAATTCTCCGATGATTTCTTGCTGTGACATTATTTTCTCATATACATGTACTCTTTGGGACATAGTTTCAGTAAAAATAATAATAATAATAATAATAATAAATAATAAAATAAAAAATATTTACCAATGATAGTTACAAGACATGTTTATTAGACTGGAATTAAAAAACTGTAAGTGTATAAACTACTTATTCTCAAAGTAATTATCAAAGTAATTGCTAAATATTATATATATTTAAATGAAACCAAATCTACGTGTTGAATTTTATTCTTAAATACTACATATTATAGCCGGGTCATAGATCGCGTAGTTCGCTTGCACTGCAGTGACCTCGCTCGATATTATTCCAGTAACGCACTGGCGGTGAATGGCCAGCTCAAGGCTACGTTAAACAGCTGTGTCAGTTGTTGCCCTCAGTTCGAGCGTAGAGTTTGTTCATTGTGTATCTCAAAAGTGAAAGTTTATTGAAGATATCTCTGTTGCGTGTGAACCACATTAGTTTATTCTTATTAAACCGCTGAAATGTCTATCGAAAAATTCACACTTGAACAAAGCATTTTTACGTATTCGTACGATACATACCTAAAAACCAAATCATGTAGACAGGTGCGAAGACAATTTCAGGAGAAATTCCCTGGATAACTGCCTGGTTAATAAGTTTAGGCAACGGGATCGCTAAACGCTAAACCTAAGAAACTAAAGAGAAATGTTCAAAAGGAGGAATGTGTGTGATTAGAAATTTCATCCCAAGATGACTAAAATGTCTGAATGCAGATGGTCACCATTTTCAACACCACTTATAACAAGGTTAATATACTCATGTGTAAGTAACGCGGGAGTTTTAGAACGGAAACAACCCCAGTGTAATAGACAGTGCACGGAGCACGCATACACGCATTCCGCAGCCCAGCTATATAATGAACGCTCTGTATTGTTAAGAAACTGCAGCTATGGCATTAATTACGTTTCATTTCTTAAATACTATATATTACATATAGGTATTTTAAGTAAACTACAGCTGTACAACTTGTGAAATTTTATTCTTAAATCGGTTGAATTCCTTATTATTACATGGTTATAGAACTTAGGTCCAAGATCTTGCCATGTTTTACTCCTGCAGATGTAAATCACTTGGATTCATTTAATAAATGATACTCATTGTATTTGGTATCGTGATGGAGATCAATTTTAAAGTGTAACAATCATTCCTTTCAATTCAAATATCATTATATGAATTAATACTAGAATTATTTTTTAATATTTGGATTATATCATGAATGAAAACAAGGTTCACTTGATCTTGATTCTTTTGAAAAAATATTAGTAATTTCTGTTTGAAAAACTGTTCAAAATTTTAAATATTGAATTCTGTAAGCATAAATTCTGTTGGAAAGTATTAATTTGTATAAACATATGTTTAACGTACTCTTTTGTAAAAGTAATAATATATTAAGATCGTGGCTCTTAATGTCTTCCCATGCAATGAAAACTGGTTGAACCAGCGCTAAACAGATAAAGATAAAGATAGCCTATTGTGCCCCATAGGCCTATCAAGTAGGGAAAGGTCGCTTTTTCTTAACGTGGTGAGATATTCCACGCTAGTTGTTCGTGTGCTGTTTAAGACACTGACTGACTTGTTCTTTGGTTACTCCATTTCTCACTGCACTAGTTGCTTCTCGAGAGATTTCCATTTTTCTCTTCCTCTTGCTACTCTTGACCAATCTGGACCTGCATGTTCCTTGAAGAGGTCTGTGCATCTTCTTCTGGGTCTGCCTTGTGTCTTTTTTCCTATTCGGGGGTCCCACATGGAGATCTTGTAGGTCCATCTATTGTCCTGCATTCTTGCAAAGTAACCGCCCCATTGCCATTTGCTTTTGGTAGCTGTTTGTGCAATGTCTGTTGTCTGAGATAACTTATTTGTTAATACTATAGGTATTTTGTCCTTCAAAGTTATACCCAGAGACATATTTTGTTTTTCTGTTAGTAACCATGTCTGACGCCCATATAGTAATATAGGGTGTACACAAGTTTCGAGCATCTGGAATCTGATTTTCTTATTTAGTGTTTGTACCGTAAATCTACCCACGGCTTTACTTCTGTTCCGAAATAAGCCATACTTAGAATGCCCGAAAAAAATTCATCGACCCTGGCCGGAATTAAACCCGCTATCTTGGGTTTACGAGGTAAGTACGGTTACCACTAGACCATCAGAACCAACGAATATCTAGGAAGATGCTCAGAAATTTTATTCAACAGATTCTGGAGGCCACATTCACCAATACATCATCCGTACTCAAACTGTAGCGAAAGCTGAATTGATATTTACACAACAATTTATATGTTTCTAAATAATTCATTATTTGAGCTGTTATACATTTTTCGAAGGTTTTGAAAAGAAAAGACAATAAGGAAATGTAAATTCTTTATCACCAGATTTGTGTAAAGGCACTACTAGGGCAAATTTGAAGAATGATGCAAATACCCCTTGAAACATACGTAAATACATTTGTCGATGGTTTTGATAAAGGCTCAATTATTGTTTTTATAAAATTTCTCTGTCAGGAGTCCTTTGAGATCTTTGACGGTAAAAATAATTCCATATTCAGTTATAGGATACATAAACATGGAGATGGGTTACAGTGAGATTAGACTTTGAGAGAAACTTGCTACTTTTGGATATAATGTTGTCCCCTGTGCTTACAAAACACTTAGAATTCGTTGGTGATATCTTATTGGTTTGTAGTTTTAGAACCATTTTTATGACTTGTTATTTCTGTAAGATGGTGGCTGCTTTTTTGTTTTAGTACCAGTTGCCTCGTTCGTTAATAGCTTTCCAGAGTTTTAGGGATTATTTTTGTAAGATTCAAATTTCTCAGAATAATATCTTATTTTTGCACGTTTAAAATATGAGATAGTGTATTTTATACTTCTTTAGTGAAAATTTGTTGCTTGGCTACCTTATCTCTAGTTTGCATTGACTGTATTATGCCAGTAGTGATCATGAATTTTTCTGAATTTTCTTGACGTGTTAAATCTGACAGTGTTTTTTTTAATGAAACTGCGGAGATTATTATACAGAATTTCAAAACTTTGATGAAGCGTCCTGGTATTTGAAAACAGAATCCCAAAGAGATTAAACTTCGTTTTCTATTTAGTGCAGGTTCAATAGGAGCTCTATTAGATTCCATCATTATTGGGGTTACAAACGCGAAAGTCATAACTCCACTAATATAACATCGGACTTAAAATGGAACCTATGGTTTGCTTTAAAAAAATACGTATATGATCTGACATGATTTAGATTTACTTGAAGCACATTGAGATAATTCGCAAAACCATAGTCCTGCATGATGTTCAAATATCTATTACTGAAAGTATATAATTGTTTTCCAGTGTCTAAATATTAATATGTGGTTATCGAACGTATTTGAAGGTTGAAGGAATATTTCTAAATTGTCTAGGAAATCATATCTGCTAAGAATGTGAGACTGATAGATTGCACATAAAAGAATTGGAGTGTTGATGTTGAAATGGAGGGGGTTAATCAACTCTGAAATAGACAACTAAATGTTCGTATTTATTATATGTATTATTTTTTACAGTGTTTGTATCCGGTAATATCGAAACCCGAATTGCGATTTAATCAGGTTTCGGTCCGAAAAATAATGTCGAAACAAGTAAATCCTTCAAACATGTCACAAAATTCAGAAAAATGTTCATTTATACTTGGAATATTTAGATTAAGCATTTTTAAAGTCAGAAGGGTTGGAGCTTAGAAGAATGTTACAAAGAGATAAATCATTAAAAACGATTATGGGAGTAATATTTCTAACACAGTAACGCACTAATTCAGTTAAAATGATATTGTGCATTGTTACATCTATTTCAATACAGGAAGTCTTTCATCTCTCTAAATAAATACATAAGTCTTGCCCACACGAACTTTTTCTTTCGTCGCATCCCTTGTGTTGTTGAATAGATTGCGAGTTGGTAATGTTTCCCAAACTGTGACTTGTGCAACAGATAAGCCACGTGTTTATTCTCAAGAGCGATAATCCTGGGCCTTCACCATCCTTCGCCACATCTTTGCAGTGGAGAGTCGCGGTCTATGAATGTCATTCCAAATCTAGACAAACAAAAACAAGAGCATTGAAGTTTAAATTATATTTATTTCACCCTACCATGTCTATAAAATAAAGATTTGCATTAAGTTATTATATCCGAGAGTGGCTAATATGATAACATTTGTCATTCAAAATAATAAGACGTCTCAGATCTTTGGTTTTTAATGTTCAAAATGCCTGGAGTTGGACATTTGTGAGGTTTTACATTTTAATACACTTTAAAGGGTTAATTGTCCGGAATCAGTCTACTAGGAGAGAAATTACTTTGTTACTGACGTTTCTACTGTCATGTTGCCACGCTAGTACGCTGTTGCCACATCCCGTCACTCGCTTTCCGTCTTCAGCGGCTGCACTCCAAGTTCATCAGCTTCTTCCTATTCCTCTGTAATTTAAAATTTATTTTATATTCAATATTTATACTTAATATAGCACATATTGTACACGGTTATATTTTCAAAATTATTGAAATGGTGGCAAATTTGCGTTCTGCAGCAGAGCCCACATAGTGTCATCTAGCGGCGGAAATCATAAACTGAGCTTGGATGCATTGGCGCGGAGTAACGTGTATGAAAGAGACGCACAGTGGTCGGATGAAACCTTTAAGGATATATACTTACCAGACTTGCATAAGTTACATACCCTTAGTTTCATTTTGAAGCGAGAAAGGCATTTCAAAGTTTATTTAAAGATGTAGGGAGTTCAGAAACGAAGACTTATGTCACTTTTGCAGTATCATATCTGAGAAACCTGAAAACATTTTCCAAGGAAAATGTGAAATTAATGTACGCTGATAAACATAATTTATTTGGAAATTTGTTTGGTGTTTCTAAAGTAAAGTTCGAAAATCGACTTTTGTCCGCTTTATTTCCAATTCGGACCATTGTGCCATGGGTATGCGAAGGAAAATGTGCACTTTCGACAAAAAAAAAAAAAAAACCTATATAATCACTTTTGTTTGATGAATGATGCAAAGCACAACCCCAACTCTTAATAAAATACTTGCATACGAAAAATTAGACCAATGCACACGCCATTGAAAACGCGTTGCTACTGGGTAATTTTAAACTTTCTAACCCTATAAGCGTTGCAACATCGATGATGTCATGCCTCTGACGGTAATGCGTTTTTGTACCTGATTTGATGAGCCTCTCGCCAGCTGAGTCACCGGCATAAACACGGCCCAGATGTCGGTCATAAACTAATTTCTCCTCTACTATATTTGTGAACTTCCATTTCGTTGAATTTAAGGTTTTTACGCCATTTCACATCAAATATTCGTTTTAATTTTTACACTGACAGATGATGTAAAATAATATTAATTTTGAAAGATCGCTGCCTGTGATTCCTCCGTAGTTAATATAGGCGTTAAAATGTTTGAATGTGCTCTTCTACCATTATGTTCAAATTAAATGGGATCCACTTCATGATGCCATAGTTAGCTTGTCGAGCATAACCGAAAATCAGTAAGTAATTAATTTCTTTTGCTTAATAATGAAACAAATATAATTCTACGTGTTTTCTATTGTTTCAAAGAATTGAGTAAGAGTTTGGTGTTTTTATTACTAAACAATGCCCATTTTAAATTGGACATATAAATTAGTGATATAAATTATTGAAATAGCGTATTACTTCAACAGGCATAGTAATCTAATTATAACGTGATGTAACGTGCGTGTTGGTCCTGGTGGTGTAGTGGTTACCATACTTGCCTCCTACACCCAAGATCGCGGGTTCGAACCCGGTCAGGACCGATGGATTTTTTCGGGCGTAAAAATCCTAAGTATGGCTTCCTTCGGAAGGGAAGTAAAGCCGTGGGTCCCGTGTCGTACATTTACGGCACGAAAAAGAACCTCAAGCCTGAAAGAGAAGCCTCTGAGCAAAATTTGTCGGCCGTTTCACGCCCTGAGTTGAATGGGACGCTGATGACCTGAGATGTTAAAGAGCGTCCATAAATAAATAAAAAAAAAAAAAAGTAACGTGCGTTACTAACCACAACAGTCGGTTAGTTATGAATATGATTAAATTTATATAACCGCTAATACATTTTAATCAACAGCTATTTAAAACAATTAGTGTTCAAGTTAATAAATTAAATTAGCATACTATGTCATTTAAAATGTGGTCGTATTATTATTATTATTATTATTATTATTATTATTATTATTATTATTATTATTGTGTTTATTTAAGGACACTGTCTAACATCTCTGGTCATTTACGTTCCGTAAATCTACGACACGGACCAATGCGATCACGAAGTTTAGCAATATCTTATAGATAGTACTGGCACAGGACCAAACTAACTAGATTTTCAATAGATGTTTTTATGAGGTGAACATGTCATTTAATTTTTATAACTTTTTTCGCTTCGATATATTAAAATTGTTTATGTGAATTCAAAACAGGCAAAAAAAAAAGTATTAAACGTTAACATAGGTAACGGAACTGAAAATAAACAAAAAAAAAAAACTGGCCTTACCGATTCCAAATGTACGGAAACATTAATTTCTATCTGACTCTGAAATAGGTCTACCCAAATAGAAAAGGCATTTTTCTCAATTTCCGGGTTCTGGTCATTATATGTCTGATATCCATATACTGGCTATTTTTTCGTCACTCGCTTCTTTTGGAAAAAAAAGGGAGTAAATAAAACTACAATTAGAGTAGGTATATATAGCACCGGCTCTCTTTTCTTTCGCTATTATTTGGCTTTCCGGCTGAAAATAAATTATACCGAGCATGCTGCTATGTTTGTTCTCTTTTGTGAAAATGTAAAGCGAAGTTTATATTCCTCCTGTACAGTGCTGCCGCCCACAACTAGATGGCAAATTAATACCTAACTAGTTAAATTAGCTGTGTTAATAAACCAGAACCAGAACAAAACAACTTGTTACGGAGCTATCGTATTAGCTTTCCATTTGAATTTGGAAATTGGACGTGACTGCAGCCTCTCGTGTACTACACGTCACTTTTGACATGACAGATTATCAATATATTATTGATAACACCGTGAATATCTTGTTCATCTTGAACAGGATGGTGCATCATGGAGATGTTAAAGGTTTAATATTGCAATTTTGCTTCCATTATTATTTTTTCATAAAACTTCATTAATCATTTAAAAAAAAAGTTATTGTTACAGAAACTATATTTTACTACACGTTGATGTTATGTATAATAGATTCAATAGACTTTAAAACAAATTAGTTCTAATAATCAACAGTTTTTCAATTTTCAATTTGATACTTATGAACTACAAAATAAAAACAATATAGAATATATTAATAGCATAGAGTTTTTTTAACAAAAACAATATATATATTACTCGTATGGCAAGCTACAATAAACGTTCAAACTCCCTTCTCCTGCAACTAAACAATAGACCAGTCTATCGTAAAACTCCCGTCTGACTTTTGCTAGTTTTTAATTTGATGTTCTGTGGCATTCGGTCTGAATTGCATTTTTTTTTGTCTAAATATTCAAATCTCTTATCAGAATTCGCCCCCCAGAGGAGCGATCATTTGGAGAAATACAAGAAATTGCGCAGGCCATTTAATAAAAACGTTTGGGCTATTTTTTTTTTTTCAATATCTTTTAACAATGACTTTACATTATAACTCTTGCATACGAACAACTAAATTTCTTGATTTTTCATCGCTATTTCTGCTACTGCTAGTTCTAAATGTTCATGTAGTAAATACAAGAACATTTCCTAGTTCTATTTGTTCCTGTAGTAAATACAAGAAAGTTTCCTAGTTCTATATGTTCCTGTAGTAAATACAAGAAAGTTTCGTAGTTCTATATGTTCATGTAGTAAATACAAGAAAGTTTCCTAGTTCTATGTATTCTTGTATTAAATATAAGAAAGTTTCCTAGTTCTATTTGTTCCTGTATTAAATAGAAAAAAGTTTCCTAGTTCTATATGTTCATGTAGTAAATACAAGAAAGTTTCCTAGTTCTATATGTTAAAGAAAGTTTCGTTCAAGTTCTCATCCCTCCTAAATTACTGGTTTCTGTGGATATTGGTTTCCTCAATAAAGCACATATTCGATAGTCTGAACATTTGGTACATTGCTTAATGTAAATGTACATTAATGGATAGAAAAATATTCTTCAGAAACCCTCCATCTTCATTAGTCATTTCCATTAATTTGAGAGCATAAATCACTTCACTTTTCATAATCAGTGTCTGGTAAATCTTAGTAATAATATGTATAAGAGTGGAACTTCATTTTTTTTTTTTTTTTCAATATTTCTGAAGCTGTTGTGCAAAGTATTTACATTTGCTAAACATGTATCTTAAATTTGAATTAGGTTTCTCAAATACTGAAGCTGAAATGTTCAATGAGTTGTCATTTCATTCTCTTGGTTGAGCATTTGCAATTATTTATCAATGTTCAGTTTTCCTCCAATTTATGGACAGTTCTGGAGACTGTTGTATGATTTGGCATTGATATTACCCACTAAATAACCCGCATATTCTACGTGCACTGTTTCCAAAATAATACCGTTTAATAATCTTGACTTTTTCATGTGTGGAATTATTTTCTTCTACCATTAAAACAAAAATAAGCAATAAACGTTTATTGTATATTGTTAATATAGAATAAACGCTTTATAGCTCTATAGCCTGCTGCAGTCGTCGTGCATCTCAAATTAATGTGGAAAAATAAAAATGTATGCAAATTAATTAAGGCAATGACGTTTTCTGATAACATCATTAAAATTATCAGTATGCATGCAAAATTGCTATTAATGTGTCATCCGTTTTACTGTTGTGGCAGTTTTAGGAATTTGCTCCTAACATACGCACAGTGCCATCTTGAAGATGTAGCCTACGGTGTTTCACTATCTAAATAAGAACTACTACTAGCTGATCATTGCTTATTTTAAATAAAAACTCTTAATTTTACAATAAAATATAATATTGACTACAATCTTCCAAGTTATTAAAGAGGAATGTTTCCAATTTCCACATATCTGATTTCACAACATTGAGTTCAGCTGTGCATGCTTCATATTGCGATGAAAGATATGACACTGAGACATTCTATCCGTTCGATGATCTATTCCCAACTAAGTATCCCTTTGCTAGCGTTCCCCAGTCTTGCTACATAGGTGGGGAGAACCCCCAACCACCAATCAGATTAAACACAAGACTTGCTTCTGGAAATTTCTGATACTGAAACATTCTATCCGTTCGATGATCTATTCCCAACTAAGTATCCCTTTGCTAGCGTTCCCCAGTCTTGCTACATAGGTGGGGAGAACTCCCAACCACCAATCAGATTAAACACAAGACTTGCTTCTGGAAATTTCTGACAACCAACCGTCACCAACGGTCTTCCTTCTTAACAAACATTCTTTCCTCAAATAATTAACGAACACATTACAACAATCCAAGCACTCTGCATGCTGCAGTAAACGGAGCTATTAAAAAATGAGAATTGTATTAACCCGTTGCTATTGGCCATTTAAACCCCCCACTGGTCTTCCCGGATACCCAATAAACAGATCCAGGCATTTAAATGATCCACAATTTATATTTCTATATCCTGAACAAATCTTTATATTTTGCTTATTTTATCACATTTAAAAAAAAATTGAACTAAAGAGCGTTAAATGCAAGTATTACTGTATTTATTTACAAAATGGGGAAATTTTTTTATTTTGGAGTGTATTTACGTGTCGATTCGGTTTGCGGATCTAAAGGCGTTCTCTACATTTTTGTTTGGAACGCTACTACCACTCAACACCAGTGTTTACAAGCATTGCAAGCTTTTAGCTGATCCAGCACACACAGCAGAAATAAATATTGAAATCTATGACGTAACGCGAAGCACCTGCGTGCACACTTGTTGATCGTTCCTAGAAAGTAGGTTTTCATATACAACACATGTGTGGCTTGAAGCAGTAGATTCCCATCCCACGCAAACACCCAGGTAATAACGCTGATCAGGAGATAGTATTAACATTTAGATGGCATAACATTTGTGAACTAGAAGCGGGAAGACAAGCATCTTTCCCAAATATCACAAAGCTGTCAGTTTGGCGAAAACAGAATTTCTTGTTACACACGAAAAGGGCGGATGGAGAGTCATAAACCCCTCGATCCCTCTTTCTTGCAATAACCATGGTGACTCTGAAACTAGACATGTACCGTTAGGCTCTATTATGTAAGGCATACAAAGGAACATCGACTATTGCATCCCCTAGGGAAAATATGTTACGCAAACTTCTTGGAAAACAGGAAATGAACAAGAAGTTAACGGTATATCTTTTCGCACAATAGATTGCAAAACCCCCACCTCTATTTACCAATCAGAAGGATTCGTAACATAAATCGTAACGAACAGCCAATGAATAGTAGAGTAGAATAATTAAAACAGTAGAATTAAGACCGAAGAAGCGTCCTAACGACTGACAGACTCGTCAAATAAAACTATTAGATTGAGAAGAATTAAAGCAGTCTGTTGGCAGTTTGCAGTTGGAAGGCAGTTTTTAGTAGACAGTTGGAAGGCAGTTTTTAGTTACAGTCGGAAGGCAGTTTTTAGTTGAAATTGTAAGTTAGAGTGACAGCGAGAGTAGCAGTTATAGTAGAAGTGATAGTCAGTGCGTAAGTCGAAGTTCCTTACCGAAAATTATCATTGAATAAACAACTTGAACCCCTGAGTATAAAATAAAACTCTTGTGCGAAACTGACTCGTTGTATTTCCATTCAAGTGACAAAAAATATTCAATTCCTCGCCCCAGGAATTGTTTTACATTCCAAAATGCCACTAGTGTAAAGTCTCATATAGCCGGAGCAGAAGAAGACACAGACATCACAACGCAGTCTCATCTTCGAATGAGCGTGTGGAGAAAAAGATCTTGAAGGACACCAGGAAGACTTCCGCATCCACCATACTACCCCAAAACCAGTCCAATCCAGAGAACAATTTATCCTAATTACAAATACCTAAGAATTTATTACCTTTCATATCAATCAATTAATCACATATTTATTTCCCATCGCATATGACAATCAATCAATTAATTCCACCGCAGGCTATAGACGAAGTGCTTGAATCATATGATTGCGTTTGCATGACACAATAAGCTTAGGTTGTATATTCGGGCTTACTACACAATTTTCAGCTGCTGAGATAGATAAATTAGCAACTTCATGCTGGAATCTGTTCTTGGCACCTAAGTTTCGGTTTGTTTATTGGGAATATTTTCGTTTTAGCTAAATACTAATGAGACAAGGTTCACTTAACAAGGAATTACACGTTACAAGCTTGTTATTCCCAGTTCAAATCATGGTTTCAACTAGTGAGACAGGGTTATGGTTTCCGGAAGCTATTGCAGCTTAAAAAGACACGTTTATCGGAGTGCAACTTGTGATATACAGTCTCATATACAGCTCACACGTGACAGTCAACCTATTGATTTTTTTCTAAGTATTTTATTGTAGATTTTGTATCTCTCATAATTACTGAAACAAATGTATATAAGCATAATAAGCACGAATATCTAACCTCAAACGGCAAATACGTTCAAATCGTATTGAATTGCCAAAGCACAGGCTCTAAAGAGAGGGGAAGGGGACGTGCGTCGGCTTCCACCTTTGACTTAGGGCCGATCCTACCAAGCTCAATTAACTTTTAATTCCTATTTAATTATCATTTAATTAGGGTGTTGCATCTCACCATCAACAATTGTATGCTTATCCGTCACTAAACTTCAATGAAGTTAATTGGCGTATATTTGGGCATTTAATGAGTTAATTTTCAATTAACTTTTCTTTATCGCACGGCGATATGCTATTTGAAGACCGCAATATTCCAAGACGGCTGAGGAAATTTCCGAAAGATAAGATTTATTTAATAATATGGACAAAACAGATTTCCAAATGCGGTTTCGGCTGAGTACAATTTTGGCATTAGATATTTTAAGTTCTATAGAATATGACCTAGAATTCCCAACAGACATGTGATTTTTGTAATATTTAAATAATGGTAAAAGTCTTCTTATTATTTCGCCCTAAGTATTACATAAGACAGGAATCTTTATGTGTAGGTTACTTTAAGTTACACTAAAGAAGTTATGTCTTCCCATATTTCGAAAGTTGGTTATCTGAACTGTCAAACACTCAGTATAAAATGAAATGTAATTGAAAGTAGCGTATTCTGTTCGTTTAAGGAGTCAAGCCATTTCTGCAATGAATGTACACTACAGGTTAACACTACAGGAAGTACATGTACAACAGCAGGTGATTTCGGTGGATTTACAACGAATTGCGTATCGAATGAGCGCCTGCTATAGTTCGAATTTCTCCTTTACACATTAAATTCTCTTCTTTCCCTGATGTGCAATTGTCATGAAAAACGAATGAGTAACGATCTCCGGTATTTTACAAATGGTGTACAAAGAATTCTTTGCTGTGTCCATGGCCTTTTAAATCACAGATTTTCTGTTATTCAGAAGGCCGTGATGACTTAACCTATTAGCTAATTGACTGCGTTATTTAGTTTGATGAGATGCTAAAGATTTAATTGGAATTAACTTCTTCAATTAACTCAAATCTTAATTAGTTAATTCTCAGTTAGTAAGAAATTGGTGAAATGACCCTTAATTGCTTGACATAATAGAAGGGCAGTTACTGCTTTTCTAATTGCAGTTCTAAAAATTTGATGCACGATACGGAAAAACTAGAACCAAAACTACATTGACAATTTTCAAGCCTGATATTATACATAAATGCAATGTGTCTATGGTGGTGTTGATTTAGTGGATCAGATATTGCATGCATATCCGTCTTTACGAAAAACGGTAAAACTGTACTTTTTTTCACATGTTCGATAACACCATACACAATTGTTTGGTAGTTTGAAGACCTCTAAACACCCCAAAAACAATGACATATCTGGATTTTCGCTTACCAATTGCTCGCAGCCTAATTGCAAGGTATCAAATTCAGAGGTCTGTGCACAAAGGGGATAGAAATTCTAAAACCCCTACCACTCTCAAATTGACGGAAAAACATTTTCCCAATAGGATACAGTCTGCGGGAAAAAGTTGCGTCTGTTTCGGAAATGTGCGGTATGCAGCAAAAGGTACATACGCAAGGATACCAACATGATTTGTGGTGAATGCGGAGGTGTGCCCTTAGGTCACTCAGTACCCATGCTTCGAGTTGTATCATTCAAAACGCAACTTTTAAAGGCAAGGTTGAACTATTTTATAGAATTTATTTCAATTTATTATTTAAAGAAATATAAAAATAATTACGGATTGAAAATAATTCGATTTGCAGCGCTTTCCGGACATATATCGCTTCGGTCCATTTACTCTGGGTCCATTTTACTCTGGATGTCTATATCATCCATATTCATATCCGGGAAGAGGTTAAAAGCCTTAAAACTTTGTACATAAACATTAGTAAAAAGATTGTACAGTTTTTTTAACGTAATATAGGATGTAAAATAATTTTTTTTTTTTTTTTCCTTATTGCATTTCGTTTATACTTTGGTATTTATTTCCAGTTTAACAAAGCAAACTATTCAAGTTATTCTATAGGCATCATTGTTTTCCCCAAGATATTACAAACAAGGCGTTTACTTATGCAATTCTGGCTTATTCTGTTCATACAAGACCATTCAAATTCAGCTACTAGACTTGTATTTGTTATATGTGTAATGTCCGCTTATGAACTCCACACACATTTATGACGTATTGTTTCAAACTTATTTAAAGCATCCAACAGTCTTGTTTGTGCTGCATCCGCATTTACAATGACATTCTCTGTACTTGAAATGCTCTTCCCTTGTGTTGTTTCTTTAGACTAGGACAGTTGACTGGCTCTTTCAGAAATTTAAATTGAAATTGTGCTAATTTGAGCTATCTGATGTTCTCTGCGTTCCGGCATTGTATTGAAGCAACAATTATGTTCGTTTGGGTATACTTTACGCTTTAGTTTATCAAGAAGTGCTAGCTGTCCAGTCAATCTACAAACAGAATTCCGTTTGTGTCCCAGAGGACAGATGACACCGCCTTGTTTGATGACTTCTGCGTTTAGAATGCTTTTGTACACAGAAAACCACAATATTTATTCTTCGGATATACTTTGGTCTCTAGGTCAATGAGGCTTGACGACTGTGTATCTTTCGGTTGGAAGTAATTGTATGAGTTTAGGTCATGTTCTCAGAAAAGGCTTGGAGCTATGAGAATGATCAATCCGTCACTCTCCTTGATGCCAACTTTAATGCAAATCGTTGATCCTTCAAGTATTTTTTGGGGGCCAAACAAACGATTCTGGTTTTCCAGAATTTCAGCGGAATGTGTCGCTTCATTGAACTCGTGTAATGCAAACATCATCGACCATCCCAAAGTTTTCTTGTTGTTTGCTTCGTGCAGTGTTCAACAACATAACGCACTTTTGACAGTGGGCTACACTTGCAGATTCACATTAATTGTCCTCTGGAGGAAACAACTGACGTTGTTCTTTCCCTGTTCTCATACATGTAACGTCGTCTGCAGCCGCACGCAAGACATCGCATTTGTAGTCAACATCAACATGTGATTTCATGCAATGGGTGGTTTCTACAATTTCCTTCAGCTTTCATTTGACCGAATCTTGTATGTAAATTTAATTTTCATCCATAGTTAAAATACAAAACATTCACACAGTATGTCTCCAAAAGTGGCCCAAAATAGACTGTAATGCAACTATTTGATCACGTTTCTGGTCAACATTGATTGTTTGGGTGATAGCGTTAACATTTTAAAAATCTAGAATATACTAACCCACTTCTTTACGAGGAGTTTCCAACAGATATTTTTTTCGGTCGTTAACGATGGAATCTGTTTTTCTGTAATTGTCACTTAAGTTTAAGTTTTCATTCTTCATCGCTGTAATAAAACATCCTGTTGTAAACCAGTATAACCCAATTAGTTATCAGCCAAATTATGTGCATTTGAAATGGCGCTTATCAGCGTTCCCGTTACACTGCAGCAAAAAGAACTAACGAGGCAACAATTGTGAAATTTAGATAAGAAAAAGCAAGCTTAAACGTGAAGTACGTGTTATTTAATTTACATTTGGGTATGGTAAGGTAAGTAAAGCATTTATCAGCCCCCATATTAATTGACAATCAGTAATTAATTCTCATTTTGTTAGTTTATTCGACAATCTGGAAAAGTAAACTTTCTGGGAGACAAAAATGTTTTGATAGATCAAAATCGTGAATCACGAAGATGTTAATGGTGTTTCGTTTTAGACCAACTAATTGCTGTTAAATAATGACGTGACAAAAGTTGTTCTCATCCGTAAGATAAAATATGTTACATAATCGCCTTGCTAGGAACAACAATTTTAATAAAGATATTTACTTCAAATAAATATCTTCAGCATAGAGGATGTTAATTTAAAAGATAATGAATAGTATTTATAAAAACAATATATACAGACAACTTCTGTTGCAGAATATCTAGCAAATAAACAAACATTCCGGTTGTTATATAATCTGCATGCACATCAACAGACAATAAGTTCGAAAAAATAATTTACCTATAAAGTATATTTAATTGAAAATTATATAAATACATTCATAGCGCTGTCTATTTTTTCCCCAAGCAGATTATTTCCTTTCCCATGGGGAATATATATTAATTAATTCCATTTAAAACGTTTGTCTATGTCGTAAAACAAAATTCTTCGCGCTAGAGACAGAATTGTTTTAGAATAGGAGTGTAGTGCATTTGAAATAATATGATTTCGTTTATTCGTTTTACTTAAAAATCTAGCTAACATAGCATCAGATAAAATTGTTATGAAAATTGACAAAAAAAATTGGTGATTGCACAACAATTTAGTGTTTGTATTGAAAGAATATAGCCTCAATAATATAAATGATGATGCTTATGACTATGCTGTGGAGGATCATGTTTGTAGATTCCCAAGAAATGCTACTGGTGAATTTTGCCACCTCAAAATTGCTTTTTCTCTTCTTCAAATCACATTTAAGAAAAATCGCAGAGGGAGATTATTTTATCAGAACACTGCACCAGTTTACAATTCGTTGTTAGCAATAGCAACGGTCTAATCGCTGCGACTTCAAATTGTTTCAGCATCACCACATTTTTCTCGTGTGACATGCCCTTACTATAATCTGTTCCTACAACAATTAAAGAGTTTCAGCAAAGTTAATGAAAACAAATATGTGGATTCTTAAGAGACTATGTAAAAAAAAATAATAGGTGAAAGTCCTTTCAGGCCTAATATCATACCAGCATAAGTACGTCTTAATAAATGTAAAAGTGTATAGATGTAATAAATAGGCAAATTTCACTTGTGTGAAGCATCTATTAGTGGAACGAAGATTTTGCGAAAAAAATAGCACATTTTGAAAGAAGGCAAAATAGTAAATTAACAACAATTATAAATATTTTACACTGCATTAAAAAATAAAATAGATGGAAAATGTGAAGTTTAAACTTCCCATTGAATGTTTAGACAGAGCATTTACGAAACAGTAAGAGAAACCGATGTGAGTTAAAACATATCTACTGCTGGTGCCGGTGAGTTGAGTTGGGCAAATTGGCACACGTTTGCAAACCCAGCTGTCATCAAAGGAATAGGCTGACACAAAACCGCAAGCCACATGGGCTTTGAAGCAGGCGTTCATAAGCCGCAATGTGATAGGAGAAGTCGTTTGTGTATTAGTGAAACTCGAGGAAGGCTAAGAGAAAATTGTTTCCATGAACATTAAAACATGGTGCTCCTATGTTAAACGTATACTTAAAATCTTTGAATTGTGAGAGATAAAACGTGGAATAAAGTTAAAAAAAAAAATACAAATACAAATACATTTAGTATCATTATTTTTATGCGGTTTTTGAGAAAATGTTAGCAATTGATTACTTTTAAATACACAGTTTACATGATTTATTGAAACTTAAAGGTGCTTCTTACAGGAAATGGCAAAATAATCTTCTTTTTCTCTACAGGTTAAAATTTATTTTTCAGTCATAACTTGCACAGACTTCTCATTGTAATTCCTGCAATGTCCGCTTATATTTTTGTTTATTTGCAGGCCCAAGAGCATGTTTTATATTTGAGACACCAGCAGTAGTGTGCAAACAAGGTCACATGACCCTTCCAGCTCTCTAATATCTTTATGAAAACGCTCACCTTGTTGCCACTATGATCCCGCAGTTTATAGAGAGCATATAAACGAACTGAGGAAATGCATTAAGAACCTAATAGTTCTGTAAGGTCAAGAGCATGTTCGTATTCCGAACTCCTGTAGTTTCTTAGAGACTTTTAATAATAGACTTCAGTGTGAGCACAGATGTCCCTTTCTTTATGTTCCAGGATATCATTATTGATTAGCGACCTGATTTGAGGATTATAATTTGGTATCACTGACAATGAAAAGTTTTGACTTAGAAAAGCAAAAGGAACCAACAATCGCAGTTTAAATCCCCCCCCCCCGTTATAACTTATCCTGTAAATTCGCCATGCAGAAATAATAGTCCATGGTTTATTATATTTTTCCCCCTTCCCTCCAAACACACCAAACTCTAAACTTTTCAGCTTCTTTTTGCTGCACTGCCGAATGTTTTTGTCCTAATCGCAAATTTTAACAAAGTAGGCATGATACACTTCGCGTGAATTTGACCTGGCAACTTCGGAATGTTCCTTATTTAATCAATATTATTATACAGAAAGTTCAAGCAGACTGGAGCTGGGAGCTGGAGAATATCTTGGCTGCAAAAAACAACATTCCTTGTTCAACAGATGTTCTACATATTGACAGAGAAATAAACATCCAGAATAAGTTTATCGTATTGACGGAATGTTCAAATTACATGTCCACGATGCATTAAGATTGCCTCATAAATATGTGAACTGAATTCCATTGAGCTTGCGTGGTCCAGAGCAAAACTGTGCCAAAAGAAAAAATGTTAATGGAGAAATAAATATGTAAGCGTTATATAAACACATTCTTAACGCACTCCTCCTTCGCTCCTTAAGACTGGTTTGGGTTACTGCAATCATGTGAATTGGAGAAACAATTTTAGGAAAAGAGCGGGCTACTGGAGGACGCTATCAACAATTTCATCAGTGAAAAAGTGACTCCTGTCCTGAAAATAAAGAGTTCTCTGATCTTGCCGCTTCTCCTACCTGTCAGCGAATAAGCGCAGCAGATAGAAATTTTAGAAAGCGAGTATCTCATTATATTTTATTAAATCGTTAGTTAGGTAATGTTATGCAAGGTAACTTAAGCCTTTAGTGGTCAATATTTTCGAAACGTATTATGGCGCTGTTAAATAAATGCTTACGATACGTTCGCTACCCATGACCAATGTACTCTCCGACACCATTGCGTTTGTCGGTCCTGGTGGTGTAGTGGTTACCATACTTGCCTCCTAAATCCAAGATCGCGGGTTCGAACCCGGCCAGGAGCGATGGATTTTTTTCGGGCGTAAAAATCCTAAGTATGGCTTCCTTCGGAAGGGAAGTAAAGCCGTGGGTCACTGTCGTACATTTACGGCACGAAAAAGAACCTCAAGCCTGAAAGAGAGGCCTCTGAGCAAAATTTGTCGGCCGTTTCACGCCCTGTGTTGAATGGGACGGTGATGACCTGAGCTGTTAAAGAGCGTCCATAAATAAATTAATCTAAAAAAAAAAACAACAATTGCGTTATCAGCACATTCCCCTGATTAGCCATCTCTCCAGCTCCCAACAGGACCCGCAGCTGCAAGAAAGGCGATGTTAACCACTCTCTCCCTCCTTCTGAGTTGCCAGCTATGACCCAGGCGTTAATTTTAAGATCTGAAACACAAATAAGTTTTTTAAAAGGCCTTTCCTCCCATCTTATTTCTGTACTATGAAATAAATTATATTTGTGGGGGATGGGAATTGGGCTGTACGGTAGTTGTGTGCATTGATTTAAGCCCGCTGATCGCAGATTTCGCCACGGCTGCTGCAGACCACCAACTGCTTCCATGAGTCTCCCCCCTCTCTCTCCCTCTAGAGCTTTCTTCTGATTTCTGGCAGCTTAAGCCTATGCAGGGCTGAGGGAATGGGAATTTCATATGGGATGCGCCGATGAATAACGCCCCGTGATTTACTTGCTGCGGTTGATTATTATCCAAAACACGAATAATCAGATTTCGCATCTCACGCCGGATCACTGGCAAGGTAAACTTGGCAAACACGCGGCAGCACTATCTTGGCCCTGATATGAATGGAACGCTGATGACCTGAGATGTTAAAGAGCCTCCGTAAATAAACCAAACCATTCCTGAAAACATCGCTCTTGTGCAAAGAGACATTATGGAAGACCGGCGGCTAAAAGTTGCAGAAATAACACCAAGGTTGGACCTTTTTAAAACAACAGGCCTTCGAATTATTCATTAAAATTTAAATATGAACAAGACCAGTGCAGGATGGGTGTCTGGACTTCTTTTCTCAGTTCAAAAGCAACAATGAGTCATCTGTTGTCAGGCATTTTTGGAGCTCTGCCGTGGAAACGAGAGAGAAGTTCTGCAAACCGTTGTTACAGAAGATGAAACTGGTCCTCTACTATGATGCCTTGTCCAAAACAGAATCATTGGAGTGAGTAAACCTGGCGAAGCACCGCCTCTGAAGGCCGAGATCCCTAGGTTAACCGAGATAATTAATGACCACAATCTTTTGAGACTGTGAAGGAATAATCTTCATTGACTTCAAGAAGAGGAACACCACAGTAAATGGAGAGTTCTATGCTGGCCTACTGCACAGACTACGTCCTTCTTCCACCAAAGAGAAAAGGCGAGGAAAGCTGAGTGGTGATGTGCGCCTTCTTCACGACAACGCGCTGTACACAAAGCTCTTGTTGCAAAGGAAACTGTGAAGAAATGTGGCTTCAAGGATATCGAACATCCACGCTACAGACCAGATCTAGCTCCCAGTGACAATTTCCTGTTCTCAGAATTCAAGAAGGACCTTCGAGGAAGGAAATTTAAGTGTGACGAAGAATTAATGGATGATGTACAGACAAGACTTCTGAATATTTTGGGGGTGGGAATTGAAATGTAATTCAAAGTGTGAGAAGTGCTTGCAATAAAGGGCAATTATATTGAAAAGTGAAATATAATTTTTTTCTTTATCATAGATAGAAAATGGTTAGGCCCGAAACTTATGAATCTACCCTCGTACACTTCAATCTAATTGAATACACTCAACATAAATATATATCTGTCAACCTAATTAAACACATTTAAATGCAATTGATGCATATCAATTTAATGTACTTAAATACATGTAAATTGCTAGTGCTATACTATGACAAACTATATAAACTTCTCTTATATTTCTTTAGCTATTGTCAAACACGCCCGCAGGTAAGTTATTCCAATGATCAATGGTTTTACGTCTCTCTTCTGTTTCCTACCTTAAATTTTAAATGTACGATAGCTCCCTGAGTGATAGGAGGGTTTATTAATCCTGAATCCTCCTAAGTCCTGTCTTATAAAAGGCATAAATAAAGTCTAGTTTTTTTTTCTTCCCCCCCCCCCCCATAGAATTCCTATCCCAGATCCTGTACCTTTCGACTTCAAGTCCTCTTCCTCCTTTCATTAATTTGGCTCCCGTTCTCTGCACCCTTTGTCCTATAGAGGTCCCAGCAAAATGCTTCATATTCCGTTATAGGACTAACAAAGACCCTTGGATACCGCGATTACCTTTCTAAACACTCATAACGAAAAGCAGAACTTTCGATGATTTTTCTCGTTATGTGATTCGCTTTATCCTTCACCCCATCTTTTCGTGTAAATAGATTTCTAGGTATTTGCAGTGTTTTTCTCCCCATCGATACGATAGCTAAGAACAATTTCCTTCTTGTGTTTGTTAAATGATACAGATATTTTTTACAGGTGTTTATCTTCATTTTGTTTATTCTAGCCCACTTATCAACCTCATTCAGACAAAGTTTCAGTATCTGTTTACATACAATAATCAACAGCAAATAACCTCCTAACTTTAGATTTCATAAATCGTTTACATAAATTAAGAAAAGAAATATCCAATCCCGATATTATGTGCTCACTTCCGGCATTGTGTTACTAATTCTAACGCATTAATTTCCATTATATATGATCGAAATTAATGCGTTAGGCCGTTGTAGGCTTCATCGACAAGATCCTGGAATAAGGAAATAATTTGGCTCTCGTATGAAAATTGTATTGGACATCGAAAAACCGCCCTTATTTTGTAACTTCGTAGGATTTGTGCTTGGATTTCATGATCTTGCTTCTAAAAGGGACAGCAAAATTAATGCTTTTAGTTCTC
Organism: Metallyticus violacea; assembly: GCA_030762175.1. NCBI lineage: Eukaryota > Metazoa > Arthropoda > Insecta > Mantodea > Metallyticidae > Metallyticus > Metallyticus violacea. The sequence goes on from CM060835.1 coordinate 115,251,703, forward strand.
TTATATTATATGAATTATGTAACCAGAATTTCAAGGTAGGTTTCGCCATGATCCCACTTTGTAAATATGGAACTCAGATAGAAGGGTGTGCTGTTTCAGTATTTGAATTGAATTCCTTGTTTATTCTTCTTTAGCAGTAAAAAATCTCTTGTCGCTTGTTTATTTGAACATTTGCAGTATTTCGTGTATATGTGCTGGATTTTTGTCACCAGCCATATTTCTTTACCATTTTATTTAATTTGTAGCCATGTGAGATTGTTAGGCAAAGCTCTCATGGATTTTCTTTTGCAGTTTACTGGCGGAGTGTACTAAATATTTAAGTCCAGTTTTGTAAACAGAGCCCGTTTCTGCCGCTAGAAATTGCACTCTCCTACTTGAGCGGGAAGATACCCAACCACGCAGAACACACACTGGGTACAATCAAGTTATGTGGGTTTAAACAACATGAAAAATTATATATTAGATTCTAAGCAAGGGGTTAAGTCTCGCAGTTGCTGCTCTAAGTTAATTTTGTTCTACTTAATACGATATCGAATCTAAATTAGGAAAGATAATAAAGCAGCGTTGTATGAATATTTTGATCTACACTGTTCTCTCTTGCCGATAATTCGATATGCAACTAAAACCCAGAAACAAATAACTTCCCTGTTTGTGAGTTTAAGGTTCACAAAAGCAAGAACTGGTAAATCATTTGTAGAAATATAAACTTCAAATGATTGAAGGCTCATAGAGGCAACAAAATTTCAATTTCACTATAAAATTGATTTATATTGTCCATATTTTTATTGTAGCTTATCGATTTTGAGCCATTGTTTCTATATTTGCGCGTTATATTTCCATTAAATAAATTAAATATAATAGTACATTAATTTTAACAAAAACATCATCACTAGGTAAAATAAAACAAAATAAAATTAATCAGAAACGGCTCATGTTTACGTTTATATTAATCTTTAAAATTGTTCATCTTGAACAAACAAAAATAATAATAATAATAATAATAATAATAATAATAATAATAATAATAATAATAATAATAATAATAATAAAAATACTAATAATAATAATAAAAATAAAAATAAAGTATGTTCAAAATTATGATTTTAAAAATAATTCAGCGTTTTAACAATTAAAATTATTAATATTGGCCATAAAATGATGAAAAGCAGATTGTGCAAAGATAAATGAAAAATAAATTCTGTCACTGAAGAGAAACAAACAAGTTAATATTTACCTTTTCAGGTTTGCAATTACAAATATAAGTGGCATTAAAAGGTTATATACTTTCAGGGTTTTATTTTCAACATGCACCCTTAAGGAAACAATTACCGTGGTACTTTAAAAAAAAGTATCAACGAAACTAGTTCTACTAATAGTTAAAAAAAAAAAAAAAAACCATTACAGTTACTGAAAAAATATGAAGAACCATAGTACAGAAGACATGAAATAGTTTATAATTGTTACGCCTTTGCCAATAGAACCATTAGTTAGATTTAAAAGTTTGAAATACCTTTCTAACAAGTACTAAGATTTAAACAACGAATTTAATATAATATATTTTATCTAAATGGTCAGGAATTGTAGAGTTGAAATTTTTACACATTCTTCAGCAATTTTTCTTAATAATTTTAATAAAAGTATTTATAATTATTCATAGTGCTATAAAACAATTTCTTCTGCTAGGAAGTAACTCTAACGAGGTGTTTTAAAAATATTATTCCTGATTTTATATTATGAAATAATTAAATTACTTTATTTCAATAATTTTGTAGCGTTAATTTAAATAAATTCTTCGAAGCTTTTTAGAAGGCTGAATTTCATCACAGGGAAAGGACGAAGTTCTACTTATAAAAAAATTTTTTTTTTGTTGGAAGTCGAAATTTTTATATCTAGCTAATCAAAGCATAAATCCGCAGAACATACAGTAAAACTTTAAAAAAGTCTTGTTCGTAATATTTTAATGAAAATCATTATATTAATTACGTATTATAAGTAAATTTAATTTGAAACACGTTTCATGTAAATGTAGTGGTTATTATTTATTTTTTTACAAGAATTTGTATGGCAATATTATTTATTACTGATCCTTCTTTCCAAAATGTACTTATTAACCTGAACAAAAATGCATATACATACGCATAAGAGTGTCTTTTACATTGTAGCTAGCCGCACAGAAAACTTTTGAGACATAGAATCCCATAACTTGGGTCTAGAGTTCGATTTCTAAGAAACGCCGAAGTTAGCTGTGCGGAATATCACCAGACATGATTAATATGCGTAGTTCATGAATATAAGCAAAACAGAGATGCGTTTTTATGCTGTTTTATTTTGAGGATACTTACGACTGATTTAGAATGGTATTTTAAATATGCTATTGCCTTGCACCCTACCCATTTACAAACGCTTAAATAAACCATATGTTTTAAATGTCCTTGGATTACAAATGCGCTGATAATAGAGCGAAGCTCCAGCTAGACCCCCCCCCTCTTGCATGATAGGCATATGTATAATTCTCTCTCATTTCTGTTCAATTCATACATAGTATTTACTTGTTGTTTATTTACAATACGTATTCCTTTACACAATATAGGCATTAGACAATGTAAACCATTCTATAAAAGAGACTGGCCGTGAATACTTTAATAGACATAAATAAACCATATTTTTTCTTTAATTCAGTATTTAATTTATGTATGTATACATATATTATACTAACCACTGATAGGGGTTCGTTTGAAACCTCTCAAGTTTGTCCTGCGAACACATTCCGGAAAATTATATAAAATTTGAGTTCTTTTTATTTACTTATTCTGGAAAGGATATGAGAATATTTTGTTTTATAATCATGAAAGTCGTGCTTTACACTCAAACTTTCTTTCCATTTCTCAGTAAGACGGATATTTATAAATGAATAATAGCAGATAAAATGCTTAAATTAACGAAATTAATTTTCATTGTGTTCTTGCATCGCTAATTATTTTTATTTCTAAGTGCCTTTTCGTAACTATTAAAGCTTTGATATACTATTGCAAGCCGTCACAAAAGTATTTCATATCGCTTTACTGTTTGAAGAGAGGCAAAATAATCTGTTATTAAATACTTAGATGGAACATTTTCTAAAAATTCTTATGAACTAAATGACTTCAGAGAAGTTTTCAATGGGATATTCCCATGACATCTGATCATACATATATATTTCATATTTCATATACAAATCATTTAAGTACCATTTTAACATGCCTAATAATAATGTTGTGTCCAAGAATGTTAAATACGGTGATCTTAGCGGCATAGCTTGATCTTGGATCCCTGGCTATCCGTTGTATTGTCATTAAAAAAATAACTGCATACCTGACTGGCATGCGAAGTGAGAAGGAGTGTCGTCCTGCTGATAAATGGTTTCAGCTGTAACAGAACGTAGAACTCAAGCATGTTGTAGTAGTCATCGTATGTTCAGAAAAAAAGAAGGGGTATGTCACACGATTTTTCATTAAGCTGTATTAAATATTAATTTTGGGCGAATCACTAAATACAACATGCGGATTCTCGCTTGTTGACTTTTCCTAATATGGTAGCCAGAGGTTAGTAATATAATAAAGTAATAAATTAGGATATAATAGCTAACTACCAGCTATAATTCTTACTGGCTCCTAGTATTTTGTTAATTTAATAGATTTTGTGGATTTTGGAATATTAAATTGGGAAATAGTTTAGTAAATTTATAGTTTGGTTAACTTAATTAATTTTAAACTATTTTCACTATTTTATTATATTTTAATCTAGTTATTAGGAAAATCTGTAAATTAATGTAGTAAGACATTATTGTATTGTATAGTTTATAATAATAAATGGAAATTTTGGTATACACGCCCTAGTTTAGGAAACCAGGTACCAGGGTGGCGTATACAGATTTTATTTATTTATTTTCCCTGATAATGTGGAAAGTTGACTCAGCAGAGAAACAAACGTGATCGAAAATTAATTTGTCAGTTTTTCCCAAGATATTCGCAACATAAGCCAGTCTTTTGTCTTTATCGTCCGGCTCGATCCGTTGTGTTATTTGAATTTTGTATGCTCGCAGGCGAAGCCTTTGTGCACGTTATGAACTGTAATGGGGCTGCAAAAAACTTTTCGGATTGATTTTCTGGGCTTTTTGTAAAACAGGCAGCAATGTTTTGTTACTTTGTATCCCAGGCCATTCTTCTCTTATAATCCGCAATGGGGTCATGCTTTAAATATTAAATCCTGGACGAAGTCAGCATTCTACATGTTTCGCAGACTTTGTTTCTTCTAACCAAAGAACACACAAGCTTTAATGCTCAATTATCCCTAACACTCCATAATCATATTTATTATTTGTTCATTTCTCAATCTCAGAGTTCATGACAACCATTGTAACATAAATTGAAAAAGCTACATTTATTTTTCTTTGGCTTATATATCGTAAGCTATAGCCATTTGTTTTATTGGTGTTTTAAGCGGGACACCCTGTAGATAATTCATTGTTTACTATATCATAATATTGTTGTTAAAGTACTATAATCAATGCAATCGAATGTTTAGTCGGTCACAAACTGTTCCAATAGCATATACACCCATTTCAAAAGTATCTATAATTATGTTAACGGAATCAATAACAAAACGTACAGTATTTTTATTTTTTATATAACCATAATAATTTTTGTTTACAAAATCAAATTATTGAAAATATTCGTTGAAATACTTCAACATTACATATCCCATGACTTTATTAATGTAGTTATACGATAGCTAGATGTCTCTGTAATTTTACCTTTCTTATAAACATGTGTATTTTCTGCTTGTTTTAAGGTGCATGGGGAAATGCCTTTTTGCAAATGACGATTTACAATAATGTATGAGCAAAACACAATATAATTAATTATTTATTCTATAAAATTATTGTGTTCTGCTATTGGAATTTATCATTTTCCAAACAATTTTTAGTATAGTGGAAGGAGTAACTTCTTTCCATTTAAAGGAACGAGGAAATGAATTAACATTTTCCATAAAACCGAGAGGCATTATAATGTCCATAATGGCATTAAAAATAATTATTAAAATATTCAGGTTGAATTGGAATTTTCTCATTTTTGCAGGGTTTTTTTTTCAAATATTTTATTATAATGTAAGTAGTTTTACTCTCATTTTCTGATAATTTATTAAAATCGTATTGAATTTTAATTTTCTTGGATTGTTTTACTTTTATAATATTTTCTGTAAAAGTTACAATGCATATTAATATGTTTCCTGTTTTCAAAAACTAGTAATTAGATTCCAATTTATAAAAACGAGTTTTTAAATAACATGTTTATAGTTAATCATGTGTAATTTTCTTTTTATGTTTTTTATTGTTGTATTTATTTGTCTGTATAGTCTTCTTGCGACTTCGACTGATCGTGAATACTGAAGGTAGGTATGAATGAAATGAAATGAATTAATGAAGGCACAAATGAGATGGGAGTCCTTGGCGCCCAGCAGAGGTCAGCATAAGGCCGTACTGAACAAAATTTACCGCCCTGAACTGAATGAAGTTAAGTGGCATTTAATATCGCCTTACTTGCATATATTTTAATATAATAAAGACTTAACTAATTATATTTATTTGATCATATACCTATAAGGATAGTTTTATATGGGACGCTAATTATCACAGAGATTAAATAGCGTCCTTAAATAAATAAAAATACAACCTGAGATGATAAACGAACAAATTATAACTATGCATAATTTTATAATATTTAAATTCTTCGTGTATAATTTACGTTAGTTAATGTATTTTGTGCAGTCGGATTACATATATAATTAAGCAAAAATCCAAATTATGCATATTTTATAAGTTCTTTAAAATCTAATTTCCCGGGAAAACGATGAGAGAGAATTTTGAATTTCAATTCTGAATTCAACGTGTATTAATTATGTAAAATCATTCAAGTGCAAAACGTAAAAATATATAGTTCATTGTTATTAAATTAGATAGAGGAACGCTTAACAATCTTCCCCTGCTTCCTTGATATTTTATCTTATTTCTATGTCTGCTTTTTATGTTTTGTTCGGAATGAGAATAACGAAGTGCATGCTTTTGATGCAAATGCTGAATGAGGCTATCAGCAAATAAATTACGTGTTCATAGAGGGAGAGTAGATCATCTCCTCCCCTCTCTCCATCTCTCTCTCTCTCAGTCCATTGAGGAAGAAAAGAAATTTAAAAAATTTATTTTTCTTCACCGGAAAGAAAAATATAATCAAATCAGTTAAATATAAAAACTAGCTAGCCGAATAAAAAGTATATAGTTCAAATGTTCAGTTATTAATAAAGGAAAGCTTAAAATATACGAGCATGCATGCTGCATGCTATTTAAGACTTCTCAACATTCGCTTAAATGCGTTTTCCTGGTGGGAAGTAAACAATGTAAAACAGGGACGACTTTTTGGTTAAGTTTATGAGTTAACGTTGTTTTGAAATAGTTTGCTATTATTTGTATTAATGATAAAAAGAAGCAGAACAAGGAGATGCAGAAGGAAAAAGACTGCTTCCTTCCTCAGAGAAACAGATATTTAGAAGAAAGTTCTGGAATGTCTCTCGCATCCACTTTGCATGTGTATATCTTTTTTTTTCTTTCTGTTTCTTTACCCCATTGAAAAATAAAGAAGCAAGTTCCCATTTGGGCATTTTATTTTCTTGATTTGCTTTTTCCTCCCTAGGGAAATTTTCTTTTATTTTCCATGTTCCTTTTTTCCACCGTCACTCTCTTTCTTTTCGTAGTTCTTTATATAATATGATAATAATATGATTTATACTGTCAGTCATGCCGACTAAGAAAAGGGTTGGGGAAAAAAGTAATTAATTATTACGCCATTATTTAGTACTCCATTTTGCGTATCTTAAATTGTGTTAACAGATGGTATGCATGTCGTACATCTAGGGCACTTGAATGCTACTAATATTTGCCATCTAAACGTGCTCGAAGCAGTCTGTCGTACATCTTGTCCTTTGGTTACCGTGTACCAGTTTTACCTTTCCTTTCCCTTCTCTTGTCCTCGTTCTTCCTCAATACGTTTACTACTCGCTCCTTGTAAACTCGTGCCCTTTGCCTATTGGTCCTAATTGTCTTAATAGCCCAGGATCGTGTGAAGCTAGTGATGTCATCCTTTTCATGTTATAAAGCCCGTGCTCCTCATTTCCAGCAAGAAGTTTGTCGTTGGACAGAGAAAAGAAGCTTTAGGCGTGGGTATAAAAAAAATTTAAAGCAGCAGGCAACTTCACTTTTATTCATCCAGTAACCCAGGTATTTTTAATTTATCTATATAGTTAGGCAGGTAATGTTTTAAATTGGGTAATTGGGAGTTCTAAAGTTAAATGGTGTAATTCGTTTGACTAAATTGGTTTAATGTGGGATATGGGGTAATTTATTTGTTCAGTCTCCTGAATTGTTTTGTTTTAAATGTTCCTTATTATTTTAAGATAGAACGTTTGCTAAAGGATTTGCAAAAGGTATTCTTCTTTAATTGCAGTTAAAACTATGGGCATTTCCTTACGCATATTCCGCCATTTTTAGAAACAATTTGTGAAAATATATCCTTAATTTTTCCCCCCTTCTTTTTGGTGTAATCCCTGGGAATGTTCCTTTTGTCTAGTTTCTGAGGTTGCAATATTATAAATATATTATGTCTTAATTTGCGAGAGTAAATAAGGAATTCAGATCACCTTTTTCATCTATTGCTTAGCGTTGCTGGCTATTACCGATATGTCTCGATTTCTATCCGCGGTACCTGCTTAGAACTTTTTTAAATTGGGAAAGTCTGGAATGGAGTCCAGCCATCTCGTGAGGACAATTGGGGAGCTGCCTGATGGAGATGTAACGTCTACGAGATAGAAAGCCTTGTGAAGGTGACCGGCGGGGTGTCAATGTGCAGATCATACGCCCTCCTGCAATACTCCCCTCTACGAGTGAAGTCGCAAAACCGACATAATGAGATCGTTTCGGTAGCCTAAAGCTCGCGACGGCTCACAAAGCCTGCAGAAATTAAATAAAAAATCTTCCTTTAGTGTATGTGATTTAAATTCCTAAAAATATCCTTTTGTCTGCTTTCTGCGAAGAAATTGTAATATTTCTTATGTTGAAAAATTACAAATTAGTTAAATAACATCAAAAGCAGTTCCTAAGAATTTTGTCCTATAATTATTTACATTAAAAAACGTAAACTTGTAATGAAATGTTATTTAAATTTGTTTATACATATATAACAATACCTGTCTTAGATATTAAACAGACTTTTAATACAGCAGCGCATGATAAATGTAATATTACAAGTACAAGTCCTTCGAAAGCAATGTTTTCTATTGTTTACATTCATTGTGTAAACATTTATCTTATAGAAATGCCGTCAGAGGTATAACAGGAGTGTATTGCATATTTTCTATGTTCAGGATTTATCAACTTCTCAGAAGTACTTAGATGATACATAATATTCACGAAATATCAAGACATTCATACTGCGTATTAGCAGCCCTTGATACAAGGGTAGATCCATAAGTTTCGGGCCTCACCGATAAGGAGTATCGCCTTCACAAAACCCTTATCTGGTGTTATACTTTATCTGTTAAGTAAATAATGTTCACATATAGTTGCATAAAGAAGGCTATGTGTAGAAGATTGCGACATGTTCAAAATGGAGTATCGAACTGTTATTAAGTTCTTCACAAAAGAAGGACTTACTCCAAATAAAATTAAACAGCGATTGGACGGTGTATATGGGGAAGCATTCCCCTCATATTCTACCGTAAAAGAATGGGTCAACTTTTTTCAAATGGGATGGATTGAGAACGCATTGAACATAAAGTGCGTGCTGGCAGGTCGGCCCTTGGAGGTGCTTACTCCTGAAAACATCGCTCTTGTGGAAGGAGAAATTATGGAAGACCGGCGGATCAAAGTTACAGAAATAGCGACAAGGTTGGGCCTTTCTAAAACAATAGTCCTTCGAATTAATCATGAACATTTAAACACGAATAAGGTTAGTGCATGATGGGTGCATAGATTTCTTTCCTCAGTCCAAAAGCAGCAACGAGTCACCTGTTTTCAGACATATTTCGAGCTCTGCCGTGGCAATGAGAGAGAAGTTCTGCAACCCTTTGTTACGGGAGAAGAAACTATGGTCCTCTACTATGATTTCTTGTCCAAAAGAGAATCAATGGAGTGGCTCTAAAGGTCAAGGTCACTCAGTCAACCAATAAGATCATGGCCACAATGTTTTGGGACTGTGAAGGAATACTCTTCATTGATTTCAAGGAGAGGAACACCACAGTAAATGCTGGCCTACTGCGCAGACTATGTGCTTTCATCAAAGAGAAAAGGCGAGGAAAGCTGAGTGGTGGTGTGCGCCTTCTTCACGACAACGCGCCTGTGCACACAGCTCTTGTTGCAAAGGAAGCTGTGAAGAAATCCACCCTACAGCCCAGATTCAGCTCCCAATGACCATTTTTCCTCTTCTCAAAACTCAAGAAGCACCTTCGAGGAAGGACATTTAAGTGTGACGAATAAGTGATGGGTATTGTTTATGCCCATTTTACAGACAATACTTCGAACAATTGGGGGGGGGGGGGAATGGAAATGTTAATTCAAAGATGTGAGAAGTGTGTTGCAATAAAGGGTAACTATATTGAAAAGTGAAATATAGTTTTTGTCTTTATAATACTCAGAAAATGGTTAGGCTGGAAACTTATTGATCTACTCATAATCTGTCTCAATGGTCAATAAAATTGTGACTTAAACAGAGAAACTCAAATAATTTTTTTCTTATATTTCGGGATATCTGAAAGTTCATAATCAACGAATTCCTCAATATCTGAGCCAAATAATTTAGAGTACTTCTGGATAGTTGGTTTACTTACATTTAAAAATCAACAACAACAACAAAAAAGCCAAAAACGCTTATTAAATCAAACGTCTAAACTGCATTTCGCTCATAATTTATATATACAGTAAGTATCTTATGAAATTTTAATCCAAATTCATCTCGTCTGAATTGCAAGAACAATAATAGACTAGGGTGTGCTCTAAATTGTGACCTGAAACTTTATAACAAAACTTCCATTAAAAAAATATATATAGTGGAATGAATTGTCGTGTATTTTTTCTTCATTTCATAATTGTTACATGCAAAATAACACATGCCTTTACAGATGTATCTAGAAGGAAGGACAAAAGATAAAATAGACGCCGATATTGCATATGTACCGTAGCTTAAGATGAAGTCTGGCTAGAGATGCTGAAGATTATATCTTTTGATATACTGCAAAGATTATTGCGTTATTACTAAAACGTCAATTAAGACTACAGGCACAATCGCAAAATCCAGTGGTTATATATTTGTAATATCATCGTCAATGCAAGAATTTAAAGCTTATTTCCGGAAATAATGTCGGGTTGCGAACATAATAAGTTTATGTTTAGAATTGCAGAAATTGCAACTTTTTTTTAATAAACGATTTGATTTTTAATTGGTTGATTTATTTGAAATAGGCTGATAACTGATTACATATAGTCAGTGTCCCCTCCTTCACCTCTGATGTTACCTCTTGATGCTAAAGGTCTTGTTGCCACGGCTATTGTGACTGTTTTTATGATCTTTTGGATCATTGGGGAAAGAATCGGGAAATTGCTGAAGATAAATGAACACTGAGGATTGTTATTAAAACACACGTTTTATTGTATTTCATGTTTATCACCGTGATTGTTATGAATCGCGTTACTTTGAGAGAGGTTTGTGAGTTCCTTTTATTATCTCCACACGAGCCGATTTTTTTTTTTTTTTAATGATTTATTTATGGACGCTGTTTAACCGCTCAGGTCATCAGCGTCCCATTCAACTCAGGGCGTGAAACGGCCGACAAATTTTGCTCAGAGGCCTCTCTTTCAGGCTTGAGGTTCTTTTTCGTCCCGTACGACACGGGACCCACGGCTTTACTTCCCTTCCGAAGGAAGCCATACTTAGGATTTTTACGCCCCGAAAAAATCCATCAGTCCTGGCCGGGTTCGAACCCGCGATCTTGGGTTTAGGAGGCAAGTATGGTAGCCACTACACCACCAGGACCGACACACACACACACACACACACACACACACACACACACACGAGCCAGTCAGGCGTATTGCAATTAATACAATGATATTGGTCAAGTTTGTTTTAATACAACGAATTTACGATACTTTCTTTTAACCGGCTCACACACCACAGCTGTTTCTAATTGTCTCTAGGGAATTGTTTTACTTAACATCTTCTGATCAACCCCCTTCCTGCGATGTGTTCAGCTTCAAGTTTTGTCATCAACTCTTTCCGAACTTAAACTGAATTAACGTCTTGTCATCAACTGTTCACAAACTTAGCTGAACTTTCTTCCTTCACCAAAAACTAAAAACGTCTCCCTTCCGGGTCTCGAATCCTGCTATAATGTACGACCGTTGCGGTTCACCAATCAGGACGCTACCATAATTTTAGATGTCTTGATTCAAGAATTATTTTAATTGCCTCTTCCCCATTGCTTCGTCCTATTAGCTATATCACCTGCTTCTGATTTTTCCATACATTGATTGGATACGACATTCTACGATTTTTATGAGTTTGTTCATTTCAGATAATCCTTGCTTGCCCTTGAGAACAAGGTCACTCGTTACATCTTGCCTGACAAATTTTAATTGCCCCTTCGGCGTTTTTCATGAAGTGCAACCCTCGAAAACATACATAAGGACCTGTTTCCCCAACCCCCTTTCAAAGCTCTCATGCCATAGTGATACTTGAAGGTCTCTCTTAAAAGTAAGGAACAATAGATTATACGTTTGTGTTTTTCGTCCATGAACTTTAACTTTAGGGTTTCTTATTAACAAAATATCAGGAATATTATTGCAATCTGCAATGGTATACAAAATAAAAATCTAAAGTATACATAATTATGAAACACATATTACATAAACTTGATCATAATATTATTTACAAAGGGTTGGAGGGTTTGAGGCTAGTAGGAACTTGTCCCAAAATCTTCAAGACACTGGTATGGTTTTCAAAAACAAATGAATTATGAACTCGCGATGCTGAAGTGCTAAGTTATTTGATATTCACTCTTTGGTTTAGGAAAAATTTCGAAAAAAAACTCAAACAGCATTCAATAATTAAACTGTAAATAAAGTGTACATATCAATTTAACAAATGCTGTCATATTTTGAATATGACAGCATTGAAGCGCAGTCCTTGCAAAGATGTCTGAGTAGTGTCCACGGCTACTAACAGCTATAGAAAAAAGTTGACTGTAAATGGAAATAACAGGTAAACAATATTTTTATTTAATATTGTAATTCGGAACCTATTTTGAATTGCAATAAATGTTAAATAGATGTCGCCAAAGTAGTTACTTTTTTGTAAACAACTCATGGATACGCTGTCTTTTGCAGTTTTATTTCTAAATAGCAATTATAAACAAATGTTGCACTTAGCTAAAAGCAAGTTATATTCTCCACTGTTAATTGTGTAGGCATTTTAGTGAAAGTTAGTTTTTACTATAATTACTATCTTTGGAACATTTTACTTTTCCCCTTCTGTATAAAAGCATATTAATACAAGAGCTATAGTTTATCAGAGGTTTTTCTTTTCTGTAAATAGAATAAGGATCAATTAGATCCCAACAGAGGCATCGTTACTCCCCCCAAAGACAATGTTGCAAAGGAATCTTGCAAATAAACTAAAGATGTCATCATTGTTTACTTTCCAAGATATTTAGAATATCTTGATAGGAAATAAGTAATAGTTCTTAATCAGAAAGGTTCGATAATGAAACAAGAACTGCCTTTTCTGTTGTAGGTGACATTTATGACAAGACTTTGGCTGCTGTTCAGGCTTTGGGAATGGATTCGGAATGTGTCGGTGGTGGCCGCATTAAGCATGAGCCGGAGAAAAAGAAGATACTGGTATATGGCTATTCTCAGGTAAACATATTGCTGTTGATACTCAAAGTAGTACAAACTCATTTTCAACTTTACTCCAGTTAGTAATTGCTTGAGTACCTAAGGCTACTGTTCAACAAGTCGTATTGAAATAAACGTTTGCTAAGTTTAAGATTTAAATGTATATTTAGTTCTTCGACATATCAAATTCCAACCTCACAAAGTAATCAATTGAGTGACCACATCTGAGCTCATTGAAAACAACAGATTTCACTTGGAATTGAACGTAAACAAATGCATCATACCGGTAGATAACTAGTGATGGAATATTTGCTACCATGAACGTGAATTTGGGCTTCAACCCTAGAGGTATGACCCTAAACTCTGTCTATCGTTCGGATTTATCTGCAATGTAACCACAAACTCTAAGCCCCTCTGTTGCATCTCTTATACAAAACTTGTAGTGGCTGTTTTCAGCATACATGGTGTGTTCGAAGACAGCTAAATCCCAAACAAAAGGATGCGCAGCTTATGTTGAAGATGATGTTACAGGAAGATGCATAGTTTCTTTCAAAGGTAATCAATCACTGCTGACAAAACTTAGCTACATCATTTCTATCCTGAGAGCAAACTTTAAAGTTTGCTTGTAGGATTTACCTGTCTTTTTCTTTTTCTAAACACGTGTGCAATTACCCAACATATGCATATACAAGTTTGTCACGCGTGGATAATGAGAAAAAAACGCAAAGGGTTGCCACGCCTTTAATGTATTCCCTGCTGAGGCCAAGTACAAAGTACTAACGAAGAGAGTAAAGCTAGAAGGACAAAAATATAAGCAGAGTTTCCTTTCGATGTTAAACTTCCTTTAGAAATTAGTAGAAATAATAAACAAAATGCTTCGTCTTACGTAAGGGTGTTCATAAATGCAAGATGGAGATATTTCGGGACTTCAAACAAGCTGATAGTTTTAATTTAAATAGTTATGTTGTTAATAAGGGAACTAACGTCAATATTTACACATTTTACTACTCTAATCTCTAGAAAATTAGAAACACGTGTGAATTAAAATTGCTGCTTTCAACTTTGACTTTTCCCCAAACTCGGACTTGTGGTTTATGCGCAATTTAAATACAAAAAAAAGTGACCCGCTTCATGCTGAAAGTCTAACTTTCTAAAGGAACAATGGAGAGATCCAATGCACTTTGAAGACCATAAACTGACATGCATTTGTTTACAGCAGATTCCTCCATGTTAAAAAATACGAGAAAACAAAAGAGTTATTTATGAAACCGGAAGACGACATTAGAAACCAAACACTCTTGAGCGGTGTTGTAGTGGCAGTTATGTATAGCGTACAGAGACAAGATATCAGGTATCTGTGTGATGATTCACTGCTACCTGACCTTTACTTGCTTGTGCCCATCTGTATAAAGAGAAAAGGTCAGGTAGAGCCTCACGCCCTTAATGAGCTCAGAGCACGTAAGCACTTGTCTTTGTAAATCCACTGGGCGACCAAAACAGATTCCTTTCTTGTTAAAGGTCTCTTTCTCATTGTACAAGTAAAAGGAACAGTTTTCATTGTCATCGTCACCTCGAATTCTGAGATTCGTGGCATTGTTGTGTAATGGACACCATAGAACTCATAGTGGACAATTTCACAAGCTTGTAACTGAGAAAGGTGACATCTCTGAAAATGATTTCGGAACATTTTGCACTTTAAATTTTGTTAATTTGATGTATACGGAGGGAGAACGTTCATTCTTATTTTGTTTCATGGTGAGATTATCTTTCAGCATTACAGGGTGTTCGACGTGATGTCCAAGGTCTACATAGCAATTTTTACAATTGCTGTGAAGGGTGCGTCACAGCATAGAAAGACAATGTTAGCTCTAACTTCCTGACAGACATTTCAAAGGCTCCCGTTGGTGAAGATGTCTAGAGGCAAGGCCTTGCTTTTCAACAAATCAAATCTGCATAAACTTCAAGGTGTGGCATCTGGTAATTCACAGGGATTGATTTTGATCACCAATCTCGGCAGCTTCTCAGTGATAATAGTTGAATGATTTAATGATCTGTGACTATATTTCTTATCCATGTGGAGCAAAACAAATGTGGTATCGTCACTACTAAAGCAAGTAACATCTTCGTCAAAACGGGGTCCACCACGTTCATCTGGAAGTAACCTGACATCATTTGCAACTCTGTGAAGGCGAGTACAATAAACTGCAACCACCATGAACCCTTTAGAGAACTTGTCTTTGTTTTCCCGGTTAACGTTGGAGCGCCCCTTTACGGTAGTAAATGGCACGGAATCAATTCTGCATCATTCAAATATACCAAAATCCCATCTTGAGAAATCACCCATTGCCATTTGTCACTCGCTAGGCATCGTTCAAACAATTTTCTAGTACTGCTGAAGCGTTCCTTGATATACTGCTCTTTCAAGGCATGCCCACTTCCTTTTATGTCGCCGTTCTAATACCAAATTGTCATGAATTATGTAGCATATTATGCCTTTGGATATTCCTGTGCTAAACGCCATTGTTAGTTAGTTTTCTTGAGTCAATGCTTTCTTGATATGGGTCACAACTGCAGTTCGTCTTGCCTCCTGTGCTTTCTTCCTTCTTCCTCTCCTTTCAATTTGGGCTTCGGGTGGGAACTCGTTCTTGTAGGATTAAGAATGCAATCCATACATGACTTGCTAAATGTGAGGTCCTTCTCTTTGCACCATTTTACAACATTTGATTACCAGCATCAGAAAAACGATATCCCTGCCACAAATCAGAAACTTTATGCCATTTTTAACAACTGCGACTCGAATGCCCGAGTGCATTAGAAATAGTCGAGGCAAAGGAAGCATTAGAGATCATCATAGTATCTGGGCAACCCTCCTTATTAACGCAAAGTTTCACCAGCGTGTGATCGGTGAAGAATTGTCTTTTGTCAAATTATCCGCCTATTGCTTATAAATAAAACAAGATTTATTTATATATTTAATTTCATTCCTGTTCTTAATGCTGGTTGGTGCTTTCAATAGTGCATGTAAATGTTTCACGGACTTGGTGTGGCAACAATATAACAACCTTTAAACCATATTTTGACTGTTAACATGCCTGCAATCTAAGTTTTAGATCTTTGTGATACATATATTACGTTACTGAGACATTTTATTTAAAATCTATTATAATTTCTATAAATTAAAATTCTATAAAATGAACTGAATATCTAACAGAATATACTAAACTTGTTTAAAAACGTTTAACCTTAGGAAATCCAAAGTAGTTTAATTTTTGTGTTTGGTAATTAATTGCGTTCAAAAGAGTCCGCGTAATCCTGGGCGAGAATGGTGGGTACAAATTATTTTAAATAAGAAGGAATAATCGAGAAAAGGCGTAGTGTCGTTTTACCACTTGTCACGTTTGGCCGCTAGAATATATCGCATGTATGGTGGCCTTGCTACTACTGTTATTTAGGTTAAACACAGAATGAAATACAAAAAACACCTGCTGGCAGTTCTCTTTCTAAACACTAAATTTATGTCAATATTTAGTGAAAAGGTGTGTTTGTTAATTAATATTGGTATTATTAAGCACTTCTATGTCGTTTTATTACATATCTCATCATTTTTCAGGTTTCTAGTCATGTCATTTTGTTGAACTCTGGACATTTCAAAGAATTGACTGGACTGGAAGCCCAAAATAAATGTTTGCCTTAATCTGCCGAGAAAACTTCAATAATCTTTGGAGAAATAGAAGTAATTATTGCAGTAATTATTGCATGAATTTTTCAAATGAGTGTAGATTATTTTTTTATTATTTTTAGACTTTTTAGTTAATTTTATTATATGATATAACTATTTTTCGGTTTTATTACGGTCTGAAAAAAAAAACTGCGTCGAAGTCACTAGATAAGAATTTTGGAAGTCTGAATATGTAAGAATCGGAAGGTATGGTGGATGGAGCAACATGTCCGTGGATTTTTAATGTTTAATGAGTTCAGCACTGGCCTATTAGCGTGTGGTCTGATACTATCACGCACAAGAACGTCGTCTATTTTATCTTTTAGGAACAAACTTACGGTAAATAGCTTCGAAGATCTTTCAGTTGCTTCTCAGCTATCACTTTGTCCTGACCGCACCTCAATGTCTGAAAATGCGTAAGATGTTCACTAAACAAGCAACAGGAGGTTTGAGAAACCGCAGTGCACTGGATTGTTAGGGACGAAGGAGGATATTTTGATCTTGCTCAATGATTGGCCGTTTGTTGTATGCCCCAGTGGGGACATCTCCCGAGTAGGGGAGACTCCGAGTGGCCAAGATCCACACTATCACACCCCGATGCCAACGGAGCCACCCTCCAAGGAGTACGAGCCTTTCAGATGCCAGAAACCGGGCAAAAACCTTTACAGAGCACTCCTCATCAGCCCAATTTTGACCCTGTAACAGAACCAACAGACTGAAATGATATAAAATGGGAGAGCGGAAAATTCATAAAAAGGAAAGATATTTCCCAGCCTAAGCCTAAGTGACCAGGGAAAAATACAAGAGAGGTTAGAATACACCAATCATAAAGTTGTATGATAGATGTATTCTAACCAAAAAAAGAATATTTAAAGGGATATAAAAAATGAGATATTGCATTCTGAGGTCCACTCGCGTATTCTACACCCTAAGAAACGAAGAGAGTATAGCCAAATATCATCATCAGCATTCTTTTTTTTTCTTTCCTTTCCTTTTCTTTCTTTCCCGGGAAGCAATATTCGGGGTGCACGCTCAAGTTCTGCTGATGCAAATAACATTAAATGCATTAGCATCCACAAAAATATTAATTTTAATGTTGTAGCTTAGCTAGTGCTGTAGTTCCTTCTAATCTCGTTCAAATTTATCACAATGGGCCGATTTCATCAAGTGATGTTAAAAATACATCATGCTAACTTAAGACTGCTGCGTTCCACCAAGCTTTTTAAGCATAATATTGGTTAACGTGTCGTTTAAATTCCCGAGCTCGAGAAGGCGGTGTCAGATTCGTAAGACCCTTGATCGCATTACGACATGCTTTTGTTTGCACATCATTATGTCGCATGATGCGAATGTTAAGAAGAACAGAGACACAAACTGTCCTACATTTTAAAAATAGTTAATGGTCGAGTTAGAACGTATAAAACGATAACCTCGATTCCATTACAATGTTATTACAGCTTCTGACACAATTATTGCTAACGATGTTTGTAGTTTGGTTCGTAATTCCAGGTTTACGTAATCTCCATTATCTAATAGGATAGCGTTAATGATAGCATTTCAAACTGAGGTCTGAATAGTTAAATAGGCCACCTAGCAACTATTCGTGATTTATATGTTAGGATCACCGATTATTACTTGAACAGTGATGGTAAAGTAGACCTTTAGGAGATTCAATTTGACAATCAAATTTCCCTAGAATAACAAGGAAATGTTGCAGTGTATAAAGTTATTCATAATTTGGTGTATTCCTCTAAAAGGGGGGGGGGTAGTTTTATTGCTGCAAAAACCATTAGCTTTTGAAATACCGGCAATCATTAAATAAAAATAACCGTGGTATAAAACCTTAAGGTAACCAATAAGAGAACTGAGATGGCCGAGGTTGTTAAGGCACAGATTCGTGAGCGGGGTATCTGGGGTTTGATTTCCACATAACCGTTCCCCCTGAGTGAAATTTTTTCCAGGTTTTCCTCAGTCCTCAAAAATGACAAATGCCAGGAAGTTACCATAAATATCCTAAACACAGGCCTGGAACGCTTCCTTCCTTAAAAAAAAAAAAAATCCTTTCGCAATTTATCATTAATCTCATGTTGTTTCAAAAGTAAAAACGGGTATTAAACAAAATTAGAAAGGGAGAAAAAATACATAAGGGAGGGAGTGAGGGAGAGAAATAGAGGGAAGGAGAAGGGGAGAAGGAGAGTTTATGATTGGTGTATTCTAAACTCTCGTGTATTTTATCTGCAACCTTATGTTGGTTATTTTTTACATTTTGTATCCTTGTAAAAAGCAATTTTTTTCGTAAAATTTTCTTACAGCCCTTCCTCTGCGACATTTAATACAAGTTCGATATACACACCCTGATTTATGGCCGCCGTTTTCGTATTTTTAATAATTGTTAAGTTATTAACACAACGAAAATGTGGTATTAACCTGACAGGAGAGTTAACACATTGTTAAAGTTAAAATTGTTCGATAACACAGAATTATTATTAATTTGAATGTTAAACTAGTATAACATCTTGTTTACGTTTAACATATGTTGATGCAACCGGCCCTATGATTGTTTTTATCTCACAAGTAGCAGTTTAAATGCTGCCACTCTCAAAAATGGTTCACCGAAAAAAGTTAAGTATATTCCTTAATGAGAGATAGTGTAGCAAACAGAGTAATGTAATTAATATTCCACGTTCTTTCAGAGAATTATACATGTATGACAGGCATCTGAATTACAAATGATGCTTTGAACGCTACAACATTCCGAAGGTCTCGCGCTTGTTAGTATTTTGCGGATGCCTTACCAAAGCACTGCAACGCAATTTTACGCGAAGATGGATCTCATAACTGCGGCTCGGGTAAGTGATTGCCTTGGCGTGACCAGTGCCTTATATGTCCTGTTTTAGCTAATGGTTGATCTAAAATACTACAACTTCGCATTTTCCTCAGGATTGATAGAGGTCATATAAAAATGAACTAAAAGCTACTACATAAGGCTGAAGCAAGTGCTTCCCCCCCCCCTTTTCTTCCTCATATAATGCCCTGAAATTGGAAACCCTTGGGTCAGAAATGAGGTCCTTTTACCTACATTAAAAGAGAGTTGCCTCAGAGAAGTGGCCGAACTTATTGACTAGCTAGAGCAAAAATAAATAACTAAAATACACTGGCAACATACTTAGTAAGAGCGTAAAATATAGAGTTTAACATTTATATGTGTAATAATTCTTCACCAAGACTTCTATATGAGCAATGTATTAAACTATGACTTCCTGAAACGCTCTGTAGAGTTTATTTTTCGTCGAAACTCACAAACCAACCATAATCCGTTGTTAGTGAACGGACAAAGTGAGAAAAAAATATTTTTAAACTTTCCAGTCATAAGTTGCGTTTAAAACTATTGACAATATATAAGAGTTGACTAAATAAAACCATCTTGTCTACCGAAAGTTGATATGCATTGTCAACAAACATATCCTTCCGCGTTTATTCCGCGGCGGGGAAGAGGAAGAAATAAGACATTGTAGCTGGGCTCGGATAGAGATGGTGTAAGGCAAGTACATCGAAACAAACACCTTTCTATTAGCCTCACAATGGTAAGCTATGACTTACATGTTATATATTACAGCAGTTTTATATGTAATTAAAATAATTGCTGCTGTACTGAATGGACATTTTCTTTGTGTTTGTCCTGTTACATAGAACTGTGTTAGTGTTGTCTAAGACGTGTTCTGTTTTCATGTGCTGAATTAGTACGCTCACTAATAGCGAACACATGTTCCATTCTTAAGGGAGAAAGTGTTAATGGAGCCGATATTTATTGTAGAATGAAGATGTATATGGAAATGAATGCTCTGTGAGAACATTATTCTCCCCATATTATAACGCCTGTTTAGTTTATTTTCCGTTTTTCCATTTTAATACTTTATTCTTTGATGTATAATATTCATTATTTATTTATTGTTTATTTCTTAAGATAAGAAAATAAACACTTAAGAAAGTATTCAGAAGACTGTATTCAGTCAGTTTCACTATGACATAATATATATATATATATATATATATATATATATATTCTTTTAAAAGTAATGTAAAAAGCTCTCTTTAGGAGACACGACACAACTTAAAATGCACAAAGGCGTGTCACATTTAAAGTAAGGAACACATAAAAACTCTAAAAAAAAAAAATAAATAAAAAAACCCTGTTCTATGCATTGTAAGACAACGTGGAACACTGTTGATGTCAATGTAGAACACTGTAGTAGTTACTATATTTCGAGCAGGGATGGGCTCTTGATCGCGTAGAAGGAGAACAAGGACTAAGTCTAGTATATCACACGGCTTGTGTGCCTTCCTTACAGTCTGCTGAGTTGACAGCCAGAGAAAACAAACTTTCTAGGTTCAGGGGGATTTTTTATTATAATTAAAGAGAGATGTTTAAGCCCGGAGGGATGCGTGCCTTGTGAAGAACAATCGCTGCCATCTCTGTGTCTCTGAGAGTACTGATAGAAGAAGTAGGAAGTACGGCATCTATGAGTATTAAAGCAAACCAAGTATCGAAAACAGAATGGTGTAGGTTGGCATGTTGGGCCACGGGCAAAGAAGAACAGATTTTGACAGAGCGTCTGTGATTGTTCATTCTGAGTGAAACTGCAGTGGAGGTTAAACCAATGTAAAAAGCAGGACAAAATTTACATTGGAGCATGTATATCTCGTTGGTGGAGGCACAATTAGCAAAAATATGAATTTTGAATTCTGACTTAACTATGGGACTGAAGAAGGATGTACTAGGCGTTATTAAGGCACAAGTTTTACATTTTGTTCTATTGCAGGGATAAGACCCATGTGTAGGTTGAGAAACAAACGTGGAATTAAGTTTCTTGCGGAGAATGGTTTTTAGGTTATGTGGGGACCTGAAACTTAGGCGTGGTGGTTTGTGAAACAAAGCTGATGTAATAGGCTTCTGCTTAAGAATACTGAAACATTCCTTTAGGATGGGCTTAAGGCGTTCTAGACCGGGGAAATAGGTGACTGTAAAATTCAGCTGATTATTATCAGTTTGTTTTGAGATCTGAGTCGTATGGTGTTAGTGGGAAGACAAAACTCTAGACTGAACTCTAGCTGCTTCCATTTTTATATAAATACTCTGTTAGATAAACTTTTTATTTAGGTTTAACTTCTCGTCTACTACTAAAGACTCTCGGGACAATACTATTTATTTCCTTGTCTAAAATACGAGGAGCATCCAGAAAGTAACCTTCAAAGCTAAAAATAGATCTATCTAAGTCTTAATAATTTTATTCTTATACCTTCAGAATTGCATTCCAATATCATATAAATGAATATAAGACCTAAAAAAAGTATAATACTTTATTTATGGAGCTTAAATCCATAGCACTAATTTCTGCCAAAGTAAGTCCCAATCGCGCCTGGAGATGAAACCACTTGTCGGATAGGATTGCGCATGCACAGGAGTAGAGAGGAAGTATGTGGGAATAATGCAGTAAAGTTTCAGTCTTATGGCGGCCGTGGTTACCGCGCTGTGCTAGGAGAAAATGGGTGCTCTGATATTGTCTCCCGCCAATTGCGAGGTTCGGGCAGTCATCTGAGGTTTGCACGCTCAAAAGCAAAGTCCGGCAGAGATCCATCGCCAATTGTGTCAAGTGTATGGACACGACATTATGTGCGACAGTATGGTAAGACGATGGTGCAGGCAATTCACTGAAGGACGAACCAATATTCACGACGACGACCGTAGTGCCCGACCGTCCCTGGTGACTGCAGAAGTGTTGGAAAGTGTGCGGCAAGCAATTGAGCAGAACCGGCGCTTCACAATTTCAGATGTATACGAAAACCCTTTAATAAATACTTATATTTTTAACAGAGTTGGTTGAGTTATTCAGCACTCGTTTAGAAACACCACGTCTTTCCTGGAGGAGTCGACCTAGCTCGATCCCCCGAAGTGACGCCTATTATCCCAATATAACATCCCTTCTCGTCTTAGCCATCGAGATTGAATAGGGAAATTGTAGCACCGCATTAAACAGAAGAACATCACCAAGTTGTATATCACAGCTTGGACTTCGTTTAATAACATCCTGGTGGCATCTCGGCAGGCGGAATTACAGGATGCAGTAATAATAATAATTTTAATAATAATAATAATTTTAATAATAATATAATATTATATGTATATACCGCCACGGGTGGCCGAGGTAGTTAAGGCGCGGACTCGTGAACGGGAGGTCTGGGGTTCAAATCCCTCCAGGACCGTCCTCCCTGGCTGGTTTTTTTTCAGGTTTTCCTCAGTCCTTATAACTGGCAAATGCCGGGGAGGTACCCTAAACTTAGGCCTGGAACGATTCCTTCCCTAAAAAAATACTCCTTTCCCAATATATCATTTCATCTCGTGTATCATCAGTGTCGCCGCCTGTGGTGCCTCTGTAGTAAAAACGGGCGTTAAACGCCACTCAAAAATTTGTATGTATGTACAGTGTTCTGCCCAAAGGCAGGTTCGTCCCTGAATCGGCACCACCAATAAATAACAAAAATGATCTAGAGGACGACGTAGGGAATTTTGAAACAGTAGAGGGATTTTTACAGCATATGAAAGGGATATGTCACTGATTGAACATTACAACACTTGATGACAAAAAAGTCGGTCAGCATACAGGGAATAGACGTTTACTGGGCACCCATACAAGTTCGTACACGCCATTTACTCACATGGGACCATGTTCATGTGGCACTAGGAAACAAAACCAGAAGAAAAGTATTGAACCTTAAAACTAAGCAAATCTTTCAAACTTTTCACCAGACTCTGTAGACATGTTGTTACTCGTAACAGAAATTATGAAGTTAACTGACATGAAAGAAAATCTTCAGTAATACAACGAGCGCTGATAATTTTCTGGTAATTTAATTGAGATTAACGAATGTTTGTTATCAACCTTCGGTCTCGAAATAATTATCTAATGATAACAAACATGAGTTTAAAAACTCAATTATAAGCAAGAGGGGCATTTGGTAAGCTAATTGCAATACGAGAACGATGCCCCCCTTTTTATTTTACTGTAATCATTGAAGTGATTTTGCTTACCTGTTTAATATTTCTGAAAACACACATTTTTATTTGTTTTATTTCAAACAGAACCGCGATCTAAATAAAATAAAATTCATCTGAACACTATTATAACAAATGCCATTTATTAATCTTTTTGTATTTTATGTCATATTTCGTGTTGTGATGAAAACTTCTTTCGGGAGACAGTGAGATAAATCGAAGCAGAGGTGATAGAATGTATTGTTATTAGTTTTGTTCCAAGAAGAACTATGAAGATATCTGTAATTGAATAAATTAAAAAAAATTAACTTTTGGGTTTATAATAATAGTTTGTAGTAAATTTAAAAATAAGTACTGTTCTGATTGGAAATAAAGAATCAATGATAACCTACAGTGGCTGAAAGGCGCTCGTGAGCAATTAATTGTCTTATTAGTACGTACAACAATAAACTATGTTTTTAATTCAAACATTGCATTTAATTATTATACCTAATAATATATGAAACGCTATTGCAAATATAATCTGCAATATTATTATTATTATTATTATTATTATTATTATTATTATTATTATTATTTATATAATTTTATTTAAATGTTATTTATTTAATAAAACTTTTTCATTATAATATTTTCAGATAAATGAGCATTTACCGCGTCACTTTGTGTATTAACAAATAACCTAAAAACAACAAACCTTGTGAAGAATACAAGTATTAGCGTCTACCTCTAAGGTTATTTAATTCCTTGAGGCCGGCTTTCCGCAAACGTGCAGTGGCTTAATCTGTTGGGGTCGGTGATACATGATATTCAAGTATGCTTAGATCGGATGGCAGAAGCAGAAGTGGAACAACAGTTATTCCAAGTTCGTCAACTCTTTTGAGCACGATGACACCACGTGAGGTCTGCAATTATCTTCCAAAATTTAAAGTTTGCATCAATTGTTCCAAAGAATTCAGCTACTGCATTTTCAACAATGTCCTCTTTGTTGTTTTTTTTTTTTTTTTCAGGAAGTACAGCATTTGAGTTGCAGGTCGTCTGAGGGCGGCTGCTTAGAGGGAAAATACAGTCGTACAACCAGAAAAGGCCGCGCGCAAAGTTAGAATTTTTATTCAAGTGTTTATATTTTTACTGAAAGTATAAAATGGTACTATTTTAAAACTAATAATAACAAGCACTATCCTGTGTTATAAAGATATGATGAAAATGATGCCCCTCAGTGACAATACATTGCGGGTCTCTGTATAAAAATTCCTAAAATCATGTAAATTTAACATGGTGGTTCAGAACACGTTTCTTGTTACTGAGAGACTTGTATCTAGCAATTTTTGGCAAGCTTCCGATTAGTTTTTCTCCTGGCACACGATTGCCGGGACTGCTAATCACCTTACAACCTCTCTCCAATAATCCTTTTTCACTATAAACATCCGTTCTTCAAAACTTTATTTATATAACGACATAACTAATAACCATTAGAACACAATTTATACACAGTTTAGAACACAGAGTAGCGCACGAACGCACCAATGCGTCTCTCAAACTGCAAGCTGCTACCTGAACATGCTTGTACTGCCTTGACGACTGCATTTCCTCAGTACGCAACCGTGCTCTGCCTGTATCTCAAATAACCTCGCTGTATAAGTATGTATAGCGTACGCGTTTGGCAATAAAATGAATACCCTAGAGCCGTAAACAATAATCTTTCGTCACCATGAAATGCTGCAGCCACTTGAAAATGTCATACTATTCTAGAGGTAACACGCGGAATCTATTGGAAAGCTACGACTATCAAATGGAATTCAAATCTTGATTCACCGTGCATTTTTGTTGTTATATTTTTACGTGTTCTTCACAAGTATAGCGGTCTCAAGTGTGACTTTTTCTTGGTGTTTTGTCTTTTTCTACTATCGTAATTACTGTTAATTTGTTACATTGTTAATAGTGTTACTTTATTTTTATTTTTCTTATATACATACATGCGCGTGCGTGTAGCAACGATTAACTTTTGCAACGCAATTTTAAATTGAGATAATAAATATGTAGCAGACAAAAATTTGTATAAATGCTTATTTATATTAAAATATGCATTTTGAATCAAAATGCATCAATACAATAAATGCTGCTATGCCATTATAAATTCTATTGCACATTCAAATTATGCATGCCGAATGCGCTCGAAAGATCTGCATATCACAAACAAATACGCGTGTATACGCAATGCAAATTCTTCTCTCGCATGCGCTCATTTAAAAAATGCACTCCAAAACCTGTACGGAATTAACGAATGCTCAAAGAGCTGTTTCGCTTTTCATCAGAAGCTGTTGACTTGGAAACCCCTGAATGCAAGTGTGTGCATGCTTGAGTCTCGGGCATGCGCGTACGCCAAACCCAAGTCAATTTTCGCGGCAGGTTGGGAGAGTACAAATTAGGTCTGTAGTATGTCGCATAGCTTTAAGAGCTGGGAAAGCAAAGAGACCAGCTCCCATTTCAGTGTCTTTATCGAGGTGATCTTTTCAATTACAACTTCTTAGGCAAAGTTTACAAGACTGGGTGAAGAGAACAGCCAAGGGGATTGCACAAAATGCTAATAGCGACCAGGCGAAATTGCAGCAGTCTACCTAGTCGGAAGCCAAGGCTAAATTGCTTGGTACGCTGTTTTTTTCCTCTTGGAAGCCAGTGGCGCAGCAAACGGCTCCCTCGGGAAACGGCGCGGATATGTGGGAAGTTAACGGTTAATAATTCCCGCCTCTAATAAGAAGAATGAACAAGCTGCTGCCTCATCAGTGTTGCCAGGTTTTCAGTAGAGAAAAATCCTCCTTAAGGCCTTCAAAATCGAAAAAATTCCCTACAATTTTAAAATTCTCCTACTGCTCATAATACCTAACTTTATGGCATCAGTTATTCTTGAAATTTACAAAAATTAAATATATATATTTACTTTTGTGATTAAAAATCTAAAAGTATAGTAATATTCATTACACACACTTTAGAAATAGGTATATACTTACCCCCCTGCCTTTTTCGTGCTTATGCCTCATTATTGTCCTCTTCATCGTCTTCTTCTGCAGTAGATATCAATTTAATATATTTCAAAGTTGGACCGAAAAACAACAGTAATGTGTAGTATGATATTCTGTAAACAGATGTGACTCACATACATTATGCTAGCGTTGCTACAACAAAATGGTGCCAAGATTATCGTTTGAACAGCGGAAAGCAATTTTAAAGTGCTATTGGAAAACCGAGAATTTGTTGAAGTTCAAAGGCAATGCAGACGTGTGTACAAAACAGAACCGCCAACGCGAGTAACAATTGCACGCATTCGAGACAAATGTGAGACTTGTGGTACCGTATGCGATGTTCACAAGGACAGATCTGGGAGACCTCACACAGCAACAAGCCCCGCGTTCTCCGCTATGGTTGGAACGTTTTGAGCACTCGCCACAGAAATCTACAAAACAATGTGCACGTGAGACTGGTATTAGCAGAACCAGCGATTGAGTTTCCACCGCATTCTCCGGATCTAACTCCGTTGGTCTTCTACCTATGAGAAACTCTTAAGGCAGCACTTCGGGAAGAAATTGAAACGGCATATGCTGCAATAGCTGAGGACACTTTCGCAAACGTTGTTCAATCAGCAGTTCAACGTACTCAGAAGTGTATCGACGCCGATGGTGGGCATTTTGAGTAACTGTTGTAACTGTAAAAGTCTAAGATGATTAGTGCTCATCATTTTCTGTTTGTGTGAATTCAGGTTTGTTATGTTAACACAGTTTTTTCTTTGCTTGAAGTGTGGATACATTTTTGCACCCTCTGTATGGTTTCATCAAATAAGCACAGCATTTCATCACTAATTCCATAGTCATTACAGTTTTTTTTTCCTTCGTGTCTAACTACACACGCACAAATGCAGAAACTGTTTGTGAGGATAATATGTTCCTCTCTCTCTCTCTCTCGTATCGGAAACGCTGCACCGAAGTATTAGAGTGGGGCAAAGGAAGAAAAAGTTTAAATAATGTTGCTAAATTTCTAAACAAATATTCATTTGTTAAATGAATGCTTCATTTCATTAAAATGTTGGCATTCCTCAATTAATTTCACAAATTTATATAAACATCTTTCTCTTCAGTGTAGAAAAAATTACTCAAAAGACAGAATTCATTGTCGGGATTAAAAGTGATTTTCCTTTAAATTTTTGAATTAGTGGTCCTAGTAAAATGTTATTTAATTGTCTTGTTTACTCTCAATGCAAATGAGAGTTCCAAAAACTCCAGACTGCACATTAATTCTTGTTGGACTGGCAACCTTTTCACCAATTAGCTGAATGCTACTTGATAAAATTGCACACGGTGGATCCTGAATGTGTCCGAATATTTCAATACGCCATGAACAGAGGAATGTTCTATATCTTTTAATGTTTCCTCAGGTGCTGAGCCTAGCGTGATATCCTCCAAAGGAAGAAAGTTTGAAAGAAGTTTAGGATTCTATTAAAGATGACATTCCTACAGTATTTTAAGGTGTAAGCAAGTTTGGGGCTATAATATTCCAAAATTGTTCAGCTTCTTTTGCAATGTTGACCATGAGAATGTTCTCAGATTGAAAGAGTATATTGAATGAATTGAAGGTAGGTTGGTAGTTTTGAAATTGCAAATATGCTTTATTAAGGAATTATTTAATTTAGAAAATATCAAATCTGGTACTGAATTTTAATATTAAATTTTAGTTTGTACAAATAAGCTGAAGCAGTATTGTGTAAGGGGAACGATGATGGTTTAATAAGTTAGATAATTATAATGCCCCACGTTAGAATGTCAATTTGAAGCAGTAAAGTGTAGATGGGTACTGTGTTTGGTGTGTACGGCGGATGTTCTTGGAGATCTCGAAGTTCTTGAAGTTCTTGAAGCTTTGGCTTTAGGAGGAGGATTGTGTTGTTATTTTGGGTAATAAATTCTCAGGGTCGTATTCACTGGATGTTTTGTGACATGTGGGAATCAACGGGACGAGAAGATTTCGAACACTGGGCTCAAAGAAAAACACACGACAGTTTCTATATCTCACTATTTATTCATTATGTAATATTTTCTCATTATAGGTCGGACTGTGCACGGAGACCTGAGTTCTATCCCTTTTTCTTTAGCTCCTGACTATTTGACAATTCTTGAGCCCTCTTACAGTCTCTTACTGCCTCACTTCCAATTCTTACTTCTTGTTACTTTCCCCTGAACATCCTAACATTTGATTGTTTATTCATAAGCCCCGCCTAAAGCGAATTTTAATTTCAGATTATTCTGAAATCAGTGCATTCCGGGCTTCCTTATTGGATATCCCCTAAGATCTATTCACGCGGACTGGTTTTGATTCGTACGATTTAGAACGGCATTCATTGATTATTCTTATTTCTTTCCTTACATTCCTAAAAAATTTCCGATTTGTTCTTTTCCCGGAAAAAGCCCGTGCGATAATTTTCGGCTTTCGCCTTTTAAATCGAACTTCTAAAATAATGGCTCTTTCCTCCCCTAGTTCCTTTTAGATATTCAAATGTACTCTTAGATAATGCACGATTTTAGCCTCTGTTTGCTATCTCTATTTCCAGGGAACATATTATTTGGCGGTGTGGTCCTTTAATGTGTCCTATGCTATTTCATATCTGTCATCTTCGATACATTCTCAGAAATCTGTATTTCCTACGTGTGGCGCACCTCCCTTTGTCTCCCTTGTTCCAATGGACAAACAAATAGCTAGCGGTTACCCTGAAATGGCCCTTTTACAATATGCCGGCAATGTTCGCTCTAAAGTATTCACACAGATGAAAAGTAACAGTTCTTAGTTTATCTCAGTCTCTCTCCACTGCCTGCTTTCCCCAGGTCAACCGCCGACAAACCTTGCTTAAACATATAATACAATAGCTTTTGCAAAAAGGCTTTCATACAGGTGTCTTCCAGCCATCACAATAGTACCTGAAAAATGAATACCATATTTCCACCTCGCTCCGATACGCACAAAATATTCCTGCCTGCTCAAATATTTACATACATAAAATATTAATCTTAACAATAATTATAATATAAACTTAATATTAACGAGCTATAATTTTCAACTACAAAGATAAATAGAATAGATCACTTATTGAGTATTCCAGATACACAGCTCCCCAGAGCTATTTTCGAGGGATTTATCGTCTTTTGATGACTCGCTCTCATATTAGACTGTAACTCATCTAGAATACATTGTCGTTTCGAACTTCTGGAGAGGTAAAAATAAATGAGGTTTAGTAATGACTCGATATTTTTTTCGGAAAATATTCTAATGCACCATTGGCAACCAAATGGCAAACATCTAAAAATATTAATTTCGTCATTTTCGTTCAGAAGACGAGAATTGTGTTCGCTTACTAAGACAGTGACGTTATCAAAACATTCTTTTCCGCAATTGTTGTCTCATCGTCATTGATGTTTCATTACATATACTACCGAAAATATTAACGAATAATATTTTCATTTAATGCTGGAATGTCCAATAAGTACTATTCTTAATTAAAAGCAAATTTGAATTCTTTCACAACAGTCATAAAATGCGTATCTAAAAAGATCGAAATATTTTTAAATGATGTAACTTTTGACTTGAAAAATCTCTACATTTCCAAAGAATTCCCTCATTTCTTTACGCGTTAAAAAAGATGTACTCCAGGGGGAAAAAATACCTCAACCTGGCAACACTGTTCCTTATTGCCTTATGTGACCGAGATGAATAAACTCGCTTGGTTCCTTGCTCAATTCCAAATAGAGAGCATACTAACATTGCCAATGCTGTCTACTGTTTTTTTTTTTTTTTTTTTTTTTTTTTCCCACTAACTATGGTATCCTTTGTGCTGTTATGAATGAAATAGCGTGAAGAATAAAACGTGAAGCTTTTGCTTTTGAAAAGAGTAAAAGATTGGAGATTTAAATATTCTCAGAAGTATAACTTTTTTGTTTCAATTGAATTCATGTATTTATTAACAACCCTTCGCCAATAGAGAACTAATTTTTGTTAGCGATGAACACCTGTAAATAAGGACATACAAAGCAAGGGAGAAATGGTGCAAAATGCAAGTTATTGTTTCCATGTACACACTCCTGGAACAATGTGAATCAAATTAAGGCTGCTATTCAATAATGTTTTTCTCCAAGGGACTCTTAGGTTGCTGGACTGAATTTTTAACATTTTAAGAAATTCTACTTGATAGAGCTAACAGTTTCAATCAATTAAACCTTTCTATAATTTATCAGTGCTTTTCTTCGCGATTTAGTTAGCGTGTAGTTAGGCTGCAAGTCGCAAGGCCGAATTCAATTGTCGATTTCGGTCGTCGTCCTGAGGCAACGCGGCACTTTGGTTTAGCGGATTGTATAACCACAAAAATGAGGAACCAAACCCAATCTGTTATTTCCCAGTTGTTCCGCAAAGGCCAATGAATATATTATTCTAGTAAGTATGGCAGCAGGATTAAACTAATAGTTTGTGTGATCGCATTGTTCTTCTAGCAATATTCTTTGTGCCACCTAATTAATTAATTCAACGGAATATTGTATAAAATGAGCTTGTATCAGTTTCTGTTGCTATACAGGTATAAGGCTTATAGAAAATTATTAATCCGTATTACTAACGACTAACGAAACTGCCAGTTATTTAAAATAAATAAGATGAAAATGTTTCAGCTACATGTATGCATAGAGAAAGGAGATAATGTAAATTCTCTTTAAACTTTGTTTACTGAGAAACAAGCTAAAACAAAAGATGTGCACTTAATGATGCATAAAAACTTACAGACCACCCTCGCCACTTAATTGACAATTTGCTTTATATCGAAACGATTTACACCGTTATCGGATAAGAAATATATTCTATAATTGAGACCTTATATGTTTTATAAGGTCTCAAACCTGTAAACCAGTAATGTTTAATTGAACAGTGAATTCAATAACTTTATACTTCATCAAAATAAAATGTTATACATATTATTATTATTATTATTATTATTATTATTATTATTAATACTGCTGTTTTATTACTAAACAGCATTTTTTACCACTTTATTCAGCAGTATATCTATCATTTTCCTTTCTCTTTTTCGCCTTAACTTCTTCAATTCTAATTCCCGACTTTGCATGCTAGGTTAGTGATTTTATCTAATCTAGAGTACTATGCAAAGCTTCTTCAAGTAATTCATCTCTGTTTATAGTAGCATTAACATTTCTCTTGCTTTTGCTTTAATAATTTCAACTTTTTTTTTCTAAAGTCAAAATACTCTTTTCATTTATTATATAATTTGTTGTCATTCGCTCTTCCAACGTATTTCTTAATTAGTTTATTCTCTTTTTCTAATCTCATAAATTCTCAAATACATGTAAATGTAGAACTACTTAAATTAGAATGACAAAAATAATATTTATTTAATAATAATGACAATATTTATACAATATACAATTGTTCCATACTTTTTAATAATGTTTGGGATAAGCGTATATGTTTTGTCAATTTTTATATCATGCCAAAATGTTACACGCAGTTTGTTTTTATTTTATCTAAACTCCGATAATTCTTAGAACGGGTTCTATATAAACAAAACAAATTGTATTCATCCGCCAAAACAATTTAATTATTATTATTATTATTATTATTATTATTATTATTATTATTATTTGATAACTGGAAAGGTTACCTTATGGAAACTGGCTAATAATTCTCATTCATTACTCTCACTGCAACTTGAAGATGTCGATTCAGCTGATGTGGTCGCTAGTCGATCAACAATAGTATCGCAAAGGCCGTTCATTTTCCAAAATTTATTACCTTCTACTGTAATATCTTGCTAATGCACTTTTTGCGAGTGTAGTTTAAATACATTCCGTCAAATTTGTTAAACACATTTATTGTTTTCTCACCACTACTTAAAGCCTTTCCTCTTTCGTGTTTAATAGCTGCTGGAATTAACTACACCAAGATGTACCATATTGCTTTATTTAACTAAATAATTAGGTTTTAATTATGATACAAATGAATAATAGCTGTTAGTAGGCCGAGGATTTTTATGAATGTAAATATTAAAGTATTATAAGTATAATTACAATTAGTTTCCCATTTTACGTATGTGTACAAGGGCGTCCGCAGAATATTTTTGAGGGAGGAGCAACATATTTTTGGAAGTACATGTTGATTAAAATTTACCAGGTTTGAAAAATGAATTAAACAACCTAATTTTTAAATTCGATACAACATAAACATATCTATTATCGATTTTGTTCACCTTAAATGTTTTATTTTAAAATAACAGTTTTTTGGCTATTAAATGCATTTTTTTAAAAAATCTTCAGGAAGGGGGAGACTCTATGCTCCTCCCTTTGCGCACGCCCTTGTCTAAGCAGACTGTGCAGTTCTTTTGTGCTAGTAGAATGTCATACGGTCGGTGTCACATGATTAATATTTACATTCGAACCCATTCTAAGAGAATGAACGCAGCATAGTGTTAAAGTTACGTGTTTATAAAAATAGGTTTGTTTATTGTATAAAGGAAATTGTTGCAAAATAAATTCACTTAACATAATTGCAGTGTTTAAATGTCTATTTTTTAATTAATTTATTTTTTGCAAGATAATTGTGAGTCTAAACACATATCAGTTGGCAATTATCAAATTCTGGGGATAATCTAGTTACAATGCCAAACTAACTGGTTCCTTTTCTCTCCACAGTTCATTGTTGTATTTCACTGGCATCACATTTTTTACTTGAATGCACTTAGTAAAAAGTTTCTTCCGACTCTCAAATACATGGTAATGCAAGATGTGAAGTCACTCAGAATCGGATCACAACTTTAGATCCCCTGAATTAGTTGCCTCCTAGTTTGAATAAGTCATAAGGGAAAGATATGCACTATATGGGTATGCAATGCGTTGGTTAAAGTTGCCCTTCTCATGAACTTGTGGTCGTCTTTTGTAATTTTTTCTGTCAGTTGTACTTGAAATACTCTTCCTGTAATTTGGTGAACTGTTAACTTGCATGTTGGCTAAACCATTCCCTTACTCTCTTGGTAGATTAAACAGCTTTTGATTTTGTTTTAATATTCAATAACTATGATCATTTCCACTTGTTTTGTTTCCTCTCTAGATTATAATAATGCAACTTTAACATCAGCTACGAACCAGATAAAAGCACACTAACCGAAAACACCTGAAAACCGCCCCAGCTTTATTGCAGAAACCAGTTCTTAACATGCAAGTTGCATAATTGCAAGATTTAAGGAAAACTGTGATGGTGATGATGATAAGAGATCGCCTGCGTAGCCAAATGCCAATGATTCTAAGCTCATTTGCGCTCCATTAATACATTTCATTTCATGCATTCATAAGTTTAAAAGCCCCCCTGGTGCATAATAACCATATCACCTACGGCATCATCTCCACTGGTACAACGTAGCGGCGCCCTATGGAGTCCCGGCCTAAGAAATCCACTATAATATGGTCATGTCAAGGAGAAGCCCACAAGGTCACGAACAGGGGATTGCATTGCACTAAATAAGAAGAATAATAAAATAGTATTTCACCCGTTGTTTATATCCATGTGACATTTTCTGTGCCTTATCTGAACGCTTTGATTGAAAGGGCGGTTTATATATTCATCAGTAGATATCTAATTCATGCACTAACTCCGTCATAATATAATTTTTTTTTCGATGATATTAAACAAACTTCTGCACATAATACTTAGAAAATAACAAAGCAAAAACAAACTTTAATTGTAAAATTTAAAATAGTACATTTCTACTTTGGCTTGCATGTTAAATACTATATTTGTTTGGATTCTTGTTTAAAAATTGTCATACTATAAAAGGACACGCTTTTATGTTCAATTAACTGATGACCGACACGGCGGCGGAGCTCTGCATCAGCCGATTAATAATCGCCCAAGATCAGCCGAACTGTCATAGACGCGGGGAGCGGAGTTTACCGAAATGCTTCGTTGGCTTTGAATCTCACAACTCTCAGTAAAACCTATCTGCGGGAAATGAATGTTTAGAGATTTGCCTACCTTCTTATAAGTCACTTGCAGACTGTCTTTTACGATGCCTTCTACATGAACCATATTTCATCTGCCTAACGTATAAAAAATTCAGCATATTTCTCCACCCCATTTATTTTTCAGTTCTCTGTAGTCCCCGACAAACTTCTCTCGTGTTACTGAAAACTTCTTTGCTTTCTATGTCCTCATTTCTAATCTTTACTTAAAAAAATATTTTGTCTTTCTTTTTCTCTCTCAACTAAAACCTTCCCCGTTCCAATATCTTTCAACATTTTTTACATTTCATAAACCTTCCATAACATTCTTTAACAGCATTCTAGTCATCAAACCTACTCTATTGATTATCTATTCCTATCACCTTTATTTGTTTCAGTCTAATGCTAGTCACGTGCTGTTAGGAGATTATTTGAACAGAAATTCCCAGGTGATGGAGTTCTAAGTGGTAATGCGATTCATAAATTAGTAACAGCCACGCGCTTTAGACAAACTGAAGGATAACACCCTTCATGATATCAATTTAATTTCTTAAAGAGAAACAAGAAGATTAATGGGTAATTTTTAAGCAGATGCGCACATAATTTTTAAGTGTATTGCATTTTATTCCATTTTCACTCTAGTATTTTACTAAGCTGCGTTGCCCTGTTCAAAAGCTTGCCGCGATTCTGGGTGTAGACTGGCTGACTACGAGCAATGGCTTAACGGCCGGTGCAGTCCATGCTGCCACGTCGGTCATCAGATATTTGGATGATCCAACTTTTCAAACTCTTGTAAACTTATATTTCTTATATATTGAGAAAATGTTATGCTCTTGAAATTGATACTATTGTCGTTTTTATTCTGTTTCATTCTGAGAATGTGTTTAATTGGTTCATGTCTTACATACTTTATCATTTTGATATTTTCTGCACTTAATATCTTTTTAGGTGTGTTTGCATATGGTCACTATGCATAAGCTTTATGTCTTATTAAATTGTGAAGATAGCTATTTTTGTATACTCAGTTTAGATGATCTTTCCAAATGAACTTGCTATTCAGAAATATTACCCAATAGCTTCAAGATTTGCTAATTGAATTCCTTTAGAATAAAAATTAGTTCAAATATCTTATTTAGAACTCAGAACTAGGCGAATCTGCAAGAAGTATAATTTTATTTAAACCTACCAAGTTTTCGCTTTGAGAGCAGAGAACAAAATGTTGGAGCATTGAACTCAGTCTATCATATACAGGGCTATTCAAAAAGTAGGAATAGATTTCAAACACTTATTTCTTCCAAACTACAAAAGATAGAAACACATTCCCAGCGTTTCTGGAAATAGAAAAGTTCAATTTTCACTTTTTATGCATTCAATATGAGCATCATGTGCTACAAGACAAATGTCAAAACGGTGGCTTATTTCTTGCCACACACAAATCAGCTGGTCTCTTGTTATCCAATTCACAGCTTCAACAATTAAATGTCGCAGAATTTCAAGAGTGTTAGGCATAGGGGGGATAAAAACACAGTCGTTTTCGTAACCCCCCAGATAAAAGTCACAAGGAGTGAGGTCTGTAGACCTGGGAGGCCACCGGCGATGAAGTTGATCTTCTGCTCCTCCTCTTCCAATCCAATGTCCTGAAATGGTGTCATTCAGGTAACGTCGGACGTGCTTAGAGAAATGAGGCGGGACACCATCTTGCATGAAGATGAAGTCATCTGAATCATCTTCAAGTTGAGGAAATAACAAGTTTTAAAGCATGTGTAGATAGGTTAGTCCTGTCAGTGTTCTCCATGAAGAAGAAAGGTTTTGTTTGCAGAAATGGCACAGAAGACGTTAATATCGGTATATCTCTTTCATGTTTAATAATTGACATGAGATTTTCAATTGCCCAAATTCTAACGTTATGCCGATTAAATTTACCGGAAGATGAAAAGTGGATTCATCGGAAAAAATTAATCGTTCAGAAAAATTGTCTTCTTCTTCCATATCTACAGCATAGTAAAGTAAAATTCGTACCTTTTGTTGTGATCGTCAGGATGTAATGCTTGCAATAACTGCAGTTTGTACGGCTTCATATGCAGACGGTGTTTCAGAACTCGCCATACCGTTGGTTGAGGAATATTAAGTTCCTTGCTTGCTCGTGCTCTGGATTTTTTTGGGCTCCTTTTGTAAATTGTACGAATACGCTCGAGATTTTCAATCGATGTGCGTGGACGTCCCGTGCTTTTCCGTTTGCAGATGCAACCAGCCTTTACGAATTTTCGATGCCACTGGTAAATCTGCTTACACGCAGGCGGTTGTTTATTAAATTGACGGCGAAAAGTACGTTGAACTCCAATAATGAACACTAGTTTTGCTAATTGCAGCACACAAAATGCTTTTTCCTGTTGTGTCGCCATTTTACTACAGACAATCAACTTGGCAAGCAACAGCGCTAATGCGGCCGTGATTGGAACTTCTACCTGGAAGGTTCAAATTTTAAACTTTTATCTGTCCAGAAACGTCCAGAATTGCGGTTCTACCTTTTTTAATTACGAAGAAAGAAATGTTTGAAATCTGTTCCTACTTTTTGAATAGCCCTGTATATGTCTGAAGCACCTCTTCTAGAACACTCTCTGAGAGACACCCAATTTTCCGCTTTACGACTTTGCCTTCATTGTTTAAAAAGTTTATGAGCTTTTTTTTCAGCTCTCTTCCTGTTTCCGTTAGATGTTAAACAACCTCGCGCAATGGAAACACATTTTTTGCCTCTTTTTTTATGCCTTCGGTTCGTTAAAAATAAGTGTACACACTTCTTGCGCGCGAGAGTAAAACTATAATCTGCCTTGATATTTGCTTACAATACGCCTATCATATGGCAGATAACCTGAGAAAATTATATAGAGATCCTTCCAAATGTTGGATAAAATGTCACTTAACTTACTGTTATAAATATTATTTAAAAACAAAAACGTGAAAAACTTAATATGTACAAGAAATAAAATTTAAAAACTATCGCTTTTTAATTTTTTTTAAATATGTACCTTAGCTGTATGGTTAGCTGTATTGTGTACACCCATTTGTATGTGAAATTGTTCAGATAGTTAAAAAGTGATCTCAAACGGACCAGATATGTTTCAAGCTTTCCAACACCTACCTAGCATTGGAGTGGCAATTACTTCCTTAATTTCCATGTTACGTCACTAACCGCTACATTTGATTTTGTTACATGCCACTGTTTTCATTGAAGAGCAATTGACTCATTTGTAAGTCCAGGCTGAGAATAGATCGACTGACCCTGCTGACGATATATGTGTGTGTATATATGACAGTTATGAAACTATCCGCCCCTTCTCAACCGGCAACGCTACTGGCTACTACTGATTTTTTGTTTCACAGACTTGCCCTTGAGATGTCTGATGTAAATAGAGAAGCTCAAAAGCTATTACGCGATTTGAGATAAGGGACCTACTGTCCACGAAGAAAAAATGGAGAGTTATATGGCGATGAAGAAGTTTATTTTATTTAATTGTTTTATTTACGGACGGGTCATCAGCAACCCATTCAATTTAGGATGTGAAATTTAACCAAAGGCCTCTTCTTTCAGACTTGAGGTTCTTTTATGTGTCGTAAATGTACGACACGGGACTCTGGACTATACTTTCCTTCCTAAGAAAGCCATACTTAGGATTTTTACACTCGAAAAAAATCGATCGACCCTGGCCGGGATTCAACCCGCGATTTTGGGTTTACGAAGCAAGGCAATACTAGACAATACTAGACCACCAGGTTCGACAAAACGAATTATAAATTAATATTTATGCAAAAAGGAGTGAAAATTTGCCTTGTAATGTCTTCAAGTCTGCTCTCCCCTATTTGTATTTGCTTATTATCAGCGTTTTCAAGATTAAATTATATAAAATCTTGGACTAATCATATGACAGTGCAGTCTGAACAACGGCTAACTTATTTATCGTTTTACGTAGTTTAGTCTAGATCTGGGATATCTGCGCCCTGCCGAACCTTATGACGCGGCCTCTATACCCCATAAGCAACTATCTGATTCAAAGAAAAATACAATAAAAATTGTGTACCTTCCTCTAAAACTACGATTTTCTTATTAATTACTTAATTAGCATTTCTACAGTATACTACGGTATTACAGATTTCACAGTTTTGTGTTTGTGCAGTATAAATAACTTCTGCACATAGCGATACTGCAGTATAACAGTTTCACTCCAAGAACATCTATAACAATGGTTGTTCAAACAACTATTACTATAAGGATCAGATTACTATGTCATTGGAATTAACCATAGAAAACTTTATTTACTTATAAAGCAAGACTGATATGCCTGAATCCGAGTTACTTCATTGTTAAGAGTTGTAACTGGTATACTTAAAGTGGTATAAGCGTTCTGTAGTTAATTACTTTTAATGTGAGATTACTTACTACATGGGCACAAAGCGATGCAAGGTTGAACACGAAAACAGAGTATAATGTGTAACAACTAAAAGATAGGTGGAAAAGTGGTTATTTTATTACAAATAACAGAGGTAAACTGCAGTGTGTAATCTGCATCAAAGTAGTATAATGTCTAACCATGTATGAAAAAAATACAAGAAATATGAAGGAGAGTCTCGAACTGTGTTCATTGGAGACTTAAAAAAGAAGTTGCAGCAACAGGCATGTTAACCACAGTAAGTACGATCCAAAATTCAGCAGTTTCCCTTGGAGTCGCCAAAGCTCAAACACTCTTTACTGACGGCATTGTTATGAACAAATATGCTGTCAACACTTTCGGTTACAACAAAGTAACCAGTTTGAACCAGTACTTCCTTTTCACCAATCTGTACAAAGAAGAATATCAAACATGTCTGAACAGTACGAAAAACAAATCAGACAAGGTTGAAATTTGTTTTCGTTGTGTCTCAATGAAAGCACAGTATAAGATTATTTACTGACAGCTGACATTGAAGAGCAACCACCACATATTCATTCCTAACTATGTGAGCTTCATGGAGATTCTTTCCTTCAAAATAGGAACGAAAAAGGATTGGAATTCTTCAGACTTCTTTTCAAGGAACATTTTCCGCGACTTTGGGCGGAAAATTACATCAACCTACTTATGTGACGGTATATTCTCCACCATGACAGTCTATCCTATGGTCTAGTGGTAATCATACTTGCCTCGTGGACCCAAAATCGCTGGTTCGATCCCAAGCAGGATCGATGGATTTTTTTCGGGTATAAAAATCGTTCGGAAGGGAGGTAATGCCGTGGGTCCTGTGTTCGTACATTTACGGCACGTCAAAGTACCTCAAGGTTGAAAAAAGTTCTCTAAGCAAAATTTATCAGCCGTTCCACGCCCTGAATTGAATGGGACGCTGATGGCCTGAGATGTTAACAAAATTCCTTAAATAAATCCACCGCGAAGTTCGTTAACAATCGGTACAGAAGCTGCTCACAGACTGTTCTCTTCTGAATATTCTCCGTCTTGCACATGTAGGCATCCTGGCCCTTGTGAGTGTTGCCAATCTGTCGCATTAAATCTCTACTCCTTCAGGCACGTTTCTAATATTTCAAGTACCGCTGAAAATGGTTAATTAGTTAAGGATGCGGCCCGCCATCTGATAGTAAATACTTTTATTGCCCTCGGGTTAACAGTAGTTGGACATCACTGTCTAGATCTAGAGGAAGTCACCCACCTGGCTGTGTAGCTAATGGTTAAGGTTGCAGACAAAGGTTTCGAATATCATGGATTTGGATCCTGCGGAACAGTATTTATTATTATTATTTTATGGAGTATGTTCATACACAAGATTTAAAAGTTTTAAAACAATAATAAGCATTCCATAACAATTATCTGCTTTTACACGACGCCAGTACCATACCGATCCCGCCAAAGAGATGTTCCACAACTTCAATGATATAATTTCCAAAAGAAGCTTCTTTAGTACTGGTCCTATAAAAATTTAATGCCATAGTTTTGAAACTTAAACAGGCAGGACATTTGGTTCATTTTCTCTAATTGGTCCTCTATGATCTCTGGTAACTATATGGATGTAGTAATGTAAGTAATGTTTATAAACATTTTTTCAAAGGCAAATAACATATCCCTTTTTCTTCACCTATCATAGATAAGCTTTCATGCGTTCCTGATTAATTTATGTCTAAGTATGGTCATTTACTAACCTCGTAGATTCAAACCAGGCCCCAGGGTCTATGGTGTTTTTAGAGTGTAAACATTCTAACTTTGGCTTCCTTCGGAAGGGAAGTAATGCCGTTGGTCCCATGTCGTAGATTTACGACACGTAAAAGAACATCGAGCCTGAAAGAAGAGAGCTCTTAGTAAAATTAGTTGGACGTTTCATGCCCTGAACTAAATGGGAGGCTAATGACCAGAGATATTAAAGAGAGTCCTTAAATAAATACAATAATAATAAATCACGTGTGCTGTCAATATAATATGAAGTTATCTATAATGCGACGTAGTTGTTAATAATTAAAAGCCTGCAAAATATTTAAATTTTTCACTTTCTTTTCCTCTACATCACCAGGCTAAGCAGCAATGCTGAGTACAATCTGGTGACTTTTATATTACTTCTGCATTACTTCTGCATGAGTTGTATGAAGTAAAACTGCTAACTGTAATTAAACTCTGAAAATTAAGGTTTAAACTAGTTTAGAAATATTATTAAATATCCCTGTTAGCAAATATGAAGGCCGTTCGGAAATGATTCACAATAGTAGTTTTAATACCTTGCTTACTAGGCAACATGGTTGAAGGCACCGTTGTCATCTTCCTCATAACTGATTATGCTGTCCCGAAGCATTATCATGTTTGAGGAACACTCCTGTCGACCGCTTCCCATTTCTCCGTTTAAGGGTCTCGCAGTACGCCTGCTGGTCCTTAGCCTGAAGTGTCCCAAAGGACGGTGATAATTTGCTTGTCCGCAGATGAAGCAGAATGAAATTTCTTTGGCCACAGACTCCCTGAATGTTTCCATTGGATTATGCGTTTTTCTCAGGGTGTAGCAGTGACACCATGACTCGTCACCAGTCACCAGCATCTCAAAATGCGTTTCCGTTAGTCTTCAGACTGTAATAGTGTTATCCTTTAGTGTCTGCGTCAATTTTCGTGGAACCAACGTGCGCACATCTTTTTCACATTTAAATCGTCGTCAAATGGGGTGTAGAATTGCGCGTCTGAGGAATATCTGGCGTCAGTTCATACACTACCTCAATGTTTCTGGGAGATCACGGTGTTGACGGACTGGCAGAACTCACTTGATCGTCGACCTGATATGTTGTAGAATTCAGATAGAATCGGCGAGATTGTTCCCGTTAACTTGCTATCTCCAAGAATTCTACAACAGCTGTTGCGGGCCAGAATCGTGGGAGATGGTTTATCTGGTGCCTAAAAAGCGCGCCCCCCTAACCCTCTTCCAGACGATGATGTGACGAGAATAACAGCATACTTTTTGTCTGACTGCAGTATGCTGGAAATTAAATAATAAAAGAAAAATATATTTTAATGTCGTTAATAATGAGTGAAAATACAGTCGTGGTTTTTTTTTTCATTATAGAATGCATCTGTGGTTTGGTGCTTTGGTACAAATGAAACACGAAGAGAAACGTTAGTTGTAGCATGCGTTCATGTATCAATTACGTCAGTAAAACTATTTAAAACATGCAATAAAGTTATCATTTTTATAAAAATAAATGTAACGTTTCGCTTATAAACACGACGGAGATTTTATTCAGTTGAATGCATATATAAAATAAGAAGCATAAAGTTTTCCATAGTATTCACATGCACGATACAGGAAAATATTTACCATTAAACCCCAGGATACAGCACCACTGCAGAGATAATTAAATACAGCAACAATGTTTTTCCTAAGCTTAGATGCAGGATTTTAAACATTTAATTTCTATTCCCATTTGTGACTTTGAATGTTTTCCGTGCCCTATTTGAAGAAAAAAGAAATAGAGTGATAAAGATAAATTTTCATCTTATATTTCCATATACCTGTATTATATCATTAATAGGATTTTGCGTATGTAAAACTCAGATTGCTAGTGAAAAGTTATTCCTCCCCTCGGACACCACCTCCTACCTCTTAACTTGAAACCGCGGACACCTCCCAACATTCTTTTCCGCTCGCACAGCATATAGCTTAAGCTGTTGAAAACGAGACAGTCCAGTCAGAGCTGGCACAGAGGGAAGATTCTTCACGCTAATCTGCATTCTACCCTTAGAGAGATGCCTCGCGTATAATTTTAATTTCAGTATATCATTTCATTGTACGCTAGACTTATTTGTTTACAACATGTGTATCACATTAAAATTTTAAATGATTTAGCATAGCAAAAGTTAAATTAGTTTCTTTTTTGTTTCTCGACTGTGTTTAAAAATGTTTGCGTGATCATATTTTTATCCCCGCTCAATATAAAGATAAAAATAGTACTTGTTTCGCTGTCGAGTAATTGAAAGTAAGTCGCTAGGGCTCTTTTTTCGCTCAACATAAGGTTTAAAAAAGAATTTGTTTCGCTTGCGAGCTTAAAGTGGATCGCATAAAGTTAACGTGGCGTTTTGAAAAACATTTAATGAATTATCGTGTTAAAACACAAAATATGCTTCCCTGCATAGACTCAACAAAACTGTAGCAACATTGAGGGGTGAATATGGGAAGGGGAAAATAAAAGCATCTAAAATTCGCCATAAATAAGAATATTTTATTAATAGTGATATAACAAACTTTTTAACTCTTCGTGTAAGCTTACAAATGTTGACACTGTTTTGATATCGTACTTTGTACATTTCCTCAATGGTAAATGCACTGTTTTGGTGCATGAAAAATGAATACATTATTTAAAAAATATGACTAAAAAGATTATGCAATAAAATCAAAAACACACATAAACATATTTTAGCAATAATTGGTACTTTAGAAATTAAACATACTGCTATACATCTTGCTAAAAACCTGATTTTGTGGAAATGCGCAATTAAATTGAAAACATTGGTGAAAACCGTTTTTAAGCAGATAGTAAATTCAAACATACAGTTGTATTGGAACCAAAAATAGTAAGGGCCCCGTGTTAGACTTTTTTCCACAAAAAATAGAGTTACAAGTAGTAGTGCTTGGCAAAACAAACATTTTGGATTACATTTTTTGTAGAACTGTACATGTTGATTTTGACCCCATAATAGTGTTTCTAAATTCTATATCCTCAAGAACAAAGTTGACAAATTTATCGTGGTAAACAAGCCGTCTA
Source organism: Metallyticus violacea (assembly GCA_030762175.1). Taxonomy (NCBI): domain Eukaryota; kingdom Metazoa; phylum Arthropoda; class Insecta; order Mantodea; family Metallyticidae; genus Metallyticus; species Metallyticus violacea. The sequence continues at coordinate 115,295,740 of CM060835.1, forward strand.
CAAACAATAAAAATTGGAGTAGTCACTAAAATGATTTTACACAGATTACATTAAAGTGTACTTGATATTTTTAATTAAAAATCCAAACTGAAGATGCACAACGAGGACACTCCTAAGTTGATCTTTGTTTTTGCACATGCCCGTACGAACTTGTATATTATATAGTTTACAAGCACGTAGAGTCTGGCACTGCAAACACACAGGAGTTTATCTATTAGACTTTTTGCTGTACGGTGTATGGTTTCCAAATACAACTTCGCCTGTGGACTTCGGTATACCTATAACTGTTACAACGTTTACAACAACATTCACTACACTTATTTACGTAGAATTTCGTATCCATAACCTCCTATCTCATCAAACAAAACAAATGTTTAGTAGACAATTGTATTGCTGTACTTCGCTAAAAAAAAAAAAAAAAAAAAAAGGAAATATGCAATACTATTTCGAAAGCAAATGCTATGATTCACATAAATTATATCTCATAAATTCTGGCTCACTTTTATACCAAAAACGTGACAATGTTTATGATTCAACCACCTGTACCAATGAGGACGGGTTTTAAACTGTGCATACCCCACCCACTCGGATTTCAACCCAATAAAATTTATTTTTCGCATCTCCTTGCCTAAGAAAAATCATTTAGACAGGAATTCGTAAAAACATTCAAATGTGCATTTAACAGACTGCCTCAAGGGAAATCAATAAAATATACCTGACCATAAACGCATACTGGAAAAAATCCTTTTAAACTGGAATGCTTTTAACAGGGTGGCCCAGGGAAAACATTAAAATATACCTGACCCTAAAAACTCGCAATAGGAAATCACTTAAGACTGGAATTCCCAACAACATTGAAATGCTTTTAACAGGCCGACTCAGCGGAAACAATAAAATATACCTGACCCTCTAAACGTTGGCAGAAAAAGAGGAATTCATAATACAATACAATGATTTTAATAGGATGACCCAGGGGAAACAATAGCAGGTAAAAATACCTTACCCTGGGAGGGTGAAAGCTTTCGGCGCCTGGACATGATTGAAGTGAAAAACATATACCAAAACAAATTTCAGCCCACACTCAGTAAGTCGACGGAGTCAGAGACGAAACACACATGCAGCTGGTTTGAGGTATGCTATTTTATTTTTTTCGTACACCTTACTACATGAGACCTAACAATTATTTTTCGCGTCGGAGCACTATTTTTACATCGTAACAAAAATTTATCAATGTATGTCCACTTTAATGCTCCAAAATAATGAAGTCATTTGAATAACAAAAAATAAACAACCTTTTACATTCAAATTTATTTATCAATATCAATTATAATTTACGTCATTTGCATATTAATAATGTAATTCACATTTTATCAATGTCATTTACATTTTATAAAATACAATTTTATCAATGTATTTCATATACATCATTTGCATACTAATAATGTAATTCGAATTTTATTATAATAATGCTAATTTTAATAATCTAATTTGCACAATTTCAGGGTGAATTGCATTTTAACAAAGTCGTTTGCATTTTAATAATGTAATTCACATTTTAACAAATGCTCGTTCATAATTTCCATGTTATTTGCATTTTAACAAGGTTTTTGCATAATTACAATGTAAATCATATTTTAGCACTGTTATTCGCGTTTAAAATTTTTTTCTTATTAAAAGCCGAACGCGAAATATTTTTACATCATGTTTACCCATCCGCCAAAAAATGCACAACCCCAAACTTTCCCTTGAAGATCAACATTAAATAAAATAAAAAACCCGGAAGGTCAAACACCAAAGGTACAAAGCTTTTAAAAGTGGAATGCCAAAACTTCACCACGGTAAAAAAAAAATTAAGACAAAAACCACCCACCCACCCCCAAAACATGGGAAAATACATTAACCCCATCCCCAAAAATAATGTTTTTCTGGATGGTCTTTGTGGCGGAGAATTGCATACCATCAAAGGTCGGTAAGGAAGCAGCCTACAACATGTTGGTAATGCAGATACCCAAGTTGGTTTGTTGGTGAACCACCTAATCCTGAATGTCGGTAATGCTGCAATCTGCAATGAGCAAAATCGGAGTTGGGGGAACATGTACTACTGGTAACCCTTTTAAATTTTGGAAATCCACTGTTCTCTTTATCTGCGACTAAACAATATCGATACAGTGGCAGGGTAACAAACATGAAACTGCCACTTCACCTTTTACATACTTTCGTTTTCTTTGATAGAATGGAAGGTCTGGAACACTACAAGCCCTAAATAATGACAATGTTATTGTGCTTTCATTTATACTCTATGGATCATTGATACAGATTATTACTGATGGCCTTTCCATAAGTTTGATGGCAGAATGCTCCAACCAATTTTTGAAAAATGGTGGTTTACTAAGCCATAGTGCGTTACTGAAGCCTTAGTCATGTTGTTGTATATAATAAACAGAGCATTTTCATTACATTCGAAATGGCTGAGGCAAGGTCGGAATAAAAGAGACATTTAAAACTGCACTTCACATCTTGAAAGCTTGCTTACTAGACTAACTGCTGGGAAAGGCAGGATCGTGTATACAAAACTCCTTCCAGAAAGAATAGCCGTCATGACTTGTCACCAACAATAAGTTTCTATGCTAAATTAAAATGAAATATTTATGCTATACAAAATGACTGTTCCGTATTTTGTTTTCATTTGAAAATTCAAAAAGGTTATGTTTTATTAAACAGTTGTTTCTATCATGTTTTAAACATGTAATTTTTAATTTGTTTCATTTGTCCAAACCAAACACTTAGCTGTCCTTAAGAATGCATAATGGTTTAATACTCCTGAGATTAGTTATTGGATAAAAGTACAAGAAACAACATTCACCTTTATTTCTACCTTGTTCTTCATACTGTCTCAATCCAAGAGATGAACCTAAGACATCCAAATGTGAGGACGGAGCTCTATATAGATTAACTATCTGGAAAAGGTCTACATATTTCTTACACACTTGTTAACCAAGGCTTTTATGGAGGGGGGGGTTTAATTCACTGGGTTACATTATGAAATGTATTACAGCATTTCCATTAGAATGATATATAATTACTGCATACTTGATGTGCAGATTCTACATGTTGCAAGCTGGAAAGACGAGGACATAAGACATGACACTGAGAGTCTGTCTTATTTGATGATTGCACTCCAATTGGTATCTCCCATGTTACTCTTAGGTTACTCTTCAAACCACAAATAAAATTAAAGCTTTCACGCTATGAACATTCAATCGGTACTTTGTACAACGTTTTCACTTAACGGGCTCTTCCCCATGTTCTGCAATAACCAATCATCAGACCTTACAACAAAGTGTATACCATAATATACAATTTATCTTCATTATTAGATATAGTCAACAGCCTGTTTTAGACATATGGGGCACAGAAACATTGCTTTCCATCCTCTTTGGCCTCGGTTGTCTGGGATTATGTAAAAATTTCATCAGTTTAATCTGCAGCCAGCTTTTGTTTCAGTTACATGAACGTTAATGACAATTAATTCTGTCCTCCGAAGAAGAAGAGATATATATATAGTTCATAAAAGAAAGGGTTCATTAAAGGATTGATTTCTGATGCACGTTTTATGATGCCGCTATTCAGTTTTATAGCAGCAAAGAGATTTGAAATCTTAATGAAAATACAAGTGTTCCCTAAAGAATTTTCTCATATAGTAATGAAATTCAGAGATCTTAACTATGCAGTTTACGCTTTCAAAAAAGTCATAAAGTTCACTTAGTATAATTAAATCTAATTAGTTTATTTTACCACAAAACTAAAAATAAATCTAGTTTTAAATATGAAGTAAAAGAAACCTATGGTTAACTTTTCTTTGTACTAATTCTTAAATTTGCTAATAAAATGTACTATTTATTGGTCGTAATGTTCCTTCCCTCTCTCTCATAGTACATAAAGCGTTAAATTGTTTCATTATATATATGGAGGTCTTAGGCAAACAATTTTGGATAGAGAACCTGAGGTAACAAACGTAAAATATCAATATTATGGGCTATCGAAGTAATCGCAATTTGGTATTCAAAAATTAATTTAAAGCTAAATAATCTTAAAAGTTGCATTTGAATTGCATAAATCCTCCTTATAATGGAAATAAACCTGGTTGTTAATATCCAATGAACCGCGTTTTCACTATTTAACGTTAAAACAGTCTGCAAAATGTCAGGTTAGACACATTGATTGCATGCCACTACATTGGTGTATTAACCAAAAGATATAAGGCAAAATAATTCTTCAACTGAAGAAATGGAAAATGGTTACAGTTTTTTTCTGAACTTGTCAACGTTCACCTTATTTATGCAGAGTTTGTACTGTAAAAGTTGCTGAGATTTATAGAGAAATTTCCCTAATAGTAACTAATCATACTACATTTCAATCTGTAGATAAACTGGGATGCTTTAAAGTAAGGTAAGGTAAGTAAAGTCAGTTTTTGGTTTGATTTACTTGCAGAAGCTCTTAAACTTTTCTGGTCATCAGCGTTCCATTCAATTCAGGGCGTGAAACGGCCGATAAATTTTGCTCATAGGCCTCTTCATTCAGGCTTGAGGTTCTTTTTCATGCCGTAAATGCACGACACGGGACCTACGGCACTGACTTTCTTTCCGAAGGAAGCCATAGTTAGAATTTTTACACCAGAAAAAATCCATCAATCTCGGCCTGGATCAAACCCGCGATCTTTTAGGTTTAGGAGGCAAGTAAGATCGCTGTATGTAAGGTACAAAATATTGTTCATTGTTGAAAAATATATTGAAACTAAAATATTCTCGCACACCGTAAAGTTTAAGGTTACCTAAAATAGAGGAAAGTATGTGGAGACATTATTAAAACACAATGTGAACTGTTTAGAGTTTAGACAGACATTTCGTTATTAATACAGCAAAATACCACATCGGCATGTTCCCGCGAGCCTTCTTTTCCCGTCACCGTATGCGGATCCATGGTATCGTTTTTTGCGTTTCATCGTTTATTTTTCAGAGTGGTCAATGTTATATTATTTCATTTGTGATGCAACAGTAAAGGAATTATAAAAATAACATAAAAGTACCGTTAAGTCCGCTTATAGCACTCGTAAACTTAAACCTAACTTTTGGATCACAATCTTAAAATGTAACTCATAATTTGGTTTCATGAGAATCCTTGTAAAACGAATTTTCACTTACGTTAGGGTCCGATTAGGATAAGTCAGGCGTTCGCTGAAGTGGATTTAAAACCATATCCTTATTGAACTGTACACTTTATCCTTGCATTTATCTCACAACCGGAAAGTTTATGTTGATTGTTCGTATGGCGTATCATGAACTGTGACTACAGGCAATTTTGGATCTCATTGCCTACTACTTTTGTCCTTCTTGTTCCAATGATTTCAGTAATAAAAGTAGATACTTTTTGGTGCGTGTGGGTTGGATTTCTGGCTTTTAATGGAGTCATATATTCTCCAATTAATGTTTTTCTTACTTCTCCTGTTATTCTACGCGAGTTTTAAACTTCAATTTCTGATGCTTAACGCCAAGCTAAAGTTTCAACGAAAATATAGTTAAAGTGTGGGTGTTTTTCGTAGGGTTTATCTATAAAATATTTCACTCAATTAAAAGCAATCGGCGAAAGAGCATTATTATAACTTTCTTATTTAAAATAAATTATAAAGCAACCAAATAAATTTATGTATATCTTTATATATATATATATATATATATATATATATATTGGATTTTGAAATATAATACTTAGGGATTTAACATTGCCATTGAAAACTTATGTATAAGCAATTAAATTAAGATTAAAATTCTGTGTGGCGGGCGCCTTTTTCTTTTTTTAATTTTTGCTGTCATGTCGTACGATGATTTAACAATTAATTAGCGATAGCGCACATCTCAGGGATATAAAGTGTTGGAAGTGTTGACTTTCTTCCTAAGAACTGAGGAAGAACCTTGAATAAAACGTAGTCAGGCAGTTCGACGCAAGCGAGATTCGAACCCAAAAGGTAAACACTCATAATTTTAAAGAATGTAGCTGCTGTAATGATAAGATTTACGAAACTAGTTTTCTAGCAGTGACGTCATAACGTCCAAATCCTTGCCCGCGAAAGTACGAAAATAAATGAACATCCGGTATAATAGCTGTCATTTTATTGACATGATGTTTTAATGCTCCGGCGGTAGCAAATGCGGCATTTGAAAACTAAGGATGCAATGAAAGAGTGAAGCTTTGTGTATGCAGTCATTTCTATACATTCTTAAATTTCTGATTATGCCTAAGAAAGCTTGCTCTTCCCACCCCAAATATTTGCCCTTGATCTTGATAGTGCCTTACAATTCTGCACATTATGTGCTTAAGGTCCTGGAGAAATTTATCACCAGACCTTGGATTGCCTGTTGGTACCCCTATAAGTATGAACTAAAACTAATTAAATATCAGTAGTATAAAAATTTCATACATTTTCTTGGAAAATACCAGTAAGTTTTTTATGAACAGTGAAATTAATTCTTTTTAATAAAGGCTAGTCATTTTTTTGTAATACAACCCAAAAGTATATATTCACATTAATGAGCGCTATTTTATTGCACAGAATCTATGGAAGAGATTTATCGGAAAAATTCTTGTTACTGTTATAATCAATTGAACCTTTAGCAGTCCGTTATGTAGCCCCTGTAACATTCACGTTATAATTTTACTTCTTGAAAATTTATGTCTGCGTTATGCCTTTCATTATTACATCCGCACATTTAGTCTTTCCTGTTTTACTATCTTTTCTTTCCTTGTTTCTTGTTTAGCCATATATCAGGAAGTTTCTATTTATTTTACTTACATTTTGCTTAAATAGAACATTTCCTTCCTTTCATGGGTAATGTGAACGCGGCAGCCTCGTGCAATAAATCCATAGGATAATTTTTAGTTTTTAAAGACATTGCTGTGGAACTGTGGCGCAACGCCATTTTGTTTCGCAAAAAAAAAAAAATGTTTTTCTCGTCATTTTGTTGATTTTCTAATAACGTAAGACGCTGTAGCAGATATTCCTTGTTTACCTTTTCCTTTGATACGGGTCGTGTTCTACAGTCGTTTCTCTTTGCTTAATAGTTCTTTTTTGTGATGTTTTATATACATAATTCTATTTCTTTCCCTCCTGCGTTTAATAAATTCTAAGTATACTGGCTGGAGAAATTCCAAGACAAACAAAAAGGGGCAAAACAATTCAAGCGCCATGCCGTAGAAGCGAAACAAGATTTTGCACCCTGCACTGTTGCGGTCTATTAGGCGGAATGCATGTCCGTCTAGTTGCTTCTCATATCTCCGCATACATGCACGTGGCATACGCCCGTTGCTCTGTCCATTAATTAAGCACCGCGCTTTTCTCTAAAAGCTACCTGGTATTTCCCAAGGGCTGTATTCACATGTTACTGCAAGTCTGGAATTTCAGTAAATACTAATATTTCCCATTTACATGGAGATAAAAACTAAAATATCTTATAAATACTTTATTTATTTTGAGTCTTTATGAAGAGATTTTTGTAAATAACAGAATTTACCACTTAGCTCCTGTACAAGTATGTTTATATTTTTCATTTGGCTATTTCGTTCCCCCTCCCCCGTTTTGAAATTTATTTTCACTAAAAGAATATAAGAATATGCATATACAATTGAAAACGGTTAACTGATAAAAATGATGAAATAATTTCATTGAAAATTTAAAGTAATGGTTGTCCATAAATGATCCGAAACAAAGTACTGGAAACACCAAATATTCCCAGTATCAGCAAAAAGTCAAACTAACGGAGATTTCAAAGTTGCTGGTGTGTCTTCATGTTAGCTATCTTCATTTCCGGGCGCCGTCTGTTTTCTCTATTTATGTCTCTCTGCTTCCGGATACAGATGAGTAGAAGTTGAAACAGCTTTCCAGACATTTGAAGATAATGAAACAATTGCATATGGTGCATTTATTGATTCACGAATCAAGTTCACATTGATTAGCATTAGATTATGTTGTGCCATCTGACTATAAGCTTTCAGAGCCTTATTCAAATGGCACTGGTATAACATTAAAAATGCATATACTATTTACGGATACTGTACATTATGTGAACACCTTATTCCATACAATTTCAGCGCATTACTTGTGTATAGTTAACTGCCTAAGTCTTAACATACTAAAGTAGTAGTAGTGGTAGTAATTGACTTTTATTGTTGTGGCAAGTTTAAAATACGCAGATGTAATGATAACTGCCGCACGAGTCTTACATGCTAATACCATCCTTTAAACAATCAAAATATACACAACCCAAGAATGTATACATTCATACATACACACACACACACACACACACACACACACACACACATACATACATACATTGATTTATGGACATTCTTTAACATCTCAGGTCATCAGCGTCCCATTTAACTCAGGGCGTGAAACGGCTGACAAATTTTGCTCAGAGGCCTCTTCTTTCAGGCTTGAGGTTCTTTTTCGTGCCGTAAATGTACGACACGGGACCCACGGCTTTACTTCCCTTCCGAAGGAAGCCATACTTAGGATTTTTACGCCCGAAAATTCATATATAAAATATTAAATACATACATAAAATATTAAATACATACATAAAATGTTAAATACATACATAAATATTAAATACATACATAAAATATTAAATACATACATAAAATATTAAATACATACATACAATGTCGCACCCGCAGGTCCGCTAACTCCTAAACCTGCATTTCTCTTGCTAAAAGATCTGGGGTTGGGGCTTTATGCGCCATCATTCTTACCCAAAACGTAAAAATGCCTTTAAAACTGCTAATTGGGAAGAGAATATAACGGGACTAACTATAAAAACACACATCTTAAATGGTAACAATATAATTAAGAATTCTTACCGTGAATAACTCTTCAACATAATGCAATTATTATTTACATAATTCTTTGTTGCTTTGGGCGGTCTGGAGCGACTATGCGGCACTATCTTCCCTTTTCAATGTCCATCTCTCACTGATCAACTAAATACACAATTACACAGAGGCAGAGACGCTTGCTTGCCCAAGCACATTGTTAGGAAGTTTTTTTATACACATACATGCGTAGAATCCTTACTCCTGAGACCCCTGTTCCCTCTACTTACCCTCCCTTCCCAACTTCTCCCTCCTTGTTCTCTACAGCTATAACCTTCTTTTCGAGTCTTAAATAGAAATATTCCCGATTTGCGTGTGTATCTCTCATGCATCAACACTTCCAGGCGTTCAAGCTTTTGTTGGAATTCAGAAATTGTGGTGGTAAATGTTCATTTCTTAAAAGCTCTGTTTCCCCGCATTCTTCTAGAATATGCCTCCAGTTACCGCTTTCTCCGCACAGTAGCAAATTCTTTCCCCGAAAGCATTAATTATTCTATTTCCTTTCCAAACCCTTAACCTGTACCATGCGAGACCCCTTCTTTCTTCTTTCCCACAGACATCTATATATTTCTTCCTCCTCCACATCTGATCTGTTTGAGTCTGCAGGTTTAATGGTACCTTTTCTGCGCATTGAGTCTCAATATTTTCTCCATTTATATCCCGCAGACGTTTGTCATCTATCTCCAGCTATTATGTGTTGGTCCTGATGGTGTAGTGTTAACCATACTTACCTTCTAAATCCAAGATCGTGGGTTCGATCCCGGGCAGGGCCGATGGATTTTTCGTGCATAAAAATCCTAAGTTAAGCTTCCTTCGGAAGAGAAGTAAAGCCTTGGGTCCCATATCTTATATTTACGGCACAATAAAGAACCTCAAGCTTGAAAAAAGATGCCTCTGAGCAAAATTTGTCCCCGGTTCAAGCTCTTAATTGATAGGGACGCTAATGACTTGAGATGTTAAAGAGCGTCCGTAAATAAGCCAACACCAGCTATTGCACATAATGTTCTATACCAAATATACCCGAGTCCTATTTTTCTAAGCTTTTCCTTATTTTTAATGCCCAAAATTTACTCCGCCTTCCCTTATTTGCGCCCTCAGATAAATTGCTCGAATAAGTGCTTGATCCCCTGTATTATTTTTAACCGATATAAATTGTTGTTATTTTTAAATTTAAACTTTCGTTAAAGATACCGAACTATAAATAAGAATCCCGAAATTTGCTGTACCCCTCCCTACCTATAGCATCCGTTTCAGAAAGTTTGTGCCTGATTCAGTTCCTCGTCGTTTTCCCACCCTCAAATGTCGGTCCCGTACGTCGGAGTTGACCTAACAACCAGCCTGTACACCAGCCTTATTCTCAGCAATGTTTTTGGTATTTTTACCATATGATATTTTATAGGGCGATTTAGCTAATGAAATTAAAAATCAACCCCCCCCCCCCAAAACAAAGATAGCTAAATGCATATAGTATTATTTAATAAAATATTTTATTTACCGTAATATTTTATATGCTGTAAATACCCTACTATAGGTATATTCTTTAAAACAAATGAATTAGTCGGTCCTGGTGGTGTAGTGGTTACCATACTTGCCTCCTAAACCCACGATCGCGGGTTCGAACCCGGCCAGGACCAGGATTTTTTCGGGCTTAAAAATCCTAAGTATGGCTTCCTTCGGAAGGGAAGTAAAGCCGTGGGTCCCGTGTCGTACATTTACGACACGAAAAAGAACCTCAAGCCTGAAAGAAGAGGCCTCTGAGCAAATGTCGGCCGTTTCACGCCCTGAGTTCAATGGGACGGTGATGACCTGAGATGTTAAAGAGCGTCCATAATTATATCAATAAAAAAAATGAAAGTGTAACTAGAGTCATTTATGCCATCTATAGATAAGTGAAAGGACAAAATAATAGTAATATGCATTGTTACCATAATTATGACTACAGATATTTTTAAATATTATTAAACAATTGAATTTCCATAAAAGAGAGCGTGGTGGGTTTAACTTTTCCTACCTGAATCTCAATGTGAAGCACGTGACATTTGCAAATCAAATGACAGTTAAAATCATGTTTAAAAATCGATAATTTTTCAGCCCTTATTTCCTTCTATCGGTTGAAATTAACTCATTTTATACTCTATGATATCTGAATGAAACATTACAATAATTCTTATGTAATGTTAAAATTAATTGTATATTACAGTATATACAGGGTGACCGAAAAAAGTGACCAACATCGTATGCAAAATAAATCTTAGCAAATAAACGTTTATAAATGGTATGAGCTGTTGGAGCGAGATCTCGTAGCACGAGTTCAATATTGTGGGCATTTTATGTTCAGTGTGTATCAATATCTGAGTATCTCCAAAAAATGATCTGACGAATGTGATGCGCTACTGAATGACCATGTATATAAGCCAAATGGCTCATTTTTTCGTTTCGGAAAAACCGGATAAACATGCAGCGAAACCATTACATTTGATGAAAGGATAGTATGGTCGCTACGTCTTCTCACGGCATCATTGATCCGTGCTTCTTTGAGGATGAACATGGAAACAACATCAACATCACGTCGGAAATATACAAAAAGCAAATTATTGAACGTTTTCAGGGATAAATCTTGATATGCACAAGCAATGTTTCAACAAGATGGGCCGATCTCCCATACTGCGGAATGGCTGCCTACTCCAGCAGATGTTTCCCATTCGGTTGATATCTAGACTCTCAGATTTTCCATATCCAACAGGAATTCCTGATTTATCGTTGTGTGGTTTGATTTTGAGAGGGATACTGAAAGAACATTGCTTCATGTTCATTCCTTGTAGTCTGGACGAACTTCGTAAAACATCCAAATAGTTTTACACAGTAATAACATTCTGTTATGATCACTAGGATGATAAACCGTATGAAACATTTCGTACATAGCAGGGGAAAACATTCAGAACACAACAAAATAAACACAGATAAGTAAAGCATTACTTATTATTATAACAATTAGGAAAAGTGCCTTCAGCAATTTCAGAAGACACTAACTCCAATCAAAACTTATTCCAATTTGATTGGTTCAGCCCCTCAGTCCCCGGTTCATCAGCAGCTACCTGCTGGAATATTCAGGGGACCGGGTTCCGATTCAACCAAAAACAAAACACAACATTAAAAGTAATTTAAACATGCAATACAAAATTAAGTTATATTTCCTACAGTACTAAACCTTCCTTCTTTTTTAATTAAACACATTCAGCCAAATTTCTATCCTTGAGAGATGCTTATTGTTTATTGCTTAGGACACAACTAATGCTAAATAACTAGTCCCATATCCTCCTTTCACTGTCTGACAATTCTATACTATTTCTCAAGGATCTTTAGTAAGTATTTTACACCCTGATAACCATTTTTGTCGTACCTTGCCTATGTATTTTCCCAGTTCCTTAATGTTTTCATCAGAAAATGTTACTAAAGTATTTCGGTTACTTCCCCCCCCCCCTCAGTATAAACTTTGTTCAAATTTATACCGAAGTTAAATTTTTGCAACAAATTAATTTAACGTGTATTTCTATTTAATTTACACAGATCAAAACAGGATTCAAAGTAACAATAAAAATACGAAATACATTGCTTATTTACGAGAATAATATGTATCCTTTTGCCAGGATTGAGCGAGCAATCCTAATATTTGTTATAAAATCTCAAAATCCAAAGTTTAGAAGATATTTTGCCCCTTTACTGGCCCATGCTGAAAGCCAAACTTCTACAGTACATAAATATTAACAGGCTACTTTGCTATATTTTTACATCTTTTTCGTCTTTGCCATCCATAGATCATAACAATTAAACACACCTTTGGCATTCCTTTAAACTTGTTGATCTTATTATGTGCACTTTGCTTATACACCCAGTGCCTACTGCTTCCGTTTCCCAGAGGTACAGGAAACATGATCGATTGGTTCCCTTGACGCCCCGCTCTCCCCACGCGCAAGCAGGAAAAACAGAATATGTAATCGTTCCCATAAATACCATTTGCTGCAGGCCTCTTGCGTCGCAATTAGCAGACAGCATTGCTCTTTCCATAATAATTTCTCTCCTCTTTTAGCTCCGTTGCCAAGCTTCTAAACGTTGAACACATGATGTGTGGGATTGGTGATGATCAAAGTGACGCAGAATTATTTTGTAGTTTGATTTTGTTGATGCGGTCAGACTTACAGCACACTGGGATTCCATCTTTGATAGCGACTGAAACAGATCTACTAATTCCGTAACAAATAATAAAATATGATTATCTAAGTAAGCGGAATTAAAGAAACTAAATTCTTAAATTGTCTTCTCTCATTTTTAAAGCAATTTTTGCACCTGTTAATGAGATTGAGCATGCTAACTACTGTTAGCTTTGAAAAATGGTGCTGTTTTGCAATGGATTTTTCTTCTTCTTTTTTTGTTTAATCCTTTAGGGTGCAGTTATGCACACTCTGTGAGTACTCTATGGTTTAAGATTGTAACATTTAAACCTTTCGTTTTTCAAAAGGTATTCATATTGGCGCCCTAGCACCAGGAAATTTTATTTTAAACCCTTTCTGAAATGCATACACCAATTTTGTTTACTGTATCAATTTACCATCTTTGTGAAATTGAACACTTTAACTGATCCATCAGACCTGGTTTATATCATTAATTAATTAATTAATTAATTAATTAATTAATTAGAAAATCTTTAAACAACCAAATATTATCCTTCATTAGATATGCTCTGTGCTGTATTCAACTGTGTCCAAACGGTCCTGGTGGTGTAGTGGTAACCATGCTTGCCTTCTAAACCAAGATCGCGGGTTCAAACCTCAGCCAGGATCGATGATGTTTTCGGGCGTAAAAATCCTAAGTATGGCTTCCTTCGGAAGGGAAGTAAAGCCGTGGGTCCCGTGTCGTACATTTACGGCACGATAAAGAACCTCAAGTCTGAAAAAAGAGACCTCTGAACAAAATTTGTCGGCCGTTTCACGCACTGAATAGAATGGGACGCTGATGACCTGAGATGTTAAAGAGCTGCCCGTAAATAAAACAAATAAAAAAAAATGTGTTCAAAACCAACAGTTCAGAACAAAAATCACAGTGATTCAAAAATTGTGTATAGCGTTTCTAGTGAAGCAAACTATAGTATCCGAAGAATAACTTAAGCCCAATCGAGAAGTCTGTTTACGTATTGTTCTTTTTTCTTCCACACTTTCCGCCCTCCGAAACATACTTTAACATTGCGGAAAGGTAAATGTAATGTATAAAAGAATCTTAATTGCCCAAGTCACTCTCTCTCTCTGTCAAAAAACCTTTTATAATAAACTTAATGCAGTAAATTTTATTACTAAACATTTACAGTACTAACCTTGTTAGAGTTTAGGATGTACTTGACACTTGAGAGAAATTGGTTTTTATTGTTCAACAGCCTTCATGCTCTGAGCTTGTGATCAATTTACTTAAGTAGAGAAAAGGCAAGGTAACTCGGAAGACATCTCTACCTGAAGTCATCTTTATTGTTGTACACAGTATAATATTAAAAAAAATCTTACCGAAATAATTAACATCAGATATTTATAGGACACGCCATTAAAAGGTTTATTGAAGATGAATGGATGTCGAGGGAATTATTGGGGTTTTAGCGTGAGCCTATAAGGCTTATTGTGCTACCCCATTGGGAGGAACGCCTTCATTGTTTTCCAAAATCCGTTCCTTGAACAAATTGCAGTATTTTAATTGCAATGTAGGCGTCCTTTCTCAGATCTTCACTTGTTAAGGAGAGAACAAGTCTCTTTCTTACCACGATTGGACACTCAAACAGGATATGCGGGGCAGATTGTTCGTCTTGTTTGCACATTCTACATGTGGGTTTATTTTTATAGAGTCTCACTGTTTGTAGGTGTTTTCTGAAGTAACCATGTTCAGTGATTAACGCACTTGTTTTCCTTATTCCTCTTCTATCCAATTGGAGAAGGGATGAGGAGAGATTACTGCTAGGACTTAGGATAAATTTCCTAGCTTGGAATGGATAAGTTGGCCACCTTAGTTCATGTTTATCCCAATCCATGTTTTTACGGTCCTAGCAGTGCAGTTACTGATTCCGACCGCGTGTATCATCACCCATTTTTGCCAACTGATGTGCCATCTCATTCCCTGATGCCCCGGCACCCACAGTTCAAACCTGTTGCGGGATGCCAGAGCAGACACTCCCATACCAGTTTAGACCTCACTTGATCAGAGGAAAGTACTTTTAAAGCACTTTGACTATTTGAGAGGATGAGAATTCCTTTTTGGTGATACTTCTTCTCCAGGCCTCTATAAGCACAGTTCAGGATAGCTAATACTTCAGCCTGAAAGCCTGTATAATGTTAACCAAGGCTTATAGTGAAGTTAGTCCTTGGAGATCGGTCATATATACCTGAACTCGATTGTATCCCTGTGCTGGATCCATCGGTGTACCATGTAAGTTGATTGTCTTTTTGTGTGTGTGTGTGTGTGTGAGTGGTTCCTTCCATTCAGTCTTCTCGACATCTAAGGGGAAATTGAGCATTCATTAGGTCTGCGCTCATCCTCCGTTCTGGAATGTGCAAGAAATTTAGGATGGAAGTATGTCCGGTTTTAGCAAAGCTACTTCTATTTCCTGTGGCTACCAAGCGATATGCTATAAGCCTAGCCTCCACTTGTAGATAGTGGGAGGGAAGCCATCAGAGTCTGCAGTGCAATGGTTGGATTGCTTCTGAAGGCCCCTCTCACACAAAGACATGCTATCTCTGTAGCTTGGTCTAGTAGTTTATAAAATTGTCCGTCACCAGACAATGGCGCCGTAAGATATCTGGCACCTGACTCTTGCGACGCCAATGGCTAGTGTGTGGTTTTAGGCCCCAGGTCTGGTGGTTCTGAGAGACTACCTGACTAAAGAAATAATTATCCTACTTTTTTGTGATTAGTGTTATAATTTGAAAATTAAAAATGATAATATTAACAAGCACCATTTTTATTACCTGTTCTTGCTTAACAATAAACAATACATACTCGTGGTTATCGAATATCTATTTCAGTTCAAAGTAATTACAATATTAAATTTACTATCACACCTGTCTTAGAAATACTTACACACTGTTTCCAAAGTGTGACTTAGCATATCAGAATATCTTCTCTACGTGAATCCATTGTGAAATTTATTCTGAATATTTCTTTTATTCTGCAGCTTCACCAGATATTAATTTAATTTTTTTCCTTTGCTTCCCCCATTCTTTCTTACTTCATTTGATAAAAGCCCTCTCTGACGTACATTGCGAGGAACTTTTTTTCTGGGCTGTTAACTCAAATACCTCTCATATGAAGCACGCGTTGCTTTGTTAAAAACGGATTTATGTTTTGTTACCGCACAAGAGGATCTATTTTGTTACTTAGAAGGCATGAGAATCACTCTGTCTTTTAAGTTTGTACGGTGCATTGACTCTTTTGATGGAATGCCGTCGCATGTAAGGCATTTTGGACGCAAAACAGAACTAGCAAGAACTCATCGCCCTATTGACGAAACGCTGCAGTTTTTTGCATTGATTTTTAATTGTTACTTTTATTTTATTCATTTATTTTTTCCCTCCATGTCTGTGATATCTTTTATTTACCTTTTCTTTTTGGTGTTGCCATAGAGCAGATATTTTGTTATTCAGTATTTTACGTTAATGCCAAACAGAGAAAATTTGATATATACAGAGTGTTCCATATAAAACCAGTACGCCTCATTGTCTCACTGCCATTCAGGTAAAAGCCATGTGTTACTATGTTACATAGTTATAAGACCTACCTGTTTATTACAAGGCTAGAGGTTCCCACCACCGACATCCAGGTATCGTTGCGCCCTTACGACAATGTTCTGATTAACACGTGCGGTGTTATTTATCTCATTTGTAATGTTCTTTCAGTTGGTCTTCCTACGAGGGTTGATAGCTTACACTTTGCTTTTCAGAGCTGCCCATAAATAAAAACCTCAGGATGTTAAGTCCGGCGACCGCGGAGGTGATACTCTGATTGGATATGTGGAAATGTGGGATGTCGCACCATCTTGTTGAAATACGTCATACTCCTTTTCATTTTCTGATAAATGTGAATAGAACATCTCAAAGATCTGCAGGTATCTTGTGCAGTTGATCGTCTCATTATAAAAATGGGGCCGATAATGCCCAGTCCTGACACTGCCCACCACACCCTATCTTCTCTGATTGAAGAGGTTCTTCATGCACAATATGTGGGTTATCCTGCAACAGATATCTGCAATTTCGTGGGTTAATATAACCAGGCTTCATCTGTCATAAATGGAGCGAAATAATCGTCAACGGTCGAACATAAGAGCCAGTTTCAATTAACTCGTTTATCTTTGTCTGGTTCTTTCAATTCATGTACTACCCTCATACGAAATGCTCGAAATCTGAGCTTTTAGCACACGCTGGCACTTTGTGCGGGATACATTAATTTTCTGAGATAATCCTCTTATCGATATTTTGGGCTTCTCGTTATGTCCATGGAAATTCTGTGGAATACATCGGGGTCTTTACTATCGGACGCTTATTCGTCTTCACATTCGCAACGGATCCTGTAGTCCTCTTTCTTATACAGATCTTGAATTCTGCTGGTTGTGGGTAGGTTGATATCAGGATATTTGGCCTCAAACATATCTTTATTTTCCATAATGGAGCCTGTCTTTATGTAAAATTTCACACTATCAATTCGGTGTTCAACTAAAACAGCACCATTTCTCTTACAACACATCCGCGATATTCATGACAATTATTGTTAAACTTAACTGTCGAATTTTAACAATTAGGTAAACGGAGAGCAGTGTAGCCAATTCTAAATATGAACAGAGTGAGGCGTAAATCTTTGCACCAAAATTGGCGAATGGCAGCGAGGCCATTTATGAACGCAGTGAGGCGTGCCGGTTTTATGTGGGCACACTTTATGTTTAATATAATGCCCTTGAAGTGCATGGTACATGCATTCCTATACACTTTTGTGTGTAAATGATCTTATATTTTTAAGTAAGAGATTGCATGCAAAAAGGCATTCTCATTTTTTAATGGTGTTTAACGCCCGTTTTAACTACTGTGGCACCACAGGCGGGGATTCTGATCCTAGAAGAGTATTGCCTGAAATGGGATATGGTACTTAATATAAACTAAACCAAAACAGCGACTTTTAAAAATGGCTACATGTCTGGAAGAGGTGAAAAATGTACTACAGTGAACAAGACATACAAATTATTATTATTATTATTATTATTATTATTATTATTATTATTATTTTGCTATTTAGAACTAACCTTTAATATAAATGGGAAAAGGAATGAGCACTTGTTTGTTATTAATTATAAAGCACGAAGTCAATTAAATCAGTTACTACATGTTCCAGATATACCAGTAGATACATTAGAGAAAATGTAAAATGCTATGATTAAATCTATTCAGTTATATGGAAGTGAAATAGGTGAGAGATGAACATGTAAATAAAATTCAATTCGATTTTTGGAGAAGGGTTCTCGGGCTCTCCAAAGAAATGTCATCAAGACTGTTGGGTCCTGAGGGAGGTGGATTGTTATGAAAATACGGTGAATAACAAAATAAGGACGGTGAAATACTGGCTTAGAATAATGCAGTTCACATTTCGCGCTAAATGCTATAGACATCAGATACAAAATATACCAACTTTTGGACTGCAGAGGTGGAAAGAGAACTCAGAGGAAGTGGCATGGGTTCAATTTGCAACGAGACAATGCAAATAATAAAAACGTATAGAAAAGGGTTTCGACAAGGCTAGAGGATATCAGCAGGCAGGAAATCAAGGCAGAATGTAACACGAAAGTCCCCTTGGGCCTATCGAATGAAATGAAATTACTTTGGGATAAAGAGATATTTAGGGAGAAAGGCAAGATCAGGAATGGCTGGTTTAGCCTGGGAAGTTGAGAATGTACTCTCTGGCAACATCTGAGAAAAAGACTGTTTCCTGAAAAATGTTAAGGCAATTAGAGGTCGATTGGCGTGCTGACACCTGTTTGCGAACCAAACTAATTGCTTGAATATGGGCCTTTTCCTAGCCAAAGTGCGCAAAGCTAGAAGCAATTAATTTTCTACTTAGAAAGCAATAGCTAGAGTAATTATAAATAAAATATTTCCATTCATGTATCTGCAAATATCGTTCTTCCCATTTTAATGATGATTTATTATTATTTTATTTGTATTATTATTTTTTCTTTTTCCAATTGTGTATCACATTAAGCATGTACAGTCTACGACGCATGCATAAAATAAATTTATAATATGTATATAGACTTTATAACAATGAAGATACACCTACTACTATTTAAAAATAATATATAAGTTCTCTAAAATGGTGACTTTATGCGTGATAACAGTCCGAAAATTTAACTTTTAATGGTCTAGACCCCCTTTCGGGGATCTTAAACAGAATACAAAATTATATCAAACAAAAATTATAACAGAGTGTCATTTTATATATTTATATAACAGAAATCATTTGTAATAACGAAAAACAAATATAATAGCAGTTTCATACGGTATTTTTGTGTACAAGAATTATAAAAGGACAATAATATAAGAGAATGCATATACATGTCGATTTTCTAATTAATTACTCTCAAGTCGATGCCTTTCTTATTTTATTATACTTATGACATCTTTGAATCGATAGAAGTTATTAGGTTTGTTTGTCCAATTGTTAACGAAGATGAATTTACCGTAAAAATTTAGTTTAAGGGGCTTCGGAATGTCATCTCTCCACTGTTAAAATAGTTCGTATAAAGTGAACGTTTTCTCAGGACCTATGTGGAGTTGGGGGCTGAAATTTTTGCAGGCTATATATGAAAGTTTTAATATTAAATAAACATTTTATCTATACTTGCATTAGAAAAAATTATTTTATATGTAATACATTTTAACACATTTTTGTCATTTTCTATATTATATAAATTCAATAAAATTTTTATTTTTCAAAAAATGTTGTGTTAAATTGAAAACAAGTGTTTGTTAAAATATCCTGAAAAATGGATGAAATTGGTTTATTAGATACTGAAAAAATGTGCATTTTGCAGGTAAAAACAACATTTTAGGGAATAAAGCGATAAAGTTTGAAATACCTTTGACTGCATTTCAACTCCATAGGTTGAAACATGAACTTCTATACACTCAAACTAGAATAAATAGAGACATCTAATACAGGTACTATATGTATTTAGAGGTATCGTACATCAATTAGTTCCATAAAATGAAAAAAAAAAAAATTCTTGAGTATGAAGTTTGCAATAAAAGTAATTGGCAGTTACTAATCAAGACACACCCACGCACAACGTACGCCCCTCCCCCCAAATTTTAACATCATTGTCATTTAGCAAGCTGCATAAACCGTACATCATTAAAATGAGAAATTGCCATAGTTTTTTAAAAAATAACAATTAATAATTAAATTTTTCAACATGTTTACTCTTTCCGTAAGCTGAAACAGGATGAATTTTCATTAATACCGAAATAAACCGTGTGATTATGATACTTATGAGAATGAATACGACGGATTCATTGATTGGGTGAACAAGTAAATATATGTAGAATATTTCAGAAAGTTCACCGTTAGCATATATTTCAGAACAGATTACTTCTATCATGTGGTAGCTAATTTTAACTTATTGACTTTTTATTAATTCTGTAATTATGAATTCTACAATGAATATTAATGATTTAATTTGTTTTCAGTAAAACATAAAGTGTTTCGTTTAATATTATTGCAGCATAATATTCAGTTCCTGACTGAATTATGGCAATGAAAAAAAAAATAATTGCTTAATTCTTACTGCGGTTATTTATTGCAGTTAATGTCATAATGTAACATTTTATTGTTTCGTTTAATATTATTGCAGCATAATATTCAGTTCCTGACTGAATTATGGCAATGAAAAAAAAAAATAATTGCTTAATTCTTACTGCGGTTATTTATTGCAGTTAATGTCATAATGTAACATTTTATTGGTTATTTTGACCAAATGTAAGACTGTTTACAATCTGGTATACAAAAAATATTATTTTTAATGCAATTAATGTTGAACCATATATCGGCCGTAATATTATTCCAAAGAGCCTATCCCTTTCTATGAACACTAATGTCGCTAACTATGAAGTTGCTTCCGAAATTTCTTCCGGAATAATATTAATTTCAAGAAAAGTAAATCATCTAGATAAGCAAACTGGTTCACGTAGAAATAACGACTATTATTATTATTCAATGCACAGCAACGAACATGAGAACGTTTTATTTAAAGGAAAGAAGTAGCTCATTTCATTTTATTAAAGCAAAATGGCAATTGAATGCCATCTGTTGCTGTTTAGTGGTACTTTAAGATGATCTGTTCATTATATGAAAGAAGAGACAAATTTCAGAGAAAATGGCTAAAGAAAAGAATCCTTACAGGAAAAGCAGAGGTTCATTACATTGTCTGTCACCCATTAAACAAGCATCAAGTCATTTTTCATTTTAATGAATACAGGATGTAAAAATATTGGTACAAACTTTAAAGGTAAGCTTTTCAGACAAAAAAGGTCATATATCATATATTCGGAAATACCTGGTTTGGGAGCTATTATTTAAAAACAACACTCAATACGTTTTTAAGTATGATCCAACCATCTTAGTTTATTAAAATAACAATTAACTTTTTCAGACAGTTGAGTGATGTTACCGATGCTGAAAAGCTTTGTGATTCGGCTGCCTTCGGTCTGGGAACGCAGTCTCATACATCAGTGTAGGTTCGCGTCCATTATTATTTGCCCAGCCATATATAAAAATTAAAACCTCCTGCTCACTATATGAGTATCCTTCCAAGATTAACTGTTCAAACGTGACCTGTTATTACACTATATCGCTTTTCCTTTAAAGCACAAAAATGCCACACAATTTATTGGTCTAATATTGTCTAACAATAAATTCTTTCTAGAACTCCTGTCTGCTGATAAAAACCTTGTAAAAAAAAGCTTGTAAAACCTAATAAAGTACTACCGAGATGGCGAAAGGATTTCTTCTCAAACATTCCGCACAAATTAACATACTTATTATTATTATTATTATTATTATTATTATTATTATTATTATTATTATCATCATCATCATCATCATCATCATTATCATCATCATCATCACTACTACTACTACTTTGTACAAGTAGTTATATATATAATTCATAAAAAAACACTGAGAATACAATATAAAAAAGTTGACATAAAATGTCACACTAAAAACCGTAAAATTTTATGTCAACTTTTTTATATTGTATTCTCAGTGTTTTTAATGAATTTTATGCTTTTTAGAAGTTTTTATTATTCCATTAATAGTATATATATATATATATATATATATATATATATATATATTCAGTGTGTGTGTGTGTGTGTTTAACTTCCAAGTTAAGTACAAGGAGTAATAAAATAATTTAATGCAATGACCCCATCTTTCCAACAAATATGCGCAGTTATGAGGCAGTTTTATTTATTTATTTTTTTGACTCCATTCCTTATTTTAATCGCAATCAATACTACACACGGCTATATAATTAAATTGCTAAGTAATAAGAAAATACTGTAAATCTAAAATTGTTAAACAATAGACTCTACACGGAATTAAATGTTTTTGCTACACCGTAAAGTTCGTAAAAGTTAATAAGCTCTTTCTTTCCCTGTATCTTATATTTTCTTTCATTTTCACAAAACTTTTTAATGTGTTCTTACACTTTATAGATGTTTGCCAAAAAAGTATCTATTCAACACGTACGCAAGGAACCCCAGCAGACTATGGGACTCTGCTAAGCATTCAGATTGGTCTGCTAAAGTTTTAAATTTCCTTTTTGATGCATCGTTTGGGAGTGGTCAGTCAAAGCACCCATTTTATAGAATAAGCCATTAACAACAAAAGAAACAAAAGGTAATCGCATTAAATAAATTGCATAATACTCGAGTTACATAACCAAAATGTTTCTGTTCGTCTTCTACAACCATCAAGGTATTTCAGTTCATTGAGTTTATTAAATAGCTCTCTGCCTTGTGAATTATTGTTCCAGTCTTTCATTTAATTAAAATGTTGAGTTTGTTTCTTATAGTCTGATGTAACTAAATAAGGTTTATCAACGAAACAGGATACTTTCTTGTTTTCTTCTTCTTCCTTTAGTTAATTTTGAATTCAAATAATTTAAGGAATGAATTTCGTCGAAGCCAGGAACAGATCTTTTACTGCGTGGCAGTTTGTTGTTATTTGAAGATGAATTTTGCATAGTTTTCTGTTTCACGTTGTAAATATGTGTTTGAATAAAGACTATAGAGAAGGAATAAGCAAATGAACTTAGGTATGTTACTCTCAATGACCCAAATAACTTTTGCAGGGCTGATGCATGCTTCAGCTTCCGCCCGAAACGTTTTAATGAGATAAGGTGGAACATGTGTCGTAACGACGATTTCGGGCGCTTGTTTTACGCAATCGATAACCTTCTGCCCCATCCACAATTCGTGTACGTTTAACGGCTTCTAGGAAACAGCTTATGGCCAGTTAGTGGTCCATTCTGTGAAACTATCGATAAAGATGCCTGTTCCTCGTTATTCTGGGAATTGGAGACATTGTAAAAAGGCAATGTCAGGAGAAAGTGACTTCTCTTGCCGTGTCCGTTTGTTAAGGGATAACGAGTACATTAAAAAGTAAATGATTTGCCGTCTTTTGTGTTCCAAGTAGTTTACAACCTATGGACTGTTATTCCTCGGCTTGCAGTAATACTAGAGCACTATAGATGTAGGCACTCTCATCCGCCATTTTCACTCCTTTGGTGCTAACCGACGCTACTGTGTATTTGTTCAGTGTTTTAATCGTTTTGTGCATTAAAATATTGGATTTTTATTAATAAGGTGACTTAAAAGTATTTATAGTGATAATTAAAAGACTGAAATATGTTGCGTGTAAAATAAAAAGACAATTTAGTTCCATATAAGTAGTGTTTACTAGGTATAGGTACGTATTGAAAAAACTAGCAATAGTTGCAGTTATAACAGTGATAATTAAATACCTTTATAAAATATTAAATAATTCTTTATTTCATTGAGCGTCATGATAGATTTTATGAATATCAATGTTACTATGAAAGAAACATAATAACCTATAATTTGTATAATATATACATACCTACGTATACATATGTACAAACAACTTTTGTTTCCTTTTATGTGATTTATAAATAATGAATTGTGCAATACATAACATATACATTATATGTATATAAGAATTCAATATCATAATATTTGTATTTAATCATAACAAGTTATAAAATTACAGATTATAATTAATTTATATTTTTCAGTTAAGCAACTTATCTAAAAATGCCTGAAATTTAAATAAATACGTTTATATACACCGCTTGATGACGGTGCTATAAGCGTCAGCGTGTTTGTGTTCCGCAACTGTTGCTTCGAAATAAAGGAGTAAACATGGCGAACGAGAATACTCATCTATTCTAGTGCCTTAGTAATACATTTCTCTTTAGTACGCTTGTTTACTTATTCTGGTTTTGAGTTAAGCAAATTTCAGGAATTCAAAGCAGCTAAACAGTTTTGGCTTAGAGATATTGTGAATCACTGTCTACCTTAATTGTTTATCACAAGTCTACAGGGATTTCTAAAATTTTAAAAGTAATTTGCATATGCTGATTACAAAACTGAAGCCTGTTTAACTGTTTAATCGTATTACATACGATTTCTTTGAAACTTTATATTTTATATGAGTCTATCTTTATTAATGAATTTGAACCGTTGTTTTCTTATACCAACACCATCTTGTATTATGAATTCAATCGTTTGAGAGGTTAAATAGTTGTAGTTGATAAAAAGAGCTTTTCTTGTGTATAATTTCATTTTTCTATCATATTGCATGTAATATGGTTAGAAATAATGGAAAGTAAGTTTAAATATACCTTATTCATTTTTGTTATGATTGTGGCAGTTTTGCTGATAAAAAGCAAAGACTAAACATAAAAGATACAGTAGAAAAAATTAATAGGGAGTAATCTTTGGGTTCCGAAAAGATTTATTTTGCTACCTCTTAATGTTGTTGGTATGATGAAACAATTTTCTGCTCCTTCGGATGCAAAAATAAAAGAGGGAAGGTTTATAGGTCGGTAAATCAGTGCACTAGTTAAAGCCAGGCAACTTCAAAATATGATTCCTATACAAGAGAAAAAGTTTGTATTGTGATTAAAGCAGCTTTGAAAAATTCCAAGGAAACGAACTCTTTTATGCTAAAATTTTGCAAACATGCTATAGAGATGAATTGCCTGAAAACCTGGGGGCATTCAGTGAAGAAAAGGGTGAGACGTTCCATCAAGATATCCGGAAAACGGGAAGGTTATGCCAAGGGCGATAGAATATCACAATGATTGCGAACTATTTTTGGATTTACCAAAGAGATAATACAGAAACCACAAGAGAAAATCCAAGAAAACATTCCAGATCAAACGAATAGGGTTTTATTGTGATGTGTTCAATGGACTACGTGTGAAATGTTAAATTGGATAATAAAAACTCATATTTTCAATTGTGACTCGTGCAATTTATTTAGCTTACGTACATTCCTGGAAGAAAAAATATAAAAAGTCCATTATTGATCTGTATAAAAAGGTGTGGGTGTGACGGAGAAGTTATTTTTAAATCAGCCGTACTGAAATATTTAAAACAGCTTTCAAAAAGTTTCAAGTTGTAGACCCGTATAGAATATCTGTTGGTGCTCTCCCTTTATATTTTCATCCATTTATCCATCTATTTACTCTCTGTGCTTCTATCAGTTTCTGCGACATTTCTCTGTGCACCGACGTATACAGGATGTTCAAAAAGTTATGTTAAACTGCTAGAAGAATATACTATGCCTAAATATTTATTAAATGATTATTATCGGCCTCGAACTAACAGCGACCAGTAATCCTGTGCTGGTTAAATGCGGGACTGAGTAGATTATGGCAACAATTCGTGCATTAGGAATTGTCAAATAGCCCCTTACAGAAAGAAATATAAAGAAAAGAGGTCTGGAATCTTGCAGGTCAATCAATATGCTCTTCCAGCAACCACAATTATTCACTTTTTTATGTTAAAATCGCTAGAATATCTGTTGGTACTCTCCCTTTATATTTTCATCCATTTATCCATCTATTTACTCTCTGTGCTTCTATCAGTTTCTGCGACTATTTCTCTGTGCACCGACGTATACAGGGTGTTCAAAAAGTTATGTTAAACTGCTAGAAGAATATACTATGCCTAAATATTTATTAAATGATTATTATCGGCCTCGAACTAACAGCGACCAGTAATCCTGTGCTGGTTAAATGCGGGACTGAGTAGATTATGGCAACAATTCGTGCATTAGGAATTGTCAAATAGCCCCTTACAGAAAGAAATATAAAGAAAAGAGGTCTGGAATCTTGCAGGTCAATCAATATGCTCTTCCAGCAACCACAATTATTCACTTTTTTATGTTAAAATCGCTTGCATCCTTATAATTAGGTCTTTTATATTTATTTTAAAAAAATTTACTAATATAATAAATTAATGCATAATATAAAATATGCAATTTTTAGCATGCCCAATAGTTATTAGCACTTTCTCACTTTGTTTAAGCATAGGTAATACATGTTCTAAATATGTATTTACCTATCGGTTCATATGTGTATTCATCATCTGCCTATGTATGCTATATCCATCCCTTCATTTATTCTTCTCTTTATATACTTTTAATTTCTCGCCTTCTCAGCCTAATGTACTTGAAATCCCAAGCATATTATGCCGCTGTATTTTGCAGTGGGGCGTGCAAATTCTCTCTCAGCAGTTGGTATTCCCGTTCGGTTTTGGTTTTCATAGCTGAACGCATTTTCCGGCAGTGACAGAGGAAATTTGTAACGGTTCTGAAGACGAGAGAGTTGATGAAAGTGTCTAAGCATAAAGCGGGCAGAGTGCATTGGAGTGTTATGTTTCCGCTGTTGTGAAGTTGTTAGAGAGCGCCTCGTGTGGCGTGTGCCGATGGTAGGCAGGAATGCATCTTAAGGAACTTGCTGTTATGTTAAGGAAATTACTGCGGTTGTTACTCCTGCAGCGAAAAGCAGAGGTGAAAATAAACAAACCAAATTTAATGACTTTAACATTGTTATACTAATAAACCGAAACGTACTGTACAGATAGAACGATATGATATATTTAAACTTTTTCATGTTCTACTACGAGGGTCATTCAAAAAGTAGGTTTCCTAATATGTTATTTGTGAAAAGCAATGTGTAACAATTCACAAGGTGCGACGAATAAGTCCGCGGCCTGACCACATTAGGCAGTTGATAGAATAGAAAACCAGATATAATTTAACAATCTTCCGAAGATTTATCTGCGTCTTCCGCTCTTGAAGATCAGATTTCAGTTTTGAAAACGGCAATAGTCGCTCGATGCAAATACTATAAATGAGCCAGCTCTTGGAGGTCAGGTGTGTTCACAGTAGCCGGGTGTACGGGTGTGTTGTCTTGCAGCAGACAAAACACCTCGACTAAGCATTCCACACCTCTGTTCCTAGAGGCAATAACTCAGCTTAGTACTTCCCAATCAGGTTGTTTTCCTTTCTTTGAGGTACATCATCAGATTCCTCAGCAGTCTAAAAAAAGGTGTCCTGATCATTTGCCCGTGGCCTTTCTACTTTTCTTCCGCCGCTCCAATGAAACAGGATCATCGCAGAAGGCTCTGACGATGAATTTCAATACTGCTCTCTTGTTACCAGGCAAAGTTCAAAAACGTCTGACAACATTCCACGCGCACTTGCATTTTAATTACTGAAAGAATTCGGGGCACCCATCTTGCACTGACTTTATACATATGCAAAATGTTGATGAAAGATGCGAAGATGTTTCAGAAAGCTCCAACCTTGCAGCTATTTCCTTTGTTCAGACGCTAGAACTTCCTCCTCGACAAGGGAGATGTTTTCTTGTCAATACATTCATGACCCCTCCACAGACGGATAATCTTCAAGCCTCTCTTTCTCTGTTCAAATGAAATAATCTTGATTACTTCCTCTCAGTGGATATAAAAGGGAAATTTCCTATAAACCCCGCCAAAGCTTTGTTTAATACCATTGAATGAAATTACATCTTTGGTTAAAAATAATTTTATTCTCTGTAGTTGTGTATGTTTGTTTCTATTGTAACCTGAGCGTTGATTTCGAGATTGTGTCCATTTTGTTCACAGAAAATCTCCAGCGCGTTATTATCTATGGAATCGTTCAATTGTTTATATTCTTTGTTTTTAACTACATCGCTAAACAGTCTATGAGTATTGTAGGGATGTAATTTCAATGCTGAAGTTCATCTAGGGCAATTTGGTTTCATGTGGTTTGTGTTTCTACAGGCAAAACATGTCTGTAGTTAACCGAAGTATGCGACAGCTGTTGTACTTTAAGCAGCATGTAGTGCTACTGGTTTTAAACTTCATAGTACTGCTTTAATACCTCCTGAAAGCATCTGCTTCCAGGTTTAATTTCTTATATCATTCCCATACCGCATTTGCCAAGAACTGTTCTTAGAACTGACTTGGGAATTTCAGGGGAACATTAAAAAACGCATACTGTTTTAGGATGTGAATCTGCTGGTTGCACTTTAACTTTAGTAATTTCTTCTTATTCATATTGAAATTCAGCTTCCCGCTGGTGCCTATCAATTAGTTTATTATATAATGCAGGTGTCATTAGTTTATTATATAATGCAGGTGTCATTCCTTTAGATAGATGGTTCGTTCTCTGGTTCGTAATTGTAGTGTGTGTACTTGATCTGCAGTGACTTGTATTTACAGTACATTGATGTATTTCCTGTGCTGATTGTATTTGGTGAGAAATGGATTTAATGACTTTTATCCCCTTGACGTTACAAGCAGTTATGAGAGCACTAGCATCTTCGAGCTGCTGGTGCAACGTACTTTACTTTTACTTTTACCCTCATCCGTGTTGGTAGAACCCGAGCGGCTGACAAGTCCCGAGCATAGCGGAGAGTGCCGAACTCCACGCACTTTTGTGTCCGTTGTAGGGGTGTTGGTGCATCATGGGTAATTTAACCTCTGAAATAAGAGTGTTGTATATTGAAATATTACTTGTTTTTATTCGATTAATGTTTTATTCGGTTATAAGTGTGTAATAAACTTGTGTTATTAACAAATGTGAAATACATATTCTGTTGCTCTAATCTAACTGGCTTAATTATTAAGAAACAAATTGCACCAGTTCAAAATCTAATTACCAATATCCTATATGTTATATTAAGTTGGAGTTATATAAGTAAGTGTTTATAAGTGTTTATAAGCGTTATATATATAATTATGTAATATTTACAGATGCATAAACTAACATTTTGGAGCTAACAATCAGTTAAATTATATAGATTTGCGAAGTTTACCGTCCTTGAGATTTATCTGAAACAACATTTTTGTCAAGATCATATATTTAAATTATTTAGGTTACTGTTTAATTTTTTTTACTTCTAATATTTATAATTAATTATTACTTAAAGTTTTATACCGTTATTTTTCTTTTTAATTGGCTCATATGCTCCACATATTGTAAATTAATGATGACGCTTTCATTTTCATTGAAATAGATATTGCATTTTTTTATATTTTCACGTACTGTAATTTTGTTAAAATTGTAAAGTTTATTTCAGTAATATAAGACAATCCTTTCATCTTTTACTACATTTCTCCCTGGATGTTATTCCTATTCAATAGTTAAATTCGTAAATAATTCAACAAGAAAACAACAAATGCTAGATTAATGATGATTGTGTGATGAGCCTATGTCATTCCTACACTCCAAGGGCTTCCTACTAAAGGAGAAGTGACTGAATATCATTAAGTATTTGAAAATACATTTAAAAAGACGCTGGCGTAACTTTCAGGCTATAAAAGTGCAAGGATACCTAATTTAATTCTCTGCTCTTAAGAGAAAAAACATTTTGACATTTTGCTGCAAAAATCTGGCTAGCATGTTCTGAGCTGCTGTTAGTTCTCGTTCGGCTCTCTCCGCTGTCGCTCGGGATTGGCCAGCCTCTTGGGCACTAGCAGCTCGGGTAGGGGTACTTTGCACCACTAGCTCGAAGGTACTAGTGCTTTCAGTATTGCTTGTAACGTCAAGTGTGTTTATCCTTTCGTAGTTTTCCATGTTTCGTTTCCTGTGTTGGTTAATATACCAAGAAGCTTCTAGCCTGTGCTCACAAAGTTAGTGAAAAGTATTTATATGTATATAAAGTGAAATAAAATCTTAATAGTTACTAAATGGTGTGAATATATGGATTTATGAATATCTGTAGATATTCTGAAATTTGTTGTAATTAGTAAAAACTGAAGAGCTTTCAAATTCTTGTTCTTAATTAAAGTAATGGCTTGGGGGAGGGGGGTTGCTCTTGTATGTCTTAATTGTGGATGTTCACTGCACAATACCGTATTTACATTTCCTAAATACCGGTAATTAAAGAAGTGAGTAAAAATAGTCTATCGTGCAAATTTCGCAGTGTGTTTCATACCAAAATTTGTGATTAGGGAGG
Organism: Metallyticus violacea; assembly: GCA_030762175.1. Lineage (NCBI taxonomy): Eukaryota > Metazoa > Arthropoda > Insecta > Mantodea > Metallyticidae > Metallyticus > Metallyticus violacea. The sequence continues at coordinate 115,326,302 of CM060835.1, forward strand.
ACATTTTCCTTGTGAATATTTCTGTAATCTACCATCGTAAGTGATGGTCGGTTTTTGCAAATAACGGAAAGACCCGAAAGAAAGTATGGATCGAGATGATGAGAGTTTTAATGAATGATGTGAACGCGATGTTATAACATGTTTCAACGCGTTTGCAAGTGAGGTTATACAAGAACAACATCCGAAGTGAGTCGGTCAAATTGCTGCTATTAACACATGGGTTTGTTTATTCGGTTTGTTGTGGTTACGTGGTTTATTACATTGGTTTATAGTTGGAAGTAAATAAATAGTTGCCCGTTAGTTCTTTAGTTTTTTATTTCATTAATATTATTTAGTGAAATCACACCACGAACTTGTGTAATAGAAAGCATTTAGTACAAAATGGGTTGTCTTGTAAGTTTTAATTACGGCAGTCACTGCATAATATCACATTAATCTTTCTTTACTAGCAGTAATAAAAGATGAAGTGGATAAACAGTATACACGATGTAAATTTTTAAGTTAATGATGTAACTGTAGTGTAATGTATGTATTAAAATTTTCGTATCAACCTATGTGGTTAGAAAGGATATTTGTACGTTTCTCTTTGAGAGTTAAAATGAATGGCAAGATCCAGAAAAACGTTTGAAGAGGGCTTTGGATTAAGACGAAGGTAGTTTTAATGAATGCTATGAGCAGGATGTTATGTTTTGACTCCCTTGCAAGTGAGGTACACCTATTTATCACTATTGCCAAGGAAGACTATGTTATTTTCATTAAAATAGACGATAATATAATGCTATCCCATCTATGTCGATTACTTTTAAGATGTTCTGTATTTTGGAGGTTAGTGTATTTTATAAAGATTTGTGCTTACCGGTGGAGAAGCTGTTTTATATTTCGTTTACATATGAGAAATATTGTTTGTAAACAATTCCAGATTCTTAAAAACACATGGAAATATTTTCTAATGATAAATAATGTCAGCTTGTAAGCGTAATACTGCGTAAAAACTTCGTATTTGCTATTGGCAGTGGTAGGGCGACTTCGGCCGCCATTTTCCCCCCCGTATTGGGGCCTGGTAAATATAGTCGACTTGCCTCATTGAACCACAATGAATGCCAAGGGATAGTGAGGTCTTGACCTAACTTCGATTACAATCAAACACGCTGAACTTTTGATTCGCCGAGTTTTGCTGCTGCATAACAATTGGTTCGCAATCACATCACGGAATCAAGATGTGCTCAAAAAGTTCAAATTGAAAATTGTATGCCATCCCCGTATTCACCCGGACTTGTCCCGAAGAACACCATTGGTCAGACATGGTACTAAAAATGTTTGGACCTACGTGGAAAAGTAAAATAGAGGTTTCAGAGTGGAAGTATTTTTTTAAAAAATTATATTTTATGATTTTTCCAAATATGGAAACAGTTTTTGATGACCCTCATATATGAGAATTTCTAAAAAAAGTTCTAAAGAAAACACAGAATTGTAGAGAAAAAAATATATAATTTTTTCAACATATTTACCTAGTAAATTAAAACATTTAGTCCAACATTTTAATTCTCTCAGTAAAAGAAGATTTGCGCAACTGTAAAAACAACATCTGTCCCAGCTTCGACCTCGTTTGATGTGAATCTTCGTCCATCCAGGCAGTTCTTCAGGCCTGGGAACGAATTTTAATAGATTGGAAATCAGGCGAATGTGGTGCATTTGGAAGCAAAGGTCATGCAGTTTTGCAGCAACGCGCATTATCGTGATAAAACAAAACCTTCTTTTTCGCAAAGTGTGGACGTTTAGGCTGAATAACATCCTTCACTAGGTCCAGTAGTTAACCATAATTGCTCTCAGCCGATAGTTCTGCCCTTCAGGAGATAGTCTATGAGCACCACATGACAACCCTAGAAAATCTTAGCCATGAAACCGTTTTTGCTTTCTTTGATGCACTTTCACCTGTTGCCACCCACTGTTTGGATTGCTCCTTCCTCTCTGCCGTGTAATGATGTTTCATCTACTGTTTGGAAATTTCAAAGAAACTTGAATTCCGTTTAAACAAGTCTAAACACTTTTGCGAAATGTTCATTCGCATGTTTTTATCCATTGTTAATAAACGCGACACTCCTCGAGCGGAATGCTTTCTCATACCCGAAACTTCGTGAACACGGCCTATAGAGGTCCTTGCAATGTCAACCAACTCGCGTACCTCCAAACGGCGATCATTGAATACAACATTGTGAAGTTTTGTCATAATCTCGTCAGCTGTAACAGTTTTGGGACGCTCTGAGCGCTCATCTTGTACAACTAAGCTTAAATTCAGTAACCTACTTTTTATCCATAGAAAACGAAAGGGAATAATCCTTTAATGTGGGAACTTAACTCCTTTTTTATTTCTGTTAGAAGTAAACCTTTCAAACCGAAGTACTTTATCACAGCTTCTACTTATGGTTTGTCCATTTTGTAGAAAATGTTTAACACTAGTTTGTTTACACTATCGTCACAAACAAATGACTATACTTAAGCGTCTGAAACTTCACACGCTCCATCTAAGGATGATACTTAGCAACTACCACAGTAATTTGGCCATCTTCAAGACATCTCTGAGTCAGGCAGAGAACTTTTAGGACATTCCTAGTATGTAAAGATAAGTACAGAAATTCTTGCTAAATCCCTGCGTTCACTTTCCACCTAAATATCTTTAAGGCTATAGATTTTTATATTCTGTTCTGTTTCAGAGTGTTGTATATTACAAGCTGAGTTTGTTGCTCAGAAAGTGTTAATATTAAGCATATATAAGTTCACAACTTTCAAAACTCTTACCCTTCTACTGGGAAAACGTGGTATTCTAGCATTTCGCTTCCAATCCCACAATTTGTTACCTTAATAAAAAGAGTTCATACTTTCTAAATATTTCAATATTATTAAATCAACGGTAATACTTTAAGAAATGGAATCAAGTACACAAGCATTGCAAAAACAATCGAAACAGCAATAAACACTGATAATTTATCTCTACAGTGCTTGGGATGCCAATGATAGAGCGCGGTTTGTGCAGCAGAATGTAAATGTGTGCCATGTTTGAGTGATAATATCTTGCAGATCGTTCTATTACATATAACTTTTATCATAAAAAAGTATAATTTTAAGAACAGTTCATACCTTAAAGGAAAATGTTTCTTATTTGCTCATATTCCTATTACAAATCGAACATTTTACAGTATTTTAATTGAAAAAGTTACTGCAATGGGAGCAATGAAATGGTCCTCACACCGTTCACATCCAATAAAAAGTATTTTAAACTTTTTTTTCACATTGCAATGTGTTCGTTAGTGTTTTAGTTTCCATGATATAGCAGGGAACACATTAATATTCTGCCTAAATGGAATGGAAATGAGTATAAATCACTCCTATCTCTTTTGTGTAACAGCATTGGTTTTGACAGAGAAAGAAACTCTGAAATGGGGCATTCTCCCTCTCGAATACAGCACGTTGCGTACACCAAATTAGCTTACAATGTTGTTTACCTATTGTCGTTTATCTCCGCTTCTCCAGATACCTCCTGCTCCATATTGAGCATTGTAATAATTTGGAATCTATTGTATTACAAAATACGTGTATCAGTAAAACATGTCACTATAAATATGTCCTGTTATACACCAAATGAAGCACGAGAAGAAGGTATATCGAGCATGAACTTTACTATCGTAATCACGTGTCTGCGTCAATCTTGGACGACATGACCTCTTCGAGTGAATGCGGTGTTTTTGTACAGGTGCCTGAAATTGCGCTACAGGAGAAAAAGCAAACGGGTTCGTAATTTCAATTTATCTTGTGCTCAACTTAGTGCCTGTGTTTTAGCGAGTGTTTTATTAAAAGATCGTGCAAAGTTCCAATCTTGTTATCGGATGTACCCAGAAACTTACAACGAGCTTCTGCAAAGGGTGTCTACATTTTACATGGGGAATAGTCGCAGCTAGTCAGCAAGTTCATGTTGCGATGACGCAACCCAAATAGAACTCTTTACCTTATGTGATGATGAAATATAAGCAACAGTATCAAGCCACATCAGCCAGAATTCTCTAAATGACTCCTAAAATAATCACTTTAGACAAAATACTATAAAGAAAGCGGATTTCATTAGACAACACTTTAAATAGACTGCATTACCCACTAGCAACTAAAATATTAATTTTCCAACTAGACAGTTTAAAAATCAACAGATTTAGTTGGAAAATAACTAAATTGGCAACACTAAATTGATGTTATGCTTGCAGGATGTTATCTGCAAATTGCCGTGAAACATGACGCGCAGAATGCAGCATGCTGAATCTCGTGAAACGTGCCTGCAGCCTGTTGATGATATCATCGACATGTCGCAAAACGGTGTCAGGCGGATATCGTATTTGCATTGCTTTCCATTAAGCTCCATTCCTTTGCGTCATGTTGCACGTCCTGCATGACTTGATTCGTTCCGGTGTGCGGCCTGCCTAACGCTTCTTAAGGCTAAGAAAGTATTTAGAGCATTTAGTTATGTAAAGTTGTAGTTTTTAGTGAATCATTTCCAAATAATTGCATTATGCAAAGCATTGTAGTATTGGGGGAAGGGAAAGATCTCTACTTTCCGCGAATGTTTCGCTCTCCCATTTCACATCATTTTATACTGCTAGTTCTGTTACAGGATCGAAAGTGCCAGGGCGAAGTGAGCTGTGCGGTGTGACAGTGGCTTGCGCCTTTTAAAAGTTTCTGTCTCGCCGTATGATATGAAAGCGCTTTTAAAGGGCTTTGAACTCCTTGGGGGGCACTACGCTGGTGGCGGGATGTTTTATTTGGAAACCTGTTAGGAATCTCGTGCCTCATCGCCCTGTGTCTCTTTCACCATAAGAGATGTAGGCACAAACGGCTAGCCATTGAGGAAACCGAAATATCCTCCTCCGATTCTAACAATCCAATCAAAAGAAAGATTAACGCTTTCATTAGCCAGTAAGGGGCTCCGATATCACGTGATTTTGTTTCATTCCTCTTTTGTTGCAAGATGACACACGGCAATATCAGCAAATTGTTGTAAACTAATGCTGATATTTCTTACCTCATAATGTTAAAAGTGAAACGTGAATATACCTCTCATAAATCCAAGTATGCAGGATGTAATTTTACAGTTAACTTTACAAAATAATTTATAACTTTTCTAAAAGTTGTTTAAGTTTAGAGCACATTATTATTAACATGCCAAATGGAAGAATCTACTACAAGATATTATTCAATATCATCTGTTACGTAATTTATATATATTACGGCAATTTTAATGCAAGACTTTAAAATACAACTTGTAGGTAAAGTTTGAGTATCACAGACTTTTAGAGTTTACAGGTAAGTGGTTAGGTTAGGTTTAGGGAGCAAGCGAACGTTAGCATTAGTTCTGAGTATAAGAAATGGCGAACCAGTTATTTTTTGTTGAAGTGTTTTTATTAGGGTGGGGTTGTTTCATTTGATTTTAATTTGTGTATTTATTTGAAATTGGCTGACATCTGATTACAGATAGTCAGAGTGTCCCCTCCTTCCCCTCTGATATTACCTCCAGCAGTCTTGATGCTGAATGTCTTGTTGCCACGGCTATTGTGCCATTTTTATGATCTTTTTGATCATAGGGGAAGAATTTGGAAATTGCTGGATATTGATGAACACTGTAGATTATTATTAAAACGCCCGATTTATTGTATTTCATGTTTATCACAATTATGCACAAAATAAAAATCTAAAACATACATTAAATATATGTTACACAAAGTTGATAATAATATTTCACAAAGGGTTAGAGAGTTTGAGGCTAGTAAGATTTATCTCAAAATTTCCCCATCATAATATTTCTTCGTCCAGATGAGAAGAAATATCCCTTGGAACCTTTAATTTGATATTATACATGTATTCATTCTTATAACTACAAACAAGTAACCAAACACTTTTTTTAATATTTTGACGTCTTAAATCGTCAAAAGAAGGTCCTCTAAAGTCTGTAGCTTTCTAAATTTTAATATTTACCCTATTCTCTGTATTAAGCTTGTTTATAATGATGATGCTCTGCCCTGTTATGAAATTGCTTTACAAACACTAACTTGGTTTATTACTAGTGTACACTTGTTTATTGTCGTTTCACCTTTCCTTATGACAAAGAAATGTTGCACTCTAGTTTTCATTACTAATTTCATAAGCTTTTATTACAATGCAATCTAGTAACGACACTATTATGTGAGTGTTCCCTCAATTTATGTTATTTAAGTTCCTATTACAACATAATCTGGTGCAGACATTATCGTGTGAGTGTTCCATCATCTTACATACCATTTTATATGGATGCATATAATTAGTACAGAATAATTTTTCTAATAATTGTCCATACATAACCAAATATAATTATAATCTTTAGGAGTTAATCCTCGTTGCTTTCTTTAATAGATTTGAATGGACGTAACAATTGTTTATGGTACCTGCCGATTATCTTGTTGTTTTCAGCATCTATTATCTCGAAGGTATGATCGCCGAACTGTTACTTAATGGCATATGGTCTTTTATACAATAATTCTAATCGGCACTATTTGCCCCCAATTAAACTGGAAAGTTTTTTTTTTCTGCCCCTTCACTAGTATCAATTCACCTTCCGCGTGGTTCCATGTATTTTTATGACTTTTTATTTTCGCGAGACCTTTCTTTGCTTTATTCTTTATTCGGGCTTACGTTCTCCGGCATAATTCTTCTTGGTCCATTTGTTTCTTTCCATCAGGGATCGCTATTGATAGATTTGGTATTATGGGGTCTGACTCTCGTTTCAACAAGGTTTTGATTGGCGGATCACGCGTTGCAGATTAATTGAATTATTTACTATTTTCTCAATTAGTGGACAGTAATCTAAATTTTTAACAAACACTTGTCCTAGTTCTCTTCTGTGGTATGCATCTTGTTCGTGCGCTGCGTATATCTTCTCTCAGCTATTTTAAGTGTGCTTCAGAGGTGCCTATCTCAAATAGGCACTTTCCTTGAAGTTGCTTCTTGTCCTGTTTATTTGTGGTTTTGTTAATGAAGCATTGAGGCTTTCCTGGCAGTCATTGCACAAGGTTATCTTGTTGCTGCATAAAAATTCCTCTTCTGTAGAGATGAGTTCAAATTCTTCGTTATTTCTATCAACACATGGACCACGCCAACGTTAACGTTCTCGACGAAGAATATTTCGTCCCTAATGTTCTGTTCTGCCTTAGACAGCATTATCATTACTCGGTTGTCTTCATCACAAGATGGTGAAGACACAGTAATTAATGATTTATTAATTGCAACTCTTTTGTTTTCAAGAATAAGTGCCTTCTGGCAATGAAAGTGACGCAGCCTCAATGGTCAAGCGAGGAACCACCAAAAACATCAATTCAAACACTTCAGTTTGGATTTTTGCTTGGAGCATCGACTGAAACTTCATGTGCTCCTTCCTTTTCCGACGGCAACAGAAAAATAAATGCCGCAGATAGGCAAGTACATTAACTTAATTTTGTTGGCTAGGAATTTTTTCAGAAAAGATCATTCTGCAAACTTTATTCGCTGCGCCGGTGTCCACAAGAGCAAGTACCTGTATATTCTCATTTTTATTTTCGGCGTTTCATATCCTTTCTCCTGTAGAACTTTGCTTGGAGGAATTTTTTATTTTTCTAGTAAATTAATTGGGCCGGCCCTGTCGGCGTTCCGTCTGAACTTCAGTATGCCTTGTTCATTTTCCCAAGCTAGTCGGCCCGAGACAAGCAGGGGTGGGCTTTTTCCTGATCCTTTCCACTGGTGGAATATTTTGTGTCGATTCTTGTTGAATCGTCCTATTTGGTGATCGCGATAACACATGATCGCCATCTTCCTGGGGTCGCGTTGTTCTTTCTGGATAGTTTCCCCAATACATCTGTGGACCTTGAGGCGATCTTGTGGATGACTCCCACATCCTGGTGTCCCACCTTCGTCTCCTGGGGAACTCCTCAGAACCCACAAAATACTGATAGGGGCGTGATGTCTGGGTATACTCCCGGTTACTGCGTCCTCGGTGGGATGTCTGGATTGCATTAATTTGTGGCCTCCTTGGTGGTTGGTTCTGCCTATTTTCTCTATTCCGATCGCCGATGCCTCCGTCCCTTGGTAAATGATCATTTCCCTGTGTGGTCGACAGTCCCCGTCGTAATGCTGGGATCTCATATGCTCTCGCCGATGTCTTGACATCAGTTCCTTTCCTTATCAAAAGTCGTGAGTAATTCTATTATTTCGGCGAAGTTGCTGGGCTTTGCAACAATTAGGTGATTACGGGTGTTCTTTGGGAAATGGAACTACTAGCACCATCAGTTCCCCGTCTGATATGGGAAGATGGAGTAACTTAAATTTTCTTCCAATTGATAGAAAGAATCCACAATGCTTACTGCCGCTAGTGGGTCGTATTTGGCGTTTGATAGATCCAATCGAATAAAATTCTGATGAGATGGACCCCAGTACTACTCATGATATGTGTGGTACAGTCTCACAAGATCAACCTGTATCAATTTGCCGGCTGGCCTCTTAGGTTTCGTTAACAATAATTTTCATTTCTTCTGTGATTTCTTATTCGGAAGTAATCCTCCATCTCCTTTAAGAACACTTGTGCATTGTCCTCGCGTTCCTGATAAAACTCAGGGGGCTGGTGTCCTTCAATTGGTTTAGCCATGAGTTGTGCGGAAAATTAGGCACGCAAAAATTTTGTAAATTTCTACCTGATACATTAACATCCTATCATTCAAAGGTGGTATAGGCTTATCATAGATTGGAACATTCACATGTAACAGAGCTCTGCCCGCAGGGTTCGATGGAGATTCACTTGCCTCCGGCGCACTGCTTGGGGCGTTACTACAAAACGGTTCTAATTACTTGAATTAACACTACAACAGCATTACTATTTCTAGCCTCTTTCATCTCTTCACTCCTTTTTGCTAACTGGTCGTGGTTCGAATGTAAAGTTTGAACTATTAACTTAACCGCTCGGAATTCCATGTTCTTCTAGCCCTGAGTATTTAGAATTAATTATTGTACTCAAGTCTTCATTAACCTTTCCTATTTCTTTCACGTCATCCTCTATCTTGTCACAAGTTTTCCTTGTTTCATTTATACCCTGCCTAATGTGATCTGCTTCATCTTCCTGAGTCTTTAACGACCCCCTGAACCTCATTTAATATTTGTTTAATTTATTGTTAAGGGACTTCTCAATTTGCTCTAACTTGTCGTGGAATCCTTTTGTGACTTTTCAATCTTTTTATCAAAACATCTTGAGATTTCTCTATTTTCTCTAATTTACTGCTAAGTTCGTCATGAAACTTCTCTAATCTACAGCTTAGTTCATCATGAAACTTCTCTTACCTACTGTTCAATTTACTGCTAAGTTCGTCATATTCTTTATTATGACTTCCTTGCTTTACAATTCCCTAAGAGTATACAAATAAACATCTTTCTCAAGGATTTTCCTGTAGAATTCTGTCCAGAAAACAGCGGTATGCTTGGGTCATCTTTTACAAAATATTATTACATTAGGCAACAGAAATTTCCAAGTCAGGAAATTATGACTGAAGCGGCTTTCTGCACTCTTGCGAGGAGATAACATTTACACACAATAATTCAACACTTGTACAGGAAATACAATGACTATAATAAGGAAGTTACATAAAATTACTTGCTATAATTACCCTTATTAAGTATGGGGGAGGTAGCTTATAAGTCTCGGTGTGGTGGACAGAACCGAAACGGTCACATTGTCCATGCGCTTTTATGATGACTTTTGAAACATTCCCCGTCACAGGTAAAGAACATTTCAATACTTTTTCCAGTCAAGGGACATTCGTTTCTGCCCCCATATAGAATGTTCAAAGTTACAGAAAAAGAGTTCCAAAGGATGTCTGAAATAAAACCCCAGAAGAATATACCATGAAAGTTATGGAAAATGAGCCTTTATCCTTGTATTGGGTACAGATTGAACTGTTCGGGATTATAAGTTTTTATCTAATGCACCAAAAAGTTAGATGACTTTAGGGATATGAAGAGGATCACGTTAAAGAAAGCCGCAAAGGTAATGTCATTGTAAAAGTGGAACCTACTTAAGATTACATGATCCTTCTAAAAATTCCAATCAGTTTTGAAAAGGAGATATTCAGTACAAAATGTAAGTGATTCAGATACTTTGACATTGGTGCCCAAGATTACACCTGCCAAAAGTAATAATGTAGACAATGAAGTAGAGATTTGATCACAATTGGAGAAGCCTAGACTCGCCGATGTTTTACCTTGTGTCGTTGACAATAAAAGATAAACAAATGCCAAGCCATTGATCATTAGGTCATGGGTTGTCCAGAAGTGCACAAAACACAGTCAGGTGATTAGTTAGGTTAAAGCGATACAAATTAGTACCACGGTACAAGATATTGATTATGTTGTTGATGATAACGTTGCATGTGATTGCCTTGAAGACTGCCTTCTTAAGATACCATTAAAGGTGGGAAAATAATAAAATTTGCGTTTAAAATGTATGGCATTTTTTCAAACATTATTAAGTCCATGTATTCGATGCCAAAGGCAACTTGTCCAAGTATTTTTGGGGGATTTTACCAGAACATTATAACATTTGCTTTGTTTTTTTAACGTTATAGTCTTGTTAGGCCTTCATCTAGAAAGTTACATTTTTTATTTTTGTTTATATTTTTTAGTTTGGATGCAATGCATTTTTTCTGATTCCTGTAAAGTTTATATTTGCAGACCAGCTGTTTTTTGAAACGATGCCCCTCATTATGATAAAGCGCTTTTCGGAGATCTTCTTTTACGGCAATTGCAGAACTAAGATACGTTTGCCAGGTATATCTAACTTTTTTATATTAGAAACATTATAATTAAAATTTTATTTCTCGTTAACATAAGGTAGGAATTTAGGAGAAAAAGAAATAATAGTAATGCTTAAAACTTCTTAACCGCCATTCAAAAATTACAAATAAAAATTAAAACCATAAACCGGCTTAAAAAAAATTACCCACTTTAATTAATGTGGTGTTCTACAAAAGTACATTCTATTTCAATAACAATACGGGAATCTCAAGATTATTATGAAAAGAAACTGCATTTTCGTTACGGTTAAAGATTTAATTAATGAATCCGTAAGTTCTACATTTACAGTTGATTGTTTTACACAATTCAGTTGCAGTGATAAAGAGTCATATAATGGAAAAATTGAGATCTACTGCCAACTCGGAGCCAGATTTTAGGAGCAAGACACAACCTGCCCCTACTGTATATACTGTGGTGTACATAAGTAGATTGACTTGTATCGGTAACATCGCTTGATTGTCTGCAAAATTTAAATTGTTGTATCGCACCTTGAAACCTGTTGAATGTCATCTTTCAATAATTCTCACAAATGTTTTAGTGAGTACTGCATACTGTTTATATTATGAAACAATCCATACTTAATTAAATATTTTCGCATTTTGGTCATGTTTTTAGCACATGAGAAATAAATAGTTTCTAGATATTTAGCACCTAAAAATCCGAGCGCTAGTTATAAAACTATACAAAACATAACGGTACTCGCTATTTTTTTTCAAACACCGCCCTTATTTTATTATTTTTTTTTAAAAAAAACTTGTTCTATATATCTACTATACCCTTAAATTCTTCAATATACTGCTGCAAACGATAACTTGTGGTTGCTTTTGCTTTGGGCTTCGTTAAACACACTAAAAAAAGATAACTATGAAAGTTAGCACTTCATAAAATGCAACTGGGTGATCTTATTTTCTCATACCACCACCATATTGTATCACATCTTTGATATGCGTCGACGGTATCAAGCTGAAGATATTAACACAAAAGTAACGACGCTGTACTCTGTAACGTAGGACTAGCACTAGATTCATAGACATTTTATGTTAATACAGACAAGAAACAAGGATACGTTGTGGATTCGTAATGTGCCAAGGATTAAATAGTAATAGTAACAAAATTACTTTCCGTCCCTACTTAACATTTGAATATATTTTCGGTTTCATCATCATATTCGTAATTCTTAACCTTGAATGAATCTTAAAAAAACTGTTCTTACTATCAAATGTTGGATTCCTTACATTATACTACTTGCATTTTAAATAATGGGGGAATTGATGATTAATTAATTAAACCCACATTTGCGACGATATTTAAAATAATTGTTAATCATTAGTTTGGAATATTAGTTTTCATTTACATTGATGTTGACTGGTGGTGTTGGATTCATTGCCAGGGCTTGAAAGTCTGCGATGAACACTCCTGCCGCTGTCGGAGAGATGTTCTGTCTAAGTTGCTGAAATTACTTCAAGGCTTTTTCTGGGAAGTTTCCAGAGGAGGAAGACGATGCGGATGAAGGCTTCACAAATGACAATACTGTTCACACTTCACTGTCAAGTTTATTAGTCACTTTCCTTTAGCAACACTTCTATAGCATTTGCAAGGAGTTGTGAAAGTTTGAAATATTTCCTGACGCCGTAAATCACAAATTCTGTACTCGTTCGCATATACATATAATCTAGCTAGATTTGAAGCGATTATTGTTCGCTACTTGCCTAAAAATTATTATTTACGAGATGTTTTTAAACTAAAGTTTCTCGCGATCTCTTTGTCTACACAAAATTACGTGTTTCATCTTCCACCAAGCAAATTACACCATTGATATCCTCTAAGAAAATTGAGCTTTACTTCACAAGTTACATTCTCACAATCTAAATTGAACTGCCCTACCTGACCTCCCGAAACGAATCGTTTCCTAGCTTTCCGAAGCGATCCGTCGCATGTCGTTTCTCCAAGCGAACTGTCGAAAAAGCCTTCAAAAATGCTTTTACTAGACTTTCCACGTGTCTTCCATGAGAATTCAAATTTTCGAACATCCCAGACGCATTACCAGATATCCTTCTTGATTGGCTTAATCTCTTGCCATTGAAAGTTTCTCGAATATACAGTTTAACTTTTAAGAACTGATTGGGTAGACTAATTTCATTGTTAGATAGCTAGAGACGTTGTACAGGAGCGAAGGTTTCTCTTTTTAAGGGTTGCCCAAGGTGAAAGTTATATACCACGGTTTATCCAAGAACTTATTTCACGGAGATGAAAAGGAAGGTACCCTTTCTATTGAATGACTGGCCTTGCAGATAGCACCAAGAAATCGCTTCTTTGTATTACATGAAAGCTTTAATCTTTACAGCACAGATTTCTGTTTCTTCACCACCCTACATCATTCTATATAAATACATCATGAAATATATTAATCTATGAAATACACTATGAAAACAATTAATTATATGGGATTAAATCTGATTAAATCTGGATGTCCCGTTACGAAGTATAAACACAGCACAATTCTAATAATAATCAAAATGACGTGCACTTGAATGTTTATATCAGCACATAAACATTGATGCATTATGTCTGTTAACCTTTCAGATTGCCTAATCACAAAGCTTGCTGGGGATGTTGCAAGCAAATCCACGTACGTGCCAACACGCTCTGCCACATCCTCGTCATGTAAATGGTGCAGAACCTGCAGATGGTACAGCTTTGCGTGTAACGCAACACCTTATGCACCGTCAAGCGTGAAATGTTCAGTTCCCATGGCACGCTGCAACGATTTTGAACTGCGTTCAATGGTTATACTAATGGCTCCAATTCTGACCTCAGAAGTTGATGGACGGCCTTGACCCGGCTCGTTCTTAACTGTCCCGTGCTCTTGAACCTGTTTACCAAGAGTTTAATTGTTTTGTCTGTAGGTCCAGATGTATAGAATCTATCACATTTCGTCCGAATCTCACCATAAGACGACCCTTGCATCTCTGACACACTTAATGTCATGCGCGTTCATTTATCTATAACAACAGAACACATGTAAAACTGTAGTCAGAAAGCCAATGCCCCGGGTCCGCAGAAACTACAACGTTTACATCTATAATACACTTGCAATGCACGGCATATCATAATAACCTATATCCCCCGTTTCTACAAAATCGATACTTAATTTGTGGACACTCAGTTTTATGAAGAAATGTCAAATCTGTTGGAAGTAGTAATTGTGCGTCTTAATGCTACTGTTGCTATCATCAATGCGTGCTAGGAAATAATTGACAATGCATATGAGAAACTTTAAGTATCTGTGAAGTTGTTTTGCGAAAAGGAAAGAACTACATCTGAGGGAATATTGCCATGACTACAGCTGCAATAACGTTTTCATTATATAATTGTTTTCTTAGATTGTACTTTATATACCTGGAGGAATAAATTTCTTAACTCCTTATAATAAAAAGACATGTGTTCAATATTACGTTCATTTATTTCCCCAATATATTAGTTAATATCTGTGAAGTTGTTTTGCGAAAAGGAAAGAACTACATCTGAGGGAATATTGCCATGACTACAGCTGCAATAACGTTTTCATTATATAATTGTTTTCTTAGATTGTACTTTATATACCTGGAGGAATAAATTTCTTAACTCCTTATAATAAAAAGACATGTGTTCAATATTACGTTCATTTATTTCCCCAATATATTAGTTAATATCAATTGTATTATTATAAGAGTTTTTATCAAAAATAAGCAGGTCGCAGAATGCTTTTTAGGTTTCTTGTCAGCACACATATTATTATATATGTATTGCCTATACATATATAATACTTAAAGATATAGTTACGTGGCGGCTTGAGGCTCCTGTAGAAGAGTGAGCTAGGAGCATAACTGCATGACACCCAAATGGCGTTGGCGGTCTCTTTTATCAAGACTGATACTCCGCTCCGAAATTCTCTCATAACTGCAGCGCCATCGTACTTCTGGTTTTTCTAATTCAGGTGTTAAAATGCAGTTTTCCCCAATGATATATTGCAATATCACAACAAATTGTAACATGTATATCTGCCGTCTCGTCGGCCTGTGTAGAAACGAACTTTACCCTTTCTATTTCTTTTCTAATTTCATTCCTATAGACAATACGTTTCTCACTTCAAACGCTGTCAGCTAATATGTTTTTTTTTTTTTTTCAAACTATAAGCTCCTATAGCTTTCGGTTGATGAGTTTAAATCGTTTCACTTCCAAATTAACAGTTAAACTTAGACAAGAAAATGGTGTCATCATTAAATTGTCCGCTTCATTCATTGCCACAAAACATAAACGCTTTCTTGTAACTTGACAGTTAAGACTGTAAAAGTCAACTTTCCACCAACAAATAAATACTGAGGAAGCCATCCAATTGCAAATAAAGTGCGAAAACAACCCCTAGTCAGTTATGAAAGTGTGAAATTTTCCTGGCTGACCCATGAGCCTCCCTCGCTAACGGAGGATCCGCACGCTACCGCTACTACAATAGAGAGGAAATACGCTTATTGCGTAAGATACAATTAAGAATTAATCGGTTATACATAGCTGTTTTCATTCATGTTTTATTTTAAAAGTTGTACAGGAAAAAAGAAAATGGTAATAATTATAGCATTTTCTTTGGGAGCTAGGCTCTATGTTCAACTTCAAAACCGACCAGATAATAATTAAATAATTCTAGAAAAAAAATTATGGTTTCATTTTCTGGCATTCTGCGACATAGCTATGTTATCGAAATTTTGTTTCTGGAGTACTTAAAGCTCTTTTAACCAAAAAGGTTTTAATTATTTATTGGCCTTGTAGAATAAATATATGAACGGGTACTAATGGAAATTTCATTATCTCAAATGCCTGTAGCCACATAATGCTGAAGTAGGTATAAAATTGTTGTTTTATGTGTAACAATTATACTTTTAATTGAAATATATTTTTAAAGTGCTTTAAGGGGTCATTATAAACAACGAAATGACAGTTTAAGGAATGAACATAGCTCGGGAAGTTAAATTTGTGCTATTTTGGGCTAGACTGATCAGACGTCAGATGTAATGTTTTCGTTTTATAAAGCATTGAACGAGAGCTAGTTCTAGAGATTGACTTCACCCCTTCATTTCATAATCTTATTTCTGTTACCGACTGGTCAGAACAGCGGAAAGAAGTCTGTAAATTACCAAGCGAAGTCTTGGTTGCCGCTAGAGAGAAATTGAAACCCCAATCCCTGCATCTCTAGCTGTTGTTAAATTGGTTGGCCGGCGGACTTAACTAGATTTCCCTTTGCTATTCCCTCTCGGAGCGAGGTTTAATACAAGAGCTGAGCGGCGCCCCTTGTTTTGTGGCACAAATGAAATTATGACTGCTGTCGGCTTCCTTGATTATGGAACAACAGAAAGCGCCGGATGTATCGAATGCGCGTTCATAAAATCAGACAGCTCTGTTTAAACAGAAAATATTTTCGAATAACCTTCGCCCACCCCGCCTTGTCCATACGTTTGCATACTAAAATATTCGAATATCACAGGTTAATGTTTATATTTATCAGTTTTAAATTCAGTAACATTTTATGCTTTCAGAAAATATATAAATTCTAATTTTATGCTCCATTCTGTCCATTCTTCTTCCGGTAGCATTGACTACACATTTCCAGTAAGGAGGGCGTTATGGCGGCCCATAACTCATATAATCTCATTGTATTAGTATGTAATAAGATAAGTTATTATCTTTGGATTACTTCATTTTATAAAAATATTCTGTTAAATATTATACCATGTTTTCAATTTCAGAGGTAATACAAATCTTTTGTTATATTACTTGTGAAAGATATTTTGTATCAGCAATAATCTTAATATTTTATTTCATCGTTCCAAATAAATGAATGCTCATTTTAGGGTGCAGAGAAAAACCATCAGTCAAAAAAAAAAAAAAAAAAAAAAATCAGTAGAAATAAAATAAAATGCAAAATGTTGAAAATCAAATGCTTTTACGTCATTCCCAGTGAAAATAGTTTTTAAACGTTGGTTTAATGTTTTCTGTTTTCCCTTGAAGTAACAATCGCGTCACATTTTAATTTACTTTCACAGTCAGCTGTTTGTTAATTCTGCAGTCATTGGACGTGATTGGAGCTCCCGAGTAGTTATTAACACCTCAAACCGCTTGAATTCAATAAAATAATGGTGTATGATTTTTTTTTTATTTCCGCCGAGCGAGTCAACGAAAAAGTGAAGCTTTATATTATCTGTGTACAAAGAGTTTAATGGTGCAGCGTTAAGACAACGTCATCTAGCCTCTGGCGGTGGCAAATAAACTACAGACCAACATGTCACAGGAATGGGGCCGTAATTTATCGTCTGTAACTGTAAACAAAGTTTCGATCTCCATTATAACTTAATACTAGTGATATCTCTATGAATACAAATATTACTAATTTATTCTTCCTTCTTTGGCTCATATTTATAAACCTGTCTAGAAATTACGTTTTCTTGCTTCTTAAATATATCTAGTCATGCCATAAGTATTGTTACAAGTTTTATTTAAGTGACTATAACATATTTTAATATTTTTTCATCCACATTTGATATAAAATTCCAAATGTTTAGCACCAATGAACTCTTTTGCCCTCTCATAAGACCGAGGTCTCTAGACACTACTCTACAGCAGCATTGAAAAATCCTCCATTTTGATTGAAAGGATCACTTGAGACTCTTTTCTTGCAAACCATACCCTCAAGCTCTGTACTCCAGTTTCACTGTTGGGAGGCCAATTATGCGAAATAGTAATATATGGAAATATTCTTATGTCAAGTCTGAGGGGACCTAACCTAATGGAGTTGAACGTTGTTGGAAGATACAGTTGCCTGTTCTTGAACAAAATCATGCTCATATTCTTCACCTCAGGTTCCAGTGGAATGGTTTCGTACATGTAGATGGTTGTGGTCAACCACTTTTGACATAAAAGGCACATGAGATGTTATCATAGCTCATTCCCTACCAAATTATTACCAAGGTGGTTTCTCCGGATCATCTCACAATCTTCTCTGAAGTGAAGGCATACACTGACTGCTTTGAACGGTTTTAACTTTCTTCAATATGTGTAGCAGAGTGTAGCAGTGGTTTAATCTCAGCGCCCTCTGATGCTTCAGTTATACAGATAAAAGTGCTCAATACTGTAAAGAAAAGCCATTATCTGGATATATTCAGCTCAAGGGCATCACTGCATTTGACCTGGATTTCTCCGAACACGTGCAATTCTAGTTTTGGCAACAGCTACAGGTCCTCACAGATCTCAGATGTCCGTATATCGACGGTTATTAACATTTTCGGTATTACTAACGCTTGCGGCAAACATTGTACTGGTTTCCAACTTTTTAATTATTTGGAAAATCTAGCTTTGTGATTTTTAGCCCAATGAAGGGCTACCACGACAGGTGGTTTTCACGAGTTTCCCCATTCTTTCTGCTGCATGAGAACTAATCAATGAGGGTAACTGTGTTTGATAGCAAAGCTTGATATCCGATCACCAAAACATCTTATACAGTTTGTAATATGAGGGCCGTTCATAAAGAATTATATTAACTCATCACAATTTGCTCAAAGTAGTTCCAATTGGATGCAGTGCTGTGTGCCAGCGTTTCTGCCGGTCCTCAAAGACGTGTTGAAAATCATTTTTGGACAGGTCATTCAGATGGCCTCCCCAGCCTTCACCACTGCTTCAGATGGTTGAAAATGTCTCCCACAGAGGTGTTTCTTCAATTTGGGGAGAAGAAAAAGTCACACTAGGGAGGGTGATGAACACCTTCATATTGATTTTTGTGAGATATTCACCAACAATATTTGCGATGTACGGCCATGCATTATCGTGGTTGAGTATCCGCCTTGTTGCACGTAAATGTGACCTTTTTGCAGAATTCTGTAGTACTACCCAGTTACAGTTACGTGTGGATATACGACATGCTGGTAACGCATTCCTTGCATACCGAAAAAATGAGATTACCATAACTTTCCCAACAGAAGCAACAACATGTGTTTATACAGAGGGTGCCAAAAAATGTATACATACTTCAAGCAAAGAAAAAACCGTGTTACCATAACAAAACTGAATTCTCACAAACAGAAAATTATGAGCACTAATCACTTTTACAGTTACAACAGTTGCTCACCATCGGCGTCGATACAGTTCTGAGTGCGTTGAACTACTGATGAGCAACGTCACAGTGCTGCGTTCTCCGATCAGGGTCATGTTCATTTAATGTATGCAAAAGTTTTGGGATGAAAACGTTGAACTTTTCTGTTTTAATAATACGACGTACCTGGTTCTGCTAATCAGTCTCACGTGCACATTGCTTTGTAGATTTCTGCGGCGAGTGCTCAAAACGTTCCAAAACCATAGACGAGGACGCGGGGCTTGTTGCTGTGCGAGGTCTCCCAGATCTGTCCTTGTGAACATCGCATACGGTACTATGAGTCTCAAATTTGTCTCGAATGCGTGCAATTGTTACGTGCATTGGCAGCTCTGTTCTGTACACACGTCTCCATTGCCTTTGAACTTCAACAACATTCTCAGTTTTCCAATACCATTTCAAAATTGCTTTCGCTGTTTAAACGATAATCTTGGCTCCATTTTGTTGAAGCAAAGCCAGTATAGCGTAATGTGAGTCACATCTGTTTACAGAAATCATACGATAATCTTGGTTTCATTTGTTCATTGTTTATTTACCTGTCACGTAGCAACGCTATCATAATGTATGTGAGTCACATCTGTTTACAGAACATCATACTATACATTACTGTTGTTTTTCGGTCCAACTTTGAAATATATTAAATAGATATCTACTGTGAAAATGTGTATACATTTTTGGCACCCTCGGTGTTGGTGTTGGTGACCACGCAGAGCTTTGCTGTCTGTTCTCAGGATCGAAATGATGTAGCTAAGTTTCATCAGCTTTGAAAGAAACGACAGGACTTCCTGTAACGTCATCTTCAAGTGCATGCGAACGTCCATTTGTTCAGGAATCAATAATCTTGGAGCTCATCGCGCACAAACACACCTCTTATGCAAATTTTCAATGAGTGGCACTCAGTAAACTTTTCAGAGTTTCTAATGTTATTCAACTATCCTCGATCACAATGGCAGAGCGGTGTTAATATTTTCTTCCGTTAGAGCACAAACTCAACCTTCCTTTTCAATCTATTACTTTATTCTATTTAAAAGTTGTAATCCATCTTCGAACTGTGCTTATAGGAAGAAATAAAGTCTGCAAAAGGCTTCTGTAACATTGCATAAGCCTTAGCTCAAGGTTTATTGAGACGAAAGTAGAACTTCAGAGCAATATATTGTTCGTCGCGTGTCACCTGCATTTGTGAGCATGTTTCAACTTGCACAATTCGTACAGATGGGAACCGGAAGTGACAAAAGTGATGCTAGAACTACTTACGCATTGCACAAATATTACGGCATCCAGAAAATAAGTCCCAATCGCGCCTAGAGATGGCACCGCTAGTCGGATAGGAATGCGCATGCGCAGGAATAGAGAGGACGTATGTGGTAATAATGCAGTAAAATTTCAGCCTTGTGACGGCCGTGGTTACCGCGCTGTGGTAGGAGAAAATGGGTGCTCTGATATTGTCTCCCGCCAACTGCGAAGTTCGTGCAATCATCCGAGGTTTGCACGCTCAAAAGCAAAGTCCAGCAGAGATCCATCGCCAATTGTGTCGAGCTTCCGGGAGACAATTTCGTGCACAAGGGAGCGAGACATCTGGGGAATTGACAAGAGAGTTCTGAAATTGTGAAGCGCCGGTTCTGCTCAATTGCTTGCCGCACACTTTCCAACACTTCTGCCGTCACCAGGGACGGTCGGCCACTACGGTCGTCGTCGTGAATATTGGTTCGTCCTTCAGTGAACTGCCTGCACCATCGCCTTACCATAATGTCGAGTCCATACACTCGACACAATTGGCGATGGATCTCGTAGTTGTAAAGTTGTGAAGCTAAACTTTAGTTCTATAAATTATCATATATATTACCATGGTTTTATTTAACTTAATGCTGTATCGTCATTAACTTTCTTTCTCACTGTCCACAAATATATTAAAATTTGAAAATTTGTTTGTTCGCGATGTTTGTTCGCGTCGCTACCATCAAAGATAGTTTGCATATCAGATATGAATATTTAGAAATTTGTTCTACAGTTTTATTATTAATGATTCTTTTTTTCTAAATGGATAATTTCCTAGTCATGCCATTTTGTTTTTTGTTACTGGAAGTTTTAAAATTGTAATTTTACTTATATTGTTTAATAAATTCATAGATGTTTGGAGATTTTATTTATCTTCTTGCTGTATTATTTCATAAATTGCAAAAGATGTATTAATATATCTTATTGTATTATTTCGTGCCAGACTTTACATTAATTTAATCATATTTTTGTATATGTATTATATAATGGCAGCGACAAGCTCCATTCTTGTTTTACTTCTTGATTTATACGTATATTTCATAAATTTGCTTAAATGCCATATCTGGTGTTATAGTTGTATTATTGTTAACGATGTCAAAGTAATGAATTGGTAGGGTAAATGTTAAATAGATTCGCAAACAAAGTATGTAATTAGTGTTGAAAAATTGGCTAATATACGATATAAATGTGGAATTTACACGAATATATTTATAAAAAGAATATAATATATATATATATATATATATATATATATATATATATATATATATATATATATATATGTTTCTTTATTTCCCATATTAATGGCATGACTAGGAAATTATCCATTTAGAAAAAAGGATTCAATAATAATAAAACTATATATATATATAGTATACAGGAATAGATAACGTAAAAATATGTAACAAATGTACTGGTTACCAGTACAGTTTCTACCGGATACCGGTGAATAATAGTTTATTAATTTAGAGTTAAACATTAAGTGGAAGTAGTAGCTGGTTTCCAGTTACTCCAATAATGCTGATTTTCAGCAATTATGAAGTAGTTGAAGGGAATGTAACTTTGTTATTTACCAAATTTGTTATTTTTATTATTTTTGTAAATTTCTAATTTTAGCCTGGGTATAAGTTTCATCTGGAAAATAATAATGTAAGAATATAATTTGGTAATTTAGAAATAAAGTGTAAGAGTTTGCAATACACGTCCCGGTGAGGGAAACAAGGTATCGGGATGGAGTCTTTCAGATTGATGATATTATTATTATTATTATTATTATTATTATTATTATTATTATTATTATTATTGTATAGCTTTTACGAGCTCTATCAAATGATTTGTCCTTTTTTCATTGTTGGTAATACCTTGTAGTTAATGCCACAGCTTGCGATGCATCCAAACACCACCTAGCGTAGGACCCTGGTGAAACTGTAGATGAAGATTAATTGACTGCCGTGGTTGCTACTTTTATGAAAATTGTTTGTGATTAAGGAAGTGTTGTGATCTATTAATCATTGTTGGTTGCACTGGTGAAAGCTCTATATAAATATGGCTTTTAAGCCTTTTTTGGCTGTTATAATTATGAAACCCAAAATAACTTTTTCATATTTTCACGTGATAAGAACCATATAACATTGAAAATAAAAATTTTTAATTCTAAACTGTCTTTACTTTTGATTGTAGAACTTTTAGAGTAATTTTAAAGCAAGTGCTTTAATTTTATTATATTCATTCCTTCTCAAAACCCTATGACAAATGAACAACGATTAACATAACCTCATTCTAGTCATTGCAAAAGATTTCTACAGTGGTGAAAATCAGTGTTAATGCAAAGTATGAATTTGTGGCAGGAAAATAACATTTTTAATATTTTAATGGTACAATAAACCTGTTTATTACATTCACCTACAGATACTGATTACTGTATTTGTACTAACACACGAAACCATTTTCATCCTTGTGACAAAGTCATAGATTAAGTCACCATCACAGATATATAGTTTAAACTGGTCACTCTATGAATCAACTGATAAAGCATCTACATTGGAAGCAGATCAAACTCATTAAATCAGCGTTTTAGCGACAATATTCTCTAAACGTTCATTCCCGCTTGGCAACACCCTGCACACGACCGAATTTCTGTCACTTCAGACAATTGAAAGTGGTCGTGTATCTAATTCACATTGTAACAGAGAAAAAATTAAACTCACTAAAAAAAATCACCAAAATAATCTGATGTAGTAACTTGAAACACAGCACAGCTGGTTCTTGATTACGTGGTTTTACGTGTTATTCCCAAGTTTCAGATCGACTCCTGAACCCTTCACTTGACATCTATAGCACCTTTTAACTGTAGGCAAAGAGCCACCTGTATTTAAAATTGATTAGAACTCATTTAGCTGAGATTTCTCTTAGTCAAAATGCGTTTTTGATTTTCAAAAATATATTCCTCGAAATCTACGCACGTTATTAAAGCCAGAGTTACTAGGAATAAAACTAGGAATGTCTAACTGAACTGAACATGTTCACAAAGAGGGTGTTTATATTTACATGGGATTTAATACAAGTAAAAGGTTTAAAAGCATGTTGATATTGCTAATTTTGTGTAACACCATGAAGTAAGATGATCGAACAGCAGAATGCATACAAATGACATTATTAATTTTGATGTAATGAAATTGGTAATTGTAAGCTACAAAATTTATGTGATAAAATTGATTTTCTTGTCAATTAATAAGTATATTAAAACAAAGATAGTAACGTATTCTTATGCGCATTCAACTTATAATTGAGATACGCTGTTCCGTTTTAAACTGCAGCGTTTCCTCGCCTAAAGAAATTATATGCAAAAGCTTTTTCACTTCTGATTAGTGCATCTATAATTATTTGTTAACTTTGTATTTTGAAGATATAAGCAAGTTGCATAAGACGAGCAATAAAGCAATGAAGTATAAAAATAACCTAAGAAGGCCAACAAATGCCCAAAAGTACATATTTGGTTTGTTCTGATGATATTTTAATGAAAAAGTTTTACAAAACTAATGCGGGATGTTCGCATACAGGTAAAATATTACTTAAATATGTTTATTATTTAATTATAAGGTGATAATGCCATTAAAATTGTGCACCACGGTATGAAATATAGGTTAGGTTAGAACTGTCGTTACGCACTATTTTACTTAACAGAGTACTTAAGCTAAAAATCGCTTCCAATTATAGCGGGAAAATATAAATTCTCATATTTTAGAATATTAATCATATTTTAAGATCCAACATGTGCAATTTCATATTTCGTAAAAATTTTCACATTTTAAACTAATGTTAAATTGATCATGTTTTCCAGTATTACTATATATTTATTTTAAGTAGTTTTGTACGGTTTTAAGTTTTTTAAGGTTTTATATTTCATTCTTCAGTAAACTCACCAAAATTTGTGAAAATCCTTCAGTTTCCACTTATGTATGGCGTAAATGAGCTCGGAGTCCGTGGCGTCTTAAAGTTGTCTGGCATTCGCCTTCTCAGGATAAGGAAAAACGAGAAAAAATAACTTTATGGAGTGCTTGACCTGACTGGGATTCAAACCCAGGACCTTCAGATTAGTAGTCGCAAACGCTACCACTAGAGCACAGAGGCGGTTTAAGAGGATGGTGCCAACGGCACTTGGTACTCCCAAGCGGTGATCGACAGGAACCTGTGTTTTCAGCGTTGTTTTGGTTCCTGCGTTATTTTGTTTAACGCAGTCAGCTTTCATCAACATGCCTAAGATAAGAGATTGTGTTACACAACTGATGGGAAAATCGTAATATGCAAATACTGTAGTAAGGTTGCAAAAAAGGCCAAATAATAATAATAATAATAATAATAATAATAATAATAAATTGGTTGACATAATTATGTACTTATATAAAATGCACGAACTTCTTAACAGACTCTTTAGGGAAATAATATGAAATAAGAATGATATCGGATGTATGAAGTTCGTTAATTGAGAACTAAATTTAATTCTGTATCGTTAATACATTCCATAAATATTATATTAGTATTCGAATTTTATTAATAATTAATAATTTTGTTAATATATATATTTTAAAAATATTTTTCAAGTATATATGCTCACAAAATTTCAATTTCAGCAACACACTAAAAGTATGATGCAAATCAAAAATAATAATTAAAATAATAGAAGTCAACAAATGTTGCCAGTAGCTCTTCTTTTACAGGTTGTATTAATGTATCGGCAAATATATACTTAAAAAGTTGAAAAATTCAAAATTAACACGGTGTGTGTGTGTGTCCGTGCGTGGTTTTTTTTTTTTTTTTTTTTTTTTTTTAAGAAAGATACTAACAGAACAGTACCATCTGAAGTAACTTGAAAAAAGCTTGTGTCCAGAAAGTACTGAAGTTAGTAACACACTTTCGTAAGGAAAAATCTCTCCCATCGAAAAAGCTACATATTTGTACGCACCATCGCGTTATGTGCAAACGAGGACATCTTTTCATTGTTCAAAAACATTTTCATCGATTGATGGTACAATCTCTTACCAGAAAACTTGGAGAAAATAATAATTAGTTACAATAGGTCACATTATAACATTGTTACAAAATTAAAGTTATTGAAAAGTGAGATGATGCGATGAGTATATACTTGGATTGCAGGCTTAATATCGTGAAGAACTGGCTCCGACGAGCGGAAGGAATATGGCCCACTGACACACTCTACTCTTCGAACTACCTCTTTATTCCAACGGTCTCTACCCTTCTCTTATGGGGGGAGGGATACTATCAACCACAAGTAGGACACAGTAACTAAATTCTCCCTATATAAATTACCAGTTGCTCTTTTTGACGCTGCTGACCATCTCTTCAAAATAACCGATGACTTTCTCCTCAACAATGTTATGTTAAGGAACCCACGACAAGTTAAACGGTGTATGTATATGCCACAATAGCATTAGGAGTTTTTCAATATGAATACGTGGTAATTTTATCTTGTTTTTATATTTTAGTGATGTACATTTCATACATATTTTTTTTTATATTATTCCACTTTCTAGTATTTATATACCGAACTTTAGTAATAAACCTTGTCGCTCAAGCGCTGTTCGTGCCGTAACTGGTGGCGCCCCTACTTCAACTTCACTTCCTAAAGCATGTATACAACCTTACCTTATAACCTCCCTCAGTACACAGGCATTGTATCAGGAAACACATGCTGATTGACTTTGACACTGAGTTCGGTCACCGTAGGGTTTCTGATTTCATTGCTAATATTTGAATTTACATACAGAATCCGTCCTTGTGTCAAATTTGTCTACTTTTGCCTGTGTTAAAAGTGTACGATTTTATTTGTGTGTATTTTTTTAAGCAGTAGATTCAAATTTGCACAAAGTATTCAGAATTGCAGTTCTGGAGGGAGGCAATTTGAAGGAACACTGTGAATAAATTCGGTTGACATTTAAAATAAATTTACAAATATAAAATGCATTGCTCTAAAATCAACCGTTTGTAAACACAGGTATTTGTGAACGTATGTTGTAATGAGATCGATAAGGAGTGTGTTCAGAAAGCATTCAATACGTGAAAAAGGAGTAGTGGAGTTTAAGTACGGGGTCCGCCGGTTGCGGAATGGCCAGAGGCGGAGACAAAATGCCGTGTAGCGGGCCAGGTTTAAAACTAGCGCTCTAGAGATACCAGATTCAAAGGTTTTCTCAAACTTCAGGAAATGTGCGTATCGTTTTTCCAGGAAACTGCAATAAAAGCATTTTCTTTTTTGTTAATAATGCTTCTGCTTTTTCTTTATTGTTGCAGGGATTTGGGAAAGCAGACCACTCTGTGACTGTATCTCTGCTGAAGAACCATTTCCCCGGCTACGATATCAGCTGGAGTGATGAGGGCTACTAAATTTACTACCGCTATAAATCCTGTTTACATTAATCCCTGTGCATCATTTCGTTTTATTGTTATCGCTGACAAGCTTGCACGATCTCATTGATGTAATTTCGTGCTAATAAATGATATAAATAAAACAAAAACGATGTGGTATTGGATTTTCTCCCCCATCTCTCTCCCTTTATTATCTGCTTTACAAAGAGAGGAAAAGTTAAAATGTTATTTACATGAAATAGGATGTATTGTTATAGTATCTATGACTTATAAACATTTTTTTTCAACATGATATAGGATTCCAGTGGGTACATCTGTAATTCCAGAATGGATTTCAAATTCTGAGCATCAAGAGGTTATGAAATAGCACTCTAATATCCGATAGTATCAGCCATTTTGCAGTTCAGCATAAGAACAGTGAGGTTATTTTAGTTACAGGCCGTTGAGCGCGGCTGCTTACTGAAGAAGTCGCAACCGAGAAAAGGAGTTGGAATAGCCACGCGTGGAGTTATAATTTTATTTATTTGAAAGCATAAAATGATATTTTATTTAAAACTGATAATGTTAAACACTAACTAACATTATAACAGATGTAACTACAACTTTCTTCGGGGCTATTGTGCTGTGATCTGCTGGAGAAGAAAATTGCAGACGTTTCGTCCGCAATTACGGCGGATATCTTCGGTGCCGTGCACGAAGTCTCCTCTGAGAAGGTATCACTGCGTCTGAAGTGTTGACTGTCAGAGTCGCTGTATTTATACTGCCCGTGCTCTCCGCTGGTTAGTCCGGGGCGGGTGGTGGTTTGTCGACTAGTGGGAGGAGCACGAAACGTCTGGAATTCTCATCTTCAGCCGACCATGGCACCAGCCCGTAATTGTAGTTACATCTATTACTCCGGCCGTTTTTTTTTTTTTTTTTGTTTGATTTATTTATGGACGCTCTTTAACATCTCAGATCATCAGCGTCCCATTCAACTAAAGGCGTGAAAAGGCCGACAACTTTTGCTCAGAGGCCTCTCTTTCAGGCTTGAGGTTCTTTTTCGTGCCGCAAATGTACGACACGGGACCCACGGCTTTACTTCCCTTCCGAAGGAAGCCATACTTAGGATTTTTACGCCCGAAAAAATCCATCGGTCCTGGCCGGGTTCGAACCCGCGTTTTGGGTTTAGGAGGCAAGTATGGTAACCACTACACCACCAGGACCGACCTCCGGCCGTGAAAGTCTACGTTCTATTATTATAACAGAAATTCAAAATGACGTCCTTTAGTATTTCCGCTATCAAAGAAGGAAATTCTTGTATTTCAATAAACTTTTCTTTCGTAAAATCACGGCGAGTCGGAACATTTTTCTTGTCATTGAGAAATCCGGTCTCTCGAAATTTTTAACAAGTTGGGGAACAGTTTCTCTATCTGGAACGCGATTATCGGGATATTTTTTTGCGAATCGTCTTACAACCTCTGTGAAAAAACACGTCTTGGCACATGTATTGTATATAAAAACCGTTCTTTAAGACTATATTTATGCAATGGCGGCATAACTAAAAAGAACAATTAGCGTACAATTTACACACAATGTAAACACCAAGTACTCACTGACAAAACCTTCCTCAAACGAACTACAAGCTACTACATGCATTATAGGCCTTGACTTCTCCCAGCACGCAGTCGCAATCTGCTGGCCCTAATTGGATTTATACCTCTCATCAATAGCTTATGCGGAAGTGAATGTTCTCTAATATTTGTATTAGACCAAGATTGGCAAGAAACGGGGTCATCATTGCAATAGTATTTAACTATTGTTCATTACTTCCCCACGACCCAGTAGCTTAAGATGCTCAAATTTTTACATAGCCCTTTGATCAGTTATTCTACCATTTTTGCCTTTATTTTTTATTTATTCACTGCCAATTAACTCACAGATTCCACAAAATAAAATATTCAGCACAAATTTTAAAGATAATTACTAGATATCAACATGACACATTTCTGTTGTTGCAAACGGAAAATGTTCTATCTTTTAATATATTGGGTGCGGTATACAAGTACCTGGTCGCCAGTTCAGGTTCAGATAGGCATGGAAAGGTTCACTCATTGCAAAGCGGTTTATGCCAGGCATATGCATTTCATTGCATAAGAAGCATTTACACGTAGACTCGAGAACACGATTTAATGAAATGTTCTGCTATTTGAAAGTACAAATAATCAAATAATGCACAATCAGTTTAATGCATTCCAAGAAAACAAAAGTGTTCGAGAAAAGGCGCGAGCCTTGATTATAGTTCTGAGTAATTAATCAAATATTTAAGTGATTTTATTTCTATATTTTTTGAATATTCGTTTATTTTTAGATTCAATATTGATCTGAATAAAGCATTAAATACATTATTTTATGTTTCTAGTAAAAATTAAAATACTAAAATAATAATACTAACATTACGCACGGAGATTCTTATCACCTTTGATGGTTGCGGCGAGCTCAGGCGGCCCATAACTCAAATATTCTCACTGTACAACACCAGATTGTCAACGACACGCTCATGTCATTTGAAGACATTGTGTCTGTGGTCCAACTCGACGAAAAATGAAATTACTGATAAGCTTGCTATGAGATGAAAACGAAAACTGATGAGAGAGACTCAGAAAATAAATTTAGAAAGGACAGAATTCCGAAGTTAAACAAACTAACACCTTGTGATGAATTTCTGCTTTGCATGCACGGTTGTTATGGTACTGCATTCATTTTTATAAGACTTCACCAAGATTTTCGAAGCGATTTAATTGTTTTGCATCATTGATTGTGATGGTAGGATGTATGTTCAAGTAGAATATATTTTCCTACTTTAAATAAGTAAAACAAATAACAAATTCCTTACTAAATAGTTCATTTTTTGAATTATGAACTTCCTTTCTAACGTAAGACCCAAGATTCCGGTTTGGCAATGTTAAATAAATTAAAACACAGCTTACGAAAGCTTTTAGAAGAGCTGTTTCCGGCATTTTTACATAAACGTTTAACGCAACATTTTCCCAACGATCAGCGCGTTTCTCTATACTGTTGCAAAGAAATATGTTTACTACGCCTTATCCCACACAAAAGCTAACAATGGGATTTTAAAAAAAATTTAACTCTCAGTAATATTATTAGAAGTGCCTTTAAAATTAAGCTTTTATCCAAACGCAATTAAATATATTCTTTTATTTATTTATTTATTTTTTTTTTGTATATCAGAATTATAGGCAATCTTTGTTGTTGGTCAAAACCATTAATAAAATGTTACATTATGTCACTAGTTGCATAAAATTACATTTGTAATAATTACGGGATTCAATTGTTTTCATTGCTAAAATGTTGTCAGCAACTAAATATAATTAATATTAAGGAAACAATTGGTGCATTACTAAAAATAGAATCAATTTCTAATGAATATATAATTCATAAAAGGTCAATAAGTTAACATTAGCTACCAAATGAGCTAGTAGAATATGATGACACTAACATGTTTCGAAACATATGCTAACACTAAAGTTTTTGAAATATTTTTACTGTATATATAATAATGAATCTGTCATATTTATTCTGATAAGCATCATAAGATTTTGTCGGTATCAAATACAATTCAGTCTTTCAGCTTGGGCCATTCTCCCTAATAAACAGTTACAGGCAAACCACCCAAATAAACTACTAATTGAGCAACGTTTGAAAAATTGTCCTCAGCGATTGCAGCACATGCCGTTTCAATTTCTTCCCGAAGTGCTGTCAGTGTAGCTGGTTTTCTACGGTATAGAGCATCCTTAAGAGTTCCCCATAGATAGAAGTACAACGGAGTTAGATCCGGAGAACGTGGTGGAAACTCAATCGGACCTCTTCGTCCTATCCATTGCCTTGGATACTTCAAAATTACTTTGCACTGTTCAAACAATAATCTTGGCTCCATTTTGCTGTAGCAACGCTAGCATAAAGTAATGTGAGTCACATCTGTTTTCAGAACGTCATTCGATAATCTTGGCTTCATTTGTTCATTGATTTACGATGACTTCATTTGTTTATTGTTGATTTACCTGTAATGTAGCAACGCTATCAAAATGTATGTGAGTCACATCTGTTTACATACTACATACTAAACATTACTGTTATTTTTTCGGTCCAACTTTGAAATATATTAAATAGATATTTGCTGTGAAAGTGTGTATACGTTTTTTGGCACTCTCGATATATAATAGAGATCTCAAGTAGTGATCAGGCTAAATCAATCTATGCACGGCGGAGTGACAGATTCTATCATACATGTATAAACACACGAGCAGAGAAACTCCTTTTGATGTCTAGTCGCCTTTTGCAAGAAAAGGATAGAGCATCCTCATGGGAACTGACGCAAATGGCGCATTGTGTTGCAGAGCTTGTGTATGCATATCAAACAAAACAAAACAAAGAAAACAAAAACAAATAACAAGCAGCGCGAAACTATTATGCAGCAGGGAAATTTATACATATATAAATATAAATTAACAGTAATTATAAAAGTAGAAAAAGATAAACACTAAGATAAAGTCACACTTGAAATCGCTATATTTCCTACTACTATGGCCATAGAACTCTTCTTTTAAACTATAACAACAGGGAATTCAGGTGAGAAGTGGTAGGAGAGAAGGCAAATATTGAGCAGTAACAAAAGCTCTCAAGCCAAGTCTGGGTGGCCTTGCTGGAAGCTCCAATGCCTCTTCTTGGACAATATTGTGTTCAGTTACTTCAGCACAGGTTCTTAGCACAGTGATTTCGTACACTTTGGTGGTTGTCTTCAATTCTTTTAACAGAAATGGTCCTTGATGACACACATGTCTCCCACCACACCAATGAGGCAATGTAGTGGCTTGTCTGTGACCCTCTCACAAATTTCTCAGGAAGTTCAGACCTACACTCTGCTATTTTAACGTTGTAGTTTTGTTCAATAATAAATACACTCTCGTCAGTTAAACTACTTTTTCCACTGACCTTGTTAGCGCATCACAGCAGCAGTCGTTTGCGCCTCCATCCTCTACTGCTTCAGGTCTCAAAGAATGCCCAGAAAAGAGACAAAGAGTCTTGAGTTTCAGGTCTTCTATAAGCATTCTGGACATGTTTGTCTCAGGGGTCAATAATATCTACTTCCGAACACGGCTAGTACGGCTTTAACAACAGCTACGGTCTTCAAAGAGCGTGGAATTTCCGGACCTCCAATGGCCAGTCTCAGCGAGGCATTGGATGGCGCAGTACACAAACTTCCTACTGATTTCCAGCTTTTAAGGATCTGGAAAATGGGTTTTCATAATCTGTCCATCTCATGGTTAATCTTGAAGTGACTCACTCTCTCTGCCGCATCTATGAGGGTGATAATGGCTGGCAACAAAAAGGTTATCAGATTCCAAAAACACTGGTGTAGTTCCTTTCAAAAGTTTGTAACAGTAATATATTTAATTGCGTTTTGGATAAAAGCTTAATTTTAAAGGCACTTCTAATAATATTACTGAGAGTTAAATTTTTTTTAAAATCCCATTGTTAGCTTTTGTGTGGGATAAGGCGTAGTAAACATATTTCTTTGCAACAGTATAGAGAAACGCGCTGATCGTTGGGAAAATGTTGCGTTAAACGTTTATGTAAAAATGCCGGAAACAGCTCTTCTAAAAGCTTTCGTAAGCTGTGTTTTAATTTATTTAACATTGCCAAACCGGAATCTTGGGTCTTACGTTAGAAAGGAAGTTCATAATTCAAAAAATGAACTATTTAGTAAGGAATTTGTTATTTGTTTTACTTATTTAAAGTAGGAAAATATATTCTACTTGAACATACATCCTACCATCACAATCAATGATGCAAAACAATTAAATCGCTTCGAAAATCTTGGTGAAGTCTTATAAAAATGAATGCAGTACCATAACAACCGTGCATGCAAAGCAGAAATTCATCACAAGGTGTTAGTTTGTTTAACTTCGGAATTCTGTCCTTTCTAAATTTATTTTCTGAGTCTCTCTCATCAGTTTTCGTTTTCATCTCATAGCAAGCTTATCAGTAATTTCATTTTTCGTCGAGTTGGACCACAGACACAATGTCTTCAAATGACATGAGCGTGTCGTTGACAATCTGGTGTTGTACAGTGAGAATATTTGAGTTATGGGCCGCCTGAGCTCGCCGCAACCATCAAAGGTGATAAGAATCTCCGTGCGTAATGTTAGTATTATTATTTTAGTATTTTAATTTTTACTAGAAACATAAAATAATGTATTTAAAACTGATGATAATAAGTACTCATCTGTGTTATAATCCTCAGCGGCACTTCTTGCCGGCATCTGCGTAGGGATTTCCTGCATTCCGTCTAATTTTTTTCTTCATAAGAACACCGCGGTTCGAAACACGCTTCTTGCTATTGAGAGATGACGTCTATCATTTGTTTAATAAACTGGCAAACCCTTTCCTACTTGTAACATATTTTCTTGCGAATTACCTTACCGCTACTCCGCAAGAACCCGTTTTCACATTTATGTATGCCATAACAAACAAATATTAGCACACAATGAAACCATAGAGTAGCATAACTACTCGCTGTCAAAGCTTTCCTCCAACTAACTACAAGCTGTTACCTGCGCATGCATTTTACTACTTTGACGACTGGTTTTCCTCAGTATTTAAAGAATTAGTAATGGTATTTTCGACATTTTAAAAAGTAAAAAATTATAAATTTGCGCTTACATTAAATAGTAGAGATTCTGTTGCCCTGATAAATATTTTTTTCTGAAGTGGTAGCTTACACAACAAGGAGGGAAGAGCATTCTGATTACTTACAGCGGAGAGAAATAACTTCAAACTATGTTAAATAAAAAATTATGAACAGAAGAACGTTCTGAGAGATCTACTAACTACTTTGAGCAGATGTTTGAGAATTCTTCGGGTTCAACTAGAGATGCTTGCAGCCTCAATCTCACGCTTGTCGACTATAAAAATTGCGATCTCTGTATTAGGAGTAAATAAATAAAACTAAAATAAAGTTATAAAGGAAATGACTCAAAATGCATCTAAAATGTCCGCTAAATACGATATATAACTAAATTAAACTTATAGAAAAATGTTATTGACCACTTTAAACACCTGTTATATTTCTCGCAACTGTAAAATCAATGTTTTTTCTTTGTGCTGTTTCAAACGCCCATGAATGGTTGTATTAAAGAGACCTGTGTCAGCGAGTGCAAGAAGTGGCCCGAGGTATCAGAATACTCATAAAAAAAAGAGAGTGCTTTCATTACTGTAACACATAAAAGCGTTAGCACTCATCCTGTTATATAAAAGAGAGTTTTATCTTTATGTATATATGCTCAAACTGTTGAACCAAATCTGACGTTGTATGTACAGAAATACAAGGGGGTAGTACAGAGATTGCCTCGCTATATTAATTTTATTCCGGCAACACTTTCCAGTTTCCTCTCTCTTTTGTCTGTATGGTTATCGTAACTCATTTCATCTCAAACCACATGGATGGCCGAGGTCATTAAAGCGCGGACTCATGAGCGGGAGGTATGAGATTCGATTCCTCCATGACTGAGGTTTTTCCAGGTTTTCCTCAGTCCTCATTAATGGCAAAAGCCGGGGAAGCACCCTAAACTTCCCTGGAACATTTCCTTACATAAATAAATCTTTCCCAATTTATCATTTCATCTCACAGTGTCCACCGCCTGTGGGGGGGGGTGCCTCAGTAGTCAAAACGGGCGTTAAGCACCATTAAAAAAATCATCTCAACGGCTAACCGACATTCCAACGAAAGTAATGCCATCTGTTGGCTCTAGTACTGCTGGGAGATGGCTAGCGACTATGCGGGGACAGTGGGCTTTATCTGCCAAGTAAAATATTACGCACTGTATGTGTATCATCATCTATTCAAATTCGTAAGAATCGGCCCATCTCTTTGCGTTAACAAAATCAGAATATTGATAGTGAACAGTTGGACGTTATAAACACATTCCTCTGACTAGCCATCTTTCCTACACTAGACATTCATCATCCATTTCCCGTATATTCCTGGAGTTTGAAGTTCTAACCTCCCTTAGAGCATTAAAGAACGTACCTGAATCAGTTCGGCAAGTCAGGGCGAGTTCATCCTCTTTCTTATCTGGTTTGCAAAACGATATAGGAATCCTACACATTGGTAGATGGGGCTTGTGGTGCCGTAGATTCATTCATATACCTGAGGCGCAGTAATCTTCTGTATAGGCTGACGGCTTCTGGAGTTAACTCTCCTTGTTCCGCGTTTATCCTATGTTTATCCTTAGACTTCATTGCTGAAGATTATTCAGATATCGAGTTAAAGACGGTGAAATGTATATGTGTTTAAAGTGTCCATTAATCTATTGATTTTAGCAATAATTATATTACTTTCAGAATTTTTAGCTTTGATCTTTCGTGGTGTTGTAAAAATATGGTCTTTTGGCCATACCATTAGAAGTTTTTAATGGTTTCATGATATCCCAATAAGAAACGCTGATTGTTTCAGCATAGCAAAACGTAGCGGATTCAGGGGCAAAGCTCCATTAAAGTTTTAAGGCTGAACCTACCCAAAACCAGTATGTGTGTTAATTTGTATTGACAAATTGAAATGTTTCCTTGTTTGAACTAGTGCGCTATCTGTGACGTAGAGAGCCGATCACCAATATGGTGGAAGGCTTAGTTTGCCTTGCGCAAGCATATTAGTCATTTTCTCTCACTGTCAGGAAGAGATAATTGGAGTAGTCGTTAACGGTGTAGGCCAACGGTAGCACTCCATGCGATTATCTGCCCTCTTCTGGTATTTGTAGAACGTGAAACCCATCAGAAGAACCGAAATGCAGACGATATCAATTTAAAATCTAGTATTTAACTATTTTTTGTTGTATTATGGTAATATGAAATGATGGTATTTTATTTTAACAATGAATACAATTGCTTTTAAAAGACGTTCTTAAACTCTCTTAATTGTATTTTAGTTACCTAATGCGGGACCGCAGTTCGTAACTCTTCATTTATGATGATTTTTCCCTCATTTCTACGTAATCGTCAACTACAGCGGAATGGCGCGGTATGTTACTAAAATGTTCAGTAAAACATCAAGAATTCGTTTCAAGAGTATTTTATGGATATGCATAGAAAATGGACCGGAAGATCGAGCTAATATGCAAATAGATTGAAGGATGAATCATTAAACATTAATTTTAATATTATATTATCTCAATTTAATAATTATTTACATTATTCATAATCACAATATCATGATTTTGAACAGGAAAGAATTGTATAACATTACAGAATCATTTTCGTGCTATATTTGACATATCGCATGTCTCAGCCTACTCTGCAGGAATGTCGCGTGCTTCGTCACTGAAAACGGATTATGTTAGCAATCCTCTCTGCGTAATCACTGCTGCTGCTTTCTTCGAAATGCCAAGTATCGTTATTATGACTGCTGGAAGTGCTTATATACAAAGTTATGGACAGGGAAGGATATTTGCATCAAGTTTTATATTGCACAAGTATTATTTTAAAATAGCGCCGATTCTTTTGTACTTCATCAAATGTTTTACATCTAAATAGTTTTCTAACATAACCAAACTTTTATATTTGTCCGCAATATTTCCCACGAGTATGCATGTTCAATTATATTATTTAAATAAACATTTTCAGTTCTTATTACTATTCTTTTTCTCGCTTTCCCTCGATATTTTCACTAGTATCAATTATTTTTTCTTACTAAACCAATAATGAACTAAAAACAAAAGACTTGCGATTTGCTCTTTTTCCATACATAATGGCCATTCTTTTCTCGTATATGATTTCTATTGCATATGGAGTTAAAGTGACAGTTGAATCCTTCAGAAAATATAACAGTCCTTCAATTGCACTGAGGCAGTTAGCAGAACTTATGTTGATTTCAACCGCAAGAATCATAAATTAATTAAAGATCAAAAGTGCGATATAATCGTACACTCCACACACACATACAGTGCTAGTGATTGTATAACAGGCCTTAACAGGTTGAACGTTGTCGATAAGAACCTCTCATATGATTACCTAACTCTGTAACCCAAAGATTGACATTTTTTGTTACAGAACTCCAGATAAGCTCCTTCCCTTAATATCCCAAGTACAACAGCTTGAGAGTATATCGATCCTTGAATCTCTAGGGAAAACGGAAAATTTCGTTGTAACCTCTCTCTCTTTAATTTCACAAATTGTTTGGTGAAGTCAATGCTCCTCTGTAGTAACGAGTAACGTTGTCGTTTATAGCCATGGATTATACAATCGTAATTTTGCAACACTGAAATCGATAGAAACGAATGTCATGGTAGAAGTACGCTTGACTTAGGATGTTTGTAATGTTTGAAATGCTAAGAGCATGTGGTTTCGCACACTCTGGGCCTTCTCACATACTCCGACATTTTTAGATAAATTCTGCATGTCAAATAATTATATACTGATTATTGAAAAATAATCTGCTTTCCAAAGAAGGTGATCACAAGTATTCAGAACAATATACACAAAATTGTAATACAATGAAAATAAATAAATCTTACTTCACGCACTAAAAACAATTAATATATTTAATATTATTAAATTGCATTAAATTTAAGAAAAAGAGAGGACATAAGTAAAGGTAAATTTAAAGTTTGATCCTCCCGTAGGACTCTTTTGATTATATATTTCGCTCTTTACAGAATATACTAAGGGTGACAAAAAATGTATACACATTTTCACAGTAGATATCTATTTAATATATTTCAAAGTTGGACCGAAAAACAACAGTAATGTGTAGTATGGTGTTCTGTAAACAGATGTGACTCACATGCATTATGATAGCGTTGCTACGTGACAGGTAAATCAACAATGAACAAATGAAGCCAAGATTACCGTAGATATTTACAGATATGACTAACATTACGTTATGATAGCGTTGTTACAGCAAAATGGAGCCCAGATTATCGTTTGAACAGCGGAAAGCAATTTTGAAGTGATATGGGAAAACCGAGAATGTTGTTGAAGTTCAAAGGCAATGGAGACGTGTGTACAGAACAGAACCGCCAACGCGAGTGACGATAACACATATTCGATACAAATTTGAGACTCGCGGTACCGTATGCGATGTTCACAAGAGCAGATCTGGGAGACCTCGCACAGCAACAAGCCCCGCGTCCTCGTACCTTGAAGACAATCTTCCATGACACTGGATAGGATGAAGAGGTCCGATTGAGTTTCCACCGCTTTCTCCGGATCTAACTCCGTTGGACTACTACCTGTGGGAGACTCTTAAGGATGTTATATACCGTAGAAAATCAGCTACACTGACAGCACTTCGGGAAGAAACTGAAACGGCATGTGCTGAATCGCTGAGGACACTTTCGCAAACGTTGCTCACCGCCTGTGGTGCCTCAGTAGTGAAAACGGGCGTTAAACACTACTCAAAAAAAAAAAAAAAAGTTGCTCAATCAGTAGTTCAAAAAACTTAGAAGTGTATCGACGCCGATGATGGGCATTTTGAGCAACTGTTCTCTTTTATATTCATATTAGTCACTAATATAAGGTGCAAACTTGGTATTCCAAGAATTTTAGCTACATTAATGTTTTAAATGTACTTTACACAAGCTCATTCGCTGAAGATAGTAAGATGTCATTTCACCTTAACTCCTACTTAAACGTTTTACTCTTGTTTTTATGATCTCGTCTTTAGAACCCTAACCCTACAAAGCATCATAATGGGGAGGTAAAGGTAAGTAAAACATATTTTTTTTATTCTATTCTTTATGAATGCCAAATATTAAACAATCCTATTCATATTTTATCTGTGTGATAGTTCAGATTAAGCTATCTCAGTAAGGGTTAAACATTTTTTCAAATGCACAGTAAATGTATTCTTATTTAAATAGCAGCAAATTTCGTCTATTTAGTTCTGCAATCTTCACTCAGTGTGTCCAGGTTTGAAATGACCCTCTATGGGAACTGATCTTTGAATGTCTGTTTTAGATGTATATTCATTTATATGCCTATTATGAACTGCACGGACGTTACAGACTGAGATCTTCGAGAGTTGTTCGGTAAATCAGCACAAAAATAAAGAAAACATGAAAAAGTCGTTAAATTTCTCAAGTCTTTACACTTATTCAGCTTATTTATTCCATCCATAAAATTGATTTCATCTCTGCAAAATGCACATTTGTTTCGACGACAATTATTCATTTAATATGAACTTCTTTCCTGCTACGCATTTCCTCATATGGGGAACAGGAAGTAGTCCGAGGGAACCAAATCCAGAGAATAGGGAGATGAGGAAGAATTCCACACCTTAAGTTCAATAGTTTTGAGGTCACAATACAAACTTGTGTGCTGACGAGTTATCGTGATGAAACATTAAGCCGCCTGCTTGCTCTGCTCTTCCAAATTGCACTCGACATATCAAATGTCCTTATGGTGTATTGGCAGCACGGGGGGAAGATGATGGTTATGGCTTGGGTCTCACAGTATTTTTGATGGCGATGAAGCAGCTCCAGAAATCAGTTTAACGTTGTTTACTGTTGCGTTACGTATACAGAGATACTCAACAGAAGCAGACTCGACCATGAGATTGAAATGTCAAATTATGCCCATTGCAACGCCGAACAGTCTCGTTCTACTATGAGCACTGCTCAATAATATAAGAATTTGATAGCCAATCAATCACCGTAGAAGACCCGAAAATTCTGAGAAAAGCGTATTTCATTAATAATTCATATAAATAAAATTTATTGTAATCCATTATTAACTTAATTATGGTTTTTACCATTATCTTTGAATTTTTTATTTTTTTATTTAGGATTAAAGGTTTTTTTAAATTAAAGGTATTATTAAGTATTTTCTCACTGCCGTTTGGTCTTCTACCTCATTTCTTTATCCAGGTTCTCCTCCTAATTCTGTTACCAAAAACATCCCTCTATATTCTATTGACTTCATACATCACTTCATCTTTCCTTCTCCCGGCACATTTTTACAAAGATTTCCTAAACACAATGAGTTTTGGTGAGCTGACATTACATATCCCTTGTCACATTATTATTATTATTTGGTTTATTTACGGATACTCTTTAACATCTCAGATCATCAGCGTCCCATTCTATTCAGGACGTGAAACGGCCGACAAATTTTGCTCAGAGGCCTCTCAGGCTTGAGGTTCTTTTTCGTGCCGTAAATGTACCACACGGGACCCACGGCTTTACTTCCCTTCCGAAGGAAGCCATACTTAGGATTTTTACGCCGGAAAAAATCCACCGGTTCTGGTCGGGATCGAACCGGCGATCTTGGATTTAGGAACCCCTTGTCACATAATTGACTTTCACATTCTGTTGCTTGTTTTTCTTTAA
Source organism: Metallyticus violacea (assembly GCA_030762175.1). Classification (NCBI taxonomy): domain Eukaryota; kingdom Metazoa; phylum Arthropoda; class Insecta; order Mantodea; family Metallyticidae; genus Metallyticus; species Metallyticus violacea. The sequence continues at coordinate 115,366,388 of CM060835.1, forward strand.
GTAACAGTTCAAATTGTGACTTATCATCAGATTATTGCCTGTTAAAATTATATCATCACCTAAAACTAAAGATATAGACAAAGGAACAAAAAAGAAATAAAAAGAAAAGAAGAAAACAAAAAAGTAAGAAGGAAAACATGTCATGCTGGATTCGAACCTGCGAAACTCCGAGTGGTTTTATGACAGCCCGCGGTTAGATCACTCAACGACAGCAAGCCTTGTCTAAATCTCTCTCTAACAAAACATTTCCGTATCAAGTCAACGAAAAGGTAATGTTTTTACGCTTTTGGCAGCTTCTTAGCATTCCCGCAACTTTTCATCATTGATACTAGATGGACATAACATTTAAATGGATTGGAAAAACGCAGCTCCGAAAAAAATTGTTGTTTGACAAAAGGGGCGATGTTTTCATAAAGACTATAGTCCGCGGGTTGCATAGATACGAAAAAGCATGTTTATATTTCAGTGTGGGTGAGCCGTAGTAACTGTTATAGCATTATGTATTGGATTTTCTTCAGTCATTTCGGAAAGAATTTCCGGAACGATCCCCATTACTTTGGCCACATCTAAAGTCACCAAACCATCTTCTAAGCGAAGGTACGCCATAATAATTGCTCAGGTTCATCTTAGTTTCTGCGGGCGTTGTTCGTTTCAAAAAGTAATGTTTTGATAATACATTAATACATGATAATACATGAAATTCGTGTTTTTCTATTTTTAAAGCTTGCTTACAAACACAGACAAGCTTCGCAATTGTTTATAAACACCCGTCAGTAATCACCACATTGCGAAGGTAATGATGAAAACAATTTAGTACTTCCACCTTTTGAGTTTGCATGGACTTATCGAACAACCCTCGTACAACGCTCTGTATATTATTGTTGTTATTTTAATTAATTCAATGTTATTTGCATTTACTTAGACAATCTTCCTTATCTGTACCAAAAGGTGCTTCATTTTCATATCAGATAACGAGAGAAATGGAGGCAAAAGTGAATCATTTAAGAAAAAAGTGAATCACAACTGCCCGAGGCAAGAGGTATGACGTCACACATTGCTTGCCGTCCACGAATGGGTTACCTCCTCTTACGCAATCGTTGCATGAACGTTGAGTATTTCAGCAGTTTTAGGCAGAATGTGCTTTATATGAATGGTACTTTGTTTAATGCTCTTTCGCAGTCTTTCGGATTACGGATGAAATTAATTAAGGAGGTTCAACTGTAAATGATGTATATTAATGGCTAAAGAAATCTGACACTTGATTTTTTACGCAAAGGAAAAATCTGGGTAAACATATCTCAGTAAGGCGCCTTTCTCCATTGTAAGTGTAGGGAAATTAAAATTACCAATGTTTTCTTTCCTTTCCGTCTTTCTCTCTTTTTTAAATTATAGAAAGCTTTATTCAATTCAATCACTACACTTAAAAACACAAATACTATTTTAAATCTAAACGTAATATTTTTCTCAATTAAAACATTCATTTGATTTCAATTTTATTACTAATATTAACTTTAATATATAATACAAGTGAATTCGTGTTGAAACTACCAATAACACTTGTTTTACATTTATACCGAGCTAAATAATTGATCAACGAAAAATATATTAAAACAAATTTAAAGAAATTACAATAGAATAAAACAGATGTATTATTTAGTTAATGAAAAACTTGTTCGTATACTACAACTGTTTTGTTGAATAAAATTCGTTAAAACTGTTGGTTAAAGTTGCCAAAGGAAGGCTATAAGTATTAAATAATAATCGCAGAATATTTATATTTTAGTTTATTAGAAAGATACTTAAAGGCTTAAACAAAATTTGCTAGTTTAATTTAAGGTACACTCCAGCCCGGTCAATTATCCTGCAACAACAAAAGTTCCATCTGCTTTAAACGCTCTTTGCACGCTGCGTTCTTTGATGTTTGCAAGTATTCCAAGTAAATTCCATTGGTAGGTCTGAGAAACAGGTAGTTTGCGATAGCCTCAGAATGCGGTAACACAATGGCGCTTTTCGAGATCTTATGTGGCAAATTCGAGAATCCTTTGTTTCAATTCGTTCATTCCTATATGCAAATACTTTTACAGATGCACAACTTATGTTTACCAAACATGAATATTCTCTGCTTGATTCATATAGCGGAACGAGATGTAAAACAGATTTTGAAGAACTCAGTTGACTAATGACCATTCTCTCCTCTTTACGCCAGGCTGACCAGATAAAAGGGAAACCTTGCCAACAATTCCTCATTCTTAGCTCATGTATATGTGCATGAAATGTGCGCTAAATTAATAGTACTTAGCCAAGTATTAGTATTCCTTGGATTTGGAAAATGGTATATTTTTACATGGTCATTATAACACCAAGAATAGTTCTTTAATAAATGTACTGTATGTAAAGGAAAACTCAGAGTTATGTAGTACCTGTTTCTATTACCATTGTGACGGTCAAGGAAGTTTCGCTGTTTTGAATCGAGTGCTGCCGACAACGCATGAACGTAAGACACTGAACTTTGTTGTAAATAAGAACGGGGTAGTGCTTAACTGGCAATAGCTTTATTTTTTTTATGCCCATTAACAATTCAATCTATCATAGTTGTGTTTGTTCCTTCAGTTAGCATTCCTACATGGCTGTACTACCGTCATATCAAAATAATTGGAAGGCACCAGTTAGAGCGGATATACACATTTCACAGCGCTTCCACCAAAATCTGCAAACATAAAATAAACGGGTAATATATGGGCAGAAAGTATGTGATGTTACCGTGGGGAGAGAATGCTTGACTAACCTTCATATTTCTGGCGTTCTCTATTATAATTCCATGGAAAACTATAATAGCTTCTTAAAATCTCTTCTTTATCTTTTATTGTAATTGTTAGCAACAGTAGTGTATTATCTTGCGGTTTTAACCGCGATAGTTTCCTGTATTTTACTTTAAATTTACTTTGTTGGATCCCTGATAAGAAATACAACAAATTCGCGTACTAAACAAATTGATAAAAATATAACCTTCCCGGTTTCTGGTATATGTTAACTATATCTTTTCTAGAAGAGCTGTCTAAACCTGATCTATTTTACATTCATTCGGATTTCAAGATTTCAAAATTAGCACCATGTTCTGGCATTCGTCATGAGAAAATTACTTTTATACGACTATGCAGTTTTCAATGTTTATTGATCTAATTGTAATCTTAAACTTTTCTCTAGTTCCGTCGTTCCTTAACTTGTGCACTTTTGATCAGTTTTTAACTAAAAAAAAAAAAAAAAAAAATCCTCTGGGTATCCTTTTCTTCCATTTCTTACTATTCAGGTTTGAATATATAGCTTGGAAGAAGCTTGTTTACCTTAGCATTGCTTCTGAAGTTTTTGCTTAAGTCATTTGATTTGCACTTGTCTTTTGCCTTTAAAGAACACAAAGGGTTCGAAATATTGCGCCATTTGTGTGACTGTTGCAGCGATTTATCAGTTTTGCTGTTTTCGTTCTATTTAGTATGTATCTTCTTTTACTTTTACTCTAGTATTTTTGTTTTTCACGTTCTCAGAGTAATCAAATGCGCTTTATAGTGACTTACGCTGTATATTTTTTGATTTTCTACTACTTCTTGTACGAGTACTGTGCCAAAAAAAAAAAAAAAAAAAAAAAAAAAGCAAACAAAACAAAACCAAAGCTTGCCTTCTGCCTTTGGAGAACACGAGCTGTTCGAAATATTGTGCTATTTGTGTGCACCTATTTCAATGTTTTATTTATTTCTGCTTCTCTTCTTATTGTATATGTATTTTAGTTATTTTGTTCATTACGTTTTACTTGATTTTAAATTTATAGAGTATATATAATTTGGAAAAGGTCTCTGTGCCATTTTATAGGATGATTCCATGATTCCATGTTATAATATGAACAGTCTCTAATACCATTTTAGCCTTTGGCGTATTATTTACCTGCAAAAAAATTTCTGTGTCATTTTTCATATGCTTAATATGCTAAAGCGTCGGAATTCACACATTCCGATACAATAATCGATAGACAAACAGCAATCCAGCAAATAAAAAATGAGCATCGCTAGTTTTAAACTTGTTTTCGTAGTGAGGTTATAAAACTATTGAGTATATGACATTAGTGTGTTCTAAATTTAATGTTACGTACTTAGTTAGCCAATGTAAAACATAAACGACGTTTCCTAAAATTTCAAAAGTAAATGTTTATTTAATCGAAAACTTTAAGAGATAAAGAAAAGGTATTTAATTTTTTTTTTTTTTTTGTTCCCCTTAATACGCTCCATTGTCAGCTTTATTCATGGTATTGAGTTCCCTTCCACCTTGTATATATAAAATAAAACAGGTATATTACTTGAGAATATATATTCTATATATTATACATATTTGAGAATGTATATATTCTCAAAGAGAGACGCGCCCTAAACAATCATCATTACGGAGAGGGACCCGTAAATTTCTGTGACATTGCATCAATTTAATAATTTATTGTATTTTTAACTGTTTACTTTATACCCTTTAAACCCTTATATAATTTAATTTTCAGAATATTGCAGCCTGTGTTATTATCAAGATAACTTTTAATACCACCAGAAGTTGAAAATAGCTTCAATGTATTTATTTCCCAATTTAATATCTTTATGAGCTTAATGTCTTTGTAAATTAGCGCCCAAATAATACTTAAGTTAGAAGAAAGCATCACTCTCATATTACATTGGCCTTTTTTGAATTTATAATTGATAAAATTCCTGTGAACCTTTTGCTGCCGTAATCTGCTTAACAAGCGAAAGACAAAAGAAAATTTCTACTTCCAAGCTACAAAAGACACGAATCGCTCACTACGCTCTTAAATTCTTAATGACATATTTCGTGTTGTTTCTTTCAGGCTGAATAATTAAAAAATGGAACGCTGTACTATCACGTAGTTTCTAGACCATACTCAGTCTTTTTATCTACGAAAGATATCCTGCTGTTTATCTCTCTAAATTTACATATCCTCTCGTTTGTTAGTGCCTAGAAAAAGCAGCGTCTTCTGGAAATTTCAGTGAAATATATTTGCAAGTCTAGATAAAATTGAATGAATACTTCGTTTTGTGATAAGTATGAAAATATTGCATCGTTTTAATATCTGATTCTTTTATTAAGAACATTGATTGATTCGCTGAGCGCGTAACAAGTAAAGAAAACATTTAATAACAGGTACATTCTTTCTCAAATGGCATGGCAGCACATTCAACTATCAGCAATCGGTGAATTTTAAAAATAATGTACATAATTTCGTGTCAGCATGTTATCTGATCAAAATGTTTAAGGTTGAATGATTATTACTACTGATTTGTTCATTCTTTGGTTGGTTGGTTGGCTGTTTTTATTTCCTATCCAAATGTTGTGATAATAAATAATTTTGTGTCTGTTTTTCTGTTAATTCTCATCAAAGATCAAAATAAATCTAAAATGTGACTTTTAAAGACCTGTTGACTTTTGACGCATTGTTTCCCTGTAGGTGTACGTGAAAAGCTGTCAAAAAGTTGCACTTGTGATTGTTACTATGGCATTAGGCTTATCTTTAAGTACTTACATAATAGTTAATGAGTTAAGCAACTAGAGCATAAAGATAAGAAGTCCTTGACTGCCAGATGGTGTTTACGATTATTTTTCAGAGTTCCGGTAGAAAGCCCAGGGATGGATAAAATTGTTGACAGCTGTACATTTCTGAATTGCGAGGATTTCGTAGTTTTGAAAAGATTTTAGTAATGTAAGTCTTAATTCGATTTAAGATCATATTCTGTTAGAATACATGAAGGATACTTCCAAATTTTAATCATAAATATAGGTATATATTCTATATAAACACATGAAGTCGAATACAAAGCAATGTCTTGATAAACCTTATTATGTTTGGAATAATTTAATAAATAAAACGCAGAAATTATGTGTAAAATGTGCCCTTCACATATAGAATGATTTATTTAGTATTACTAGTAAATAACATCATATGGGGGAATCTATGTAATCAAATGATAGTCCAGTCTTTGAGACTTCTTAACTCATTCGAGTCTTATGATGAACTGTACTCGCATAAGGTGGTAATGACATATAAATCGCATGACAAGCACAGCTCGCAAGAGTGCGTTGGTCAATAAACTGCATGTATTTGCATTTCTCAGTCACCAGCTGCATTCAAAGGAAATGAGAATGGAACTAAATACACTTAGTTCTTGAAGTCCATGGTTTGCCTCTTCATCCGTTATACGTTCTATAAAGTTACTCTCTCATTGCAAAGTATAGTCAACCTCAGTAGCCAAAATGGCAAGACAAGCAGTGAGATGTGGTGACAAAGAGGATTTGAGAATATTTATTGAAAGTGTTCTAAATAGTGATTGTGAACTTAGCGAATTTTCTGACTTTGAAATAAAAACTGAAGATATAATTGGTGCTTCTGTTCATGAATGTAATTCACAAATTAAATTCCGCTCCAGATCCTTCAAATTGTGCTGCATTGTGACGCAGAAGAAACAAATGATTAGAACTGAATAAAAACTGATAATAATCCCATTATATACCCACACAGTGATTACACTGAAGTCTGTAAAGAATTACTAAAAAATATAAATCAAGGCCGTCTTGAGAAATTTATTTTTTTGGAAACACTGTTCAAAAAAAATCGGGCGGAAACAGATGCTTATGCTGCAAAGCAAATGTACAATTAAGAGAGAGAAAAAAACTGAAAGATTTTTTTGAGTGGTGTTTAACGCCCGTTTTTACTACTGAGGCACCACAGGTGGTGACACTGATGACACATGAGATGAAATGATACATTAAAGGAAGGAAGCGTTCCAGGCCTAAGTTTAGGTACCTCCACTGCATTTGCCAGTTATGAAGACTGAGGAAAACCTGGAAAAAACTCCAGTCAGAGGTTTTAATAAAGCATGTTTCATGAGTCTAAAGTTCTAAATTCTGAATGTAGATCTTCTTTCCCATTGTCACATAAGTGCTTAGTGAAAATTAGTGCTCTATCATTACTTTTGCACTGAAAAGCGCTCCATGACCTACAAATGTTCTATTCAATCAGTTTTCTAAGCACCATAGAGGAGTAAACGCCCGTTCAAGAAGTTTGGGGCAACAAATTTGCATAATGGTAAAATTTTCACAATTCGGTATCATCAACTAAAAGAAATGTACAGGTTGTGTGGGAACTTTGAGAGTTTATATTTCCAATTTGAAAACGACGAGCTTGACATTACAAGAGATTAAAAGAAAGAGCTAAATATTCTAGTTTACGGAAATATTTGACAAGCATGAGAGTTTGTAGAAAATTTGAGAATAATGCTCGATGCTCTAACAGAATTACCTGATCTTCTATGCGATCTTCAAAAGAGGGAAGTGACGCTGCGCAAAGCAGATAAGCTGAATTCAAATCTTTGTCCATATCAAGAAGCAATAAAACATAAAGCATCAATACAGAACAGTTGTGCAGGAGTCCTGCTGTCAATTTAGAATCGTGATTATTAACTACTCCGTCATTTCACAAAGAAATGAATGAAAATTTCCACACAATCTTCTCGGATGCTTAACTGTGTTAAATACATCCGAATAGCCTGAGAAGCTAGATATAGTATGGAAATGAAAGTATAATGCACTCTATAAACAATTTAGAATCTAAGATAACAGGAACATTATTAGAGCTTTCAGGGTGTACAAATAGAAATTCAAAACAAAGCCAGATGATCTATTGTCACTTCTTTGTGCTTCGGGTACTATTGCTATAACAACAGCCGAGTATGAACAGTCATTTAGTTCCAAAATGGAATTGTAACCCCAATCAGAAATGCTCTTTGATAGAACATAGAGGCTATTTGATGTTCATAAATTAAACTGGGCCTCCTCGATCCATTGTCATTTGTGAAATCCTGGTTGTCAACTGGAAGACGACCGGAAGAACTGTCGTAAAATAAAAATGACTGCAGAACAACATCGAGTTTGTCTATTTGATGAGTACAGGTATTTCATATTTTTTCCAACTAAAGCTCTGGTTAGATTACGAAATGCGCATGCCGACAATTAATTAACAGCTATAATAATAATAATAATAATAATAATAATAATAATAATAATAATAATAATAATAAAAGAGTCATTATTGGCGGTAATTTTAATTCACGTAAGAATTCCATGATCCAATGCCTCCGAAAGAGGAAACTAAAGCTGACCTAGCCATTTTATTGACTAATAGGTGAATAAACAAGATTTATTCACACAATCGCAAAAGCGAAAGGAGTGTTTGTGTAAGAGTTTCCAAGAGCCTATCTAACAGTTATAGGAATTTACGGACCAGAAGAGAGAAAACAGAATAAACCAAATTGTTTTATGATGAATTATAAATAGTGCTACAATTGTAATAAAAATGATTACATAATTCTAACAGGAGATCTTGGCGCGCAACGAAAAAGGCACAGTTGCACATGGGGAAGAAACAGTCAACCAGAATGGTTGTTTACTAAGAGACTTCGTCTGTTTCAACAGTTTGAAAGTCATTAATCGTTCTTCCCACATAAAGATATATAGAGTTAGTTAAAAGTCCCGCATCATCCAAATAACTTCTGAAGCATATAGCTCAGTAACATGCAACTCGGTCTATGGGAGTGGCAGCATACTGGACATATTATTAACTTTTTTATACTTTTTTCATTTTCGAATAATGCTCATTAAAAGATTTGCAAACAGTACCAACACTTCTGTACAAATTTATTTTGCTAGATCGAGAAAACAAAAAAGCGTAGCGAACGATAAAACGATTCTTTTGTTACTGTTTTGTTAGTAATAACATAAATACTGTCCTTTGTTTATGCCCATGGAAATATTTCAGATGTTGTCACTTTTGATAATACTCAAAACTTTAAATAAAGTCACTGTAATGATAATACTATATAAATGAATTAAGAAAGCATATTTTACATTACACGACATTATGTTCACTGTTACTATTACTATAGTTTTGGGGAGGAAGGAGAAAGAGAAGAAAAATGAAATCTAGTTACAAACTTATGAATTTACAATACATTTTATTGAAATACTGTGAAAAAAATCTTATTACTCATTTAATACATTTAGTACAAGACACAGGACACTTAAACATAATATATTACATATACGTTACTTGGGTCGAAAGTTTTTCAATACAATGTACATTTGTATCTTCAAAAATCAACTACAAATAACCATAAACATGCTTAAATCTTACCTACCGCTCAGCATTTTTCGGGAAACCAAGCAGTTTCAATTCCCTTGGTGTTGCACCCCAGCACGGCGCACTTATATTTTAATAAATGTACATTTAAACATGCGTCGTGATTTCTCAACAACCATGGCGATATCAAAACGTGACGTAACAATGCAAATTTCTTCTTCGTTTCGGAATTGCAAATAACCACTTTTAAAGAAATTCCGCATATAATTAGTCGGTTTCCTTCTATTTGCTAACTCTAAAGCACATACGAATAATAAAAAGAATGCTTCTGTTAGACAAAATAGGTTTAAACACGGTTTAATTTTGCAGCTTTAGCGCCCTCGTAATTGAGAGACATCTGTTGGAGTTGGAGTCGTCAAACAACTGAGCTGCGAGCGCAGCGCCAATTTTGCAGGTACCCCCATGGGATTTCTGGCGTTCACATGAGGTTCCAAGGTCACCAGTCCAGTTGCAATAGCCTGATTTTATCGAAAGAGAAAGAATTACAATTATGGTTGGCTATACAGACAGGCAACAATCTCATCAAGAAGCAGCGAATTTATTTAATGATATGCACCCGGATCGCAATCCAATTTCGCATACAAACGGTAATAAGGATCGTAAAGAAATTTCTTAAACTGGAAGCGTAAAGATCTTACTAAGATTAGGTGCCTGAAAAGTGCAACTGCATGTTTCCTTCCGTATGCAAGAAAAGCCAAAAGTTTCTACTGCAACTTTGTCATTAGAACCAAATATGCCAAAGCTCCATGATGAAAATCCTTAAAAGTGCCAAACAATATCCCTATGAAATTAAATGTTTGCAGGAACTTTCAGAGGACGATCCAAGTAGAAGAATGCATTGTGAATTATTGATGGAGCGCATTAACAGCAATTCACTTTTTCTTACAAGGGACATGCCAATACACTCATATCGAAAAATTCCTCAACAATTTTCCTGTGTCATCTATGTGCTATAAGAAGTTCATGTTCTAAAAAGGATCTGCTGTTTTCAACTGCAAGCACCCGAGATCGAAACTGGAAATTGTCGGGTCGATCCAGTGCAAGAGTAGGAATTGAAAATTCCTTAACTGCAGCCCGGCGTTTCGGATGCTCGGAGACGATCGACCATCCCTGTTAGTGTCTTGCAAAACAAAAGTGACTGGTGTTGTGCACTATGCACAACAAATAGTCGCCTCTTTACATATTCTCAAACTTGTTTGTAGACAGAATTTAACAGGCACAATGAACTCGGGGGGCCGCTCTGTTGCATATTTATTCCATGTCCTGGAACCGCGAGGAGGAAATTTGGTAATGAATAAATGACTACCTTTTCAAAATACTGTCCCACTGAAAAACACCAAAATGAATTCTCATTAGCTGTCAAAATTTTCGACAGTGAAGAGATTTCCACTGCAGGAAGAAAAACTTATACAAAGGTTTTTCCTGGGAGAAATTTCTAGAAGACATGCAGTGTCATTATAACTGGTTTCGAATCAAAAAGTAGAGCACGATTGTTTTCAGAGCAGGGGAAAAAATACGTCATTAAATCAGGATCTCAACTTTTTTTCTTCCATTTTTCCCGCTTTCGTTGCTTTCACAATTAAATTTTCTGCCTTAAACATCTGCCTTGAAACTTCAGGCCCGAAACTGCCTATATTCTCCTGCAGTACAACAAATAATTTAGAAAAAATAGATCCATCCATACTAATATTTGCCATACTGGTGTATGAATGAGTCAGGTCACTAACAGATTGTGCAACAGTTTCTCCCCCAACAAAACATAAAATTCTTTTTGCTCTCATTTCAGGCTCGAAACCACTTTGATCAGTGTTATAAATGCAGGAAGTGGAATAATTTGACAGTCGCTGTCTTGCTGTTTCCAAAATGTTTGTTGCCCCTTAGTCTTTTTCTTCTTTTTTCTTTACGAATGCCCTTGAAATGAATTTTGTTATCTTCCTGCTTTTTAATTTTATGAATCTTTTTGAAACGAGAGACCCAAGAAGAGGATTCGCTAAATTCTATTCTTCCAAATAAACAAACATTTTGAAATATCCAAGGCCCAGAGCTTCAAATCTTCGTCGGTTGTGATTTTCTTTGTTTTTGTTGCTTCTACAAAGCGAGCAAATAATTTATCATATAGTGATATAAATACACGACAGAGGATAATTTATAGTTCTTTAAAGAAAAACGAGTCAACGAGACCTAGGTTAATGTGCATAGTCGTGACAGGTAGAGCCCATAAACAAAGTCTGTGCTGTCCTCTCATAATTGCCGTGTTCATCGTGTACCCAAACGGCTTACTTTGCGTAGGTAACAATTGCGTCGCCTATATTTTTCAGATCCGTTGATAATTAGGTGACAGAAAAATTCTCTATCTTGCTGCACCAATAATATTTTAGCTTGAGCCAACGGCAATCTAGGATTTAACAACACACATACATACTCTACTGGAGTGATGTTGAATAGCAGCCTATAGTCGCCATGTATTCTTCAGGGCCTTTGAGATAAATAGTTTACCGATAGAGTTTCTCTATCTTACCGCACCAATAATACTTTAGCTTCAGCCAATAACAATCTAGGATTAACAGCAGATAAACATGCGGACAAAAGACTGTCGCCCCTCAGGGTTGTCCAGTTCCTTCACTACAGCACCAAGTTTATGTTCCCTATATGTTCCAAGAATTTGTCCACTAATTTTAGTATACTTCCAGTTGAAAACAGCAGCTTATTTTTGGAACATAGACTTCTTATAGCACATAGATGGCACAGGAAAATTGTTGAGGTATATTTCAATATGAGTGTATTGACATGTTCCTTGTTATACAAACTGTGTAGTCATATGAAGCCACATTCTGCCGGAATGGATTTGTCAACAAACACAACTGCCGAAACAGGTCAGATGTAAATCTACGTAATGTTTGTGTGGGTAGTGCTGGTGATCATTTCTTCTTTAGGGAAATGCTAATCTGTATAGATATTTGGATATGCTTCAAAATCACGTGGTACCGGCTATCGTGCATTTGTTTCCTCATCCAGTCAACCATGGGCTACCTACAGATGATACATATTTTTAACAAGATGGAGCGCGGGCTCACTATGGACTGAAAGCTCGTCAGCACTTACATTAGGTTTTTCTACAAGATGAATTGGTAGGAGAGTTCATATAGAGTGGCCATCATTATCCCCAGATTGGGTTTCTTTTTGTTAGGTCATTTGAAGTCAGTAGAAAATGGAATAAAGACCCAACAACTTAGATCTGGAGTATCAAATAATGGAAACGGTACAAGACATTCCTAAAGCTTGGTAAGTCATTACTTAAATGTTTTCTATGATCGACTGGCACATTATCTACCAGCTGAGAGCAGCACGAAATTTAGACCTCGAGCTAACTTTGATTTTTTTTTTTTTTTTTGTTAAGGAAGGAACATTTTATTTATTTATTTATTTATTTTTCGTTTTATTTTTCTTGATTTAGCAACAATAATTTTATGCTTGTACTTTTTGCAGAGCTCTTAACGAGCATTATTCGAAAATGTAAAAATATGATGGGTATTCCATTTAAAACAAAAGAGCTGAAGTTTGTTTCGGTTAAACCGGAAGTACAAAACAGTCAATAGTGTCATTTTTGAATTCTCAGAATCCGGTTATCCACAAACATCGAGTTTCATGCAGTAAAGTACACGCTTCAAAAGTTATGCAGGACTTATAACAAACTGTGTGTATAAATATACATGGACAGACAGAGGACTACGTTCCATAATTGACTATTTCGTCGAAAATGAATGTTTTCAAGTGTTAAATGCGAGGGTCTATCCAGGAGCATATATTTGAGTTGGTCATTAACTGTTAAAAGCAAAATTAATTTTGAAGTCAAAATGGTATAAAAAGAAACTGCCAGAAAGTAAAAGAGATGAAATGTTTTGGAAATTTCATTTCAAGATTAACCAAGACAAAAGTTTAATCATAAAATATTTAAAAATAATCTAGAATATAGAGATAAAATGGAAATAATTGGTAAATACATATTATAAGAAGAAAAAAACTGGCAAAGAAGTCTTAGGGACACGAAAAAAGAGAGAGAAAAAAAATAAAGAATTGACTTTAAATCTGGAAAGACGTTAAGAAGGAATTAAAGAAAAGATGAAATTAGGTATATTTAAGATAGTTAACTACAAAAATATCAGAAGAGCGCACTGCATATCAGGAATCAAAAGAAATTAAGGAAATAGACAGATGAGCACATCAAGAGAGCTGGAATAGCTCTCTGATATTTACAAGAGACGAACAAGATAATGAAATCGATAATTTCAAATTAAATTACAATATTGATAAATTAAAATTTGAAGAATTATTGAAAGCATTAAATGAAAGTAAAAACAGAAAATAACCTGTAATTGATAACCTAAATATAGATTAAATATGGACTATTAGACATTTTAAATCAGTGCTGGTACCAGGATAAAGTGCTTTTTTAGCTTTTTAGACCACCACGGGTGGCCAAGGTCATTAAGGCGCGGACTCGTGAGCGAGATGTCTGGGGTTCGGTTTCCACCAGGGCCATTCTCTCTGACTGAAGTTTTTTTCAACGTTTTCCTCAGTCCTCAAAAATAGCAAATGCCGGGGAGGACTTTAGACCTAGAATGTTTCCTTCCTTAATAATAAACATCCTTTCCAATTTATCATTTCAATTCATGTATCATCAGTGTCCACCGCGCCTGTGATGCTTTAGCATTAAAAACGGAATTTACACACTATTAAAAAAATAGATTTTTAAAAAAGGCAACAGTTAGGAAAAAAATAATTATAGACGAATTGCCTTATTGTGTAATGCTTACAAAATATATGCTAAAATGTTAACACACGGTTTAAGAAGTGTAACAGAAACATTTTTAAAGGAGCAAATGGGATTTCGGAAACAAAGAGTCACAATGGACAGTTTCTTCATGTTGAAAACAGGTGATAGAAAAAAGAAAATAAAACATATATTCTGTTTGTTGATTATTGTAAAGCATTTGATCAAATAATTAGAAGAAAACTATGGAAACATGGAAGAGACATTTCCTGGAATCTAATTAAAATATTAAGGAACATATACAACAAAACCAAAAGCTGTGTAAGATCTGGCCCAATGCTAGAAGTAAATATTATCATGGAGGCCAGACAAAAATGTGCAATTTCCCCGCTATTGTTTAATTTAATATTGACAATGCCATACGACAATTGCAAAAACTTTAAATTAATGACAACTGGAATAAAAGAGATTTTATTATGGCCTCCCTGTATGCACATGGCCTACGGATAATTTCTGCCAACATATATTGCAAAAAGTTATATACGAATTAAATAAAATAGATAAGGAAATATAATATATTAACAACTACAAATAAAACTAAAACAATGACTTACATGGGCAATACTTCAGTGAGATCAAGAATACTCATAGAGGAACAAATAGTAGAACGTGTAAATTATTTTCATTATTTCGATTATAAGATATCAAGAGGAAGTAGATGTCGAATACAAAATAATGTAACTTGACCAGGTCTGCGGCACAGTAAGGACGCTCAAAATTAAAATAAGAAAACATTCTATAATAAAATGTTTAAAACAATTGCTACACCTTTATGTGTCTTTGCGACAGTGAGAGTTGAACTCTATAAAGAAGAGGGAAGTAAGCAAAAATACAAACAACCGAGGTGAGAATTTTAAGTTAATAATTAGATTGACGAGATGAGATAGAATAAAAAAACAAAACAATAAGACTAAAAGCGAATATTTGTAATATAAACGAAACGTTATATATTTTAGAAACAAATAATTAAAACACATACACCAAATGCCAACTGAAAAATGTCTAAGAAGAGTTTTAGGTTACAGACCACAAGGGTGGAGACATGACAAATTGTGGATTGAGGTTAAAAGATCGACGCTTATAGAGGAGGAGGAGGAGGAGGAGGAAGAAGAAGAAGAATGCCACCAATTTTTATAGTAAAGAGAGTTAACATTAAAAAAAATAATAATATACGCCTTAGACATGCACTAAAATATATGCATTTATAGACAAAATCCATCGAAATGTGCATTTATGCAAGATAGAGTACGGTCTATTCCAGTCAATAAAAACATGCACGATGTTTAAAAATGATATACTGGAGTTACAACGTTGCTTGCTCTATAACGCATACATTAATATTATTGTGTAACAGACAAAGCTTTAATCCCCCCAAATCTTAACATCTGTTTCTCGGATTAATGATTCATTCAAGATGGAATGATGCAGGTGTAACAAAATGTTTGTGTTGAACGGTTATCAGAGAGGAATGACCTATGCATCGAGCATTCTGAACCAGCTCACAAAGAGGTAAGTTCTATATGTTCGAGTATCTTACCTATCTTAAAGTCAAAGTTTCATTTTTACAGAAACGAAAACTAATTGCATTTTGCTTAACAGCTGAACAGTTAAATCGCATGAGTTTCAAGACGGTTTAGCCATAAAATAACATAAATATTCTCACATTAAGTCAGTTAAATACATTTAATGAAATTTGGTGTAAGTGACTATTAAAATAGATTTTAATAACCCTTTATGACAATGGAACATAAATAGCTAATGTGTATAGGCTCTAAGGCAGAACATTCCCGAGAATTAAGAAAAAAAGCAATGAGTTTAACATAACCTTGTGCTTCCTCTCTAATGTATCTACTGGTATATCTGAAATGCCAGTCTGAACATGAAGTAACTCGTTAGTTGACTTCATGATTTATAAGTAATAACAGATAAGTATTTATTCCGTTTCCCATTTATGTTAAAGACTCTCAAATAACAAACGCTTTTATTTCATGCCCACTATAGTATCATTTTTCATCTCTGCCATAGACGTAGCTATTTTTAAATGTCATTGTGTTGGTTATGTTAATATTTACCACCATATCCCATTTCAGGCAATACTCTTCTAAAATGTGAAACCTCTCTGTTATTCATCTCTTGTTAAAGACAAGCCTTAACATGGTCAGCATGCAGAAGTACAGAAATGCATGTACCGTTCACTTCAGGGGTATCCATTTCCTCCGCTAACAGCGCATCCGATATATCATATATAAATAGATTAAACAATAATGGAGATAGAGTACATCCCTGACGAACTCTTCTAATGGTGATCTACATATAGTTAGTGTTTGGACGCTGTGGCTCAGTTGGGGCGTCAAGCCGGAAGCGCATCAAAGTATGACAAGGTTTCGGATGTAGTGATTGGCGTGCGTTCCACATTTTGTCAAGAAACCTCCACCAACCCAACAAGAGCATCACGTCGTGGTTTAACAACAAAAGGGGCTCAAACTGTCGACGTACTACGTGATTATAGGGCGCACACGCTCAAAAACTTGTGGTTATCAGCGGCAATCTCTGCACCGCCTATGTCAGCTATGTAATCGATAATTCCATCCCCCTTTGTCGCTTATTGCACGATGATTCTCTTGTTAGATTGCTGGAGGTTCGTTGACAAAAGGTGAAACGTACGCTCATCACCATATTTGAAGTGTTGTTAAACTTTGATAACGCACAGCGCCCAAACAATTCATTTCCGGACTGCGCCCCCCCCCCTTGAAAAATTACAGATGTGCTCTGCATCATAACAACTAAGCATTGTCGGTGTTTTTTTTTTTTAATGAACTTATATTTTACAGTAAATATCAAAAGTTATATAAACCGCTGATTAATCGGGCACTCTGCTTCTTAAATAACGGCAAATACTCTTCCCTTCCACTGTTCTATGGCGCTTCTGGTTCTATTATGAGATTCTAAAGGTTTTTCTTTGATTTTGACTGTTCAAAGTTAAACTTGAAATGCCACATCGTTCATACTGCAACATGTTACACTCGGGTTGTTAACAAAGCGCCTACATAAAATTTAAATGTTATTCTAGACATTCTAAATTATTAACCTTCCTAACATTCATTTCACGGTTGCAGATCTCTAAATTGAAGTAATTTTTTCGCTCTTTCTGTTTGACCATCCAATGTGTAAAATTTTAAAAAATATATTCAATTATAATATCACTCCTGGTTACTTAAGAGCT
Source organism: Metallyticus violacea (assembly GCA_030762175.1). Classification (NCBI taxonomy): domain Eukaryota; kingdom Metazoa; phylum Arthropoda; class Insecta; order Mantodea; family Metallyticidae; genus Metallyticus; species Metallyticus violacea. The sequence goes on from CM060835.1 coordinate 115,383,677, forward strand.
CTGCTCTTACTTTCAATTATGCTATTGGATTTTGTTTTCTCCTATTCTTCCAGGTTGTTCTGTTAATTTTAAAATTTTATTCTTTTTATGCATTACATATTTTAAACATTTCGGTTTTGATTTCTCCTTATTAATGAACGTGCCCAGTAATATTCCACTATCGCATTTCCATCACACTATTATTTATCAACAAATTGACTTATCAGTCAGTCAAATCACTTCTCAAATTAGGGTGTAAAAATCCTAAATATGATTTCCTTCGGAATGGAAGTAAAGCCATGGGTCTCTTGTCACAGATTTACGGAAAGTAAAAGAACTTCAAGCCTGAAAGAAGAGGCTTCTGAGCAAAATTTATATGCCCTGAATTTAATAGGGCTCTAATTACCTGCTCTGCTAAAAAGTGTCTGTAAATAAACCAAATAAATAAAAAAAAAAAAACTCCTTGAACTCGCCACTTTTTCTTCTCTTCCTTGCGTCTTTTGCGACAAGTATTTTGGCACTTTTTCGCATTTCGTGTGATGGACATCCCTTGCAGATAAGGATTATCAGAATGGTAATGAGAGTCACGATATACATTGGTTGTTAGTTTCAACGCAGAACTCTTCTCGTTGAGTTGTAAACCCAAGAAAATCCTAGCAACAGGCTGAGAGCTATTACAAATCTTGTGGCATCTAGAAATCTTCAAAGTATCAACATAAACCACTGTACTGCTTTGAACCCAAGTGATGCCCCTTATACTGGTAAGTGAATTGCAAACGTTATGGAGTAGGAGCAGCTGAACGGTATGCTATCTCAAATATTTTCTTTTAAATCCGTACTTTTCAACTGCAGTGATCATGAAGTGAACGTGATTTTCAGGCAGATGAGGTTAGCACAGTCAATAATGGCTAATGTTTAGGTAAATACAGTGTGCATCGTTGAGCGAGCATAAGCAATAAATTTCATTGAGTTCGTACCCAGGATTGCTGTGTGTGCATTTGCTTGCATTAGTTGACTGCTTCGTAGGCAAGTTCATTTGTTTATTACCTCCTAATGTTTCTACTAAGCAATGCTCAAAATGCTGTAGGAATAATTTCTGGTGCTCAAGGACTTAGGCCGTTAGGCAGTTATCATTTATAGGTTTAATAACAAATAAATTTGCATTTTCTTTGGCTCAGAGCATCTATTTTCGAATTTCGAACAAATTGGCAATAGTCTTCTATATTTTCAATTCTACTTTAGAGTTACTACATTTTTAGTTTTACAATATTTATGCAAAACGTGTCCGATAACACCACCCCCGAATTTACTTTTATTCTGATTGAACACGGCAAGGTTATTTTAGTTACGGGCCGGCTGAACACGGCTTTGTAACAGGAGAAGTCAGTCCTCAAGAGGTAGCAGCTTATAGTTAGATTGATGGGGGCTTTGTCAGCGAGTAATTGTACGTTCATGTGTTCTCAGTGCTTTCTTTGTGTACAAATTGTGTGCTGATTATTTTTTTGTTAGTTATGCCACTACCTAAATACATGCTTGAAGAACGATGTTTATGTACGATACAAATGTGAAAATGGAATATTGCAGCAGATTAGCAAGAAAGTATAAATGACAAGAAACGTGTTTTGAGCCGCTGTGTTCTTATGGAAGAAAAGCTAGATGAAATACAGGAATGTTGTACGCAGATTGCGACAATGTATTGCCGCTTAGGGGCATCACTTTCTTCACCTCTTATAGTACCGGTTAGTTACCATTATTATTTATAAATTTAAATACATTATTTTATGCTTTCAGTAAAAATAAAAAGATTAACTTTACGCACAGCAACTAACTGTACCTATTGCAGGGATTGCACTTAGCCAGTAAGCGTTTGCGCTCTGTAAGCCCGTAATTCAAATATGTATGGTCTAGAAAACAACATTTTGATTACTCTATGACCTGTAAATTTGTTAAACTTTGAAAAAATGTTTGAAAATGTTTAATTTGACCCAAAATTACATGGAAAGAACTGAAAATTGTCAACACCAGAAAGAAGAATTAATTCGGATCTGTGATGCACATTTTTATTTTAAAATCTATTACCTCATATTAATGTTCTATAACACAACCCTCCCCCCTCCCGCAAAAGAGAACAAATGCTGTCTTGGATCCGAGGTCCAGGTTTCTTCACAGGCAGATCGTAGATTTACACCACACAAAAGAACCTCATACCCGCCATGAATTGAATGAGGCGCTGATGTTAAAGAACGTCTTTAAATAAACAAAGTAATAAAAAACACCAGGTAGATGGTAGAATGGTCCACATTAGAGACACTAGAATAAAAGTGTGACCTGAATATTAACCTAAAGAAGATAAGGAATATATTACAGTAAGCAGCTTTAAATCTGAAACTTGAAAAAAAAAAAAAAGTTAACATTATTAAAGATGAAAACGCAGCCCACCATGTCCCTAACCTAATACTGACTGCTCTGCCAAAGAGGAATTCACTGCAATGTTTCCGAGCGATATCAAATAGTTCTTTGCATGTCAGTACTGTTTTCTATAGGGGCATCAAACTGTGCCACTCGAATTTCTTTACACTAAATAAAATATATACTTTATATAAGTAAAACAAATTCTGCGTCCCCTGGGATATTGTTCAGGTTTCATTAATTGACAAATAAATGTAATTTACAACAGTATTAACTACATGTTCTTTAATCTAAAAAGAATATTTATTAATACGTATGTGAAAAGGATTCTCCAAATTCCAGTGAACTTGACCACAAGTAAAGTTTACCGTGATTCTCGGGTATAAAATATATCAATTGTAGTCAAACTTTTTATTAATGTTCAACGTCCGTTTTTATTGATGAGGTAATGGACACTGATGAATGATACACGAGATTTTTTTTTTGAGTAATGTTTAACGCCCGTTTTTACTACTGAGGCACCACAGGCGGGGACACTGATGATACATGAAATGAGATGATAAATTGGGAAAGGATATTTTTTAAGGAAGGAAACGTTCCAAGCCTAAGTTTAGGGTACCTCCCCGGTATTTGCCAGTTATGAGGGCTGAGGAAAACCTGCGAAAAACCTCAATCAGGGAGGACGGTCCTGGTGGGATTCAACTCCAGACCTTCCGCTCACGGGTTCGCGCCTTAACGACCTCGGCCACTCGTGGTGGTGATACACAAGATGATAAATTCAAAAAGGGAGTTTTAAGGAAAGAAATGTACCAGCTCTAAGTTTGGTGTATTTCTCCGGCACTTGCCATATATTACTTAGGAAAATCTGGAAAAAAATCAAAAAAGAACTTTTCAGGAATAGAGTCCCGAGTCCGCGCCTTAATGACCTCGGATACCCATGGAGGTCCGGTCATCTGTAACGGTAGTCAATCTTCAGCGAAAGTTGTGTTTTGAATTGTGTTTAATGTCCGTTTTTATTGCTGAAGCATCATAGGTATTAAATGGAAGTAAAGCATCTATACATGACCAGTAGATGACAAGCAAATGAAACCTGCTTTTAATACCATCAATAGTTTTAGTGTAAGCAATAAAAAGTTGCTGCACTGTAAAAGTAGCTGTAAGAAGAATAACGACGGAGATACCTTCTGCTTTCGCATGTGCTGCGGCGCACAGTTTAAAATATGCTATTGTCAAGTTGTACAGTTCAGAACAATGTTACGAACTCAGGTTATTCTGAAATGGAACGTGAACTCCGATGATGAATGATGGTTGCTCTCAACATACCGAAGTGCTTTAAAAGCTTTCTGCAGTTTTATACGCTGTTTTCTCACTTGCTTTCTGAAGATATTCCCCAATTCATTTGTGTCTCATGTAAACCACATCACCTGGGACCGAAAACTTAAAACTGCTGAAGCAATTTTACAGCAAAGAACTCCTAACCTTAGAATTGTGTAACTTTATCCAATGTCGCTTTTGACTTTTCGTAATTAGATTTCTGCATTATTTACTAATTCATACTGCAAACCAATGTTCTTGGTTGCTTTGAAAAGTTTTTTTCCTAAATTCTTGAAATTTTCAGAGCTCTTGGGGGCTCTAAAAATGAGGTTGCCCTGTTTATGACAGTATTTAGATCATTGGTTCTTTTATAGTGTTATTAGTGCATTGGAAGTTCGAACCCTCAGTAAGATTAGAAAACTTCCATTAGCTTTAGATAGCATTCCTGAATACACTGGAAGATCCCAGAAAACACTACATCTGAGCAATTTACGACCTAATGAAAGATCTCTAGATTCCCCAGTGGCTACACATTTTGACTAACTTAATATATTTATATTAGACCTTCACGAATCCAATTTCTTCATTAATTTCTTTTTTCTACCAGTGTTATTATGTAAAACTTGGAAGTTATGGTAGGAGAATTTTATGACAAGAATGTGAAACACTCGAATATTTAAAAAAAATAAACTATTAATAACAACGAAGAAGAAAAGGAAAACCCCACAACCATAAAATCACCCGCTGGCCACCTGACTTTGGAAACAAGTGAGGGGCAGGATTTCTGCACGTTCGTTTCTCAGAGTAGTTTCATCAACAAAGAAAATGCGAATGCTAAATTTGAAAATGTCGTCACATCTTAAAAAACCTCTTGAAGTGTGAATGTGCTTTAGTACATTTCGGCAGAGAACCTCATTTACGTACATCTGCCGACTCTTTTAAAGCATTATATGCTTTCATCAGAAAACATTATACGTGCACGATATTTCAGTGGTATCGTACTGGACAGCCCTGCAAGAGGTCATAGGTTCCATTCCCAACTAGTCTCTTTACTTGTTTTAATTTCACTTGTTTTACGAATGTGATTTTTTCTTATATTGCAGTTTATTTCCAGTGCCTGATTGATTTTATTTTTTTCGCCTACGCGTAATGGAACATCTTATCCAGCTAGTAGTAGAAACCATACTTTGAATCCACCGATGTTACCGGAAATTGGAAGCGGACCATTTTTATTTTCTGTAGGAATGCATTACATTCTCAGCAGCTAAGTTCTTCAGCCTGACTTGTTCTTCTACTGCAAACATTGCAAATAAAAATGTGAATTAAATAGTTTCTTTAGTTACTTCTGTAATAAATGTTAAAATTGTATGTTATATTTTTTATGAACACTACAAGATAATTGCAAGTAAAGAAATCGGGAAGGCAAAAGAAAGATAGCTCTACCTTACTTAGGAGTTACCTTTCTTAGAAGGTTTTTCAGTTTTATTCTGCCATCATGTTGTACGACCTTCAATTATTTATTTATAAGTGATTACTGGTAGCTATAGCTAGCAGGACAATAATGTCTAATGAAATAAAATCTTCAACCACAAAGTTATTTGATTTTTGAATGATTCAATGTTAAAAATAGTGATATCGGTTAGAATGTTATATAGTTCTAAAGCCCCAGTTCTGTAGTAAGCATTTTTTGTTTTGTTTTTTGTGAAATTTGTTGATATTTTAGAATTTGACAATAAGAAAAAGTTACTTCTGCGTTATATTTACAGCGCTTAACGATGTCTGAGCCAACTTGTATGCTTAACTAATTCCTGTCTAGCAGTTTTATCCCTTTGGACTAAATGCATGTACAGACACACCAAAAAGTGTCATCCGCAAAACACGCTTCCGAGGTTTTACACAGAAACTCGAAGTTTATTTTACAAGTAATAATTATAATTTTGTTTATTGTTTCAACATAACAAAATGCTTCAATCTTGGTTGTTCAAATATTACTAATCTTAAACTGCGTTATAGCGTCGTCAATACCCGTTGCAATATGGAAAATCATTTCCTTATGTTGTCCGTACATGAATCACGTAAGCTTCTCGGTCACTCGAATAACATTTCAATATCCTCTCATTTGCAATTGTGTCTAAATATATAACACTGTAATTAATTTTCGTCTTTTATAAGTGATTATGAAACAAATGTCACACCTCGCAATTTCATATTATTAGTCTGAAGAGAAACCTGCACTGTTTATTTGTAAATGTACAAGATATATTGTCACTGTTCGTGATAACAGCATCTTTCTAAACGTACGAACAAACACTGCACCCTTTTATTTGTAACGCTAAGGGACTAGTTAAAACATCAAAATACAACAGAAATAGTAGAATGTCAGACAGCGAAATTGAGAACGTTGGCTCCTCCAAACGGAGAATACGGGAAACTAAAAATAAAAAATAATAAAAATATAAACTTCCGTGCGATCAGTGATGCTTTCTCCCGCATCATTGTTGACCTTGTTGACGGTCGTATTCGTAGCGCAGCTGTTTCCGGGTGTGCGTTGCGTTGTTCATTTATTAATGCGACAGTATACATAAAGTGTTTGTTTATAATGCCACAGCGTGTCTTTATGTACGATTCATATGTGTTGACTCAGTGATGAAAGAATCATAGGACCATTTCTTTTCTTTCTTTTTTTTTTTTTGAGCATGCAGTTGATTTGTTACTTCTGTGAATACCATACTAACCTATTTTTTCAGAGAGTTAATCGATGGGGAACGTGATTGTGCATTTTTTCAACAGGATTGTACCACTGCTCACCTGCGCATTATTCCATGAGAGCAATTCACAACGTGTTTCCACAATACAGAGTTATTAGTGGGGATTTGTGGCTCCCCCAGTCCCGTCGATTTAACAGCCTGCTATTATTATTTCTGGGGTAAATTAAAAGAAAAAAAAAAGCCATGTGCAAGACGAACTCGCACTCCATACAAGAACTCAAAGATAATATTCGTCAGGAATTTGTCCGGATTTCTCAGAATGAACTACAGCAAGTGTTGAATAATTTCTTGAAGAGGAGCCAAAAAATGTGTAAAATGAAGGTGGCAGTTTCAACGCCTCATTTGATAATTTGGTAAGTAATGAGCCTCTTAAAATTGGTTTGTGTATTGTTGTATGGTTGTTTGTTTTATTCCCCCCCTCCCCCGGCTAAACGCCGAGACCCAGCTGGCGGGATAATCGGCTAATGAGCGCGCCCCCTAAGGCAAAACAAAACAAAACTTAAAGGCTTCCTATTCACTCCGTATACACACACCTAACATGTATATTTCAGCATTTTGCTTATGTTGCCAAATTTCTTCCCTCCATTAAAGGGGATAAAAGACAGACCCCTTAACTGCAAAATAATTTGCAGGCCCTTATCTGAGACCCAAGTCACGTTATAACTGTGATTATTTAATACAGTTTGGCTGTGTGTCCGACATCGGTTAGGTTGGATAATCTAAATAACCACAAATTCTGTGAACAATACTTATCTTCTTGAATGCTTATTGCTCTCGCCCAAACAAACACTCAACACTTCTGAAATAAACACGGATTTACTTAGTATTTCGTGTCATGCAAGTCAAAACTATTACTGGCTTCTGTAACAAATAGAAACTCAGTAGACGTATTTTAACCGTACAAATATGTGCCATTCCGGAGCAGAGAGACCTGCTATCAATCTCAAGAAAGCTTTATATTTTGTCTTCCTGATAGAAACTTCCTCAAGCAAGCGGCAATAGGATGGCTGGAGGACCATGACGAGTTCTTTCATTGAAGGGGATTAAATTGCTGAAGTCGAAGGGGGTCAAGTAGGTTCAAGTCGAGGAGGATTACATTGAAAGCAACCAGGTGTATTTAGACTTCAGATTTTATTTTCATGCGTCCGTAGGAAATAACCGAACGTATTTCGTTGTTTTGTTGCAATAAAAATAATTGTTGTTCATGTGGTATATTTTCTTTAACTGTAGGTAGATCTATTCTTTAATTATTTTATTTTAGGCGAATAATTATTGCTCATTTCGAACTTTATGTATACGCCGAAATTTGCTTATATTCTCTCTAACACATCTTTACATATCTCAAGAGCAAAGAATAACAATTATGCAGTCGAAAAGGGACCACTAATTTTCCTTTAAACCTAGGAAATTTATTATTAATTTGAATATTTTTACTTTGTGTAAGTGTTCTTTTTCTCTCTCCCTGGCTGAGGTTTTCTTGCAGATTTTCCCCTAATCCTTATAAATAGCAATGGCGGGGAGATGCCCTAAACTTAAGCCTGTTTCTATCCTTTAAAAAAAAATCCCAATTTGTCATTTCATCTCATGTATCACCAGTGTTCACGTGTGATGCCGCAGCAGTATGAACAAGCGCTACACACTATTTAAATGCTTAATTCATTGACTTCTACTGTCACAACCACGAATCGATGCCAGAGAAATCAACCAGTTAAACCCTAATACTCAAGTGTTTGTGACCTTCTTATAGTTCAATGATTCATTCTTCTGAATAGTTTTTACATAGATGTTCAAACACGGATCTACTTGCGCGCGCGTGCGTGCAGACCACATAACTGGCCTCATTGTCAGGGAAACATTTTCAAGTGGAGATGGAAAGCTTAAAGAAAGTAAAGATAAATGGTTCCCATAAAAATGAATAAAACTCCATGGATTAAGTCAGATATCTACTATAATTCATGCCCAAATATTGACTAAAATTGTGTTGACTTTGCTTAGTATTTATGAGTGGGTTAAATGATTCGATCTCAAGGAAAAGTTGCTTTATCTGTGGCTGATATTAGAAGTGGAAAAACTGTGCTCATTGTTGAAAAACCGAACCAGTAAAAGCTAACTATCTTTAAGATAATATATATTTGTCACCCCTGAACATCGTAAGGCCGCTGATATTTATCTCTTAATGTACTCAAAACAGAATACTGGGACACACCCATCAATGAGAGCCCTACTACAAGTACCTCTTACACAATATTTCTTCTTTTTGCACGATGCTTTTCTGGCCATCTCCTTCGAAACGCGGAATTGTATTCTTCATATTTCATAACACCTTGACAAATATGAATAAATGTCCATAATTCAACTGTTTTCTATTTGGGACTGTTCTGAACAAAATCGTATCGTGGCAGTACCATTGCGATGTATTTCATTATAAATTACCAACATTTCAAAGATCGTCGACGTTCTTATGTTTGTTTCAGTTGAAGTTATCTGTTACATTAATAAAGTGTTCGGGCCCCATAGCGCAACCGGTAGAGCATATATCTGCTGTATATAAATTCCTGGGTTCGATTTCCAGTTGGACATAAAGTTTTCTTTGATCAAAATAGTCCCTTATCATTCCAGAGATCGGTGGATCTATGTGAGCCTGCTATTGTTGTGTATCGGTTTTAAAAAAAACCAGTTCGCCAATTTAAATACTTACAATATACGGCATACAATATATACAGAAAATGAGAACAATTATATGGTACCTATGATTGCCGCAAAGCTATCTAGTACTGTCAAACATTGCAATTATTCTTGCAGCATTTTGTTTCCATTTGGGAAATTTAGATTCTTCAAGCATTTGTTTGGAGCAGTCTCAAGAAGGGGGAAAATTTCATTATAATTACATTGTAAACAATTCATTTCATATTATCATTATTAGTGCAATAATTTTCGACAGAACTACAGCGTAAAATGTTTCTAAGTTTTATCAAAAATATTTCCATTTCTACCATATGAGTAATAATGAAATATCACGTAGCTTAGAATGTTCTTCTCTGAAACATATTAACAAATGAGCCCTTTGATCACCTTCTACATAATCATAATCATTTAAAGCAAAGGTTCTCAAAGATAGTGCCGCGAAAAAAAAGTTGATTAAGTATGAACACATAAAAATAGGATTGTGTAAGTATTAAATGTTTTAGTAATGCTATTTATATTGCAAACATGTGATACAAACTCAAAATTTCAAAGTTTTCTGTCAATTCAATGGGAAATGTGCGCTTGTTTACTTTTGCACAATTGTTCAATTTTGGAAACCGAGACAAACACTGCCGTAATTGAAAGTCTTTCAAGTTTCTAATTTTGAATGTAGAGCAATGCCTGAAAATTCCTGTTCGTACCGGTATATTGTTGAGAACTGTTCTACATTAGAGATGTGCCGCCATATTTCTCGTGGGGAAGTATGCCGCGAACAAAATGTTTGAGAACCCGTGCTTTAGATCATAATACTTCTTTACGTTGTACTTCTTTACTCGCAGTATTTGATTATATAATAAACATTTAACGCTTTTTTCACTCAGAATCCAAATATTTGCTAGATATTGATACTTGAAGTTACAGGCAGGGCTGTGCCCTGTGTTGCTAGCGCCCGAGCGGCTAGCCAGATCCGAGAGACAGCGGAGAGAGCGGAACTTATCCACACGCACTTTACTTTTTAAATATAAATGGATAGGGACGGGTAAATCACTGTATTCAGGGTATTATTGGCGGGTGAAATATTGTAACGGTGGGAAATGTCCTGGTATTCCAATTCGCAACTAATTCATATATACACACACTGATCTAATCTGTCGGCTAACCTCGGGTTAATCCTAGAAACCAGTGGATCCAGTGGTTTAGCGAGTAAATCATTGTAATTGTGGCAAACCTTTATTAGGCGAGTGAAATATTGTGACGTGCTCTTACTCGAATTCGCAAATATTCATACATACACACACTAACCTAATCTGTCGGCTAACCTCGGGTAGCTAGTAAATCATTGTAATTATGGCAAAGTGCTCTCATTCTAGTAAAGTATTGCAATTGTGGCAAATCTCCTTAACTCCGTCAGATAATAATTAAAAAAAAAAAGAAAGAAAAAGAAAAGAAAAGAAAAGAAAGAAAGAAAGAAAGAAAGAAAGCATGGGGCAGTAGTATTCGAACCCACTATCTTCACAAGTGTAGCATGGTGTTCTATCCCTTATTGTTGTGAGCTAGTGCTCCGTTGATCCTGAAGCGTTATTATGTAGCTAATAGCTGTGCCACACTACCTTCTGCTCTTTCCACTGTCGCTCACTTCTGACTAGCCGCTCGGGCGCTAGCACCAGCCCACCTGTAACGTAGGAATAAGCCGTTGCTGCACAAATGCACATGCTGGACGCGGAGCAGTAATTCAGTTTCAAGCTTAGGAGTCCCCGGACAGGGTAGTGGCATGCCACGGCACAAGTAGGTAACCTTGGCATGACTGGTTTAATGTTACCTCACGCATCACAGCAGGTAAGTGTTCTACAGAAAGCACAGCGTTTTTGTGATATATACCTTATAGGGAAGTTTGCTACTATTTCTCTAAAACACTCTTGATATTATTCCATTCTGAACTCTGTTTCGTGTAAAGAGATATTATTATCACTCAGTATATTTTAAGCATATACGTTACACGTTTGATGGAAAGGAAAGAGCTAACAACGATGTGCAGTTCTGTTCGTTATTAAATGCGATGTAATGGTTGTTATTATAGACCATAACACATAGCCAAACTGAGGACAGACAAGATTAGGTTACGTATAGTTCTTCGTTCAATTACTTATCCAAACACTGCTCTCTATTGACACAATTAACAAATTATCGATTGTAGGCGATTCTAATACATTACATATGCCTAACATAGCAACTGTGAAAATAAATTGCCCAGCCCCTCTTTAGAAAAGTTGTAGAGTTATATGAAGCAGAGCTTATTGCTCAAGACTGTGCTGAATATCAGCAAACTGAAACATTATAAATCTCATGTTTTGGAATAAACTAACATGCTATTTTGATTACAATAACTTGATAAACTTTAAACTCTAACGAAACCATTTGTTTACTTACATCAGGTTAATGTCTTGACTTCTTCATGTGGATGAGCAGGTAGGTTCACTTGTTTTCGCACATAAGCGCCACACGTTGCTATTACAATGTCTTTGAGCAAAATATACGCATTCATGAATGTAATACATGTACTGGTATGGAAAACGTTACAAAATCGATCACCAATATTTCTATCTAAAAGCATAAAAATAACTGCATTCGTCTCTACTAGACATCACAAGTAAACAGTCATAGTGAATGAGTGAAAATTGGGATATTCAATAATCATAAATTGTCATAGAAATTAAAACTGAAAACAATATATTCGTATATGTGACAAAATATATTGTTATTATTAGCACTTTTTATGTTTAATAATGGTGACAATATACACTTTGCTGAAAATGATAATGTTCTATTGATATTATTGCAGAAGATCAATGCTCCGAGCATGGAACAATAAATGATAAAATGTTGGAAACTTAAAATAAAATCCCAAGACATTTAGAACAGGTTCTGACAACTATGCTAAATAAAAATAACGTTTTTCAATATAAAATAAAACTTAATTTAAAAAAACTCCCAAAACCAATCCTGCACGTATTACAAGTTCTCGTGCATATAGTGAGTCAGAAAACAAACGACTGATGCATCTATTCTAATAGTGAAACAATCTAAATAATTTAATTATTATATATTATCTATTTAAATTATTTAATTATTAATAAATAATTTAATTAGTAATTAATTAGTAATGAGTAAAGTGAAGACACACACTAGCTTAAATACCGAAGGAACCAGTGGTTTACTGCGGTTCGCTAACAGCCTGATGGCCTCCGCTCGCATCCAATTCAAGAAAAATACAAGCAAACAAACAACAAACACCATGCGAACATGTTGGTATATCGCAAAATAATATAACAGTTAGGTTGCCACTCTGAAAACCAAACGTGGAATCGGTCAAGCAGATGCACAACCTTAAGACAAATCTGAAGGTAAGGCACAATTCCGCCCAGGTGTTGTAAAATAGGACATGCGGCGGAACAGTGTTATATCTAACTTCTCATTTGGCACTACAGCCCGGGGTGAGCCTTGGCCTGCCGCGGCGACCTGTTCTTCGAAGTACTATATAGTAAGAGTATATAGGCGTAATAATAATAATAATAATAATAATAATAATAATAATAATAATAATAATAATAATAATATATGCACTCATTCTTCTGTAATTAAATTCGATTAATATTTGTACGTTACTTTATAAGTTTTTATAAATTTATAAATTTTGGTTGAGTGGTGTATCTACAAGGAAGTTTGTATGAAATTGATCTAACAGTACTTAGGCACATATTAAAGTCCTTAATCCTTCAAAGCTGATATGTTTGCAAATAATAGTTGATAGCTATTTAAATAGCTATAACCAATCTCAAAAAGAGCAATCAATAAGACAAAACATGCATATGACAAGCTTCTCCAAAAACGTTGCCACCTGGCATCCTGTGTAACAAAATCGGACTTAAAATTAAAATCTTCAAATGGTGTTTTGAATTTGACAATGGAAATAGTAGAATATACATGCAGATGAATACTTTATCATTAGATGTTTCTTTGTTAATTTACTGCTACAAAATAATACATTACAAATATTCTTCTGGTCTAACTTCTATATTCTTAAATTTTTCTCTTTCTATACTAGTAGTTAAAAAAATTGTAATTTTAATGGTAGAGAAAAGAGCAATAACATTAACTAGACTATAACTTTTGTGTTTGTGACAAATCTGTCTGAGTCATCTAGGCCTATTGATAAATGTTTGCATACTGAAATAAGTGACAAACCTATAACATGTAATTATAACATAAGTACATAAAAATGCCTAGCTAAGGGATTGAGAATCTTAAGAACTAAACAACTGAATAAACTGGTCATAATTTTAGGAAGCCAGGCTCTCTTGAATCCATAGAGCAAGCAAAGTTCAATTAGAACTGGTCTATCCTAAACTTAGGTATTCATTTTTTACACTAAACTCCACTCACTTACATGAAAGTAAGATGCGTTTTGGGAGAATCCCATCTTCAGTTGCTCACTGAACCACCATTACTCGAAACGATGGCTAGACACCTGGATGTTCCTGTGTTGGCCTCTGTTGGTTGAAGTAGGAAATTACTGAGTTCATCCATAAGAGGAAACTGGAAGTTAATTAGATTTTCTCTATTTTTTAATATGAACATTTTTTCCCAAGTGGATAACTCCAATGGGTTGTGAAGATGTTTCAGCTGTTTAATTTATGGTTTTAGAACTGGTCTGTTAATAAAACAATGCAGTTTAAGTCAGCAAGGTAGAACAGATAAAATAAGTATTGAAGTATTAGAATTCAGAATGTAAAGTGAATGACACATCTATTATAGCCAAAATACTTTCAGTAATGTCTTTTATTTCAGATTGTATGAATGCTTATTATGTCTGCCCCAAAAGTTGAGCAAATCACCAGCCCAGTGACACTAGGAGAAGGCCCACACTGGGATCATGATAGCAAATGTCTGTATTATGTTGATATAAAAAACTCCATGGTTTTTAAATATAACACTCAGACAAAGAAGCACACTTCTGCAAAAATTGGTAAGTTTTTTGTTTGTCACAGCTATTCGTGATGTTAAATTGAAAATACATTTTACATGATTTATCTTTTTCTGTGTCACATATTTTAGAACATCCAATAACATACATTAATTGTAATAAATCTATACAGATGGCATTTTTTTAAAAATTACCTTGACATAGGTACAACAACATTATTTAGTAAAAAAACATGGTGGACTTTTGTAACAGTGATGTTTAATACTAAGAATTCAAAATGATTGAGTTGAATTGGTACCACTTACATCACTAATATTTTAAAAAATGAAAACTAAGTTTCTGGAGCTAATTGCTCAATCTAAAAGAAAAATCAGTAAAATTCACCATGGAGAGAGAATGTAACAGACAGCTACCCTTCTTGGATCTTAAAATAATTAAGAAAGAAAATCACTTAACATTTGGTATATATAGAAAATCTACTCACATTAATAGCTGCATTAAATATAATAGTTATAGCCCAGTTCCCCATAAACATGCAGTACTAAATAATCTTGCACACAGGTTGGTGAATGTCCCCATGAACAGAGAAGAATATGATTTAGAACTGAGCAGTATAATAAATATAGCTATAGAAAATGGTTTCAAACAAGAAGTGGTCTATAAGAAAGTAAACAGAGCAAGGAACAAAAAAAGAATCAAAGACATTACTTATTCCCAACAAGAAGAAAATAGAATGTACAAAAAATTCACATATCATCCATCAGTCTTGTATAAATTCCAAAAAATTTTCAAAAAACATAACATTATTTTAGCTCCAAAAACAATTACTCCATAAAAAATATACTAAATTCTAAACTAAAAGAGGCTATTCCACAAGAGAACAAATCAGGAATATATTAGATGAATTGTAACGTTTGTAAAAAAATAATATTGGAAAGACTAAAAGAAGAATAAAAACAAGAACAAAGGAACACATCAGGAACATAAATCAAAGACAGGATGAAAAATCAGCAGTGGCTTGGCATTTTTGGAAGGAACAACATAATATTAACAGGAATCCCAAACTACTTAAAATATTACAGGAAAAACAGAACTTACAGTTTGGGAAAACATTTGTATTTGGAAGAACAAAAATCATGTTTTCAATTTTGAAATCCCACCAAATGACATCCTAATACAGAAATTCATCCAACCTTCACCAGAGACAAATCAAACCACTGCGAAGAACAAGGTTGGCAGTCAATCTGGAACTGAAGATGGGAGCGATTAGCTCCAGAAACTTAGTTTTCCTTTTTTAAAATATTAGTGATGTAAGTGTTACAAATTCCACTCAATCATTTTAAATTCTTGCAAAACATTATATTATTTTTTAATGCTCATTATCATCCCAGTGTTTCCAAATCCTTATTGCTTATACAAAACTAAAAACAGAAAAAAATATGTAATATTTCTGAAAGAGGCTTTTAATTATGGACTATGAGGAAAACAACACAATTAGAAACTGCAGAATATGTTACAGAATGAAGTATTTACATTGTGGCTACAGTAAATAAATATGTTTCAGAATAATTAGTTCTGGCCTCTCTCAGGTGATGCATATCAAGAATATTAGGTTACATAACTGAATTTTGGCCGTTACTCTTGCAAACTCTTTAGCCTTATTTTAGAAAATAAATAAAAACATATCTAATTCCTATAACATTTAGACAAAAATTGTTGGCTATTTTTTTTCAATCATATTTGATGCCTGCTGCACTGCTTTGGAGATATTTGTTAGGTATTAAACAATTTTTGTGACACAAGGTAGCTGCCTTTCATATAAATGCTACTGTAACAGATAATTTGTCTCAAAGACATTCTATTTATAATACTGAAGAGTTAAACATTTTTAACATCATAGACCTATTTCATTAATTTTTTCCCCATTTTGATGTGATATTGTATTTTAATGGCTTATAAAATAATTTTTAATTGTACGTTATTAAACATTTCTCTCACAAATGTGGCTATTATTTGGTTTGAAAACAGAATTTATCATATAAATAAGCAATGTTCTTTTTGAAGTCTTTAGTCAGCTTGATCAGTAAGATTTCTATTCTTACTGAATAGAAATCTTATCCTTTTATAATGTATAACACACTATTTTCGCAAGATATTAAAACAGTTTTCATGCTATGATAACCTGTTTTTCAACCCATTATCTGATTACACCCATTTATTAGAAACAATGCTCTGGAACATCTTGCAGAAGGGGGTCCTGTATCATTAATCATTCCTATTGAGGGCAAGAAGGACCAGTTTGTGATAACTGTCGGTCGGAATGTTGCTGTAATGAAATGGGATGGTGAGAGCCCTACACCTACTAAAGTGGAAATTGTTGCAACTGTTGACAAGGAAAAGGGCAAAGAAAATAATAGAATAAATGATGGAAAAGCAGATCCAATGGGACATCTTTGGGCAGGTAAATACCACATTGTCTTGCACTCATACTTCTAATCTCTATTATTTCAGTTTTTATTGCTTTTCATTAATATATCTCATAGACTGGTATTAATTGTAAGGTAATACTGATGTTCCTTGTTACCAATGGTAGTTTTTTACTCTTGTAGAATTAGAGCTAAAGTTATTTCAAACATGTTTTTACTGTATTAACTTCATATTTATTAATTTAAAATTAGTTTTTTATTAATATTTTTTATTCCAAACATTTAATGGTATATTTACTAACTTAATGAAGGGGCATTTATTAATCATAAATAAATGAATAAAAATATTTTATGTTTTGTAGCTTATCTTAAGGCTTATAGCTATTATTTTATTGACATGTTAATATTTTTAATAGTAATAGACACTTACATTTTTATATGAATTTTTTTAATAAGGCACCATGGGTTCAAGTACTGGGTCACCTGTGGAATTTGTCAAAAACGTTGGTGCACTCTTCAGTTTCTCCAAAGAATGGGAAATAACAACTCATGTCACCAAACTTACTATTGCCAATGGACTTGCTTGGAGTGCTGATCTTAAAACCATGTATTATATAGACTCCATCACACGGGCAGTTGATGCCTTTGATTTTGATGCTGAAGATGGAAAAATATGTGAGTAGACTATTGTTGAAAAAAAATACTTAGGTACAGGTTTCAAACTCCATATTATAGATATTAGCCAACCAACGTACTACAGCATCTTCTTCTTCTTCTTCTTCTTCTTCTTCTTCTTCTTCTTCTTCTTCTTCTTCTTCTTCTTCTTCTTCTTCTTCTTCTTCTTCTTCTCCTCCTCCTCCTCCTCCTCCTCCCCCTGCTCCTCCTCCCCTCCTTCTTCTTCTTCTTCTTCTTCTTCTTCTTCTTCTTCTTCTTCTTCTTCTTCTTCTTCTCCTCCCCCTGCTCCTTCTCCCCTCCTTATCTTCTTCTTCTTCTTCTTCTTCTTCTTCTTCTTCTTCTTCTTCTTCTTCTTCTTCTTCTCCTCCTCCCCGTGCTCCTTCTCCCCTCCTTATCTTCTTCTTCTTCTTCTTCTTCTTCTTCTTCTTCTTCTTCTTCTTCTTCATATTATTATTATTATTATTATTATTATTATTATTATTATTATTATTATTATTATTGCTCCTTGACATTGTAATTTTGATTTCTGATTACTTCTTTTATGAAAACTCTGTTCATAAAATGATGTGTAAGGTGTTTTTCTGAACTGCCTGTGACAAACTGTACCAATTATTTGCATTTAATAAATATACTGACTTTCAAATGTTGCATTAAACATTGTGCAGATAATAGTAGCTTTCCTGTATTCACAGCAAACAGGCGCGTTATATTTGACCTGCCAAAGAATGATATTGAAGGATTTCCTGATGGAATGGCCATTGATTCAGAAGGAAAGCTGTGGGTTGCAGTGTATATGGGGAGTAAGGTGCAGTATCTATTTCATATATATTAATCATTAAAGATTATTTCTCTTTCCTACAGCAATGGAGCTGTATAGGGTTAAAGCCCCCAAGAGTTCAGATCCATATTTTATTTGCTATCTGATGTTTAATCAGATAGCAAATCCTAAGGTTTAAGTTTAAAACCTACAGAGAGCAAAATGGTTTTATATTATATTATTTTTTTTAAATTTAATTTAATTTAATAAATAACAAGGTCCAACTGAAACCTGAAATCTGGACTCAGGAAAAAGCTCACAGATTAAACCTCATCATGAAGTCTAACCTCAGACATATTTCAACTTATATTTTACATTACACTGCACAAATTAAAATTCTGAAGCTAAAAGTAGTAATAGTTTTTTAAATTTAAGGTGCAAGTACAAGCATGAGAACGAATTATTTAACTATTTAGCAAGAAACTAAACTTTTGGAAGTGCCAAAATACACAGTGCCTTTATTACACTATGCAATCAGAGTTTGTTTGCCCTGGATGACCTTCAGTGGAGGGAAATTCTCGTTAAGACTGAAGTTCCAGTTCCAGTTACTCAGGCCATTGAACTTGTTCGGTCGTGTTTTTTTAAAACAGTGTTTAACGCCCATTTTAACCACTCGGGCACTACAGGCGGTGGACACTGGCTTTTTTAGGAAAGGAAACATTCCAAGCTTAAGTTTAGGGGTATCTCCCCAGCAATTGCCATTTATGAAGACTGAAGAAACCTGGAAAAAACCTCATTCAGAGAGGACGGTCCTGGCGGGATTTGAACTCCGACCTTCCGCTCACATGTCCACGCCTGAACGACCGCGGCCACCCGTGGCGGTCAGTGTGTTTTATCACACCAGCTTTTTTCAGTTGTATTTCCGGCACGTGTTAGACTTTCCACAGTGTTTTTCTTTTTTGCATCGGAGAATATGTCGATAGCGAGATATACGCTAGAACAGGGTTCTCAACATATGGTAGGCGCACCATTAATCCTAACTTTTGGTACAGGATAAAATTGCAGCTCTTATGAAAAAACTAAGCTCCACGATAACATAAATAAATGTTGGAAATACATCTTCCTTTCCATTATGGGTGCTTTGTTAACTGAAAATGAAATTCCTCTTCATTGTGAACTAGCAGTGAATGTTTAGGAGCACCTTTAGAATCTCATCTCAAATTTCCATGTATAGCTACTTCCCTGAAAACCTAGATTCAGAATGTTGCATTAGAGACCCGTTTTCTATAGCTGACACCTTACCAGAAACCTCAACTTTTTCCGAGAAAGACGAATTGATCAAGCTATCACGTGACGGAAGTCTCAGGCAAGTTATCAAGAAGATGGATTTAACAGACAAGTTAAAGGCTGGCAAGAAAAAACGAATAACGAAAATTTGTAAAATTTGTTGGTGTTTCTGACCACTTACCTTTGCGAATGTGGATTTTCATTTCTAATGTATATAAAAAACAAATGTAGAAATAAGTTGAATGTTGATTCCGATTTAAGACTAAAATTAAGTCAGTTGAAACCAAACATTAAAGAACTGTGGTTAGCTAAGCGAACATAACCTTTGCACTGAAACAAAAGTGAGTCGAAAATTAGTTAAATTAGTGGAGTTAATAGCTTTTACTGATATAAGTCTGAGTACTGGAGTATCAGTATCTGGAATATGTGTTTGTCGAAGTTTCTGCATATTTTAACCTTAATAAAATTAATTTTTAAGTCATTTCACATCCATTGATTAGAAATAGACTGAACAGTTTCTTCTGCAATAAATATCTGATTCTAAATGCTACATACAAGAAATAACTGAATAAATCACTAGATTGTTATAGAGAAACAATAATTTTGACATTTGAACCCAAAATCACGCATATTCCTCGTAAAATTTGTTTACTGATACATCTAATATCCTGCGTTAAATGTTATGGTTTGTTATTGGAAAAGGTTGATAACCCCTGTGGTAGAACAAATAATATTTATTTACGATTTTTGTGTACAAAAGAAATCATACAATTACTGTAGGAGATAATTTCGTGCTAAATTTCTAGGACTAACAGATCCATCGGGAAGTGCAATTTCAGATTGTTGAACAAAGTTCCAACCCAAGGTGTTATAAGGCGTTATCATTGACAAGAACCCCCCCTCCAAAAAAAAATCTTCGAAAGTCTTTAATATGGTTAGCTCAGCAGCAAGTTAGTGTATCTGTTGCAGTGTACGATTTGCGCCTTTACCGCTCCGGGAGGGGAGTCCCTTAGTGAGTTAGCAAATATATATAAAGCAACTGTGTATACACTAATTTCTGTATAATTGCCTGTTATTTACCTGTACATAATTTGTGATTACTTTCTTAATATATCATATTACCGAAAAAGCAAATTTACAAAATCAGACTATACGTATTTTAATTGACAATTTTGTTAGATAGACGAGATAAATGGGACTGCTCCTGAAAGTGCGATAGTTTGCCGGTTGGTTGGTCAAGGACACTGGTGCTGTGACTTGTTTCATCTTGCTGCAAATTTTCCGCATCTGGAGGTTCATTTATTGAAATGAAAAGTAGTTTTGAAAGTGTCGGATTTCACGGATCAGTCAGGGTTTGATTCTTGACACTAAATCCACGTTTACATTCAGCCCTTGTATAATTTTAGCTGATTTCACAAGTTCTTTCACTTAATTGCAGATGTGTTGAGGATGATCTTTATAGTTGCGAAAATCTTAAACTAGTGATACACAAGCGCTTTCATTTAACTTAAAATCCACCTTTTTACATAAACGAGGAATTGGCATGTAACCATAAAGTACACGTTTACATTCGTCTGAAAGCCACGTGTCTAAATTTAACACGGCTACATTCGAAAGAAATGCAAGTCTTCAAAACGGTTTGGTATTTTCAAAGACTGAAATTTTTTTTTTCGAAATATTTGAAAATTTTATATTCATAAGACGGTTCTTTGATTGCGACTCCTTTGAACATGAGCTTTTTCTTGCAATTCTTGCACTATCATCTTAATAAGCGGCGAGTCATTTGTTTTCAATGCGTCAAGAGTTTATGGTCATGTCAACATCTTGTTTTGCTCTAAGAACTGAAGAAATTGTATATTGCATTATAATACTTTCAGAACTTCTAGGATCTCATAAAATACACTAATTCTATTATAAGCAACTACTTTGAGAGATATTTTACACATTCTGCATTTTAACATCTCGCAGTTGATCGGGAACCATCATGACTCAGCTTTCCAAAAAGAAGGAGAACTGTGACTTTCAAGAACAACATTAAATGACGAAGCAACCCAACTTAACGTCAAAAAAAAGGCTCTGCGCGGTTGAGATTTGAGTTCTTGCGAAATCTCCTATAGCAGTCTTTATTTTTTGGGACTCTGAAAAAACACATAATATAAGGAATCTAAAAAACGCTGTATATAGTACATATCTATCATATCACGCATAACATCATACACAATTCCATTTTGTGGTTCGTACAATGCACGACAATTAATGCATTATGTAAACATTAACGCAGCAGAGCTCCCTTTGTAAGAAGCAAACATTATTGATGCACCGTCTGTTGCGATACTCCAGAGGTGTATACCCACCCACCTTAGCCACTTCGGCTAACGATATTTCTGCCACCAGATACGTTAGTGTCTACCCCTTCCCCCTTCTAGTTGGTGAGGGGTAGTTGTTATCTGATTTGAGAAATATCGTTACCCGAAGTGGTCAAGGAGAGGCATTTATTTTATTTATTGTATACATACACATAACAACAAAATTTTAAAAAATGACGAACTGTTAAGGTTAAGTACGCCAAAACAATCAACTTAACGGTAAAATGATGGGAGAAGCTTTTGGTAGCAAAATTAAGGTAGTGATGATGGAGGAAGCACTTTGGTGGCAAACCTTTGAACTAAACGTTTGCTACATAAACATGTTTCATTCACCACTATATTTTTCACAATGGTAAAAACACTGCTCACAAAATGTTTTCCCGCTCAAAAATTAGTTTAAAATATGTCATTTTAGTAAACGTTACGCCATCGTCACTGTCTTCGTCATTTGTGCTTTCGGTTCGATCCTCGAAGGGTGTGGTGAACAGCAAGTCCGTTGAAGGCAAACATCTCGGCGTTGTTGAAGGTCCTCACAAGATTTCGGTTGAGATCAAGTTGATGTCCCCGCTTTGTCAAAATCGAGTGAGATTGTCGCCACCGGGTTGTTTCGTACGCCTTGTTTTTACTTTGGTGTAAATTTTACGACGTGCCTCCGGTAGTCGTTTCTCAGAAACGCCTCTCCTTAGTACTTGATGTAAAAGACAAAAAAGTTGAGTTGGTTGACGAGCTCTGCAGAACGATTGTTGAATCTTGTGCATAGAAATACTTCTCATTTTCGAGTCGGACAAACGGTCTCGGCCTGTTCTTGGGGAGATGACCAGGCGTCTTGCAGACGTTCTGCTGTAGAATAGACACGTAACAAAATCAAAATTACGTGGCACTTCATCTAGTTGGCGTAGAGCTTCGTGGATCATGTTGGCTGTTCCGGTAGTTTCTCAGTACTAACGTTGATGATGCATATTTTCCACCAAAGTTAGCCAATCTTTGCCTATTTTTCCCTTCTCCCACACAATTTGAGCCTAACTTTGCCTATATTGCCAAACTTTTGCCATAATAGTGCAAAGATAGCCTATATTTTGGACTTACAGGAAAAACATAAGTTAATTTAAGCCGAAATTTCGCAAATTAGCACAAATTTGTTAGCAAAAGTCAAATATAGTATACTTTTGGTCGCAAAAGGCAAAGATAGGATAAACATTGCCGAAATAAGGGCCATATAGGTCACAATTAGGAGGCATACGAAAATATGGGCTTAAATTTGCCGAATTAAGGCAAGGATAAACCAAAATTAGGCGGGAAAAGGCAAAGTTAAGCTAAGTATGCTGGAAAAAGCAAGGATAGGGTAATATTTGGAGGAAAAGAGCAAAGATAGGCTACATTTGGCAGAAAAACACGCAAAAAGGCAAAGATATTCTACAGTTTGCAAGAAATGAGAAATAGGCAAATATGGGCTAAATTTGGCCGGAAATGAGAGAAATAGGCAAAGAAGACTAAGATAGCCTTTTTTGTATAGGAAATAACAGAAATAGGCCAATATAGGCTAAGATTTACAGGATATAAGTATAAAAGGCAAATATTAGCTAAGATAGGCTAAAGTTAGCAGGAAATAAGAGAAATAGGCAAATATAGGTTAAGATGGTCTATGGTTTGCAGGAAATAAGAGTGACAGGCTAGGATAGGATAAAGTCTGCAGGAAAATTCGTAAAAAGACTATAAATAAATTATGGTTTTTCAAAATAATTCAAATCCCAGATAGGCTAAATTTACTCGAGAAAAAAAAGGGGGGGAATTCAGGGAGGAGATTTAGCCTATCTCTGTTTTGAGTTATCCTACAAATTTGTTAATTTTAGCCATTTTTAAGCCAAATCAGCCTGTCCTTGCCTTTCTCTATCAAAGTTTAGCCTATTTTTTTGCCTTTTTCGACCAATTATAGACTATCGTTGCAGTTTAGCCTATCGGCGCAATTTAGCCTATCTTGAACTATTTCCCATATTACCTGCAAAATTTAGCCCATCCTGCTCTATCTTTGCCTGTTATTCTTATTTTCCTGCAAAATTTAGCATATTTTTGTGTATTTTACGTATTTTGTGCCAAATTTAGCCTATCCTTGCAAGTTTTACATATTTTCGTGCAAAATTAAACCTAGTTTTTCTTATTTTTCTAATTTCCTGAAACATTAAGCGCGTCTTAGCCTATCTTAGCCTATTTCTCCAAAAGTTAGCCTGCTTTTGCCTTTTACACCGGATTTAGCCAATCTTTGCATATATTCCCCAACTTTTGCCGTAATAGTGCAAAGATAGCCTATATTTTGGAGTAAGAGGCCAACATATGCTAAAATAAGCCGAAATTACACAAGTTTAAAACAAATTTGTTAGCAACTGGCAAGGATAGGCTAAATTGTGCCGAAAATAAGGCAAATATAACTTCTTTTGGTCGCAAAGGGCAAAGATAGACTAAATAATGCCAAAATAAATCCCATATAGGTGAAAAAGGTGCCACAACGAATGTACCTTGTGTATTGAGTGTAATTCATTGTCTCAAACGGTTCCCCGCAAACGTCGATGTGAAGCAAATACTTTCGATAGGCCATTGTTTGATTTTTTCACCTCTTTTTCTTCTTGCGACAGGTGATGTCGGTGACCATTCGCTTTAGGCTTTCTAGTGTCCTCCAATTCTCAATTTTCAGAGTATGCAGCGTCCGTACATTTTGATGGTAATGTTTAGAGAACCAAATACATGCTTAAAAATCGGCTGCTTAGCTGCAACTGTGTTAGATAACACGTCAAACTCTCAATTATAGGTATTGCCTCAACAAGTTTCTGCCACTCTGTCGAATCAAGGTCCACCACGTTGCGTCTTCCACCTTGGGTCACCATGATCTGTGATGGCATAGACGAAAACTCTAAGTACACTAACTTATGCTGAATTCGATCCAAGAAGAACATACGATAGAGGTCCAGGCTGCGCCGCTTCGCCCTTTTGCTATGCAGCGTCTTCCTGTATCGGGGTGCATTGACGTGTGGGCCATCGTCCGTTAGACCATAGTCCTGTTGCAGGGATGTGCTGTGCCTTGCTGCGTTGTCCTGTTGCTGTGGGCCGTCCTGTAGCTGCTGATCGTTGTCTTGTTGTCGGGCTGCTTTGTACCTGCTCAAAGACACTAAATAAAAACGATCGATTTGTAGCGCACTGTTCTTTGCTCAGCAGACACACACATGATGATGACAACTTATCTGTCCACCTCTCTGAGAGCAACGGACAGGCGGAGCGTAGAGAAATCTAGCTTCTATGCTGCCACATGCGTCTTCTAAAAAAGTGAAAATACCAGATTAGCAACAAATGTAACTAAGCTATTCATCGATAAAATGCATTATTCGTATAAATAATAACATTTAACAATTTGTAGCTAAGACATACATCCTTGTAGGTTTTTGAATGACGTTATCGTTGTTCTTAAAATAGCTAATGCTGAATTTTGGAAAAAAAAAATCTCTTTATACAAAATACGGCGACGATGAGATAGATATAATGAATGACGTAATGACCATAGGTAGTACTGGTCACGACTTGCAACCTTCTAGTGTTGTGAGTCCAGCGTGTACCATTGATTGAGAAAATTTAGAATATGAGGCTAAAGAAGACTAATTCCGTAGCTATCGAAAAGTTACCCTCACCCATTCTTTGCAACAAAGATGCAGATCTAATGTTTGCCTGGTTTCGTGCTAGGATTGGTGATGGCGACAATTGCTGTGGGAAGCTATTATGTAAGTTTAGCGAAGATAACTTATCACTAGCGTACACGCCTAGAAAGTGTGAGCGCGTAGAGCGGCAAAAACAAACAAACAAACAAACAAAAAAAAACGCGTATTTGTAATGTATTCATAATGCCAAAATAGTTCTATTAGTATCAGTTTCTATAGTGCGAGGTATCTCTGCCAGCACACATTCCCGTGGCTTTGTACCGAAATGTAAGACTCGTTGGCACTTATTAATCTTGCCACTGGTCGTCGACCATGGCCAAAGCCACCCTCCTGGGGATTTGACCTGTGAAAACTTCGTTAAAAGTCATGGTACTAATTCCCTTTGGAATGTAGAAAGCGTAAAATCGAACATCTTTGAGATGGTACTTGGTATTACTTTTTGCTAACACTAGGTGGTTGATGACGGTTTCACAGTTTTCAAAATCAGTCTAGCATACGGAAGTTTAGTATAGACTTTAAAGTCCTTTATCTCCGAAAATAAATGGAAATGGGCGAAGAAGGCGAGAGTTTAGTGGTGACGCGCACGTTGTTCAGGAGCAGATTTTCCTGATTAATGAGTACATTGGAAAGATTTCTCAACATCTATATAACTTTGCTTCCTTTGGTATAGCCAGCACGCAAATTAATTCCTTGATTATCAGAATATGCGTCCATTTTCCTCCCGTGTCCTTTTTCCAGAGCGTGGACTCTATTCTGGTGTTCAAAAATCTTTCCAATAATTGAGTAGCGTTTAAATGTACGTTTTATAGGGCTGAAGCATGCAAAAGATGACATTGTTGAATGATGCTTCTAGCTGTTGAAACAATGAGTTTAAAATATTGTTGACAAAGGTTACCTGTTCATCTTTCATATTTCCCTCAGTGTCGACTATTCGTACGAACAACTTTCTGGAAAGATGTTTGAAAATGTAGAAGTTGTATTGTCGGTGAAATTATCCATGGATGCATTACTCACGAGCGTGAGGGAAAACGGGTTTGTTTTAATCATACCTAATCAATAGCTGAAGCCAGAACCCGCGAATTAAACTTGTTTGTATAACCTCGCCACTTAGCCAAAAGTTGCTTATTGCGACCACAATCTCAAGTGCCGAATATTTGATCTACTTTGAAAGATTTCGGAAGAGCAACCTTTGGTAGCTCTTCGGAGTAAATGATGTCATCTATAGCTTCGTCGTCCAAGCCCTTATTATTATTATTATTATTATTATTATTATAATTATTTGTCGTGTAATACTTTACGTAATGTTTGGCTAAACTGTTTTAAAGGTTTTGTTGATAAACTGGGTTTCTTTTTCCCTTTGGAACACCTTGGGAACGCGGTGAGAAAATATAGTTTTAAATGCCTGTGTAATTTTTCTGCCTACTTTTGATTTTAACGCTATTTCCCAAGCATATTTCGAAAAAACGTTAATCGCCGTCAAGATATAATCGTAAGTTTTATTGTGCTCTTTAACGTTGCTCATTACATTTAGTTCCACTACCCAAAAGTCGTCCATATTGGTCGCGTTATAATTTCTAGTAGAAAATCGTTTCGTTATCGGCTTGTGAAATGTATAACTATCCCGGGTTTGAAGAAAGAGCTCGATCTTGCATTTTCGTATGCCCGTGGCCTTGCGAAGCTTGTCTGCTGTACCAAAGCCCGCGTAGTGTTCCGGCTTGAAATTGATTTTTTTTTCAATACGTTTCATTCCATCATAGTTTACTTATATATTACCGTTCCCACAATTGTCTGAGAAGGTTATAGGAGGAATTTTTTTTTTTACCGGCAAAGACTTTTATCTCTCTCTCTCTCTCTCTGCCGGTTTCGATTCCACCTTTACTTCAATATCGTGGTACATATCACATGTTTTGATTCAAAATATTGCCTTACTTGTGATTTAAGATCGACATGGTTTTTCGGAAACTGCCAGTGAACGCTGCACTTTCTCTGATTAATTGAGTAATTGATTTGTATATGAGCTGGAGCTTTTCAATAGATTTTGGCTGTGAAGCTACTTGCATACCGTACTTTAATTCAGCAAAATTAAGTCAATTTTGATACGAGGGCATTACCCAGTAAAGCTCAGTATGGAAATAGAAATGTAGGTATAAAACCGCCTTTCTGTACAATAAACTTTTTCTTTAAGGAAAATCGTTTGCTGATTAACTTTCTCCAGCAATTTTTGTGTTTCTTTAAGCGCTTCAAGCATTTTATTGGCAAACTGACATGCCCTCTGCACACATTGAGTACACTCACGGAAATGGCCTTTATTAGCTCCAGATAGCGCCTTTCAACCAGGCTTTAGCTAGCACCGTCAAGTTTGCGTGCTGCCTTGCAATCAGTGGACTACTCAGTTTGACAATGCTCAACCTGCTTGTGTCTGTACAAAATGATGGAAACGAGCTCGTTTATTTAAACACTCGGCAGGGGGAAATTTTTGTATATTGTGAACCAGAGCCCTTCATTCCAGATCCTTGTGGTGATAAAACCTTTAAAATGTGATCAACAAAAGCTGCTCGGTTCGATACCCGTACTGATATAATTTCTAATTGGGTGTAAAACAAGAAAGCATTTCTCCCGGGAGGACGCTGGTTCGATACTTATATTGAATAGGGGTGTACTGCGTGCAATCTGGTACTAGTTATCCGTGGGGATTTTATAGCCTACTCAAACACCTCTAACAGAAACCTAGAGTTATTTGGATCGATCTGTTGACACAGCTTATTAATTAGCATTTTATCTTTAGCGTTTTTAAATACGACAGTGTTATTTGTATTTAGAGCTATAGTTCGAACTTTCTTTCCTTGTGACAACACGTTTTGTAGTATGTAACTATTCAAAAAGTTTGTGATGCGAATCTCTAGTGAATAAAATTGACACGATTTGAGCGTCTGATTCGTTCATTAAATCGTCTAAAATGCCCAAATCCCCTTCGTTAACAGCCTCCGCATCTGTTATGCCCGTTTGGGTCTCGAAACACGTACTTGGTTTAGGAGAATATACCGGTGGATGACAAGGGTTTGCGAAAATTTGACCTGCAT
Organism: Metallyticus violacea; assembly: GCA_030762175.1. Classification (NCBI taxonomy): domain Eukaryota; kingdom Metazoa; phylum Arthropoda; class Insecta; order Mantodea; family Metallyticidae; genus Metallyticus; species Metallyticus violacea. The sequence continues at coordinate 115,412,102 of CM060835.1, forward strand.
TACTAATTAAACCTTTCACAAATGTAGATTTTCCACAGCGCAAAGGACCTGCAATTAACATGGTACACGGAAAAGTACATTTCTTCAAGTGATGAGTTTTAGATATTGCGATATAGTCAACCCCAAAACGACTGGTGCAGAGACATCTAATTGCGCCTTTTTTGATACTCATCAAAAATTGATGCGAATCACAGCTTTAAGCCCGTACACATTTGTTGACCACCATCCTATAGGTTGTCATCGAAGGCTCGGAACCTCTGTAACCAACACTTCTCGAAATATGGGTGCCTTTCAGTACCACGGACATTGTATAGTCCCTTAAAATGGTATCCCTGATGACGTCACAATTTAAAATTTTCATGTTTTCGGAATTCAGGGTGACGCCTTTAATTTACCAGAGAAAATACGTCTTCTCTCTACACTTAACCTCTGTGGTATAACTTTTTGGGCTCGTAGATTAAAACCTGGATATATAAGCATTCTTACCTTACCGTATTCCTCTAATTCATCTGTCATACAGCCCAAAATGGCCCCGCAGGCGGCATACATTCCCCCAGTCTATATATGGCAATAACAGAATCTGTATCGAAATAAGACACGCGTTCACCCAATCTCATAAGGTAGGAATATAGCTCGATTCTTGCAAGGGCCATTGTGAATGCTGCTATAATGTGTTGTAGAATTTAATTTTGGATTCTGTTCTATGTGTCCACACCACGTACATCTCCTCCTCTGTAGCAGATAGGTAAGACTGTACCTCCACACTTGGGTCATTAAGTAGGCCTATGAGCCTCCAATAATCTTTCACAAGCTCATAAGTACATTGCTATTTCGCTAACCATATTTTCCCCAAATGGAGTTTAACACGAGTTTTGCAACTCTCACCTCTCAGGATTGCTTTCAATGGCGTCTTTATTCAGCGCAACGCCACCCTTTTCGAAAAATCGCTCGGTATACTAATTTTTCTTGGTAGGAGTATCGCAGTTCTTGGGCCAACCAGAGGCTTTGGTTTTAATTTTCGGAAAGTAATTGACATAGTCCTGAAAATGGCCCTTTTCTCCAGTGGCGGGATCATAGCGCATCATGTCATATTTTCATATTTCATACACATGAATCATCCTATAACCTTTCTCAAGTGCGACTTTAATCTCGTTCACAACCAAAGTACCTGTCACATATCTTTCATTCTCTGTATGCCTGCACTCTGTATGATTCTCCATCTCTGCGCATGCGTGGCACAGTGGAATCATAAGTTTACTGTTGATAGGCAATGGCAGGATGGGATGGTACAGTCTTTCCGGGGAAATATTTTTATATTTTACAGTACTACCCTTTACAACTTCCAAATTTGGAAAATTATCCACGTGAATTTTAAGATGACCCACGGGGTAAGCTTTGGTCTTATTGTCAAACCGGTACATACTGCACACGCCATAGTAAAACATTTTCATATCTTCAGAAGCCTCGCAGTAGGTTTTCATACAATTTGTACGTCCGCCAAAGAAGGCATCTCGGGGATTGAGGGGTTCGGGGTAAAAAAAAAGATTTGGCAAATTCGGTCAGAGCCCCTTCAGCTTTGGACATGATATTGAACTGACATTACCACATCTCGGTCACGTGGTTGCCAGTCTCTCACATCATCTTCATGACCTTTATGGTGTTCTCATATCTGGAGGCCATGGTTTCATTACCCGTACTGTATAGCAATGAATTCCTTATCGGGTAACATCGTGTGCCGTGGTAGAAACAGTGAAAGAAATTATACATTTGTCTTCTATCAGCTTTATGTCCTAAAACTTCAATTTCTCTACATCGGAAAGTATGCTGTATGGTGACGGATTGTTGCTGCTCCATCCAAGACAGCCAGATGCATGCTATTCGGGATTGTTTATCAACTAAGCTGTACCCACCTCCTGAAATTAGCGGAATTTTATTTCAGGGGTATGAATCGCTTCCTGTGCGCGTTCATGCATACTTGCGCAATGGTGAGGCGGGTCAATACCGTTCTCGTCAATGAATTGTTTCCTAAATTTAGAAACTCTCAGACTCAAGAGAAATGCGTCCATTTTGCAATAAGCTGCTATTTATTTACTCAAGTAAAAGATGTAATTAGAGAGCTCCTCATGCCATCCGGACGGTAATATTTCTGATAAGATATAGGACCAACATAACTTTCGTTTTCCATTGTGTGAATGGGAAAGGAAAACAACCTTTGCATTCGAGAAGTATATAGGCTTTTGAAAAGCGTGACAGTGGCATAGGGATGAAATTCAGCGAGTATAGCAATGTTACGTTGCCACACTTCATCCTGTAATTTTTTCTCTTACATGATGAGCTTCGGTGTCCAATTAAGACTATTCATGTACACTTTAGCAAGAATTGCTCATCGTAGGATCATGAGAGTTGTGCTGTAAGGACAATGTCACGGGTTTCGAACCCGGGCTGAATGATGAGATCAAACAACTACTTCACTAAGTCCTTGACCAACACACCTTCTTTAACACCACACCATGTGCAACAAGTTATCTTTTGAGACTCGCCAATGCATAAGCTATAGGTTTGATACAGCACGCGCAGGTTCGGTACATGTTTATACACGTACGCTTCAGCGGAATAAGGAGAGTTCTACATACACGCGAAATCTATGAACACGAATACATAATGCTTTCGCAAACTGGGAGAGTTGTATGGCTGAATGTAGCACTCATGGTTAGCATCTATGTGGACCTTACAAGTGCTGCAAAACCTTTCCCCGCACTAGTGAGGAGTTTTTCTAAGCTTCATATTCACAAGTTTGTTGCACGAAAGGCAGACTTTTTCCACGTTGCACCTAGACATGATTTTAGAGTAAACATTTCCCCCGATTATTGAAACATGCCTGCCCATTGAAATGGCGATGCCACGTGTCACATCCCACGTACCTATCAAACTGTGGCACCGCTAGCGAATCTTGACATAGTTTAGATAGCACCGGTGTACTTATTTTTCATTTTGTGAGGGAAAATTACAATGTCGGCAATACCATTTACACTTGAAGGAGCCGTGAATGTTCATAATTGCATTAAAATGACCATACAGTATTAAATTAATATGTTAGCTGTTATTCTTTTTTGGTTTATTAGAGCACATTTTTCCCGCTGTATCGCCAAAAGATTTTACACACTGCGATGGCTCTAGCTAAAGAAAGATGATCTTTGTTCTTGATTTCAATGATCTCTTTGTTTACTGTAGTCATTACAATGTTTGTAGCACGAACCAGATACCTCATTTGTCCAAATACACGAAATTTTGGCCTACCCAACAACATTCCTTATTTTCTCTACATTAGTTTTTGAACTCTTGACATCGGGGTTCACTTTACCGAACCCATATACGCTCGTGTTAAAGGGCCTAGCAGGTTGCTTAGTATCACGAATAATAAGTCCTATAAAATCAGGCTCATTGTATAACAAAATCTCGTTGGTAAATGTTAATAACCTGTAAACACTTTAGAAATACATCGAGTCGGATCTGCATCTTCGGGCATCGAAATCACCACGATGTCCGTTTCGGAATACCCGGATAAAAGTTCTTTAAAGTCCTCTATGCATGGTTGGCAATTTCAAAATTAGGTTGCAAGGCTAGTCTGCACTTGTCTCTAGTCCTAACGGTGCCGACGGAAGACATGCTTCTGCCAGTGCAAGTCATGGTGACGCACCTGGTTCGTTAAGGAATTAACCCCAGAAGAAACAGTGTAGATCTAGGCACTTTAATGCCTCGAGATGCATAATTAAAATTGCAGTCGCCACGTCCACTTTTATACCGGAATCCCTTTCACTTTTCAGTGAGGTTACGAATTTGGTTTTCTCTGTCGCTCATTTACCGACACGCTTTAGCCGCGCCCCCTCTTGCTTTTCTGCCAATGAAGGTTTTTTATACTGCACATGTCCTTCCCACCAGAGGCAGAGAAAGTAAGGAGCGGGGGGGGGGGAGTAAAGATTGCCCTTTGAAATACCAGCCTCAATCATACATACAAATGTCATTAGGGTAATATCCTTTTAGAAAGTATTCCAAAACATTGGAATGCCATTAGGGAAATTTTATTTTAGACGAGAATTTGTAAACATCGAAATGCCATTAGGTAGAAAGCCTTTCAGACAGTAATTCTTAAAACATCGAAATGCCATTAGAGTAAATTCCTTTTAGGCAGGAATTCGTTAACATCGAAATGCTATTAGAGAAAAATCATTTTGGACAGGAATTCGTAAACATCGAAATGTCATTAGGGAGAAAGCTCTTACCAGCCTCTTGAGCAGGTAGAAACCTCCCGACCCCCGGCGCGCTACTGTCCCCTGCACGCTCAGTAGACACTAGCGAAAAAAACTCCCGCTTGAGTTAGTAAATGCAATTTTATAATTTCACGGCTTATTTCTTAAAAATATTGTAAAATAACGAACATTTACACATTTTAGTATTGAAACATAACAATAAGTAGTATTCTGTGACAGACTAAAAAAAAATTTTTTTTTCGCAACATAACTTATTTTTGTAAAGTTAAACAGTTTTTAGTTTGCAGTATTCGTTTCTGTTTTTTAAAAGTCGTTCACGGTAAGAAAATATTCTTTGATTGCAACTGAATATTTTTATAATTTACTTTTTTGTATAATAAATTACTTTTTTGCAATATAACTTACATTTTGCAACATTGCGTACTTTTTTTGCAGCTAACTTACATTTTTGCAATATAACTTACTTTTTTGTAACATAACTTAACTTTTTGCAACACAAACTTACTTTTTAATCACTCCTGTTCATTAAAAATCAATCGAGTGGCAAAAATATTTTTGATTGCAACATTACTCTTTTTATATAGTTAAACATTGTACACGATACGTTTAGGTAAAGCAGGTGTAATTTTATTTATAAACATATTATTGGGTATTGTTTAGCAATTCGCGATCGTATCTGTTCACCATTTCTACCGTCATATAGATATGCGATGTACATTATTTCCTTCAGTTAATTTACATGTCCAGACAGGTTTTCGCTAGTCCCTTTATGACATCACGAGAATGTTCGGAAAGGCGCGCAACACCATACAACCTATGCCCTGATGACATCACGAGTTTGGTTTTCGGACAGGTCTGCGACAGAACACTCATGCCCTCATTATGCCACGTGCAGGCTCGAACAAGGTTTCCGCTCCCCTCTTGGTTTTCCCACTCCCCCTCTTGCAAAACGCTGTCCAATGTGCAACACCATCTTCAGTACTGAGAAATTACCGGAACAACTAACATGATCCACGACGCTCTACGCCAATTAGATGAAGTCTCACATAACATTGATTTTGTTACCGTGTCTACGCTACAGCAGAATGTGCCATACATCGTGCAAGGCGTCCGGACCATCTGCACCAAGAACAGGCCGAGAACCATTGTCCGACTCGAGAACGGGAAAGAAGCATTTCTATCCACTAGATTCAACAACCTTTCTGCAGAGCTTGTCAACCAACTCTACTCTTTTGTCTTTTACATCGTGTACTAAGGAGAACGGGTTCTCAGAAACGACTACCGGAGACACACCGTACAATTTACACCAAAGTAAAAACATGAGGTGCCAAAAAACCGCCTCGCAACAATCTCACTCGATTTTGACAAGGCAATATCAACTTAATCTCCACCGAAATCTTGTGAGGACCGTCAACAAGATGCTTGCCTCCAAAAGTACTCCACTACAGGCTCGCTGTACCACCCGTCGGCGATTTCGTCGTCCCAGGAACACCACATGCCGTTCACCACACCCTTCGAGGATCGAACCGAAAGCAGCAACGACAAAAACAGTTGCGATGGTGTAAAGATACCAAAGTGATAAGTTTTTGAGCGGGAAAACTTTTGGTGCGCGAGTGATTTTAGCATTGTGAAAAAAATAGTGGTGAATGAAACATGTTTATGTAGCAAACGTTTAGTTCACAGTTTTGCCACCAAGCGCTTCCTCCACCATTTTCCCATTGAGTAAACTGTTTTGCCTACATAACCTCAACAGTCTGCCATTTTTTTTTTTTTTTTTTTTTTTACTTTTGTAGTTATGTGTACATGTTCAATAAATAAAATAAATGCCTCTCCTTGACCACGTCGGGTAACGATATTTCTGGTGGCGCTACACACTAGTGTATACACAACTTACCCACAAGATTTTTTTAGTACACCATATTGTTATACTTTTCAAGAGCGGCTAATACCTTCTCCTGTCACACATCTTAAATCAGCAATATCGAAAAAATAATTTTAAGCAACCTCCTCAAAGAATAAAAAGAGCATATAATATAGTATCATTAGAAATGTTATACTTTGTTCTATCGTGATACTGAAGTTTGTATTCGATTCTATAATGAGCTGAGCAAAATTTTTTCCCTGCCATTTCTTCTCCTATAAACATAATATTTCGGCATGCATGGTCAGAATGAAGCATAGTTACAGATTACATTATTCAATGTTTGCAGTTCCATTACTGCAGGATACTTCTGTTTAGCAATTATACATGCAGATCTGAACAACGAGCAGTTGTGTTTACTTTTTCTTGATATTGCTTTCCCCTCAACTTTTCACTTTCACTCGCAGATTTTTCTGTTTTTCTTTACTGCGAATGGATTTCTATGAATTTCATGTGTGATTTGCTCTTCGGGTAATCACCGATTTTATCAGTTTTTTTTTAATTATTTGCTGAAACACAGATTAAAACGGCATTATCAATATGCGCACATTGCATACTTTTCATTTCAAGTTCATGAACATCCAAACTCACTATGCATATTACTAATCGCAAGTTTTTGTCCGTTATAGACAGCCACGTCTTAGTCTTGTACCAGTTTTGAAAACGTGATAAAGCAACACAATTTCCCACTATATTTCCTACCAAGGGACGTCTTACAGTTGCCGAAAATTCAACTCTCTCATTGTTAGCATGGTCGATATCGTTTTGTTTCTTACATTCTTTCTTCCTATTTCAACTCTTTTAGCGCCCCTGCTATTATTCTGACTGTCAACTATTTGCACACGTTTCCGGCAATTCACTGTTCTTGAAGAACGACGAAATTTTAGTTTGTTTTTGCGACAAACTGATTTCGTTGAGATACTCAAAACTAATACCAGCTGCTTGCCTCGCACGAATTAACAATGATTGCACACAGTAACGGATCGTAACAGATGGAAGCACCAATGACACAAATAGAATCAAGATTCCGTTTTAAAATTTTTAAATACATAGCGTAGTTTCCAAAATGAATGAGCAAGGCTATGGACCCATAATATATTTGTTTTTAAATGGATTTTAAAACTAAAGTAGCTAGTACTTTCTGTGTAAGGTTCTGCAACTTTAAATTAAGTGTTAAGTTACATAGTTTGCATATCCAGGGAGCGATAAATAAGCTTCCCTCGTTGGGATGGGTAATTTAACATGAGAGGGTGGGAATAATTCGATTCAGAAAGGGGGAAAACCACCTTCTCACTGGAAATCGCAAACTGATTGGTTGGCAGTGTCTTTTCAAAAGGATACGAGCGTATCAGACACTTTGAGCATCTACTATGATGGTGAATGTGAGTACAACATTTAATTAATTAAAAATAGCAAAAGAAACAATGCATTTGTGAGTTCTAACCACGCAACATTTCCCCCGATAGGTGGCAAGATTTTTATGCAGTAACTTCCCGTCGGCAAAATAAATATTCCATTGCATAGCGGAATGAAAACCTTGTACAGAGCTTTCATTTCGACGAGCGACCAGTTTAACGGGGATTCACCTGCCCTGTTTCTAACCGGTTTTGTTCCCCTCACTTCCCGCCTCACCGTGTTCTGTACAGGAGTTTAACGTTGTGAGACAACGTGCTTCAGTGCTATAGTGTGTTCGTGCTGTTTATAATGCCAAAAAGAGCGTATACTTTATCACATAAAATCTTCACACACGATTCTATGTGACAAAAAACTCATGTAGGGAAATGATACGCCGATTTGTAGACAGATTCCATGTTTTTCGCGCGCCTCACAGAAAACGGTTCGTTATCTTGTGAGTATTTTTAGGGAAATGGAATCTGTTCTTGATATGAAACCGAAAGTAAAATGCAGTTTCCTTACAGAGGAAAAATTCAATGACATCGGAGAAAAGTTAGAATGGAATGGAATGGAATCCAAAGATCTGAGAAAGCTTGCACAGGAATCATGAATTTCGGTTTGGAATGCCACTAAACTTTTACAATTAAATGCCTAAAAGATAACCGTAGTTCAGGAACTGCAACTACGCGATAATATGAGTAGAGTTAATTTCTGCAACTGGGTGTTGAATAATGTTAATGTACGCTCTATTTACCCGCGTTTAATTTTTTCCTACGGCCGAAGTATTGTATTATTTACATGGCCATGTAGCTACTCATATCGATAGATACTGGAGTGTAGAAAACCCCATTTTGTACATGAAATGCCATTGTATGACCAAAAAATTGCCCTATGGTGTGCTGTAGAAATCTATGCACTTGATTTTAAGGGGCTTTGAACATTAATCTCCGCCGGCAAACAGCATGCTTCCCGGCGCTAAGCAAATCCTCGTTAAGCCGGCCAGGCGTCCGAACGAGGACTCTGTACTTTAATGAGATAACCCTTTTGAACCAACTAGGCGCCACTTAAAAATTATAGGTAGCAACGTTTGAAAATGATTTTGCTTTCAGGTCTATTCACAACTGAACGTAGACACAAACATAACGGGAACACGGAAGCTTGTGGTCAGGTTATTCAATGGGATCATGCACAAAGATTGATTAAGCATAGACATAGACCTAACCATGGAAGTTTTCAAACTCCAAGTTTGTATAGCAATTAAAATAAATATGGAGGTGGAGGGCTTCGGGTAATAGGATTCGTTCGTTCACTTTTATTAATGGAGTAACTAGGTTTAATGTGCTATCATACTGCGTATGAATAGTTCGGTACTTCACCGGGTAATCAGCTCTCATTTCACTTACCAGATTATTGAAATCTCCTTGGTTAATTCTTCTTAGATTCAGGGGATGAACCCACCAAACGTTGGCGCCGATGTGTCCGTTTTTTTTTTTTTAAATATATAATACCAAGCAAATTAACTGTAGCTACCGTTATTTACTTTTGCATAGCTTGCCATTTTAAATCAGCTGTTGATTCACTTGTTCTCATTAATGTTTGAACCTAAGCTTCCCTATTCCATGGTGAAAGCTTCAGTTGTGAGGTTATGTTTTATGTTTGTCAAACATTACGTTTAATTTTAATTGTGAATGAACATTTCCCCATCCTCTGGTTAAATTATATGTCTGTGTATGTCGACCTTAGATTTTTATGAAGTACAAATGGCATACAAACTTTCCGTAAAACTTGCTAATGCGTTGTTTATTAGCCATTAAAAAAAAAAGGATGCATAATCAGAATTTTAAATTATACGAAAGCTTATATATATAAAAAGATTGCATTATTGATCATGTACGTGCAGTGTTGATATTTGACATTACAATTTACATAATTTTATTACAATATATACATAGTCTTCAGGTATGTAGTTATGTCATGTGATAAGCACATGGTGGACTTCTCTTCCACCAAGTCCCAGTACATAAAACATAAACAAAATACAGGATGATCAAAGCTGTTTCATAAAGTACTATGGGAAATTGCCTAGCGGTTGTCTCCAAACTAACGAAGATGACTGAACAACACTACCACGGGCTTTAAATGCAGTGATTTGTTTTTTCAAAATAATAAAATTAATAAATAGTGGGAAATTAATTTACTGGCTTATTAATAAAAAACTGCTCAAGTTCAGACTGTTCGTCACTTTTTATGTCATCTCTTTAGGCTATGGTTGTTATGAGGGTATTAACTTGTAGGTGTATTAAAAAAAGAAACTTTTAATTGGTGAATTTATTGCTATTAGCTGCATAGGGTGCAACTGTGTGAAGGGAGTAACCTGGTGCATTTTCTATTTGATGTGCAAATATGAAGAACTCTTTATAGTATAAAATAAATGTTGCAGGCAAAAGGAATTTAAAAATTTAAAAAAAAATAATTCATTCTGACAGAAATTATCAAGTGCAAAATTGGCTGTTTTGATATATTAACAGTATTGTATTAAGAAAAAACAAGCTTTATAGTCTGGTAGAATTCATAAAGTGATATTTCTGCATGTTTCTTTGTTATATTCTCATTAAGTCCAGATTTTACATCATTATATCTTAAAACACAATTTTGGACTTAGTGATTTCTGCCAGAATGACAATATGTTTGTTGTCAGCTTAAGACAAAGTTATTATATAGAAATAAGTAATGCAAGGGCAATATTAAGTTTGTAAATTGTTTTTATTTACCAATAGCTCAAGATGGAAATCACTTGTGTTGTACAGTCTGAGAGTAAACATTTTCAGTCCTATTTCTGTCTTGTAGGTGATTCGTGTGGATCCCAATACAGGCAAGTTATTGGCAACGATTCCAATACCAGCTCTACAAGTCACATCTGTTGCATTTGGAGGCCCACTACTTGATGAACTATATGTTACAACAGCTAGACATTTAATTAGTGATGAGGTACTCAAAAAGTATCCAGGTTCAGGTGCTGTGTTCCAAGTGAGAGGTATCAATGTGAAAGGGTTACCAGGACAAAATGTAAAAGTTTAAAACAAATAGAACAAATACGTTAGTATGTATGCTGTCACACCATTGTAACCTATGCTCTAAACAGATTCTTGAAAATAAAAATAATGTGAAGATGTTCCATGTAAGAATATGTATACCTAGAGGAGATAAATAAAATGATCTTCCAAAAATAATTTCCTTAAATCACATACCATGTTTCTTATTATATAAAGCTGCATATAAAGAAGAAATAATGAAAAATTTCTTGGATGCATTTAGGTGCATCAATTTTTTAAGTTATATAATAAAACTTTGCTTAACCAAAGTCTATCTTAACCAATATGCTGTAATAAAGTTATTTTTCGAATATCTCTCCATATATACAATGTAGAAATATAGAATTGCCATTGATTCCTAATAAGGTGTTTGCTATTCTCACTGCCCACACTTCAATGCCCATTTAGGAATGCAGTAACTCTACTTTCTACACCATCAATTTAATTGTGATGTTTTGCAACTGGCTGGTGTGGGTTGAATGAAAGTTATTCTGTTTCATACTTGGCACTCTTGTCCACTTACCCTGTAAGGAATTTTTGCAATAATTCTGGAAGCTTAAAGGAGGCAATCATGAAGATCAGAGTATCAACAATCAACTAATGTAAAATTTTTTAAAACTAAAACATTTGGTTGTGAGGACATTATTGAAAGTGAATTAGATTAGTGGCTAATATTCAGATACTGCAAAACCTTAACAAACAAATATGTAATGACATTATGGATGCTGTGTTTAGTAGAGAGATGAAGCAGATGATGGATATAAAGCACTGGAGGTAAAGTTTTCATGAGGTTATTTAATTACTTCAAGTATTAAACAACATTTTTATAGTGTATAGTAAATTTGGTGTAGCAACTAAATTAACTGCTATGTTGTTTCAGGTTGTTTTACATTTCATTGAACAAAGTAAAAAACTGATACCTGCTGATATTTTGCTCAACTGCTTGTAAATGGTGTCAGAAAAAGAAATAAAAGAAGACTTACTACGAGCAGGATAAATATAAAATAGTCAATATTTATTATAAATTTTAAATTACATATTACATAAATATATATTTGTAGTTCCTACATATTATCAGAAAAAATGTTATTTATAATTGTTCTGACCCCATTGTTTTGGATAAATGGGGTTCTACTGTATAACAAAATTCTGCAAAATGAGCAATACATGTAAATTCTTGAAACTAAACGAACAAATCTGTTTTTCTAGAAAAGAAAATTCCTGATCATATCTATGTGCTGAACTCGTGTCCCACAATCATCCATGTAATGCTTCTCTTCCAGCTAGTATCATCTTTGAAATCTCATTTAACACACATGTGGTTCCACTTGCTTCTTCAGAGCCAAAGGAACAGTTGCAAAAATGCAGTGCAATTATTTTGACATTGTTTGACCCTTTAGAGTAGAGTCTAACTTTCCTTATAGATATCTGAATTTGAACAAAACAGGTTAAGATTCTTTTATTGAACTGACAAGTGGATTTTCTGCAAAGAGAATGCCAGTGCATTCTTCATCTTCATCTAACTGTTCTCAAAGTCAACTTTTGACAGCTTATTTACTCGGTAAATTTTTCACTGACGTATTTCATTGAATTATAGAATAAAGGTGATATAAATTAAGAGCTGTGCAATAGATGTGGAAAATGTTTCTTTATAATAACAACATTACACATGGTTAAATTTACTATTGATTTTGCCAAAGAGTCTATCATATGTTGCAGTTACAATTTGAAAAGCCTGTTAAATATTCATGAAATGGAACAAACACTCATAAATAGCACCAATGTTGCCAAGCCTTTTTCTTATAAAGATCTATGACATAGTTTCAGTCAGATATGGTATGAAATAAACATCTGACATGCACATCATAAAAATGGGGAGGATTACATGCAGTGACAAAATATTTTAATTTAAGAAGTAGACATTCATGAAGCTTAGATGAAGTTCATGGGTAACTGCATCTGCATGCCCAATTTTCATCATCACAAGGATACTACTTAAAAAACCACATTTATTTTTTGTAAGCATTTAATGCCCTGTTAACTGCATAGGTCTTTAGATACAATGTACTATAGATGAAATGAACCTGGAGTCCTTAGTGTTTAATGCTACCTGATATTCACCTTCACAGGAACTTCCAAAAAACCTTTCATAAGCACCATGTCCTGACCAGGAACTTAACTTGAACTGTTGACAAGAGTCAATAGAGTTGCAATGAAAAACCAATGAATTAAAATACATAAACTGGCTGAAATTGTATTCATCTCAACTGAACAAGCATACAGCATTCTTCACAAAATATTTAACGTTAAGGTTCTTAGTGTGCAATAGATGCTCATATTCTTGACATGGATAATAAACATATGCTTGGCCATGTTTAATAATTTTTTGCAGGACATTTCGTATTGGTTTGTGACCATGGATGGCACTTGGATCCATTGTTACAAATCTGAGTTATAATGAATGACAGCTACTGAAACTGCACTGAAGAAGATGGAGACTGCTTCAGTGGTTGGGAAAATGATGATCATTGTTTTCTGGGAGGATTCCATGGAATAATCCTGGTAGAATACTTGAAAAAGAATAAAATAATATTTTTCCCTATTATGGCACATTGTTGAGACTGCCACGGGTGGCCAAGGTCGTTAAGGCACAGACTCGTGAACAGGTCTGGGGTTCGAATCCCCCTAGCACTGTCCTCCCTGACAGGTTTTTCCCAGGTTTTCCTCAGTCCTCATAATTCACAAATGCCGGGAAGGTACCCTAAACTTAGGCCTGGAACATTTCCTTCCTTAAAAAAAATCCTTTCTCAATATATCATTTCATGTATCACCAGTGTTCACCGCCTGTGGGTGCCTCAGTAGTAAAAATGGGCGTTAAACACATTAAAAAAAAAAAAAAAAAACATTGTTGGACTATATAAAAGGTGAAAAATGGCCAAGATTGGCATATAAAAATGTGTTCTTTCAGCAGAAAGCTTATCATGCACCAACAGTCAAAAATGCATGAATTAACTTTGAATTGATTCCTCATCCACCATATTCCCCAGATTTAACTCCTTAGTCCATTATTTCTGTTTCCATACTTGAAAATTTGGCTCAGTGTAGAGAAATAATCAAATGAGAATGTCCTCAACATAATGACTATTTTGCAAAGTTTGACAAAATCTATTTTTTCAACAATGTGAAAAAATTAGAAACTCATTGAAACAGTTGAAGGCATCGTTATAAATAATATATACTTTCCAAAAAAAATGTGTTTAAATGTTTTTTTACCCATTTCAAACAATCCTCATAATTATTACATCAACAGAAAAGGACAAAATAAATCGTGCATTAAATGAAAAGTGCATAAATTCAATTTTCTAATTATAAAGTGGACTCTCTTATTCCCCTTGAAATTCAATTTAAATTGAATTTCCAAACCTGTTATTTAGATAATTCAAAGGCAAGATTTAATTAATTAAAATTGAATATATTTACTCCTAAATTACAATTATGCTGTGTTAACAGGTAGTTCCAAGAATTTTTAGCAGTGGTCAGATGCAAACAGACTAATGCAATTTAAACTGGTTCAGTAATCCAAAGACAGTTGTTTGGAAGTAAACATTTGTTTACTTGTACTTTACCTGCAGCTTTCACTCTCTCTTCAATAGTATGGGTTTTGCAGATGTTTGTCTATCAAACACCTTAACCCTTAAGATTTGTAACAACAAAAGTTTGTGAAAATCTTTGTAACTGTATTGAAATTAGTGACTAAATGACCCTAGTTGTCAGCTGTGATTGTCCATGTATATCATTTGCATATGCACCTTAACATTAAAAAAAAAAAAAAGTTAAAGTCCTAAAAAAAGTAGAACAAGCAGCGAGAAAGAAATGTGACATTACTAAAGACTATGAAATACTAATAAACTTATTAAAATGTGTGTTTTTCATTTACTGCTAACTTAATTATTGTTATTAAAAGTTTGTCCTGCACTAGAGGATAACAAATATGGCAGTTTTAAGTTCCACTGCATGTTAATTATTCCTGTGGAAAGTAATTTTGTTTTCTTTAATAATATGTATGCACATGTTTTTGCTAATTTAAATGTTGGATACTTTTAATTTTTTTGTATTCCCTTGGAGTTTGAATTAAAAGAAGTTCACTTTATTTGAAAGTAGTACTTTATGCACATGTTATCACTTTCTAATACGCGATGCTTCCTTGATCCAAGAATCAGTAGAGTTTGTAAGTTTAGATCCTAAACAATGTATTTAAATTTGGTATAAAGCTTGGATCTATAGATTTAAGGCCCAGTTAATGTTTGAATGTTTGACAGTCAAATTGATTTATTATTTGAATCAAATCTTCAATAGGTCAGAAAAAAAGTTAATAATGTCCATTCAAATAATGTACATACTTGAATACTGCATCTTAATAATTGCCACAATGTCTTTTCTATTGCTGAATTTTTTTTTACCAAAAAAGTGTATTTTGGTAGTTTCCTCATACTTGCTTGATCTAAGTCCTTGTATCATCTTTCGTTTCCTGAAACTCAAATTTCACCTTCAGCATAATACTGGAACTCTAGGCAACATCCAGAAGATCATGGCAGATAAACTGAAAGCTCTTAAAAAGACTTCCAGCAAGGCATGGTTTTCCAAGAGAACTACTGGGACATTCAATTATATTCCTGCTGCAGAAGTAGCTATTTAATTTCAAGTTCACACACTCACATGCTTGTAATGAAAGCAGCTACAAACCATATACTATAAAACATTATTTCATGCATATAGTCAAAATTTCATTACACACTGAGAAAGAAGATGCTGAACCAGCCTTGTCTTCTATCATATAATATCTCTACTATAAAATGTCATGTCAATCCCTATAGTTCTTTCAGGTATTATAGATTACTTTCATTGAATCTTATCTTTTGATGATCTCCTAGAGTAACCATCACAGTCACAATGCTACACACGTTAACTTATGGAATAGTTGGAATCTTATAGGAAATACAAAAATATATTTTCTTTCTTTATATATATAAAAGTTGCAAAATTATTTATATACATTTAGTTAATGGTTAATATTAAAATAAAAGGGATCTATTATTCTAACATTAAATACTGGGTTTATTTCCAAGTCTTTGAGCTTCATGGGCAGAATTTGGGCTTTGACTAAAATTAATCCCGCAATAAGGCCATTGAAAAATAATCTTAGCAGTGAACACGGTGTGTTAAGAGAATGTGACGTATTATGAAAGTTTCATGTTATAAAACAATAACATCATGTAAAGGTTTCCTTACAATAAAAATAACTAGGAAGATTGGGCTATAAAAGCAAGATAATATAAAGAGTATTGCAATATTGGTATAGAATAGGGGGACTAGAAGAGAAGAATATCATCAAACACTGTTTGTTAACACAAGAAAGAATTAAGTGGAGAGAAACTTACATATATAAAATCGAAATATGGACTAGTCTTAATGTCAAAAAATCTCTGAAATTATGGCACATTAAAAAATGATTGGGGAAGAGAAAGATACATTGAAACCTTTGATAAGGCAAGGAGGGAAGGATTTGCATGGTTTGGAAGAGGAACAATATGTTTAAGTGGAATAATAAAAGAATATATTAAGGGGATATGTCCAATGTGTGAAGAAGCAAACAGCACTTACCATTGTATTTTAGAATGTAAACAAACCAAGTTCTGGAGGAAACAGTTTCTTATATGAAAGTGAGAAAACTTAATATATGCAATAAGAGGCAGTAAATTTTAAATTTAAAATCAAATGAAAATATAAAAAAAAACTTGGGACATATATTGAAAAGGTGAAACAAAAATGATTATAGAAGGTGGGCGAGGCAAATCAGAATAACAATGTTATTGTAATGGGGTACAGAAGAAATGCAACTCCATAAATTTACTTAAATGTAAATTGGAACTTGCACAGTGAAGCCAATCATATTAATTGATATCGTTGTATGATTCAGTTGAACTACACACTCTTAAAGCTTCACTTACTTTTAATAAATATAAATAAATAAATATGAAAAGTAAGTGAAGCTTTAAGAGTGTGTAGTTCAACTGAATCATACAATGATATCAATCCATAAATTTAGTTTATTAAGTAGGAAATTTAAATGTTTTAACAGTAGTATGTTTACATGCATTTAGAATATGGAAATGTAAATTGTTTACTTTGATTTTAACATGTTTACTGTTTGTTAACACTGCATGACATTGATTCTATTCAATTATTACAAAATATTATATCTGCACGTAAATTGGAAATTGGAAGAAGCAATTTCATTCATTCATATTTAAAAATAAAAATTAAAAAAAAAAGTACATATACACTATAATTTCAGCAGAAGTTATAAAACATATAAACCCAGTGAAATTAACATTTTTAATGCATTTATTAAAATTCTGAGCTTAAAATTTTTGTTCTAACTTGTTATACAGGGTGTTAATCAACTATACTGAAATAATTTCAGAGAGTGTAGAGATGTCAATATAAGCAATTTGAGAATGGCAATGTATGGTCCACAACTAAACATAAAGCAGTATTATAGTGTTAAATATTTTGGCATCAGATGCTGATAAGTCTGTGTTAAAGCAAAGTCGGGTAAAAAATTAATTTAGAATGTCTTTACTGTCTTGCAAGCACAGAAATATCAATTTTCTGCAGCTCATTATTAGTGCTTTCAAGATTTAGTGCCATAAAAATCCCTCAAATCTTGAACTAATTATTTTACAGTGCACCACCAAATATCTAATGCCTTTTTGCATTATGTAGCCAAGACTTACATTTAAATATAGTTGGTGTTGATGTAGCCTACTAGAGTGAGCTCTTTAACTACTTGTGTGGCATAATGCATAAGCTGATGTTCTGCAGGCTGCAGGTTCAATTTCTGTCACGGCGTTAAGTTCTTCTTTCATATTTACTTAATACTTTCAAGTTTTACTCTCTTTCTCAACAATGAATGTATTACTAACATTCAATGGTTAATTAGCTTACTACTAACATGATACCTAAACTTAAGTTACCAAACACATACTCAGGACATGCCCTAGCCAGAAAATAAATAAATAAACAAACAAAAACAAAGAGGGGGGAAAGGACTGAATGAACGAACTCCAAAACAAATGACTGCCTCTTACTTGAAATTTAATGTCTTAATCACTGCACCATTTTGAAACCTCCCTTCCTTATTGTGTTATCCTTTTGAGGGCAATTTTTATTAGCCAATGGCATACTGGTGCTTTAGAAACTTATAGTCATAGCTTAGAAATTTGAACAGATAGGTCATACATTTTCTATCTCAAATTACCTGTCTATCATAAGACACCTCCACACTCTCTGAAATCATTTTGATATAGTTCATTAACATCCTGATTATATTGAAACTATTAGCAATAAGCAGTGCATACAGTGTTACCTAGCAATTGTTTTTTTTACATTAAAGGAAAAATTAACCTTAAACTAATAACCAGTTTTTTTTTAATCATCTTATAGAATTTAAATTTTCTGCTGCCTAAAGTGGCTTGCAGAGAGAATAATTGCTGGTTTTTGGTAGGATTAGAAGATTATGGAGTTTTGTAATTCAGTCGTTAATAAAAATACTATACATATGTATATTTGCAAGTTCAATGTGTGGTTATCATAAACAGTACTGCAATGGATGAATTATATTCAACTTTATCATAAAGATCAAAGCAAATTTAATTTGTAACCAAGTCTAGTGGCATCTTATAACAATACAAATGCCCCCCCCCCCCCCCCCCCCAGCATGCTCAGGCACTCTCTAATTGTCATCTTGAAGGCCTTATTTCCTAAGCAGGTTCTTTCTAAGGTTTCTCTAAGCTTAAAAAGAGTAATGTCAATGAACTTTAGATTTCTTATATTATGTGCCTTCAACAGCACATTACATTCACCACCCACTAGATGCAACATTTCCTGTGCTTTCTGGATTCTCCCTTATATAAGCTGCAATTTTTATAATCTTTTTCTTCCTATATTTAAGAAAGAATCCCCTGTAAATAATTATACTCTTTTTGTATTCTTCAGTTGATAGTTTACTTCTGGTTAAATCAAAGGCATCCTAACATGATCTTTATGACTTAAAATATTAGTGCAGTGAGAATTTCCATTTATCAAATAATTCAAAGGATGGTAAATATCTTCTCAGCAATGCTTATATGATTTTAAATGTGTTAGATGATAATGTTAAAAAAATGTGAAAATAATTTCAGACTTTTATACTGATTATGTGATTACTTAAGTAGTCATTTCACTGGTACACAGAACATTAATTCTCTTCTTTCCTTTTGTCCTAACAATATTTTTATTGAAAATAGAGAGATATTTTGTCATTATTTGCCTTAAGGTTAGATATAATAATGTAATGTTTACAACATTTTTTAAAAGTAACGACATTAGTATTTCTTTAACCCCCAGAAAAGGTAAGCTGTATTTCAGGAATGTAAATCAAATAGAATGAGTGTGCCTAATTTATAAAAATTGTTATTTGCTATTGATCATTCCTATCTTTACTCTCACAGAGAGCATGTTTTCACTTAAGAACCATAATGGAGCAATTCCAAAAATAAGACTGGTTGAATTTATAAAATCTAAGTTGCAAGTATAATTTATATCAACTGTTGCTGTTTCTGTTTTGTTTTACTACCCTGTTCAAACAAAACGAAACAGCAAAACATTATATTAACTATTTCTTGCTAAGAACTTTTGAGTTTTGGGGGAATGGGAGAAAAATATCCAGCATTTGTAAACATAAGGTTTAGTAAATATGTTGTCCGACAAAAAATGAAAAAAAAAAAAGAAAATATGTCCTGATAACATTTATGCCACAAAAGTAATTTTAATATAATAATATAAATATGTGTATTCTGTAAGAATATTTTTAATGTTATATCAAGGATAAAACAAGTAGATTATGTTAGTTCTCAATTACATATATATATATATATAGCTTATTTTTAGGCAACCTCCGTTATTTTAAGTATTATAATTCTGCTATCTCCCTTATATTTATTTTAAAAATATGGCAACCCTAACTAGACTTGGCATTTGAAATATGCATTGACAGATAAAAATAAAATGGGTAAATAATGGAAAATTAAAGAAACAGAAATAAAATCATAAAGATGAAGAGGGAAGTGGAAGACCTTCAATGGCAGTAAACACATTATCTGTGGAGAAGATATTACAAGACCACCAAATTGTCTATAGGGGTTTAGAGGCATCTCTTTATATTGAATAGGAAATCTCTCAAAAATTTATATGATTAACCCATTAACACCAACTTATTTTTTTTTCGCCAAAAAATTAAAAAAAACATAAAATATATTAGATCAGTCTACAGTATGTCAACAATATTTTTTGTTGCCCTTGCACAGTCTATAAATAGACCTCTGGGCATTAATGTTATCAAAACATACTGTAATAATGGACAAATACATTTCTGCCCATTTCATGTATTTTATGCTTAAACTTTATTCCTTAAAGCAATTATAGGACATTTAATACCAAACACACAAAACACATTGTCAAAAGTTTTTTTATCAACTGTAATAAGTTTCAAAGCATCTTTGGCAGAGTTTTACATTGCACTACCTTTACAACTTTTCTGACAATGTCTTTGTGAAGTGACCTCTTCCATCAAACCTCAACCCAACATACACAAGGTGATGAAACTGGCTTCTCCATCTTCTTCCTGTTTGAAACATCTTCAGATATTGCACTGCCAAGCATCATCTGAAATCACGGAATCTCATCCATATATTTCTCTATAGACAACCCAACCATTTACTATAGCATTCTTATGAAGAGGGTCCAGTACCACTTTTTTCCATGGATTGAAGAAGCATATTTTCCTGCCAACAAGTCATGTTGGTTTACTCCACCCATATCCTTATTGTAGTGCTTATGACAGTGGTTGTTGAACACTGATCTTCTGTTGCATTTCTGTTCCACTTGCTTACAGAAGCCATTGGCTCTATTACATCAAAGTTTGAGTTACACATTTGTCATCATTCCATTTCATAAAAAGAATTTCACCTTGAATGTCAAATGTATAATATCATAGGACCCCCATGTTAATTTTTGTAATAGTTTTGTATCTTGAAGATACAAAGTATCAAGTAATTTACAGTTCCAGTAGCCCGAAACCAAAATGTTGAAGGTGGAGCAAAAGAAGCTTGTAAAAAAGTTATCAAAATAGATGTCATGAGAATGGAAATTAATGCAATCCAACATGTTTAGTTTTACTGCCTAAGATGCCTCAGTAGTATAAAAGAGCGTTAAACACTGTTAAAAATGTTCACAGCACTCTGCTGCCTAAAGCTAAATCATTGCTGTCATTGGCTTCACTTCCGTTTGCATCTTATCCACAATATAAGTCAAGTTTGTAGCAGTACCCATTAAAACTGTATACAGCCTACAGCTTGTAGTCAAATTGGATAGGATTCCCTCAAATGAATTGTTTGAAAGTATTAAGGCCATAGTATTTTACAATAATCCCATCTATGGCAAGGTGTTCTGAAAACATTTCAAATTGCTGGGGGGAAGCATTTAGCTTAGATATAATTGGCCTCACTTTGAATCCCTTATCTTGCTTCTGATCATTAATTAGCAAGAGCATTGTTGTTAAAATGAATAAAGCTCTTCACTTTTAGCTACTTTTTATGTCGTTTTCTGTGTGTGTTTCTTTTCTGTAAATTCCAAAATTCAAACCATCTCCATTTCTTATAATTTTTAAGGCATCGTAAATGAGTTTTTTGTTAACTATGGCAAATATATGATCTACATATCTGTACCATACCTTAAATATGTATGGAAAAGCTGTGATGATGTGTGTTTCAACTCTACTCATGAAGAGATTAGCTAGAAATGGAGATAAGGGGCTAATCATTGTAAGTCCTGCTTGTTGTTTATAAAATTTTCCTTTAAAAGTAAAAAAGGCTTGGTTACTCGGTTTTTACTTTTAAAGGAAAATTTTATAAACAACAAGCAGGACTTACAATGAGTAGCCCCTTATCTCCATTTCTAGCTAATCTCTTCATGAGTAGATTTGAAACACACATCAACACAGCTTTTCCATACATATTTAAGGAATGGTACAGATATGTAGATGATATATTTGCCATAGTTAACAAAAAACTCATTGACGATGCTTTAAAACTTCTGAATATGCAAGATATAAACATATCATTTACATATGAAATAGAAACAGATAACATGCTGCCATTCTTGGATATTAAAATAATGAAATGCCAAGAAAATCTTAAATTTGGAATATACCGAAAGAATACACATGCAGATAATCACATCAAAGTTGACAGTTTTAACCCCACAAACATGCAGTAATTAACAGTTAACACACTGGTTAGTTAACCTACAAATTAGCAAAGAAGAATATTTTAATGAATAGAAACAGCAGTTAAAAATGGTTTTAAAAAAGAACTAGTACATAAAAAGGTGCAGAAATTCAAGAGACAAAAACATATCAAAGAAACCACAACACTTTTAGCAAGAAAAGACAAATTAAGTTTTAAAAAATTCACATATCATCCATGGGCCACAAAAAATTTCAGAATATTCTTAAAGATTTTAATATCAGGTTGGCACCAATTAATAGATTTAATGTTATAAACTTACTGATAGATGATGTTAATGACAGTATTTCACAAGAAGAAAAATCAGGTATTTACAAAATAAACAATGCAGAATGTGAAAAAATCTACATTGGAAAAACAAAGAGAAACATAGGCACACAGTTAAAGGAACATTTCAGGAACATAAAGTACAAGCAAATAGAGAAATCAGCAGTAGCATATCATTTTTGGACACAAAATCATGACATAATAAATAAAGCAAAATTATTAAAATCAGTACAAGGACCTACGGAATTAGCAACCTGGGAGAAAATCTACATCTACAAATACAAAGACAGCATAATGAACGTCGACATCGCCAGGGATGAAAACATAAACTACAAGTTTATCACACTGCCACCAGAGCAGAATATACATTCCCACAGCTCAACGAATGATCCGACAGTTGAACTTTAGCCTGGCTGAAGATGGGAACTAAATGTTCTCGAAACCGGTTATTTACATTTATGAAAAGTAAGTGAAGCTTTAAGAGTGTGTAGTTCAACTGAATCATACAATGATATCAATTAATATAAAGAAATTGTTATTCCATCCAATAAATTTGCATGTGTCAATGACACTCACTATCCCATGATTTATAGTCATGCAAAGAACTATGTAAAATGCAAATATTTATAAAAAAAAAACAATTCCAAATATACTCAACAGTTTTATGCATAGTAAAATTAATGTTACATAGAAATTGTAATACAAATTTCTAACACCAAGTGAATGTAATATCCGAAATAACTGCATTAAATTATAAATGAAGTGCAATACAAACCATAAACAAACTTCTCTACTCCTCTGAACAGTTTACAGCTTTCACATTTTTGTTAAATACAATTAGCAAAAACATTTGACAGTGTATTGTGCTGACATACCAAAATAGATAATTACATTACCAATCTATTACATAGGCACACAAAATTAATTTTATTGATATGTACTATAATGCAGATTTCTACTGTGCTTCCTTAGCAAATATTGGACATTTCAGAAATAATTACGCATTTTCCTTTTCAAGTGATGCTTCCTATTACCTTAAGTCTCAAGAGTGGCTACCATCTTCTGAAATATACATGGTTGTAAAGCACATTCCAATCAAGAAACAGTTTTATGTGAACTGGCTAATAATCAGGAATTATTTAATTTCTTTGGCTTTATAATATTGAAAACTGGTTGTTAGGTCTTCCTTTTTTGGTATCTTCATGGACCAAATGTTCACAATTCTAACCTAAAGATCTGCATAAACTTGAGCTCTTTCTTTTAGATACAAACATTGCTCAAAACTATACAAATGAGGCACATAAATATAACACATTTTCTAACATAGTCTATATCTGACAAGAACTTTATCTACAGCATGATATGCTTAAATTTTTCTTTACAAAATAATGCTTCAATAACAAAGAGTGTGTGTTCAACATCACATTAAGAGGTTTATCAATACAGATTCCGTTTTTAAGGAATGGTTTTAAATGCTAAGAAAAATTGCAGTATAAACATTATAATTGGTTAATGCTTTTAAAAATGCCCTTTTTAACAAATATCCTGCTGCTAAGAATTTAATTTTGAATGGAGTTGCAAATACACATTTGGTATTAGCAAAATTACAATGTTTTTAAAGATAGAATATGACACAAATGAAGTACATCAACATACAGCTTGTTTTGCATTATTAAATGTTGTGTTCATTTTTCCATTACCTAGCAATTTTCTATACATCAAAGAACATAGCAAAACAGTAAAAGTTCACAAATGACATAGCATACTAAATGCTATGGGATATAAAAGAAAATCAACAAATTAAGTCATAAACAATAATGAAATGTGATTTTATAGTATGTGACAGAATTTGATGGCCTCTTCCACATCACTCTTCTATGGATCCCACAAATAAAATGCAATGAAAGGGCGATAAGACAACAACATATTTAATACAGTTGAGCCATTTATGCACAGTTACATCAGACAAAAAAACATTTACTGCAAGATGAGTACCTTAGATAAGAATCAGGCCATCTAAGTTTGACCAGAAGCATATTCTTCATTGTTCTGCACAGTGAAGCACAAAATGACAATATTGAACTCAGTGAGTTCAGTTTTTGCTAACATGAAAACATTCACACACTTCAACAATGAAAAATCATTCAAATGGCTTGAAAGAAAGCAATAGGAAAAAACAGCCAATATTCTACCTGTTTGGAGCTTTTCAAAATGTAAAAATTAAATATTATTTTTAAATTTGGCTATGCTTACAGATTTTTCTCAGTATTATTTCTTTAATTAGTAACTTATTTTGCATTCATTTTTTGTTTGTTTGATTTTGGTTGCCCAACCCATTGGTTAGTCTTTTTCCATAAAAGTAAATTATAGATACTGACATGTTTTCCAATAATAAAGTTGATTTAATAGAAATTTATACTTAGTTAATAGCACAAATTTTCTGTTTGTTATTTAGGAAAAATTTTACATTGAACTGGGTGGATTTTTTTTACACTGGAGCTTCACTAAGATTAGTACCAGTGTGAAAATTCCAAGCAATTATTATAAACAAATGTTTTAATTACTTTCAAATGCCCCACGTCAAATCAAACTGAGCCCCATTTAAGAAAAAATCTAATGAGGAAAAAATTACTTTCATAGAAATTTGTTAAATAGGGGTTCTATTATATAGTACCTAATGTTGCAGCACAATAAACACATGGCATGTCATTTGTTTTGTAATATATATAATTATTTGTATGCTGCAAGGAAGGGCAAACAAAATGAATAGTGCAAGCATGCCATCAATCCAAGGAGGTTAATGAGCTTTTCTTTCATTCTTAATTAGTGATTCAGCAATGAAAAATTAACTATGCTTTTTTTGCTCCAATACAGCATAACATTACATGTTTTTCTACTTTGAAAGTAGCGCTAGAATACATAAGTAGGAATGCTTTATCATCTAAGTAGTTCTAATTTTATACCTGTTAAAACAATCATTTTTGGTGATCACTTCTAAATACATAATTTCAATAAACAAAAAATGCATGCTACACCATAAAACATCTACAATCAAAGTGCATCTGCAAAGGAAATGTGTCTGTTAACTGTATTTATAATTTAACTCCAATGGCAATTTATATAAATTATCCCCCTCCCCCTATATTGCGCTTTTTGCTAAACTCTTTGAACAAAAACCATCATCATCAAAATATAACAAAACTAGTTTTTCAATGCAGCTGCACTGTGAATTTAAGGAGCAGAAGTTTGTTTAACAATGTTACATTACACATCATAATATTAGGTTTATGCATGAAAAATAACATGCACATTTTTCTTTTCTGCTATAAGTACAGGAAGGAAAACAACATCTGTTCAATTTACAAGACAAAGATTGTTTCAGATCATTACTCCATGTTGCATAACAAGCATGTGGTCTACACAGGCAATAACTATGTCTTTTCTTAGTCTTAAATGAAGGTTTATTTTTAATGTAATTGTAACAACCTTTTCTTTAGCTTGTTAAGCAATGCTCATATCCAATGCTGTTTATCACATAATTTGGGGGCATGGTAAATATCACTGTTCTAGAAAAATGTGTTCCTTTCCCTCCCCCTTTCTTTTGAATACTGACAACAGCAGTACAATATTGTTCTAAGCAACTTTAATACATGTTGTAATTATAATCTTTTATCAATACACTTTAATGAACCTTGCAATTAGCCTGATAAGAAATGTATAGCAGACCACTTGCTTCATGCAGCAATTAGTTTTACATTTGCCCAGCTATTTGAACAATTAACTAAGCAACATCGTACTGACCTAAATCACAAGACTTCATCACTTGAAGAATATTCTTCTTCAAAATACCTCTTCGTTTATTATTAACTTACCATACTTAATGAGTATCATAAGTTAATTATTCATGCATCTGTTCTTTTTCTATATGCTACAGCACTTCCAACTTTCTTGGTGATGTCAACTAGTATACCTTGATAATCTTTAATACACTATTTACAAAATACTTACAGAATCATGCTCTTTAGAAACGTAAGTGTGGCTTGTTCTTGATCATATGTCTGCAATGGAAATAAAAACAAACTGATTATAAAATTCAAAAGAAATCACTTCAAATACTTAGCTAGTCGTTGGTCCCCAGGGGAGACTAAGACTAAATGGTGCCTGCAAGGTGTCCCTTAGTGGACTATGAACCATACCCATATTATTTTGCAATATCAATACTACAGAACCCCGCTTATTCAAAACAACGGGGGATGGTCATTTTGTATAAGCAATTTTTCCGATAAACAATAAATTCTAGGAATCATAGTCATATTCCAAAAAGTATAAGTTAAAGATACAATTTATTGTCATTATTAGTACTTTACGCTTTTGAAATAGTTTATGCATTTTAGAACACTGCTCTTCAAGTTTAAATCTAATTTTTATCCACTCTGAAATCTGATATTCTAACACCAATCTGCTGCAACAGCTCAGAGGATTTTGCCATTTACTATTCTTCTTGCTGCCTAAAGTTTTTCTTCAATTTTCATTACATGTTTCTGTTATGGTAACAAAAGTTTGGAGTGCGGTTTCAGATTGCAGGTAAATAACAAATTTTTGCTGAATTCCACTTTAGGGAGGCCTTTATTATTTTGTTTGGTGAAGTAGCATTCAAAAGTTAGATTAGTTACTGATAAGGAAATACTGCAGAAAGGTTGTGTGTTAATCATTAGTAGGGGATGCTCATTAGCACATAGTTGCACTAAGGACAAAGAAACAATGAGCATCAAACAATTGCATGGAAATGACACTCTGATTTAAAATTTAATCTTGTATGGAAACATTAGAAACAGTGGCATTTCGGTTAATGTAGGTTTCAGTTCATCAAAGTTTGGATAAATGGAGTTCTATTGTGATATCAAATTTTCACTTTAATAATTGCTTTTTCATTTGCAAATTGGATATTCCTAATAAAGTAGCACCATTAGTATAAACTGTTTATTAAATCAATGAGAAATAACAATGGAGATAAAACTGTTAACCGTTATATATTTTAAAATTACATTTTACTGATTATTACAATAAATAAAAACAAATAAAACATTTGAACATAATTCAGCTACCTGACCAATTCAAAACAAATGGTTAAAATAAGTAAAAATCTGGAAGAACCTTGACCCACCAGAATTCTCGCATGTTAGAAGATGATTTTTTTTTTATTATAAGATAATGTTTGTGAAATATAAAAATAAATGGATGAATACTGAATGTTCTTATATCCCAATCCTAGAAGGTTCTCAAATTTGAATATAAAATTCCTTAAATTTTCCAAATCTCAAACCATTGCCTTTGAATGAGGTAGTCAGCTCTGGCAGTTAAAGGGCACAAGGGTGAAGTTGGAGTCAATAATGGAATGGTGAACTTCTATACTTCTAAATTTAGGTATTTATTTTTTACACTAAACCCTATTTACTTACATAAAATAAGATGCATTTCGGGAGAATCTGTCCCATTTTCAGTTGCTCACTGAACAGCCATTACTCGAAACGATGGTTAGACACCCGGATGTTCCTGTGTTGGCCTCTGTTGGCTGAAGCAGGAAATGGCTGAGTTCATCCATATGAAGAAACTCAATGTTCATTAGGTTTTTTTTTTAATTTTTTAATATTAAAAATGTTTCCCAAGTGGATAACTCCATTGGGTTTTGAAGATGTTTCAGCAGTTTAATTTCTGGTTTTATTTCATGGTTTTTGGTCCAAAAGTGAGCTGCTACTGCTGATTTGTCCACCTGTTTAAGTTGAATATTCCTAAAGTGTTCTTTCTTCTGGATTTCTAAAAACCAAAACCATGAAATAAAGCTGGAAATTAAACTGCTGAGACATCTTCACAATCCAATGGATTTATCCATTTGGGAAAAGATTTTCATATTAAAAAATAAAGATAGCCTATTGAACTTCCAGTTTTCTCCTATGGATGAACTCAGCCGTTTCCTACATCAGCCAACAAATGCCAACACAGAAACATCTACGTGTCTAGCCATCGTTTTGATTAACGGCGGTTCAGTGAGCAACTGAAGATGGGAGAGATTCCTGAAACATGTCTTATTTTATGTAAGTAAATGGAGTTTAGTGTAAAAAATGAATACCTAGGTTTAGGATATTACCACTCCATTGTCAACAGCTTCGTAAGTACAATATTTATAATTCTATCTTTTGTTCTTGAAATTTGGATAAATGCTTTGCTTTCAAGTATTTCCAGACAATGGAACTGCTCAAGACGATGCCATCTCATGGGCTGACATTAGTTGCAAGTTATGATGTAATGGTTGAGTGAGAGGCACAAGCTAAATCACTTCCAAGCAATTAGCAATAAAGGTGAAAAATTCGTCAATGAGATATAAGATACAGTCTAGATAGATAAATAGCATATGCAAATGAAATATTCTGGAAAGTTGAGCAGAATTAGAAATACTGAGCTGTAGAATGAGTAGCAGCTGAGTAGTTCAATTGATAGACAACTTGAATCATGTGTACAATGCAGCATTTACATACCTTGGAATGAGCTGTCAGAAACCTCCAAACTAACAGCAGTTAGTTGCAAGAGATTCTATACATAGCAGTTTCATTATTAGAATGTTCTGGAAGTTTTTGCTAGATGTTTGCACTCAGGCTCACTATACGATGATCTAACAAAATTATAGCAATCAATTTTGTTTTGAAATAAATGCTTCTAGTGGACATCAATGGAGTTTCGGGTTTGGATTCAAAGGATATGAATGATAAAAAAAAAAAGTGTGAAAATTTTGAGTTTTCAATTCAAATGTCCTGCTCCTAATAAAAATGCATGGTTGACTCCCAAATGTAATTTTTAAAGCTTCTACAATTATCCCATATACATGAACATCATTTTAATATGCAAAGTTTTCATTGTTGTTTTCTCATTATACATTTTTATCATTTGACTTTGTGCAAAATGTTTCTTGCAGAGAAGTATTTGCTAGAGATTGATGAAATATATATTGCATATTCACAGATGTATAGTGACTAAAAATTCCTTAGCCTTTATTGCAAGTAGCTTCTAAATACCTTTTTTTCATTGAATACCTTTCTAAAATAATGTATATCACCTGTTTGGGCATATTAATCTTTTGGTTATATTCATAATAACAAAAATCATTAATATATTGAACTTGTTCAATATCATTGTTTAGGATAAAGAATGTAACTCCAAGGATGCTTCAAGCAAGGCTTGGCTTTGCTTTGCTTACAAAGAACATAAAAGAAGACCTAGCCATAAAATTTTGTAAGCTGGAGATTACCTGGACAGAGGTTTTGTGAAGCAAGAATATGACAATTTCAGAAGTATTGTAAATTAACTGCATAAATATATATTTGGAATGTTCTTCCTTTACACACTATTTCACAAAATTCCATGAAAAGCATTGTTTTTATATTAAGTAAATGTTTAGGCAAAAAATGTGTATGATAAAGTTATATTTAAGGTTTAGTAGCATAAAGAGAGAAAAATATAAAAATAGCTCTTCCAGTTAATGTGCAGTCTACTGTGTTTCTTTTGAAAATTTTTTTTCATATATATATATATATATATATATATATATATATATAAATATGTTATTTTACAGAGGTCTTCAATTATTAATTCCAAGATCTTTTTTTTTTGGTGCCTGATCAGGGCATTGGTGTTTTGTACATGGGCAGCAGAGGGCAGTAATGTAATCCATCTGTAACACGTACACTGGTGAATTAGCAGATTAAATTACGAGGTCTCTTCAAAAAGTATCGCGAATTTTGCATTTCCGCGGGCTACGTACATTCGATTTTCGATTGTCTTGTGGCGTTATGTTGGTACTCATGTCCCTCACTTATGTTGACAAGCTCGGCCATTTTGAATGTTCAGTTAATTGTTGACAGGTATTTTGCTTGGATGTGTTTTGTCTCGTCTTCAATTTTTGCCTATTCCAAAAAATGGAACAAAGAATATGTATCAAATTTTGTGTGAAAAACAAAATTAAGTGCGCGGATGCATTCCAAATGTTGACTGTGGCATATGGTGAAGCTACCTTGGACCAAAGCAACGTTTATCGTGGTACAAAATGTTCTCAGAGGGTCGAGAAGATGTGAACGACGAACAGCGTCCCGGACGCCCGAGCTCATGAACAACAGACGAAAACATTAAAGAAGTGAAGAAAATAGTATTGGCCAATCGTCGAATCACCATTAGAGAAGTTTGTTGAGGCCCTAAACATATCGATTGGCTCGTGCCATTCGATTTTTACCAATGATTTGGGCATAAGACGGGTCGCCGCAAAATTGTTACCAAAGTTGCTCAATTTCGACCAAAAACACCATCGCTAAGGAGCTGTTGAACTGTCCGCGACGACCCAAATTTGCTCCAGAGGGTCATAACTGGTGACGAATCATGGGTTTATGGTTATGACGTGGAAACTAAAGCCCATTCATCCCAATGGATGCTGCCACACGAGCCAAGACCGAAAAAAGCGCGCCAAGTTCGGTCGAATGTGAAGGTTTTGCTTACAGTTTTCTTCGATTGCATCGGCGTGGTGCATCATGAGTTCTTACCACAGGGTAGAACGGTCATAAGGAATATTACCTGCAAAATATGCGCAATTTGCGCGAAGCAATCCGACAGAAACGCCCGGATTTGTGGAAGAACAAAAATTGGCTTTTGCACCATGATAACGCCCCTGCTCACACATCGTTCCTTGTGCGCGAATTTTTGGGCAAAAACAACACACTTATGATGCCGCAGTCACCGTACTCCCCAGACCTGGCCCCCTGCGACTTTTTTTTTGTTCCCAAAACTGAAGAGGCCCATGAAAGGACGACGCTACGCCTCGATTGAGGAGATAAAGACGGCATCAAAGGAGGAGCTGAACAAGATCACAAAAAACGATTTTTTAAGTGCTTTGAGGATTGGAAAAAACGTTGGCATAAGTGTATAATATCTGGTGGGGATTACTTTGAAGGGGACAAAATAGATATTCGTGAATAAATAAATACTTTTTGAAAAAACACAAAATTCGCGATACTTTTTGAACAGACCTCGTATGCTATGAAGTTGAAGATGAGAATGAAATGATGGATACAGGTCAGCAACTGATTCATTAATCTGCAATAATGAAAGTCTTAAAATTACCATGTTTTGTAAATACAGAATGTTTTTGATTTGTAGTAAGTACCCTAAAAGTGCTCATTAATGATGATGATCAAAGATATTTTATAAAAATCCAAGTTGCCAGGGGAAAAAATATAGCTTTAGGGCATTACAAGAAGCTCCGGAAAAGAAGTCCTACCATACTGTACTACTGCAAGATGGGCGGGGCTTTTCATTAGGGGGAAACTGTGAACACAGATCACACACTGAGATACCCGTTATGGCAATAGATGATTTCCATATTGAGGTTGAATAATAAAAAATAAATCTTTTCATAACTGATGAAACATTGTTACATTTGTATACACACCTTAGCTCAAATGACAATCATAATTGGCAACATACAGGTTCACCATACCCCCCCCCAAAAAAAAATGTCACTGTTGCAAGATCCTTTAAAGTATTTTGTTCCTTGCTAGTTAACTGTGATATTTTAACATAATTATCCATATTTTTTTTCATGGGAATCAAATAAATGAATCTCATGAAACCTAAAAATGGCTAATCAGGATGTTGAAACCTAAAAATGGTTAAAAATACCATTTAAAATATTAAATTTAAATTGAAATGTAATTATTTTAAATTATTAAATTTAGTATTATTATTAAATATTATAAATATTAAATTATTATTAATATTTACAAGAAAATTACTTTTTATACATTAACCAACAATATGTATCTTGGTGAACTTCAAACTATCATTGCATTCAATTTTATAATACAGTGGAACCTTGATTCTATTGTTCTTGTAACCATCGTTTTCCCAGATGTATAGTTCAATTGATGTGGTCCCAAATATTTTACTTGTATCTTATGTAAACAAAACCCGCCTTTATCGTTCTTAGAAGTATCATTTTCTGCTTTATTCACTCAAAAAGAAATTATATCTTTGAACTATCATTTTCAAACTGGAATAGTGATGCATATAGAGTTCAAGTCATTCTTAATCCCCATAGTTGCCAATACTTTTAGAGCAACAGGATGGTGATGATGGTGGTGATGATAGCCAATGCACCTTGCACCTTTTCCAGGCCAACTCCCTGGTATTGTGGAACCAGACCCTGGAGAGCGCCTGGCCACTAGGTGACTATATCTCCCTGTACACCTGTTGTCTGCTGATATATCACGTTGAGTAATGTTATGAATCGGATGGGTGATGGATCAGGGATGGAACCACACACTAACCGGCTTGGATGTCTAGCATGTCTAGCTTTCTGCACTAGTCTCCTTATGATGTCATTAATGACTCGAGGTCAGAAGTTTCATGGAGGAAAACTGTGGAGAACATAAAATTATAACCAAAAATTCTTCTTAAGGCACTGTATTGCATTTTTAGCATATAAGCAATGTAGGATGGAGCTGTGTAGCCCCAACATTACAAGCTAGCATACAACATTATTGTTCGAATAATGATCTTATTCACAATTTGATGTGAATTAGAATGTTTAGTTTAAAAATTGAGTCAATTTTGAAATGGCCACTCAGGCCTTTGTACATTTTGCTTCGAAGTAGGGCTGGGAGATCAGTCCCTAGTCCAGGGTAATCCCAAACTAGCTGACGCAGTATTTCCAGGAAACTGCCTGGTCCTGCAGACTCAAGAGTCCCCGGTTTGGCTGGTCTACTGCTCTTGGTGACAAGAATTGCCTCACTCTTTTCACCACTGACATGCATGTGCCTGTTTTAACTCCATTCCTCCATCTGGGTGAGGTGTCGGTGAAGTTAGTGCGAAATGTAAGTTTCTATTTTGAGCTAAAATAAGAGCATTATCAGCATATTGTTAGGTAGACGTACTATGTCTTGTAGCAAAATCCGAAATGTAAACAGAGAAGAGTGTTGATGACAACACGGTCCTTCTGTCAATTGCATCTGTATCATTTGTGTGTTTGAACTTCGTCCTTCAATTTTAACATAGAACAAGCGGTTTGAGAGAAAACCATCAATTAACTCTATAACCACACACAGCAGCCCAGTTTGCAGTTCAAAGTGTTGATGAAGTGTACAATTCAGTAGCAGAAGTCATAAGCATTTTTGATATGGGGAGGGGAGAGAGGAAGAGGTGCAGATGATGCAACATCTGAAGCCATGCTGATGTTTGCCGAAGCTCTGAGAGCATGTGAAAATGAAACTGTATGAGTGTATTCTGTGGACTTGTCAATGACAGTATGGACAGTAGTGAGCAACAGAATGCGTTGAATGTGGAAAATTCATTTTTCATCAAAAGATGCAAATGTCAGTTAATGACCTTTTTCAAAGAAAGTAACAAACGTTTTGATTTTTGTTCATTTGTTTTATTTATGGATGCTCTTTAACTTCTCAGGTCATCAGCATACCATTCAATTCAGGACTTGAAATGATCAATAAGTTTTGCATACAGACCTTTGCTTTCATGCATTAAGGTTCTTTTATGTGCCGTAAATGTACGACATGGGACCCTCAGCTTTACATTCTTTCTGAAGGAACCATACTTAGGATTTTTACTCCCAAAAAATATCCATCAACTCTAGCCAAAATTGAACCTGTAAATCTTAACTCTACAAAGCAAGTATGGTTACCACTAGACCACCAGGACCGACAACAAGGTATAAAATATGTAACATGTAAAATGAAGTTTTTGCTTATATACTGGTTTTATTTTTTTTTTTTTTGTGAACATGATATATGCACTTCGTATATTTATTGTTTTCCTGCATCCATTGTTTGCTGAACCTGGTCCCTCCAAAAATGATAGATCGATATTCTACTGTACCATTATTGTTGTGTTAATAGCATTTTTGAAATTAGCTTATTTTTAGAAGCAAATTCAATTTCGTAATACCAATGTTGCCAGTCACGTCCAATGCTATTTTCCTCAAATTACTCTCAAACAGACATCTTCTGTTTCTTTATTGTTGGTCCAATTGTTACAGATATTGTTGGATGTAGCTCTTAGAAGCAAACTGAAAGCATTATTAAGAAGCTTGTACCTCTAATGTATCAACAGCTGCAGCAAGATGCCAAAAGGAAAGGTTTCTAAAAGTTTCACAATTTTAAAGCCAAAAAGCCAATTTTGTGCCAAAAGCAAATGAACTGTGACCAAAAAATTGCATTTTCTGCAACATAAAGTGTCTGCAGGGCATGTCAGCAGCATTGAGAGGAAACAGAGGACCCAGTTGCAACCACTGATTTCAGTTTTTTCTGGCTATTCAGAAGACAATTTTAACCCACATTTAAGTAAGGTACTAGTATCAGTAAATGTGTCGTGGCATGTGGTACAGAACCCAGTATTAAATAAATTTCAGACATCTCTCAGCAAGACACAAAATGAAATATCTGATTTAATGCCCTAATTACTCATTGATAGCACTTGTTTAACTATATTATTTTTTTAAATTCATTTTCATATGTTTTTTTTATTAGGTAAAGGATATAATGCTCAATATAAAGCCACAAACATTTAATGGTAATAGCTATTTAGTATGTTAATTTAAGAAGTTCATTTACATATATTATTATGTAAGAAAAAGGCCATAATATTCAATTTAAAGCTCCAAACATTCATTGACAATATGTTTTTAATTGTTTAATCAAGCATCCAACTGGCATTCGAGGGTGAGGTGAAAAGTTCTGGCATGGTAGTGAAAGACTGTGTTTTATAGGTCAAAAATGCACTTATTTTTCTACATAGTCCCCTCAGAGTTCAATGCACTTTATCCAATGTTTTTCCAGTTAGTAGATTCCATCCCTGGAGAGTATTGCTGGAAGGACTGCAAAATACCCTATATGGCTACAATAACCTCTTCATTGGATGCAAAGCATTTTCCAGCCAAACGTGGAAGTCAGAGGGTACCAAATCTGGTGAATTGGGTGGATGTTCCAACAATTCGTACTTCAAAGATTTGCATAGTATTTGCCAGCTATTGTTTTACCCTTTGCAAGATAATGATCAAAAAGAAGAATTTCTTTTGCATCCCAGAAAACACTTGACATAACCTTTTCAGCAAATGACATCAACTTCACCTTTTTTGGTACAGGGCCACCAGCTTCCACCTACTGCTATGCTTGCTGTTTCATTTCTGGAGTGCAGTGGTGGACCCACCTCTCATTTACAGCAACAAATCAACACACAAAATCAGCTGGATTCTTTTTAAAAGGACCCAAACATTGCTGTGAAATTTGTATTCACATTTGCTTTTGGTAAACATTCAACAAATGGGGCACCCATCTTGTACAAAGCTTTCTGATCTTTAGTTCTTCATGTAAAATGTACTATACACATTGTTCTTCTAATATGCCTGTGGAATCAGCCATTTCTGCACTTTTAATTGCCAATCGTTCAATACCATATTGGGCACTTTCTCAATGTTTTCCTCTGTAGTAGCAGTTTTGGGACATCCTTCACATGAATTATAAAGAGAAGTGCAGTCATGTTTAAATTCTGTAGTCCATTTCTTTACAGTTGGAAATGAAGAAGCAGATTCCTTATAAACCTTCACTAACTTTGGATGAATTTCTGTTGGTGATAAACTGTCCCAAACATAGAATTTTATGATGGCACAGTATTCCAGTTTCTCCATTTGAATGAAGCACACAAAACAAGTCTATTTTCAACAGCCATACAAACAAAGATATTTGGTTGAATAAGATGACATATGACTAATGTTATTGCAAAACATTAGTATAATATGCAAATACAACAATTAATTTTGTTTTTACTTAAATGTAAATTGGAACTTGCACACTTGCACATCAATTAGGTTCTGAAAACATGTACAGTCATTCCAAAAGAAACAATATTCAAAATAAAACAGAGCAACCCTAAAATAGCTAAGTTATATGGTTTACCTAAAATTTGCAAGACTGGAAATGCTATGCGCCCCATCATTAACAACAACAATACTCCCTCTTACTATTTAGCAAAATGGTTAGCTAATAGAATCAAGACATTACCAAAATTTCAAACCAGGAGCATAAATAATTCAAATCAGTTAATAGAAAAAATTAGACATAAAATTGCATCCCTCTGACACTCATATATCTTTCGATGTAGAATCTCTGTTTCTGAGCATACCAAAAGAAAAACTCCTGATTTATCTACATGATTGGCTAAAAACAAGTGGAATTAATGATACACACATAAAAGAATACATCAAACTGACAGAAATTTGCATAAACCAAGCCTTTTTTACTTTTAAAGGAAAATTTTATAAATAACAAGCAGGACTTACAATGAGCAGCCACTTATCTCCATTTCTAGCTAACCTCTTCATGAGTAGATTTGAAACATACATCAACACAGCTTTTCCATACATATTTAAGGTATGGTACAGATATGTAGACGATATATTTGCCATAGTTAACATAAAACTCATTGACGATGCCTTAAAACTTCTAAATATTGAAGATAAAAACATATCATTTACATACGAAATAAAAACAGATAACATGCTGCCATTCTTGAATATTAAAATAATGAAATGCCAAGAAAAACTTAAATTTGGAATATACAGAAAGAATACACATGCAGATAATCACATCAAAGCTGACAGTTTTAACCCCACAGCACACAAACATGCAGTAATTAACAGTTTAACACACCGGCTAGTTAACCTACAAATTAGCAAAGAATATTTTAAAGAATACAAACAAATAGAAGAAACAGCAGTTAAAAATGGTTTTAAAAAAGAACTAGTACATAAAAAGGTGCAGAAATTCAAGAGACAAAAACATATCAAAGAAACCACAACACTTTCAGCAACAAAAGATAAACTAATTTTTAAAAAATTCACATATCATCCATGGGCCACAAAAAAATTTCAGAATATTCTTAGATTTTAATATCAGGTTGGCACCGATTAATAGATTTAATGTTAAAAACTTACTGATAGATAATGTTAATGACAGTATTCCACAAGAAGAAAAATTGGTATTTACAAAATAAACTGTGCAGAATGTGAAAAAATCTACATTGGAAAAACAAAGAGAAACATAGGCACACGGTTAAAGGAACATTTCAGGAACATAAAGTACAAGCAAATAGAGAAATCAGCAGTAGCATATCATTTTTGGACACAAAATCACGACATAATAAATAAAGCAAAATTATTAAAATCAGTACAAGGACCTACGGAATTAGCAACCTTGGAGAAAATCTACATCTACAAATACAAAGACAGCATAATGAACTTCGACATTGTCGGGGATGAAAACATAAACTACAAGTTTATCACACTGCCACCAGAGCAGAATATACATTCCCACAGCTCAACGAATTATCTGACAGTTGAACTTTAGCCTGGCTGAAGATGGGAACTAAATGTTCTCGAAACCGGTTCCATACATTTATGAAAAGTAAGTGAAGCTTTAAGAGTGTGTAGTTCAACTGAATCATACAATGATATCAATTAATTTTGTGTCATGAAGATGCTCATTTTTCCTCTAATTTCTGCTCTTAATATTCTGGCAGTTTGACTTCAAAAAATTTAAGCTTGCTGGTATGATAATTTGCAGTGCCAAATGCAGCAATGGCATGGAGTTATGCCAGTAAGCAGCAACTTGCAAATAGACAGTTTTAAATGTGCCTCACTGTATTTAACATAAAAAATGAGAAATAATAAAAATAAAGTAATGAAAACTGGCACAAAATATTTCAAATAATTGTGTGCATCATGATATTGTCAACTGAGAGAGATATGAGAGAAATCTTCATTGCTTAAGAACACTTACTTGTCTAACTTCTCCCAGAATACCATGAGTGCTGCACGGTCCAAATGACGCTTGGTACGGGAAAGTTCGATCACATGCACAGCCCAGCGACCCACATTAGCATCCAGTTTCATCTCATCATACTTTATGTGAAATGCACAAACTGAAAATAATGCATAGTGAGCTGTTAGCAATATATAAGATAAAAGTAATCACTCATACGCATTTACCATTGTAGTAATATCTCAGTATTGACATACATTTTAAGAAATTAAACTTATCTTGAACTTACTTATTGTTTTACTGCTGCAAGGAGGAACATATTAATTCTCTTTTTTTTTTCCTTTCTCATAAATGTTTTTGCTTTCAAATCTGATATGTACCTGGTAGTACATATGGGAATACTACAATTAATTTTGTGTCATGAAGATGCTCATTTTCCCTCTAGGTTTAAAAACACTTTAGATCTCAGAGATGGTAATTACATGTTTCTACAAACCTATGAGGATAATATAATTATCTATTCCCTTACCATTGGACAGAAAGAAAAAAGTAAGGAAAACAGCTTAACTGCCACTAGAATCTCAAAAGAATAAAAATATGCAACATTTTGTCATAACCAAGGTAAATGGAGTTGAATATAGCACCTTAAAAATACAGCTATTATACCAATCATTTCAGTAGATACCTGCTGATGAGCCAAGGACTGGGTTTGGTTAATATGTTAAAATTGGTAAGTTAATTGTATTTGTAAAGTTAAATATGATCGAAAATGTGTTTTTTTAAATGATTATAAATAAATATTCATTCATATTCATACCAATTGTTTGAGATTTGTATTTTATGAAATGAAATCAAGCAAAATACACAATTTTGTTGCACTTTCTTGTGAGATTAGCATATTTATACCATTTTGACTCCCTCTTTGATGCTTCAGCATCTTTTTAAAATCTTTTTTTTCATGTTTTGTTAAAAAACTGAGTGTAAAAATAAATGATTTTCACTTTTCTTGACAAGCCACATAAAATCCTACTTTCAGTTTTTAGTTCTTTTATTACGTTCCTTGTTTGATAAAAATACTACATATGTTATTCAGTCACTTGTGAACATAATATCAGCTCTTCTGCTGCTATCTCCAGTATGCTCATGGTTGTTACATGGATTAAAGTGGCAGCACTGCTGACTCCTCTATCTAAGTATTAATCACAAACTCTCATGGAGTGGAGAGATAAATTGATACCATCTGTATCCCAGTTCTTCTTTTTGGATTCCCGTTCTACAAAATCCCAGAAGAGAGCATATGTAATCAACTGGGCAAAGATGAGGCTGGCCTTGACAGTAACAAAAATTTCACCTCTTCCTGACAGTACGTGAAAAGTTAAAAAAGTAACTACTATGATTATGCAAGGCAGGCTGAGCCTTTGAACTTATTATTGGTGATATCTATTTGTGTTACAGACACTATACTAATTAATCAATCCCCCTAAAATAAAGCTGCATAACTTTGAAGAAATATAGTGGGGGGGGGGGGTTTCCTGTGTATCTGTGAACCTGTTAGCTGTACTGGAGGTGGCAATCACCAGAAGAGTTACTCCTGCCAGGAAGACAACACGGAACATACCAAACAAAATATTGACCTATCAACTCCAACCCTGTGGACCTTATAAATGTCAAGCTTCTCGTGGGACCTACAGACATTGCCCTAAAAACCAAAAACCCATTTCTGAGGACATTAACGAACCCTATGCAATTGAAACCACTTCACTTGACAAAGAAGCTCTGTTGGAGCAAGCCTTAGACATGGAACTGAGTGTTATATCTTCTGACCAAATTTGGGCAAAAGAGCCTTTTGGGCCTTGGAGACTTACAATGGTGACTCTAGTCAAGGATAGCCCTACAACATGCTCCAGAATTTAACATAAGAAGGTGGCCTCAGCTGCCTTTGTAAAATTTTCAATGAAGAAGGAATAGACCTAGCCCTGATTCAAGAACCGTGGTTTAACATCAGCCAAATCACAGGACTAGGAGAATGTCAAGGCAAATTGTTACATTGTAGCAAGAGCAACTGACTTAAAAGTGCATTCTTGTTTGTAATGGAATTCAGTGCTAACCTCTTCTAGAATTTTGTTCTAGTGGCATCATCATGGTGAAA
This sequence comes from Metallyticus violacea, assembly GCA_030762175.1. NCBI lineage: Eukaryota > Metazoa > Arthropoda > Insecta > Mantodea > Metallyticidae > Metallyticus > Metallyticus violacea. The sequence continues at coordinate 115,452,462 of CM060835.1, forward strand.
ATCAACTGCAACATAGGGGAAGGGAAGAAGGGCCTATTACTGAGTTCTGTCTATCTCCCCTACAATGATATCAATCCACCCAACAGGAAACTAGAACAGTTGGTTGCACATATAACTTAGAGAGGGGAACAGGCTATCTTTGGGTGTGATGCCACTGGGGCTGCAAAGATATCAACAAAAGGGGTGAGTACCTTTTAGATTTTCTGTTCTGTAGAAATACATACTTAATGTCAGTAACAAGCCTATCTTTGACAATCTCATGAGACAGGAAGTTTGACATTATACTTTGTACAGAGTATATTACTCATTACACTAATGATTGGAGGGTTTTAGATGAACCATCACTTTATTCCTAAGTGCAGACATAATAAATACACTGAAGCTATGGCTTATCTACCTTGCAGCATTCATTTTTGGTAAGACTGATTGAAAGATATATTCAAAGAAGGGTATTAATAGATACTCCTCTTGATAAAAATCAACATGTCTACCAACCATCAAGTCTTGCATAACAGTCCTACATTATTTAGTTAGCAGACGAGTTCTTGATGGCTAGGAAGGAAATAGCCTTAGAGGCCTTCCTAGACTAGAGGGTGCTTTTAATAATCTTATAAGTCTATGGTTATGGCTGCACAGAAAAATGGAATCAATGACACTCTTTGCAGTTAGATGAACTCCATGGTCAGGAGTAGAAATATTATTGCTAGCCTTCTTAGGGAAATGAAAGGGATCATCGGAGAGGTTCTCTCTCCCCTGGTCTGGAGTCTCTAGGTGGATCGTCTGCTTGATATGACTGAAGAGGGATATTACATACAAGGCTAAGCAGATGACATAGAACTGTTTATTTCTGGGAAATTTTCCAATATAGTCTGAGACATGATAAACTGTACATTAAAAATAATTCGCAGTGCATGAAGGAGGGTCTTATCCATTAATTCTACCAACAGTTTTGTTCTTTTTATTATCAGGAGAGATTTTAAAGACCTTGGAAATTTAAAAACTAGGCAAATCAATCCCGGAATATTCTAAGTTGGTTAAATATCTAGGTCTTATATGGATAAGAAACTGACCTGGAATGGTCATATATGCATAACACGGTTTCTTGCAACCATCAAATGCATACCAGACATACCAGAGCAATCTGGGGCCTAAAGCCACACATCAGCCATTGGCTACATGGTGCAATGGTCAGGTGCCAGTTATCTTACAGTGTCATTGTCTGGTGGTAAAAAACATTATAAACTACTTTAGCAGGTAAGTTTACCAAGCTACAGAGGTTAGCATGTCTACGTGTTACAGGAGTCTTCAGTAATATTTCAACTACTGCATTCGAGACTGTTTGGTTTCCCTCCCTGGATATTTACTTACAAATGGAAGCTAGACTTACTAAATACAACTTGGTGCAGGCACGGCATTGGAGAAACAGCTGTGTAACAATAACTGGACACACCCAATTCTAAATTCCCTGGATATTTCAGTACTGAGTATGAGGTCTAACTTAATGAATACTCAATATTGTTCTCTTCCTCCATTTAAGGTAACTCTCAGATCGAAGACTGGTTGAAAGAAATTATCCCTGAAAAAGTGTGTGGTCCATTGAAGGATCCCATATAGGGATATGATTAGAAGCATATATGGCTTATTTCCAAGAACAAATATTAGTATAAGTCTTGGGAAATATTGCATAGTTTTTCAGGAAGAATGTTTGCTATGCTGAACTGTGCTCTTAGAAGACTTGAGAAAAGCTAACATGGTAAATGAATTCTCATCCTAGCAGATAACCAGAGTGCTTTAAAAGCACTTCTTTTCAACCAGATAAAATCTAAACTGGTTTGGGAATGTCAAAATGTCCTGATTGTCCTAGTTTCTTGCAATAGGCTTGAACTGTGGTGGATGCCAGAGCATCAGGGCATTTATGGAAATAAAAAAGCAGATTGGTTGGCAAAATTGGGTACCCTTTTATGCCCTGAGCCTGCAGTTGGAATCAGTATACTTGCTAAGACCTCAGTAACACTGATTGGGGAAAAACACCAACTTAAGTGGCAAACCTTTCCTGCACAAAAAACCCAGTAAATTGGCCTTAGGCCCAAGCAACACTCTTTCCTCATCTCTCCTAAAATTGGACAGAAGAGAAATAAGGAAAATACTTGCGTTAATTACTGAACATGTCACTTCAGAAAATATCTATGCAAAGTGAAACTCTATAAAGATGAACCCATTTGCAGAATTTATAATCAGGAATGAGGAGACTGCCTCACACATCCTGTTTAATTGCCCATTCCTGGTAAGAAAGACACTTACTCTTTGTATAACCAGGGAAGACCAGGGAACAGGTGCTGACATTGGAGTGTTAATATATCCTACACTAATGTAATAAACATGTTCACACTAACTGCATTTATTACACAACACTAGATCATGTTTCATAAGCACTCACTCTCAACCTCAATTATTGACCCATTACTCGATTTGGTGGCTGGATCCCAAGGTGCTTCTCTGGTGGTCTCTGATGATTCTAGTAAGAACTTACTAAGTTCATCCATGGGTGGAACATCACAATTCATTAAATTTTTCTATTTTTTAGGATGAAAATGAAAGTGAATATCTCCATTGGGTTGTGAAGTTCTTTCAGCAGCTTAGTTTCTGGTTTTATGTCAAGATTTTTGATTCAAAAGTGAGCTGCTACTGCTGATTTATCAACCTGCTTAAAACGAATATTCCTAAGTGTCCTTTTATCTAAATTTTCAAAATTTTCTTTGTTTTTCCGATGTATCACCGATCTCTGATCTGCTCTGTAAAAATATTTTCATTCTAATAAATAGAAAACTTCATAAATGTATGTTCTACCCATGGATGAACTTAGCAAGTTCCTACTAGCCATCAGAGACTGCTACAGAAGCACCTTGGGATTCAGCCACCGAATCCAGTAGTTGATCAATAGATGGGGATGGGAACAAGTGCTTATGAAACATGTCCTAATGTTATGTAAGTGGAGATAGTGGGATATTTTTAATACATTATTACAACTTGTTCAAAGAACATATTATGGGAAACAGTGAAAGCATCTTTTCCTATGGGATTGCAAAATAAGCCTTTTAAATTGATGTACAGCAGATCTATAAAACTCCAACAAACCCATACAACACACTAATTTTGTGTAGCTCAGCCTTGCAGCCTTAAAAGATATTCCACCCAAGTTTTAGTAATGGATAATGACTGCACTTTTTTATAACAATGCTATCTTAAATTCTCACTTTCTTGGATTATTACAAGCAGAATGTTAATATATTATCTATCACCAAGAATGGCATATTTAATACGATAAAAACTATAGAGTATATCATATATCACTAGTCATACTCTCATTCAATTAATGACAAAATTTTGCTGATTTCAGCAATTTTGTTGAAAACATGGAAAAATTAATAATAAATCTTTATTTAAATGTAGCTTGATCAAGTTATCTAAATGGGTTTTGATCACTGCAATTTTTGTCTTGCACAATAATTAGTACCGACTCATTTGAGCCAAAAAAAAAATAAAGTTTTTTTAATTATTGAATAAATCCATTACCTAAATGATAAAAATGCCTTCTCTTCTACATAACGCAATTATATCATACTTACTTTTAGCAAATATCTCTACAGGGTTTCCATCCCAAGGCCAGCCCTTAAACTGCCAAGCTGGTCCCATGACAAATACTGCTACAACTCTGTCCCAATCTGCATTGGTAAGTTTCTGCGGGTTATCAATGACTCTGTATGGTACTGTAAGCGAGCTCTCTTTCCGACGTTGAAGCAGGATTTCATTATCTCGTTTTGCCCCTTGATTCTTCTTCTCTTCAGTGCTTACGAATCTAAAATACATAATTATAGCATAAAAATAATTTTGTATTTTGTTTTAAAGGAAAAAGTTATTTAACCCTCCTGTGGTCATGTTTGGTTCTTGCTTATACTACCTGAATATAATATGCCCATGAGTCTGAGAATTACTTTATATTTGTTCACTTTAAAAATGCTGAACAGAAATCTCTGGCAGATTCAAACCTCTGTCCTCTGCATTTGAAGTTGCCTTATTCTGTAGAGGTGGCTCCCACATGAACACAAATTCTGGACCAATGAAAAAAATATAAAATAAAAAATTTACATAATTAGTGATCTTTTTTCCTTCAACTGTATGAAACAATTATGCAAAATCATCAAGATCATGTACTAATTTTCTATTTTTAATCAATGCTTCAGTTTTAGACCTTGAAGCCATTCAACCAATCCAAATTTCTCAGATTAGATTTTCTTACTTCCCACACATACTGTATCAACCCTTTATTTGCCAATGAGAGGTTCCAGAACTAGATTACACATTACTGTAATAAATGAAATTGTGCAGCAAGCCAAAGAAATAGTGTTCCATTTCATACCAATTTAAATCTGCAATTCAGCAGCAACTTCAGAGCAAGATAATTAGCCAATAGCTGATCTCAAGTGTGTCATTAAGGACACACTGAGGTGACACTGGCTGGTGTATCAGTTGCTGATTTATTTGCTCAGACCTGTACTATTTACTTTAGCTCCCTAATTACTCCTTATAACTCTGTATGAAGAAAACCTAACCCTGCCTCGACCTTTGTATCTGAATCTAAAGTACTGTTCGTTTAGGTTATTCTTCAGAGTGCTAAACATATGAAAATTAAATAAGGAAAGGGAGAACCTAGACCTTTACACATGCCAGAGTATCCAGTGTTCTTAGCAACAAATGGTTATGCATTATTGTGCAATAGTATAACCTCACAGCCAGGAAGCCCAACCATTTGTTCCTGATCTATCATTGCAGGTTGTCCAGTCATTGTGTAGCTGTCAGAATTAATGGTAAGGTTACTGAGGTTTAACTCTAACAGAACTGGGTTTTGATCAATGAAGACCATGGTCAGCATGACTTTGCCTGCACTTAACTAGAGTTGAACTTTTTCAGCTGAGGTTATGTACTGTACTTCCATTGCATATTGAGTCAATGGATTTTCATATTGTAATGATGACATGACTTGTCGCTCATTACAATTCTCTGCAGAAACCCATAGCCCTACTAATAGTCCAGATGTTTTTGTGCTAGCCATTTTATGCACAGGTATGATGCAACATGGTACCCAAGTGCACATACTTTATGGCAGTGAAACTGGAGTATTGTGGACACTACCATGATTGATATTCATCAGAGGGATGACCTCATTCCCCGCGATGTACCTACTGGATTGAACAAGCTCATTTACCATCACAATTGTTGCAGGAGTGCCAATATGGGTCAGGCCTTGGATTGCCCTCCAAAAACGTTTATCCCAATTGGTATCTTACAGACCATACTCGTAGTTTTTGACTTACCCAGACTGTTCTTCCCACACATAGCACTCATTCTATATTGAATTTTGGCTGCAGAATGCTCTTCTGACACCAAAGAGGAATGACTGATTTGTTTCAGCTTGGGATGCTTTCATCCTATATATTTCAAATGTTCACTGCTGCCCAGCTGTTCACCTGGGACTGTTGCCAGTTGCTACATGTGACCCCATCGCTCTTGAGCACCACCCAACCATCTGAATTTTGCTGGCACTGTTCCTTCCTGCTACTATAGAGCTCCAACTGCTTTCATATGACTGACTCTCATGCTACTCACGAATTATTTATTTAGATGCAGTAATGTAAGGCATAGTAGTAAGTCTGATAGAAATTTAAGCATAAATAAGAAAATAATATAAATCATGACAACTACTTAAGATAAGAAATAAATAACAACATTTAATGAGTAAAAAAGTATCATATCCTAGTAGTTTTTGTAGATTTTCAAAGGGGATTTTTAGAGAAGCAAACTACTGTTTAATATGTTACAATTAACATCAACGGAAAATATTACATTGGTGCACCAAATTATCATTTTGGATTAGCACAAGCAGCCATCATAAGCCCCACATTATTCAAATCTGTACTAATGAACTGCTGCATCAATTACAATAAACCAAAGGCAATAAAACCTATATGGACATAATGCATTAAAAAAGACAGAAGAAGAAGAAGAAGAAGAAGAAGAAGAAGAAGAAGAAGAAGAAGAAGAAGAAGAAGAAGAAGAAGGAGGAGGAGGAGGAGGAGGAGGAGGAGGAGGAGGAGGAGGCGGAGGAGGAATAACCATTCCTTCAACCTTTAGCAACAATTATATTGCAAAATAGATATCTTACAGCCTAACTCAAAAGTTACCTATCTAATCTATTGAATAAGATTCAATTACATCATAATTCTAAGTGGTTGATGTATTACCAAATCATAATAAATCATCACTTCTATTTCTTATTCTAATAATCAAATTTTTATTAATCCTCTATATCTATACTATCTTCTCCTATACTATTTCTGATGCTCCTCTACCATTTATTCCTAACTTTGCCCAAGTATTCTCTAATTATTTTTACATTTTTATCTCCTTAATTCCTAAAATCTTCCTTATTAATATTTCTCCCTGAAAGTTATTCCAATTCCCTTTTCATACCTGTAGTCTCCACAATTTTGTTTGTTCACAATATAATGTGCTATGGTATTCCTTATCAGGTTCACCACACATGAGACATTCATTCCCACAGATACTTCTCAGTCCTCTGAAATTACATTCCTGTTTTGGCCCAAACAGAATCTTTCCTCCCCAATTTATTACAAATTTCCAGGTACTTTTTCCCCTTCCCAAACTCTTTTTATCTCTCGATAAATTCTCAGCGAGATCTTTTCTCTTCTTGAAAAGATTTCTTGTTTCTCAATATCTTCCATTCTTGTTGAATTAAAAGTAAAACTTCTAAAATCATGTCAATATATTACACTCTCTTGATGTTTCACATTAAAACTTTTTTTATTAAAAAGTAAGTTGGGACTAGTTTCATGAGTCACTTGCTCACATTGTCAATCAATTGAGGACTGAATTTTTAATTGAATCTTCAATTCTATCTCTTAATTCTTTCCAAATTCCTCATATCTATATTGCTTATTTACCCAACAATCCCCCATACCAATTTTTCAATATTCTGAGTTTTAAGCATCTTTGATCTTTTCCATTTAAAATTTTCCTGAGCACATGACATTCCTTGACAATCTCTCCAGCATCTAACACATTTATTCTTTAAAATAGTTCATAATTCTTTCAATTATCCTGCCTACAGCTATCATCATATACCCAAATTTCTATTCCATACATCATTTCTGCCTCCAACAGGTTGTATATCCGTTCCAGCCATTTGACACTTATTTCCAGTATTTTCCTTAAAAATGCCCTTAAAACCCCCCATAGACATTTTTCCATCAGCTAATATTAAATTTCTCTGATCATTACAGCTAACATTAGCATTTAACCTCCTCCAATATAATCAAATTTCTTAATTACTTCTATTTCAAGTACACCTAACCATTTCTTTTCCTTTCTCAATTTAAAGCCCTTCTTGAAGATCATTATTTTGGATTTTATACTGTTCATTTTTAAGCACCATTCTTTACAAATGTTGTGGATAACTTCAATTGGTCTTCTTAAACCTCCACTTCAGATAGAACCAACAATCAAATTATCTGCAAACAACAGAGCTGGTATTTCCATTTTATTAATTACTGATGAATATACATTTTCTTTTTTAATTCCTTCAATTACATCATCAATAAATAAGTTAAAGAGCACTGGATTTAATTTACATACCGGTCTTATTCCTGATAAACTCTGCATGCACTCTGTTATCTCATCTCTTTAACATTTCACACAAAATTTATTATCTAAATAGATTGATTGTAATACATTATAAAGTTCTTATTTAATCCTTTCCTTTTTAACTTAATCCACGGTGCTTGTCTATCTATAGTATCAAAAGCCTTCTCAAAATCTATAAATATATATACCCTCCCTTTTGACACTTAAATACTTGTCAATTGTTTTGTTATGAAAATATTGTCAACTGTTCTTCTCCTGAATCCGTACTGAAACTCTGATAATTTCTCCCCCTTTTCAATCCACTGCTATAATCTATTTGCAAAATTTCAGTGAAGTCATTTCCTATTACAGATAACAGACATGCCTATGTAATTAGCTCAGTTATTAACATGCTCTTTCCCTTTGTATATAGGCACTATCATACTTGTTCCCATTTAATTGGAATCACACCACTCTTTTCAATATAGAAAAAGCAAATTTCCCAATTCAGAAAAAGGAAATTACAAATATCTAGGAATGCACTCAACATGAAAGAACACATTATCTTAACTGTAGAAAAAGTAATATCCTAAAACATCTATGAGGAGAAAATGGGTAAGTACACAAGAAACCATTAATAAAACATACATAAAACCTGTCATAACTTATTATTGTTCCAATTCATTAAATCCAAAGATGCACTAAAAATTGTAACCAGAGCAGCAATACCACCAAAAACTGTATTATAATTACAAACACAAATAAATCTATAATATGTAATACTAAAATGAAAACACTAACATTTCTAGCACAGAAAATTGAACAACTTTTAAATGAAATACATTTCAAATTACAACAGAAACTACAAACCTACAATCAAACCTACAAATCTACTTCAATTTTTAGAATACAAATCATACATTCATCTACTAGAAAAGCCAAGAAACAATCCACCTTTCCAGACATACTTAAAACATTAAGCATAGAAATATAAAGACAACCTGGCTACATATTTTTACTGATGGCTATAATGAACCAATCAGAAGGAGCAAGAGCCAGAATATACTATTTACCACTATTTACCCACTATTTACCAGTTGGCCAAAATATTACAAATTTTGATACCAAAATAGAAGCTAGAGAGCATATAATGCAAAATCTAATGTTCAAAATAAATAAGTTTCAAAAATCAGTTTTATTGGTAGATTCAAAATCTACCACTATAGCAACAGCATCAAACAAGATGCCAAAAAAATCAAAATATTGGAAAAAAATAAATCAATTCAATAGTTTACAAAACGGTAAGACCATAGCTCTTCTGTAAAAACCTTCTACATGAACCTTCTAGGAAATGATAAATAAGTTGGCAAAGAAACAACCCTACTGTAAAAAAGGATCAAACTACCCTTTAATAGCCTCAGATCACTCTTATAAAAGAAAAGTGAACACACAGAACAAATGAAAAACCCAAATCAAAAGCTGAATCAAGGGAATAGATTAAACAGCACCCCTTGCAAGCAGCAAGAAAAGATGCAGTAACAATGTTCAGACTCAATACACACCATGAATGTTTGACTGGCTATCTACACAAAATCAATAAAATCATTTCATTTGCATGTCCACTTGAAAGGATCCAACCACATGAACAAGGGTCACATAATTCAATTCTGCACAACAGATCCACATAAAAGGACAGAACCTAATTTACTACTGGGAAACAAGAAAGAATATAAAGCTCACCTTTGGAATTAAAAAAATATAATACAGCAAAAATCATCAATAAAGTTGTATTGTGTACAAACCAAGCAGAAGTATACACAATATAAATACAGAGAGAGAGAGAGAGAGAGAGAGAGAGAGAGAGGAGGTTCTAAATGTCAGTAGTTAACACCAGTACTCACCTAAGGTCCTGCAGAACATCCTTAGCATTGTACATTGTAATGAGAGATGTGGTAGCTGCTGGGATGATGATAATTGGCGTGCGGGAGATACGTTTGTTGGGTTGCACTGGAAGTCTGGCCTGATATGAAACCAAACATTTTCAACTATACCAGTGATACATACCTCATGCAGTTTCAGCAAATACTACGCTTTCTTTCCAAAACACTTTCATATATAAAATTCATAAGCTAATAATACTAAATTATAAGAGTTTATAACTTATTAATGTAAAAGTTTTCTGAATATAGCACATACAGTAGAACTTCGACTCACTCTTTTGCAGGGACCAGGTTAAAAAAACAATGGATGCAGGAAAACGATAGATGTGGGAAGTGCATAGATCATATTCAAAAATATATAAAGCCAGTATATAGCAAACACTATATTTTGCATCAATTTTATTTTATACATATATCACTTTCTTTGAAAAACGTTGTTAATTGATATTTTCTTCTTAGCTGCTTTACTTTTCATGTGAAACAACAAATTTTTCACATCCAACACATTCAGTTGCTTATATTGTCATTGTCATGTACGTAGATATACAATGGCAATATTTTTCACATGCCCTAAGGGCTTCAGCACACATTGGCATGGTGCAGGGTTCGATTTAAACCAGGACCGTCCTCCATGACTCAGGTTTTTTCCAGGTTTTCCTCAGTCCTCATAAATGGCAAATGCTGGGAAGGTACGCTAAACTTAGGCCTGGAAGACTTAAAAAAAGGCGCATGTATGCACACACATATGTATATGTATATTCCCGGTTTACCATTTTATTTTGATTACCAGTGTTCACTGCCTGTGGCAATGTCACATGTGTTAACATCCCCACTGCCTGTGGCAATGTCACATGTGTTAACATCTCCACCCACTATCTGGTGGGTGCCAAAACTGATGGCACAGCAACTCTGAGACCCATTCTTTGCATCATTGGCTATCATCATTTTGCTGCTTCAAAAATATCGGCAACTACAGTAACAATCCCTGCTTCAATTATTCCAGTTTGAATACAATTGTTTGAGGATAGAATTTCATTGAACTAATAATGTGGGAAAACAATACTTTGAGGAACAATATCTTATTTACATAAATTGAATGATACAGCAGGAAAAACAATGATTCCAGGAACAATAGATCAAGGTTCTACTGTACAGCACATCACTGTGCCTGCTAATGTCACCTTTTGTTAGTTGCTATCATCTTTGCACTATGCATATCCTAAATCAGATGTACAGCCAAATATAACTTATTTCTTAGGATTACAATCAATTATTAAAACTACCTCCAGAGAAATGCTATTCTGTACATACAAATTGAGCTATGTAATCACTCAACTTAAAATGTTAAGCACCAGAGTGGTCCCTGGAACCTGCTGTCATTTGTTGGGCCATGGCAGTCCATATTATTGTCAGATTTTTTCTCTACCTTAAAAGTTTCCTGCAGATCAGATCAGTACAAAATTTATTCTATATATGGAATGGACCTCCAAGACCTATAGTTAAATGTTACTACCACTGGGTTAAGAGTTGGTGTATCATGGAACCGTAAATCTGAATATCATAAAATACTTGTTAACACGAACAACAAATTCATTTAAGAACTTTCGAAAATAAGACATTTTTAAAAAATTCTGTTGGAACTCACACAGTGAAGCTTGTTAAATGTAAATTATAATTAATCTGTCATCTAACACACTCTTATGCTTCACTTACTTTTAAATATGGTGGGACTGATTTCGAAGAGACATCCTCTCCATCTTCAAGTTGGTTGAAGATAGAGAGGATGTCTCTTCAAAACCGGTCCCACTTTTTTTAAAAGTAAGTGAAGCATAAGAGTGTGTTAGACGACAGATTAATTATAATTTACATGAACAACAAAATTTATTGTGAATCATTAGAAAATAAGTTTTGCAATAAATACTGATATGCTAATAAGTAAAGTTTAATTATTACTACTATCAAAGATTAAATTTAGCCTAATATACAAATTATACAAAAATATAAATTGTTGGTACAGCATTATTTTTAAATGCTAATTATGAAAAATTAGCAAAGCATTGCACACATAAGTGTGGTTTTCCATAACTTGTTCACAATCAGTGAAATAAACCAAATCAATGAATTCATACATATCCTGTGGATTATCGTGGACCACTGATTCCAAGATAAAATTTCTTGTTGTAAACAAGTGTGAACAGTGGTGGAACCCAAGGACCACCCAAAAATGTTTCCAAATAACTAATTTTTACAGTAAGTTAATATTTTATGTGTCCTTTATTAAGTTATGAAAAAAAATTAATGGGTTGCTGGAAAAAATTAATTAAATGCATACTGGCCCTCAAAGTGTTAATATCTTTCTTAATTAGCCTAAAAGGCTATATTTAAGCTGGACACTAAAATGATGATACACAAAAACCTCAAACTTAAGCATGTGCATAAAAGTCCTGACTTCAAAATTGTATGCATACCTCATTACAAGAGTCATGCCAAAAGATTTTGTATTACCATTGCCAAAGGAAGTGCTTATCTGCAGGTGGGAAGTGTTGTTTGGTTTCTGTCAATGATGGAGTTTTCTATATAGCACTTTCAAGCTATAATTTTCATCACTTTCAAAAAGCAACACCATAAAATTTTGGCAGACACTTTTGGGGAACCTCTTGTTTAAATACTACAGATGGGAACTATCATTGGATATTTAAAGAGAATTCCTAGAAGAAAAACCTGACCTCAACCAGCACATCATTAATTAGACCTCAAAACAATGCTGTAAGAACAGTGAAATGAAATCCCTCCACCTGCCATCACGTGATAGATAGGGCTCTAAAAATAAGATCACTGGTAGAACAGTTATGCAATAGCATCATCTCACAAAGAGATGTTCCCTTCGAGTCTCACATTATAAAAGGCAGTCCATGTTGACTGATATCAATTTATGCTGAAAGAATTCAATGGAAGTAAATGCCTAGATTCTTACAGATAAAATCATAGATTCAACATTATGATCTGGAAAAAAATAGCAGTTACAAATCTGGTGCTTTGGGCAATTGTTAAAAACCTGTGCTCGAGACAAGTATTGGTTGTAACTTTTTACTAAAGAAAAACACTGCAACCACCCTATTTGAAAATCAATACAGTAGCAGAACTACTGAAGGGACAGCAAGGTCTGCCTTACAGAAGTCGAGAAGTCTTCATACAATGGAAGAGGTGGACAAGATACTATGGAATCTTGCATCATGGTAATTCTTTCATATGCACTGCAGCAAGTACTATAAATTTTTAGTTTAAAGACAGCACATCCTTTTATCCTACAGATTTGATATCTAATTTTTTTCATTTTACCAAAAGCAAAGGAAAAACTATTGGAGCACTCATTTCCTTCAAATGATGAAGCTATGCAGAACATATGGAGACTGGTCAGTGTGGAAGAAAGGTATAACAGGTGTTTTTGAGAATGAACAAATGTATGATTGTCAGTAGGAAGTTAAGGCACTGACTCATGAGTGAGAGGACTGGGGTTCAATTTCTGCTTGGATCATCCTCCTTGATTGAGGCAAACCCTGGGTTTTTCTTAGTCCTCATAAATGGCAAATGTGGGGAGGCTTCCTTTCTTAAAGGAAAAAATCCTTTCCCAATTTATCGTTTTATCATGTGTATCATTAATGTTCACTTGTAATGTCTCAGGAGTTAAAATAGGCATTAAACACTATTAAAAAAAAGCATGTCTTTTGTAAAATACAGTAACTTACTGTGAACATAAAAAAATAAAATGCTAAACATGCTAATTTGTCTTACAGGAAAATAAATTAGAAACAAAAATTAAATTTCTCTATCTTGAAAGAAAGCAGGCAAGTACAAATAGTTACAACACATATGATCTCAAACTATGCCTTTAACCAAACATTAAACCAAGCAATATAGCAAAATATAAACTAACTATATAAGCAGGCTTCTGAAAGATAGTAAAATTATCCATTTTAACAATAAATCTAAACCTTAAGAGTTTATTATTATTATTATTATTATTATTATTATTATTATTATTATTATCCTCATCATTATCGTTGTAGGTCTCAAGTATCCAGTGGTAAACCTAGATGCTGCATTTAGAATGCCCACTTCTTTGTTCTTTTTAAGATATTTAACCTGCTTAAAAACCTCATTCTTTTGAAAATAATCTATCCATGTGTTCATCCCATTGCTCTTTCCATATCAGAATCTAATTTCCCATTCCTATAAGTTTAAATTCAAACAATTGCTTAAAGTGACCTATCCACTTTTCAGCTTTAATTGCAAATTCAGCACCTCTAGATCTTGACCATCTTCTAATAACTATCCATACTTCATTAGCCCTCCCTGATCTAATTTTTGTATCAATTTCAACAGCCTTTCTTCTCCCCCATTCCTTTTTCTTCCTTTCTAATAGCATCCTATAGGCCATTCTCATCCCTGTCATTTTTATCCTATCCTTCTCTTTACTCTTCTCCCTGCATTGAATAACAGACTGTTTAACTAATCTTTTCAATCAACATAATCTTTATCAAACCAATCATCAATTCTCACTTTATTAACCACCATCCTCGACCATCTCATTATCTGCCCATTTCAGCAAAAATTTTGTCAAATTCAGAGCACGATAACTTAGCTTTCAACCAATTGATACTATGAACATTCAAACCTGATACTGCAGAATCCAACATTTCATTAAAATTTTCTAAAACCCCTTGGCACCATTTATTGTCAATAAAACTCATTTACCTTTGTATGTTGCTAGTTACTTTATGGTCACCAAACTTGCACCCCCATTCAAGTATGATAGGAAAATATTCACTATTGCTCACTAGATTCAGTACTTTGAAATTTAACACTTTAAATAGAACTTACACTTTGCTTGCATTGACATATACAAATTCACCATCAATCATTAATAATCATAAACCCATAATCTTCATAAAAATGAATAAGTGTAAGTTCCTCACTCAGTTTTATCCTTGCTCCTCCTTATATCAGCTTCACACTCTTTATCAACAAAGCTATCCCACAATATACCGCAATCTCTTGCTTGTATGTTCCCATTTCTTGCATTAAAATTCCAAAGTAAAACAAACTCAGTCTCTGGCATGTCTAACTTGATTTCCTCCATTTCAAATTCTAAATGCGAAGGAGATCAGGATAGTGGAGCTGGGAGATTCTGGGTGGATTGTAAACAATCCCCATACATAATGTGCTTTTTAATTTCTAACCACTAACCCCCACCACCCTAGATTTCCTCTCTTTAACCTCACTTATCAATTCATTGCATATTAACATACATACACCTCCAGAAACTACCCTAACTCATCTGCTTCACACCTCCTTTCCCCATGAATACAAAACCTGTAAACCTTACAGTTTCATTATTGCTCAAACCATGTTCTGGCTAGCCCCAAAATATTCACTTCCCTTAAAGCCAAACTGATGAATCCTAAAGACATACTTGTTTTAACACTTTCACAGTTCCAGACCCCATGTTTCACCATCCTTCTTCCTCTTTCTCCTATTGTGATGATAACCTATACCTAAAATCTTGCAGTTTTTTCTTACTCAGAAGTTGAATTCCCTCACCCAACTCACCTTGAAGTTAACAGTTTGCTAGACTCTATCCTTCTCTATTCTGTGCCATTTCACTCCAATATACTTCCTTGAGGAGTTGACATCATGCTTGATTCAGTATTAGCTTCCCCTTCGTCTCGATACCAGGCTCCTACCACCCTTCCACCACTAGCCATGGCATGCTCTACCAGCTGTTGTGTCTTATGTGATAGTGCTTGTCAGGATAACCGTTCTGCAAAATGAGTCACTGAAGCTCGCTCCAATACTTGACCTTGAAAATCATGCCACTTGTGTGACCACAGTCAGCTTCTAATTTAGCACCTCTAATGGGATTGTCCTTTGATCTTCTTGTTTTCTTCTCTATTCGCACATTTTGCTGAGTTGTTTCCTGCTATGGCCTTTCATCCAATCCCCTTAGGTCCTTTTCTGCCTCAAGTGTCACTTTACTATTGTTGATCCGTAGCTGCAGATTACAAACATATGCCTTCCTCCCAGCTTGTCTAGCTTCCTTCATCTGCATAATGAGCTTTTTCTTCAATTTTTGTCCTTTAAATGATAAATCCTTGCTTATAAAGATATTTGACCATTTCAGTTTCTTCGACCTGTGCAAGATCTTCTAGATAATGCTCATCTTTGTAAACATTACCATTATCATCCTTCTTCCTATTTTTCTCCCCATCTGTCATTTCCCATCCTCCTAATTTTAACTCCAATTACTGCTCCAAAATTTCATATACCTCTTGTATGTCCCAGACATTTCTTCATTCTTCCACAAAGATGAACAACAAATTGAACTTGTGATGTTTCTCCTCTAATTTGCCTATTCTAGCTTTCATTTCATTGACTTCTTTCTTAATGTCCTTATCTTATACTTTTATTTCTTGTTTAATCTCTTGAACAATTGCATTTACTTGATCAAGTCTCTCCTTCAGACTACCCATTCTGTTCAGTATTCTTTCCAAACTATCACCCATGTCCACTGGCCCAAGGGTTCACCTCTAAACTACCAATCACCAATAATATCACCAAAATAACAGCCCATAATCTTAGTATTCTTCTTTTCATTTTTATTTTTTAACTGCTTACACGTTCTAACTATAAATGCTTCTATTCTGACTGTATGATACAAGATTCACACCCATTGTCCTTTATGACCTTTTTCCTTGAACTAACCAGTTCATTCACACACACTTCCTCTCACCTGCAATGTTAACTCCTAAATGCCCAGTTAATATTCTCAATTAGCTAGTGAGTTGATTCAATACTCTTATGCTTCACTTACCATTGAATTACAAAGAACATATTTTACAGGCCTTTACCCGCATCATCATCTGTGAGTCCCACTGCCGGATTTGTTGTCGGTTGAATGGACTTGGTGTAGCTCTTGTGGACATTTTGTGAACTTAAAAATTAATTTTTCTTCTGTTGGGATCGTGAAGTTCAAACCTTATCTTCATATTTTTTGTAATAAAAACTTTTTTCCATATTCCCAGCTCCAAGTGTCTGTGTATAAGTTTCAATAATTTGACTTCCATTTCTATATCACGTTTATCTCTCCAAAAGTGATGTGCAACCACTGATTCATCTATCTGATTGCACCTGATGTTTCTCCAGTGCGTCTTTAGCCTAATTCCAAGGCTTCTTTTTGCTTTGCCAATATATACTTTGTTGCATTCCAAACAGCTGGTTTGATATATTCCTGGCTTCTTCTCATCAGGTATTCTATCATTATCACTGGAATTGAGCAGATTATTTACGTTGAATATGTCCCCAGTAAACAAATTCAGCCTAAATAATATGCTGAACTCTGTTATATATATATACACAAAGAGTTGTTTAACAGTTGATGATGTGAGCAAAGGTCTCACAAAACTTGTCCTGAATTTTTCAATTTTGAGAGATTTTTTTTAATAGTGTTTAACACTCATTTTTACTACTGTGGCACCATAGGCGGTGGACACCAGAAATGATAAATTGGGAAAGGATATTCTTTAAGGAAGGAAACGTTCCAGGCCTTAGTTTAAGGTACCTCACAGGTATTTGCCATTTATGACTGAGGAAAATCTGGAAAAAACCTCAGTCAGGGAGGACAGTCCTGGCGGGATTCGAACCCTAGAACTCCTGCTCTCGAGTCTGCACCTTAATGATCTTGGTCACCCCTGGCAGTAATTTTGAGAGTGAAACATTAAGATCATTTTATCATTATATGAATATATTAAATGTTTTTAACTCAATCTGTTTCCTTGTTCATTAAGAGTGTGGTCAGAAGGTATTTTTAAGCATTTTAAAATATTTTGCCTACTGGAGATTTTATTCTCATTTTCACTGTGTTGATTCCTGAATGCATTAGAATTAGAGTCATTTAACAGCTGAGAATGTGGGCAATTGTCCATTAAACACGTCCTATCTCATATAAGTAAAACCATAAAGAGTGTTCTAAATATATTGTTTCACTGTATTCGATTAAATTTGAATATTGAAACAAAGGTTAGAGTTGCAATTTCCACAAATTGGAAGGTTCAGCATCAAATTAAGTTAAGAGTTATATTCACTCACATCACAATCTCTCTTAAAAGAAATAAAGCAAGCTTTCTACATACATTGCATAGGGTTTGGAAATTGATAATACATAGTTGGCACCAAGGACTCTTGAGTTCATTCGCACCAACATTAATTCATTTCATTCCATTCATAACTACAGTACACTTACAGAATTCATGCCCAATAAACAGACACTGCAAGAAGACCAATGCAGTCAAAGCAACAATAAATTTATATAAATAAATAAAAAGAACATACTTCAGCTACAGGCCTTGGCTGCTGAATGATTGGCACTGGAGTATGAACTTTCTTTGGTTGTGTTCCTTCAGTCACAGACTTTAGGGTCATTCCATGATATGTCCCCATTGTATCAATCTTGAAGCCTTCAGTCTCTGCAAGTTAAAAACAGAAACTCTTTAATGATATATTTTCTTTAGCATTAAGAAAGAAGCTTCTAGCCAAATTTTCTAGAAGTAATCCAAAAAAAGTGTAAGTAAAAATTATCCAGCCAGCAACAGAGATCACATCATAATACAATCATAGTACACCGAAAAAAAGCTCTAAATCTTAATAATGACCGTGTAACTGTACTAGCTTCCACTAGTCTGCTAAGATCCAAGTTATTTATTTATTTATTTTTTTTAAGTGTTTAACACCAATACTACTTAGGCAACAGGCAGTGGGCACTGATGATACACAAAATGAAATGAAAATTGGGAAAGGATTTGTATTTTAAGATGGGAAACATTCCAAGCTTAAGTTTAGGGTACCTCTGGCATTTACCATTCATGAGGATTGAGAAAAACTGGAAAATACCTTAGTCAGATAGGACAGTCCCAAGCAGGAATTGAAAAGCTCAACCTAGTGCAAATAACCCAGAATTCTTAGCAACATAAATTGAACTTAAATGCAGCAAATGGATATTGGAACAAACAGATTTACTTCCAGAATTATAAAGCTTAGTAAACTAGGAATTCATATATTACATTTTATGCGTGCCATTCTTTCAAATAGAAAACTCAGAGGAACTTCTGCCAGGTATACTCTATTTACTATTAAACATTTAAAGAATGGTACTCTATTATGACTACATATTCAATTATAAAAAAAGTCAACACACACTTTATATTTATTTATATGTCAACACACACACACACTAGTTGATGTTTTATTTCTAGTTTGCTACTTGTCAATAGGCGATTTTTACTAAAAATGGTGGCAGCAGGGCTTAAGTCTTGCAATTGTTTGTTGCTTTTGAGCAGGGTGTTTGAAGAATCCACCAATGGAAAAATGTAATTTGAAAACTCTGATAGCCTATGTAAGACAAAATCCAGAGAGCATCTGTCCATACTCATACTAACATGCTTCAGTGTTACCAACACAACTGTGGCTGTAAAGAATTAGAGTTACAAAAAAACTGTGTGGAGGATTCTTCATAACTGATTGCAGCTGAAACTATGCCAGCTTCCATAATTTCTGACATATGTAGATCACAATTGCAGTAACACAAAAAAACTGTGTGGAGATTTCTTCATAACTGATTGCAGCTGAAACTATGCCAGCTTCCATAATTTCTGACATATGTAGATCACAATTGCAGTAACCTTTTGCAATGCCTTTTAAAATGCTAGCAGGAGATTTTTCTACCAAGATGTACTTTCTACTTAAGTGGTAGGATGCACTGCCATAAAATTATGATATTATATAGTAAGCACACAACATTTTTGTGCCAATTTCACAACATAGTTTATGGACCATTCTTCTTTGTAGAATACCTGTAAACAATGTCACATCTGCACATGTTGACACTGTGGTTCATACTGCAATCACAATAAAAATGAGACTTAATATTAACAAAATGGAACATCCCTACACTTCCACCATACATAGGATAATGCAGGATTGCTAGCTGAGCTTGTCATATGATTTATGTGCTAAAAACTGTGTGCAACTCCTGGTCATAATAATATGTCTGGGTAAAATTAACAAGAGCACTATCTGCAATTTTTTTTCTGAACAGCGTTTAACACCCGTTTTTACTACTGAGGCATCACAGGCAATGGTGTTACATGAGATGAAATGATAAACAGGGAAAGTACTATGTTTACGGAATGTCAGAATCCACACAGTGAAACTTTTGTTAATCTTATTTTGATTTAAAGTAAAACACTAAAAATCAAAATAAGATTAGGGAAAGTACATTTTACGGAAGATGAAATGATAAATTGGGAAAGTACTTTTTAAGGAAGGAAATGTTCCAGGCCTAAGTTTAAGGTACCTCCCCGGCATTTGCCATTTATAAGGACTGAGGAAAACCTGGAAAAAATCTTAATCAGGGAGGATGATCCTGGGGGGGAATCAAAATCTAGACCTCCTGCTCACAAGTCCATGCATTCACAACCTTGGCTACCCATGGCATATCTGCATTTTTTGAACACACTCTTTGTTCATATATGTAAATTCACCAAAACTCTATAAATATAACTAGATTATTTTCTTTACAAAGATAAATAAAATGTCTTTCTCCTTAATATGTCTTTCTTTCCCATTTCATTCTTGAAGTGAACTGTTTGTATTCACTTTTCACCCTTCTGCAATGAAATCTCCCATTAGCACAAATTTTTCTATAACACACTTATTTTCCAGTTCTTCCATATTCTCTCCTGGTTTTCCAACTCTGCATCACAGAAGCCTGATAATTTGGCAGATTACACACAATATTCAAACTAATACACCCACATCCTTAGAAAACTGAAGTAAAATTAACCAAATCTCTTAAGCATTTTTCCTCTTTCAGGACAATCTTCTTTTCCTTTTTCACAAAGTCTCCCATTACATCAGACATACATCCTTTTTTTTTTTTTTTTTTGTCTTCACTCTATTTTTACTAAAGTAATCAAAACCCATCAACCCTCTGTCACTGCTAACCATTTTGACACTAGCGCACCACCTACATTTCAACAGCTGTACACATTTCAGTGAATACTCCTTCTGCATAAGTTGTTATTATGGGTGTGCTAGCATAATTATAAATTAAATCTAAACATATCCATTGTAAATATCCAATATGAGATACATCAACTGTTATTTTCAAATATGAAATTTACAAGATGGATTCTAGTGCAACATTAATTGTGCCATTAGACAAAGAACAGGTAAATACCTTCTTTCTGTCTTATGAATCTCTCCTGATCGTATCTATTATACACTGCTGGCTGAGGCATGGATCTGATGGGAGTAGCTCTGGGAGTGATCACTGGTGTGGGCTGCGGAGGTCTATGCCTTCCTTCTTCCCTTGCTTTTATGGACTGCAGAATGGCCAGAATGTTTTTAGCAAATATCTACAACAAACCCAAACAAAGTTTAGATTTATGAATTGGTTCCATTTTATTTTATTATTACACTAAAACGCATTGTAAAAACCAAGAGATAAGCCTAAAAACTCTTGAATTCTTCCACATTCTTTCACTGACTGTATATTACTAGTTCAAAGCAATACACAATTATTTGAAACAAAACTTTAATTGTATAACCAATGAATGATTTATATGTATACTTTCATTATTGTACACTGTTGCTTGATATTAAACAGGATAAAAATGAAGCATGACTTGACAAAAATCATGATTTTTAAAAGAAGTTTCTAAGAAAAAAGTTTAGTTCTCTCACATTCATAATAGTCATTGAAAGTATATAAGATAAAGGGACTTGACAAGAATAGTTCTATGATGAGATAGTACATTGATGTAATTGAAAATTAATTTAACTGAGGGTATAAAGAAAAAGGGACCAGACAAGAATAATTCTATAATGAGATCGTATAATGATGTAATTGAAACTTAATTTAATTAACAGGAATTCACTCACATACTTTATATATAAATTAAAAACCCCATTTTTCATTTAAAAATTTTATTGGTAAACCTTTTCTTCCTATACATGAAAATACTTGAAATGTCTAGCTTTCTTATACAGAATCTTTTTTTCCTTTTTAAATGGAATTTTTCATTTTAAAATGGAAAAAAGGGTGACCTGTATAAAGTGTTACAAGCCACCATCTCTTAAATGGACCAACAAAACCAAATGCTGGCTTTCTCTAAACCTAGTGCCTTCACAACAGCATCATGGACAAAACTTTAGTGGCTCTCCTTATGGGATTCTAAGAGGGTAACTTCAAAAGTTCAAATAAAATGATGGTAGAATTTTTAGATATTTAGGAAGTCCTCAACAAATCAAGCAACTTCTGATTAAAATATTTCTATTCTAAAATTAAATCTTGAGAAGTTATAGTGAGCTTGAAACAGCACTTAGCTATGCTTAAATTTTGCCCATGAAGCTATGAAAGCTCCTTCTTGCAATAAGTTTAGAAAAGATCAGCATTTGGTTTATTCAAATAAGTGTACTTTCGAAGCTGTTGACAATGGAGTGGTATATATATAAACAATGTATACAGTTTTTTTCACACTAACTCCATTCACTTACATAAAATTTGGAACATATGTTTCGGGAGCGATCCTTCCCATCTTCAGCCTGTTGACAAACTGTTGTCAAACGTGGCAATTGATGTTCTTGTGGCGGCATCTGTTGGTTCTATTAGGAATTTGCTGAGTTCATCCAATGGAGAGATATCGAAATTCATCAAATTATCCTTATTTTTTGTAATGAAAATGTTTTCCCAAGTGGAAAGTTCTATTGCATTATGAAGTTGTTTAAGTAGTTTTATCTCTGGTTTAATTTCATGATTTTTATTCCAAAAGCCACGTTTAACAACAGTTTGTCAACAGGCTGAAGATGGGAGGGATCGCTCCCGAAACTTATGTTCCAAATTTTATGTAAGTGAATGGAGTTAGTGTGAAAAAAACTGTATATATTGTTTATATTTGGTTTATTGATTCTTTTAAGATATATTGGCTCATAATACTATAATGGCCATCCTGTTTAAGCATAAATTTTTAAAAAAATGCAATATTTATTTTCTCTGTAACTTTAATTATAAGGTAGAAAGTGTAAAAACATTATACCTTGCCTGCACTTTGCAGGATTGTTGTACGAGTTCTCCATTGTCTTTCCCTTGAGATAATATCTTTCGTTACGTCAACGTCAAAGTCCAGCATCACGCGTAAATCTGACGCAAGTCCAATGTCATCATTGCCTTTGATGGTAGTTCTTTTCTTGGCCAATCGTTTTGCTTTGATGGCTGCAATCTTCTCCACAGACATAGCCTCAGAAAGTGACCTAAATAAAAAGAAATGATGTAGTGACAGGCCTATCAATTCTTATTTAAATGAACACAAGATAGTATAATATGGTTATCAGAAAGTAAAAGGATGAAGAATCATTAAGGCAACATGCTTTATTAAAAATAGAAAATAAATAAATAAATACAGTGTGCCTGTCTACATGTGTTGCAAGCATAAGCTCCTCTCTATAGGATGCTAGGTGTCCTTCTTGAAAAATGGATTTGTTGTAATTCACAATGTAATTACAGCACTACTATTAATGGCAATAAGAAGAGTCTTCCTTTGCTAAATTATTTTTTTCTTTAAGATATATGAATCACAAAATTCACTTAGTTTGTAAAAGAGAACATAGTTCATACATTATAATTGTTGAATACAATACATTTCAGCTTAGGGCATTGAAATTGTTACTTGTCCCAGATCATCTAGATGTTTTAAGTATAATTACAATAATTTCTCAGGGTTAACCATATGCACATGCCCTAAATTCATTTTAGTGGCATTTGCTGATTAAAATAGTATCAAAAATTGTGTAACTAATTAAGTATTTATAAATCTCATAAGTCAAAGCTGAAGAGAGGAAAAAATCATTCATATTGTGGCAATTACTAGCATATTATTAGTTGTCAGTACATTATTAATTGTTAGTATATTATTAGTTGCATCACAGAAAGTGTTAATGTCATCTACGCATGAGAATAGTTATCTTAAGAGCATAACAGGATGTTAAAAATATGTCATATAAGCAAGGTGTGGAAATAACAAGTTGTTGATAGATGAAGGGCATACAGGAGTAGGGAAAATTATGACATCTGGAAGACAAAGCGTGCTGGAGGCAAGTTTGTTGTGACAGAGTCGAGATAGTCAAGTTGCTTCGGAATGTACTGGGAGTGGCCATTCTTCCCTCAGGACCAGAGAAACAATGGACCTGTGCAATATTTAGTTAATTGTTTTGTAAAAGAATAAATAGCGGATTAATGGATATTTTACTGGTGTTTATATTCTAGTTACCCCTCATCTTCCAAACCTTATGATCTCTTGTTTTATTCAGCTAAGATATGACATGGTGGTAAAGTTAGAATTTTAGTTTGTTATCTAATATTAACGTCATTGGGTATCCAGTGCAGGACATAATGGTGGAGGTGCCTTGGGATTGTGTAAAGTTTTTTTTTTCCTTCCTCAGTTTTGGTGCATATAATTAATTCTCTTTCCCCCATGCTTTGGAATAGTTTTTCTAAATTTATTTCATAACAAATGTTTCTTTGTTCCCAGGGTTGGGTGATGTACGTTTTTATTGCTTCTTTCCTGACTCACTTGTTTCTTTGTTCCTTTATAACTGTGCCTCTTCATTTCCCATCTCCTTCCCTTTCATCGCTGTTTTCCATTTTTTTCTCTCTCTCCTCTCTTCCTTTGTTGTCCTTCGTTTGTATGTATAATGTGTGGCTTTGTGGTGCGGTGCCTTGAATACAACTGAGTACATTCACACTTATAATTTTTCCATTTGGTTGCAGTCTTTTCCTGACCTAAAAGTGCTCACAAGTGCCAAGCACTGTTATTTTTAGTAAGTGACTCATCAATTTTATCATGTTCTCGAGTCTAAGTAACTTGATTGCACATGCAGTCTGCAATTTTGTATAGTCCACTGCAGTTCTGTTTCACTGCCATGGAACAGCTTTCTCACTTATATTTCAGGTCAGCTCCGGCATAAATGCTATCTGCTTTACAGTTTTGCTATTAATATCAGTTGGTAATGCAGCATCATGTATGGAAAATTCAGAGTACGCACCATACATGCCCACGAATTTTTTGTGAGTGTATATTCACCTTATGATTTTACTAGGCTTTGTGCTCCATTCCCTCCCTTGTAATAGTATTGCCTGCTGTGTTTAAGTTGGTATGTGGTTTTTATGATGCATTTTGATATGCTATCACTTTGTATATGTTTTAGGACATTTCTTGCTTATTTTCTGTCATATTCCCTTTCTATGTTATTATGATCATGATTTTGCTGCTTATTTTTCTAATGAATTAATACATGTGTGCATATGTACGTTATTTTCTTTCTCATGCATTGCATTATGTTTTTCTGCTTTTTTTCAGTATTAATAATGTGTTTTGATTCCCTGTGCTTTTCTTATGTATATTTGATCATTTCATTGTTATTCTATATTGTTTTGCTCAGTATGGTGGTTTTATTTCCTATTTACCATTCATCATGGCTAGAACATCTAGGCCAGATTCTGACTTAACTCTTTGCCCAATCTCAGAACAGAATCCAACCACAGCTGCTGTTACTGATAATGTTGTGTGAGCAGTGTTTAATGCCTATTTTTACTACTGAGGCATCACAGGCAGTGGACACGGATGATACATGAAATGAAATTATATATTGGGAATGGATTTTTTAAGGAAGAAAACGTTTCAGGACTAAGTTTAGGGTACCTCCCCGGCATTCACCATTTATGAGGACTAAGGAAAACCTGGGGAGGGGGGAAAAAACCCTCAATCAGAGAGGACGGTCCTCGCAGGATTCGAACCCCAGACCTCCTGCTCATGAGTCTGCACCTTCACAACCTTGGCCCCCATGGCAGTAATAATGTTTTTCCCATGCTTCCTAGTGGCTACTGTTAACAAGTTGCCTGCGGCACTTCCCTTTCTTTCACCATCTTATTTTGATAATGCACCCCATGTTACTGTGTCAGCTTTTATGCTCCATTTTAACATTTGCTATAGCCAATGGTTGAATCAATGACCAAAAGCTTCAGTTTTTTCCTTATAATCTTAAAGGCACCCCTTTCTTGTGGTTTCGTACCTTTTGCCAACACCACCCCTTGTATAATTGGGAGTTGTTAAGTACATTCTTTTTGTCTGCATTCCTAATTGCCAACCATGAAGAGTTGCTAGAGACTATCTAGACTATATTTATGATGTTTTATCCCTGCATGATCAGGTTAACCCCACCATGTCTTGACAAGATCAGATTAAAAATCTCATGAAAGGCTTTAAGTGACAATATGTCAGAGCTTTGTTGCCTTTTAATCCTTGCAGTGATGATGAGGTTTTAAAATTGTTAATAGGGTTGATAAAGCTCAGTTTTATGTCCAAAGTAGACAACTATTATCTTCTCATTTACAGACTTATAGTTTACCAAATGTTTCACATTCTCTTTCTGTTTAATGTTAACTTATCAGACTTTTTCTAAATTTACAGCTATTACAGATGTACTGAGTGTTTCTACTCATGATCCAGTGGCAGCTCTTATCAATCAAACAACTCAAGGTGACCACCCAAATTCATAAGTTACAGTCACATTCTGTGCCCTCATCTCAACCTCCGAGGCACCCACATGGGTAGAACCGGCAAGTGAATGTGACTTAACCCCTACAACACCCCAGAGATCCATTGATATGCGATAATATTCAACCAAAAAACGACCAGCACCAGGCCTTAAATGCTGTGATGTAAAGGTAAACCAGAAACATCTGCTCTTTCTGTGACTAGCAGGTAAAGTAAATTGTTGGTCAAATTAATGACAAGTCCATTAACATTCATTTGGATACAGAAAGTGCTGTAAGGATTATTTATGATGTGAATATTAGTGATTGTTCTAAATTACAGCCTGTTGATATACTTTTATACTGCAGAAAATAAGCTGCTGGATGCTCTATATCATTCCATTGTGAGTTTTACTATTAATAACTTTCTTTTCCAGAAGAATGTGCTCGTTGTAAAGGATTTAGTGCATTATTTTAATTTAGGCAATGTGATTTCCTTAGTAGCCATGAAGTTATTGATTATTCACAAAATTCTATTACTTTTCGTACTGATGATAAATATTTTCAAATTCCTACTGTGACCCCAGTTGTGAGCCTATTTGATGATATTGCTGTTAATCCCTTGATTAACAGCAGTAAAATCCCTCAAGATGCTTGCTGTTTTGATGTGCTGTTGAGGATGTAAGTTGGCTTCTGCAGTTAGGCTGTTGCTGCAGGAAGAAGTATGGTTTCCAGATATATATATTAAATGAATTTGAAGAAAGAGTTACCAATTTTTTTAGATTACGTTTATTTTAACATGCTTTTTGGTGCTTTGTTTCCTTCTCCCCCCGCCCCATAAGGGCTATTTTGATATGGATAAAGATTTTTCTCATACTGATGTAAGATGTGTGCTATACAATTTTTTTTGTAGTGGGTATGAGAGAAAATTTATGTTTTACTATTGATTACTTGATCATAGTGTTATGTTATGGCATTGCAGAATGGCCATGTTTCATGGCATTTTGATTATAGTTACGGCTCTCTTATGGGTGAATTTAATATTCATTTTAGTTGTACAATGATATTATATTACATAAAGAGTATAGTTTTATAACTTTTTATTTGATTGATGACCTATTATATTATATTATATAATACTTTGGATTTCACATGAATACGTATGTTTCACAATTTTTCTCTGTTCCTGATTTTCTTTTTCAGTGGTGATACTCTTTTTAAATTTCTTCCTCAGGTGTTACTGATGATTCAGGTGCTTTATTTCACACATTGTTCCTTTTAGCGATGGTGATATAGTGGCTCAGCAGTAGTGCCACAGAGTGTTTGCTGAGCCCGAGCTTCTGCAATTTTGAAGTTTGGTTCCATAAATTTGTGACATATTTTGTCAATATTTTCATGTTTTTTATTTGTGTGGTTTTTAGGGTAATTTTCTATGGTGCATCCAGTTTTACTTTGTTATAAAATGAGCAATACTTCCACATTCAAGAAACTATTTTCTTATAAGGATTATTACGGATTATTAATTACAGTAGACAAGAAGAGAAACATTAGATAGCTGAACAGAAATATGAGAAAGAGCAAAGTCAATAGTGAACACATAAGTAGAATGAATATCAAAAATAATAAATTGTGGTTAACCAACTACTGTTTTGTGTTGTACTCTTTGTTTGCATAAACTATGTATTTTGTTTGAGGAATTTTACTGCATTATATAGTATTATATGTTTGACTTCCTTTCATGTGGTTCTACTTTTGATGTATTAGTGTGTACATATGCATATTCTGTTTGCATTTTGTGGGGCGCCTCTCTTTAAAATGGCCAATTTCATTACTTTATTCTTTTTTATCCTTACAATTAGTATACAAATTGTTTTGTATTCTGGTTGGTACCATGTTACCTTTGCATTTTATAAATGTTTATATGCTTCAATGTGTTCATTATTGTAATGTTATTATTTTGTAATTAGGGTGTACTATTTTTACATTTGTATGAGGCTTATACTGTATATGTAACTCATATTTTCTTATTATTATTCATTGCTGTACAGGAACAACAAACTATCATTCTGAACATCTACTTATGCACAAGACTGAAGGATATCCTATATCACCCTGCACTTTTGGTTGTGGCAGTTACCACTAATGGCTATACAACCCTGCTATACAATTGTTGCCACCTCACAGCATTCAGCATCTTCAATGGACAATCTAAATAATGATTGTCACCACTTCTGATATTCTGTAGCCTTGACTTCAGTAACTGGAGGGTTAGGGCCCAAACTCCACTATTTTTTCACCGAAGAGATGAACCACAGTGCTTTGGTGTGATCTTCCCATAGAAGAACCTTTTGTGATTGGTTCTCGTGTGCTGGGTGGGTGCATGTGTTCAATTATGCATACAGTTTTGATGCTCAGGTTTTTGTCATCAAAGAAAAACAAGAATACACACACACGGTGCAATAGCAGTGTGATGCAGGTTTACACTTTCATTTGACACACACTTTTAATCTTAATTTTGGAGTAGACTAGGCTACATTTTACATTTTTCTGGCCAAGTGTCCAGTGACTCTCTCATTCCAGTGTTAGATTATTTATTTCTTTTGTTTGTATTTTGTGTGTTAGCCTACTAATTCATTTTGCTCTATTTTGTAATTTCATTATTAGTTTTGGCTTCAATCAATAGGTCATCAATTTGGTGAATCGGGGGCAAGTGTGGCAGTTGCTAGTATATTATTAGTTGTCAGTATATTATTGTTAGTATGTTATTAGTTGTCATATCATTAGTTACATCACAGGAAATGTTAATGTAATCTAAACATGAGAATAGTAGAGAATGAAGGGTATAGAGGAGAATGGAAAAGTTGTACCATCAGGAAGACAAAGCATGCTGGGGGCAAGCTTGTTGTGAGAGAGTTGAGATACTCAGGGAGTTACTTCGGAACATATTGGGAGCAGCCACTCTCACCTCAGGACCAGAGAAACAATGGACCAAGGTGAAGCCTGTACAACATAGAGATAATTATTTTTGTTAAAGAATAAATAGTGGGTTAATTGAATATTTCAGAGGTGTTTACATTATAGTCACCCCCATCTTGTTGTTTTATTGAGATAAGATGTGACAGTGTCGTAAAGTTAGGATTTTAGTTTGTTACATAAAAGTGATTGTTGGGTGTCGAGCCTGGGACGTCAAAATACTGTCACTTTATTTTCTGTGACCAATCAGAAGGTCATAAACAATTACTAAAAATATAAGAGAAAAAACAGGATATTAACTCACTTGATGTTGTCCACTGTAACAGAAGCCTCTTTAGGTGTATCCAGTCTTGCGGCCAGTTGTTCCTTAACTTTCTGCACCTGAGTCTCCTCAAAACGAGGCTTTTTTGTAACTGATTCCAGAGCATCCTCAGCAGCACGTTTCACCTGAGAGGGGATCTCAAGTGGAGCAGATTTGTCTATGCTTGCTGATGCCGCAGTTTCCCCATTCAAGTAGGCCAATAGGTCTTTTCTGTCCGGTCTTCGTACCACAGGGATGTTTTCCGCTGCAGCTTGCCGGACATAGACAGGATGTGTGAGTGTGACATTCTTTAGCAAGAATAGCAAGCATTCTAGTGTATAATATTCTTTGGGGGCCCCATCCTTTCCAGACCTGCAACCAAAATAACATATATTTTAGACCCTAAAATTCAGCACCCTCATCTACCTAAAAGAATGTTTCTGCCATTCCTTGCCAAAAATAAAGAGGTAAAATTTAATGTTTTATACCATTAAAAATGGAAGAACAAAAAGAATAATTTTTGTTTTGATGTGGATAAACATTGTATGGTAGAAAAATACTCATTATTTACTTAATTTTTTTAATTACTTATTACTTGTTTCATCATTATCATTACATCAGAAATATAGTATATATTTTTTTTACAAGTGTACTTTGCAGGTAATAGAGAAACTAGAATAAACTAAGTTGGCTCTCTCTTGCAAAGCCTGTCTTCCTTCTTCCCCACCTGTCCTCCCCAAAAGATATTCTTTGTCACAGGATAGCTTATACTCAGAGTCCTGAAGTTTCAGTTATTCTCACCAAATCTGGTGGTGTCATTTTGAAATTTGCAAAAAGTCAAATTTCTGGTGTCTTTCACATAAAAATGTAATGCTAAATTCTATTTTTCAATTTTTTATAAAATACTTCACTCACTTCAAGCAGGATAGAATTAAACGGTTTTTAATTTAAAATTCTACTCCAGCAAATGTAAGGCTCACAATGGTACAATGCCAGTTTCTCTTGTTACAGCTATTTTGACAAGATGAACAAACTCCCATTTGAAAGTGATGAAAAATTGATTATTAATTTTTATATGTAATTATACAATGATATAGTATAAGTTTACCTGCTTAACATCACACGATGCAAAATGCATTTTATCACCGTATAAGACTATTCTGACTTGAATACATATATTTTATGAACATAATATTAAACTTAAATATTAATTTAAATATTATAATTTATATTTTAATATAATTAATTTATATTATTTAAATAAATATTGATATATTTCTTGTAATTTTAAAACTATTAAAAATTATTATGGGTCAAGAATTTCATATTTTGGCAAGATCTGCTCAATATTTTCCTTTTTTCTACATTCAAATACAATTTAACAATCTCTTGCCCTCTAACAAAGTCACCAAAGTTATGGTTATAGAATTACTATATGTTATATAAAAGAAAATTTTTAATATTACATTTTTTCTTTTTGGTTTTTTGAAAACCATACAATTTAACTTTAGTCATTCTTTTTACAAAATATGGATACCAGTGATATAAAGCCCAAGATTTATTACTAAGCTGTAATTCCCCTAATTTTATCAGAATTTTCATACTGTGCCTGCCAGAATGATAAAATTGATGCCACTAAGCAATATTTTCCACACTAATTTGTATCATATTCTCTTATTAGTGCTTCTTTTAGTCATCCTTTCTCACTACTGTATACCAAATCAAATCTAGTCTTTCCTATTATGAAGGCACAATAGTGATATTTCATTCCTTAAATCTAAATAATACAGCTAAAATAACAAGAACTAGAAGAGCAAAAATAGACAAAACTGAAATAGTCACACAAACAGTGCTATTATTTTGAACTATTTATATTCTTATTCAAAGACAATATTATATGTATATACAGAGGGTGCCAAAAAAAAGCACGTACACTTCAAGCAAAGAAAAAACTGTGTTAACATACCAAACTGAATTCTCACATCAGAAAATTATGTGCACTAATCATCTTAGACTTTTACAGTTACAACAGTTGCTCAAAATGCCCACCATCGGCATTGATACACTTCTGAGTACGTTGAACTACTGATTGAGCAATGTTTGCAAAAGTGTCCTCAGCAATTGCAGCACATGCTGTTTCAATTTCTTTCCAAAGTGCTGCCAGTGCAGTTGGTTTCTACGGCATACAACATACCACTTCAAAATTACTTTCCGCTGCTCAAACAATAATCTTGGCTCCATTTTATTGTAGCAATGCTAGCATAACATAACGAGAGTAACATCTGTTTACAGAACATCATACGATAATCTTGGCTTCATTTGATCAATGTTGATTTAGCATAGCAACGCTATCATAATGTATGTGATCTATCTATTCATCTATTTACAAAATATCATACTACACATTACTGTTGTTTTTTTGGTCCAACTTTGAAATATATTAAATATATTAAATAGATATCTACTGTGAAAGTGTGTATACATTTTTGGGCACCCACAGTGTGTATGTAAAGAGAGAGAGAGACAGAGAGAGAGAGAGACAGAGACACAGACACACACACACAGAGTAAGTCAGAATAACACCGAGCAACTCTTAATGCATGATTCAGGGGATCTATGAGTACTTTCTTTCAGGAAATGTTATGTCCATAAAAATCTTGTTATCGAGCTACAGGACATTAAAGATTTTCAAAAGACAATGTGTTAGGTGAAATTCCACCAAACAGATCCCCATAGCATTAGTTTTCTCCCTTGTGTTCTGTTTTTACCATTGTTTATATCATTATTAACCTAAAATCTTCGTACATTTAAGTGATAAAGATATTGCGTTGCATATTCTCATACTGCAAACTTTGTGGTTGCTACAAGAGGTGCAGGTAGGTAATCTCAGCATACATCAGGACATACTAAAGTGTTCCATTTACTGAATGGACTTTCATTTTTACAGGCTATTGTAAAAATGTTCAACTTTATGTCGCAGAACTGGCATATATGCATTATGTGCTGCTTGGGGAAATGCGTAAAGGGCATGGGAACCCTATGCTCAACTTTATCCAAGGAGACATTTCCCTCCTCACAGTACCTTTACTGTCGTAAATCAACTGCGAGAAATAAGAACTTTCCAAAAACAAGCGCATTGTTCAGGAGTCCAAAGAAATGTAAGAACAGTGACTAGAAGAGGATGTTCTTGACAGCCTGCATAATTCTCCGTCACAAGTATAAGAGCAATAATGCATGCCATACAAACAAGTCGGTCTTCAGTTGCTAGAATTCTGCACGAACAGCAATTATATCCCTATCATCTCATCCAAGTTCAAGCATTTGGGCCAGATGACTTTCCACTCCGACTACAGTTTGTCCAATGTTTTCTTCATAAATGCATTCACCAACCAAGATCTCCTACTATCATATTGAAGATGGACGAGAAAGTATTTAACACAATAGTGAATGTTTAACACATGTAACAGTCATATTAGGTCCAGGAATCCTTGAACTATTAAGAGTTGGAAATTACAGCATAAGTTTGCAGTGGACTTTGGGCTGACATTATTACGACATATTCATTGGGCTCTATTTACTACCTCCACATTTGACAGGGCACATTTACCTAATTATTACAGCATACTTTGCTAGAACTTCTGGAAGATATTCCTTTAGGAATATGCCAGTTAATGTGGTTCCAAGGCGATGGGGCACCTGAGCATTATTATGGTGATGTAAGGAATTTATCCTGATCTCTGGATCACTAGAGAAGCATGAATATTATGACTAGCGCGTTCACCAGATCTAATTTTTTTCTTTGGGGACATGTTCAGACTCTTGTGTACAAAACGTTGGTTAATAGTGAAAAGGAGTAATGGCAGGATCTTGTAGCATTTGATGCTATTCATGATAAGTCAAGTATTTCTTTTAAAGAACTCGGCAGTCATTACAATCACTCTATCAACTATGCTCCGAAGTCAATGGTTGGCATTTTTAAAATCTTTTATAATCACTTATGCACTTTTTAATTGTTTTGTTATTTTAGTGTCGTATAATTAAATAAATATTTATAAGTTACTAAATCAATTTAGGAATGGTTTGCATTGTTAAAAATTAAAGATACGCAGCTATTCTTACTCCAAAAGGCTTCCAATGCCTTGTAGCAAAAGATGCCTAGTGACCTGTCTGGCGGAATTTCATTTCTGACGTCAAAAGGCTTCTGACGAGCCTTTTAAAAAACTTGAATGCCCTCTAGCTCGATAACAAGATCTTTAAGGCATACTTTCCTTATAAGAAAATGTGCAAATAGAACCCCTAATTTATACCTTAGAATTGTTTAGTGTTATTCTGGCTTACCTTGTATATAATTTCACCCCTATATTTCTGAAGATGTGATTTTGATACTTTTGCATACTTGTTCAAAACAAAGCTATATCCACATTTTCAAATACTTAGAATATATTTGCAGCTGTAATAGAGAGATCTATTTGTTACCATCAGTCATCCAATTTTCTGATAACATGAAAGCATGACCGTATAAATGGAGGGCTAAATCTTTTAACTTTATGACTTCACTGTAGAAATTATGAATAAGTAAACCACCAACAATTTAGTCTCAATTACGCTAGAGTACAAGAGGGGTCCCTTTGACCCTTTTGCAAAGCAGAGAATTGGCACATTTTGCATATTACAGGATGTGAGAGAAAAGTGATTTTTTTGTATGTAATTCATAAACCAATCTATACTCAGTTTTTATTTATATAAAGTATGGAGAAATAGAACAGTAAATGTTATTAAAATTAAAAAAATTATGTGTTTATTTTGAGGTATGAGAAAATTATTTTACAGATTTTTTAGTCTTTAGCAAATATCGTATATTTTTTGTGCTTGAATGTATGCTTTCCTCACCATCCTTTATTAGCTCTGCCTTTATTAAAAAATGCTGCCTTCAAATTTTAATATGGTAGGCATTTGTGCAAGGGACAATCCATGATTTAGTTTTGGGAGCATCAAGTAAACAACACATAATCAATTTTTAGCAGAATCTTTAACATATTGTAAGGTATATCTATTTTGCAACATTTCATAAGCATTATTTAGAAATCCCTAAAATATATTCAACATTTATTTCATTTCTGCAGCTTATATGTATTTTTATCTTCATTTAAAACTATTTAAAAAGTATTATTTTTTTATATATCTACTGAAAATTCATATTATTTTATACTGCAATCCATTTTCAATATCCTTATTTTATTAATCAGAATTTAAAAATGTGCATATTTGTACTTTTAAAGAGGAACAATTATAGTTTTATTATTAGTTATAATTATGTTTTTTCCTAAAAAAAAAAAAGTTCATATTTCTATCTTTGTTACTCAATATTGTCAATTATAACATCAATCTCATTTTCATTTCAAAATGGGATGCACATATATGGCTTCATATTTATCAAAATGTTACACCCTTTTAATGTGATTAAGGATTTTGTTGCAAACTATATTTTACTACAGTAAAACCAGTTTATCCAAAACTATGGAGGCAGCGGTGCTTTCAGATAAGCAGTTTTTCAAATAAATCATAAGTTCCAGAAATCCACTTATCTTTGAAGAAAAAAAAGTATTTCTTTGTACTCATCAAATGGTCTAAATTTATGAATTACATTCTTCAATATCTATTTAAAAGAGTATTAGATCTTTTGATATTAATCTTATTTTTGCAACATTTCCTTGCTGACATGTATGGAAATTTAAGAGAGATCTAAAAGAATTCTTGATTCAGAAATGCCTATAAAGTGAATGAACTGTACATAAAATGTGTATTTTTACTTTAATTCTTGTAACTGTGTATTAAAATAATCTAAAGAATAAGTTATTGTATATTCTGTTAATCCTTTCTATTCTTATGCAATACTTCATAATTATATTATGAATTATTTTGACTAATGTTTTAAACTTGTACACATTTTGTTAACACTAGATTTTGACAAGTCTGAATCTTGTGTACACGAGTCTACTGATAGCAATAAATTTATTGCCACCACCACACAACTACTGCCATTTCAATTAAAAATGTACTTTAACTTTGCCCGTGTGCAAAACATTCATGTACACTTCTTGAGTATGTAATGCTTCAAACTGCAGGTACATTTACATGTAGTCAAGAGAGCACGCACTAGCATCTACTGTAAATACCAATGAACAAAAGATTATCTTTCTCTCACACCCTTTGCTATATTATAAAAATTATGGAGAAAATCCTTCAAAGAAGGTGATGAAAGCGTACATTAAAGCATGAATGATACAGAGTAGTGTATATGATAAAAGTAACAAATATGTAATATAATTCCCTCATATCTCAAATTAAAATAAATGTTTTCACTGACCCCGGTTTTGGTTAACTAAAGTTTAGAATAAAGGATTCTAATTAACTAGCCATTTCACAAAAGCTGTGCAAACTTTGAGGCAGAGTGTATAACCAGTTGTGAAGGTCATTGTCATGCTGGTAATAAAGCAACAGAGCTGCAGAAGATACTGTGTTTAATAATAATAAAATCTATGAATATCTGTTATAATGAAATCGGGTGATTAAGAAAGTGGTGTGATGGTTATAACACTTTATAAAGAGAGAAAATCAACATATGAGATTTTCACAGCCCTCAAGAAACTGAAAATCGGTAGGTTCATTGAGACTGGGACCATTGGTGACCTCCCAATATAGAGTTGCCCATGCACTGTAAGAACAAAGCTGGTGGATGCATTGGCGGCTTATACTTAACATTTCACAAATGACAATAATCTGTATGCTGAGTAAGTGACCTAGTATTGAGAACTTATGGGCAATGTATAGGTCACTTCCTCAAACCACAGCTTAAGCTCTATGCCTTCTTCAGCATCATGCTGCCAATGAGCAGAGAAAATTCTTTTCACTGATGAGAAAATATTCACAAATGAAAAATAATTGCTAAAATGATTGAAACCTCAAAAGAAGTTAAAAAAAAAAAAAAAATCCAAAAGTTCTCAAGGGTCATCATCCTGTTTCCACATCTTATGATGGCACCAATGAGCTGCACTTCTGAGCTGAAAAAAAAAGTGAAAATCTCTGCAAACATATTGTTTTGGAGCCTGTTAAGCTTTTGAGCGACACTTTGTTCAATAATGAACATTAGATTTCAACAGATTCAGCACCATTTGCAGGGCAAAGAGCAATTTGGAGTGACTTTGGGCAACTGTACTGCATTAAAGTTCACCAGCTGATTGGCTTTCCAACATTTCCAATTTGAGCCTATTGAACTATAAATTGCCATTTAATTGAAGAAATGTACTTCAAAAGCAGACACTCCATTAAGGCTAGTTTAAAGCACTCCTCAAAGAAGACAGTGGCATGTTTCCCATTAGAGGTCATGCATTGTGCAATTATTGGATGGCCACAGAAGCTTGAGAACTGTATGCAGGCCAGAAGTTATCTTTTTGAAAAGTGATCGGTACTTTGTGTGCAAAATACATGTAGATATCTCCAGTAAAAAGCATAATGAAATACAATAATAAACAATAATAAGTCTTTGTGCATTTTATAAAAACTATGTAACAATATTTATGGTATATTTGTATACTATATATAGTGAGTAAGCATATAAGCCATTTTTCACATTTTCTATAATAATTCAATTTGGAACTTTAACATAGTGAAGCAAGCAATAATGATCTCTCCAACTGTTCAAAAGAGTCTTTCTGGGTGCATTTGCTGAAGATTTACTAAGGAATGTTTCCAGGATCTTTGTCCATATCCTCGGTTGTTAAACAGGATGTGTACAAAAATCCATGAAACATGTCCTGAGTAAATCTCAATAAGTGAAGCCAGAAAGAATGTTTTTAAATAATTTGACTCACAAGAGAATG
This sequence comes from Metallyticus violacea, assembly GCA_030762175.1. Lineage (NCBI taxonomy): Eukaryota > Metazoa > Arthropoda > Insecta > Mantodea > Metallyticidae > Metallyticus > Metallyticus violacea. The sequence continues at coordinate 115,489,899 of CM060835.1, forward strand.
CCTTAACTAGTTTTAAAAAAGCATCATTGTGGAAATACTTGTGCTTTTCATGCCAACATCTGACCTTTTTAACTATTCTATTACTACTCAAATGAGTGGCTAATGTCACTAAGACATACTCATAAATGGAGCATCTGCAGTTCAAATCCCATCAGGATCATCCTTTCTGGCAGAGGTTTTTGCAGGTTTCCCCCTGCTCTCATCATGGGCTGGAAAGCTTCCTTCTCCCTCCTCCAAAAATTCCATTCCCAATGATCTCATGTATAAGTGTTCACCACTTGTGATATCATAGTAGTAAAAGTGAATGTTTAACAATATATGAGGTTGGGCTACTTCTTTTATCATACATATTATTTATGTCATTCACAAAACCTGTGCTCTCTTACTGAACACAAAGTTCCAGAGATTTTATATAATTTTAGTTTCAGAATAAAATAGAACCTTGCAATGAGAAATAGAACATTATTTGCTATAAAATACACTAAGGAAAATTTCCCAGTCTAAAAGTAATGTTATCCTAACTATTTTCCACCAGTGTACTTGTTAAGATTTTTATATTTATAATTACCATCTCCTGAAATTGATTTCTTAAAGTATAGTCTGAAACAGTTATGATGGAGAAGTTTACTTCAAATCATTTTTGATATTCATGTGCTAATTCCATAACAAATACAAATATACAAGAAAGCTAGTTTGAGTCAACTTGCTTCACTTGCAGAATGTTATTGCACAAAACAAAAATCTCTAATATATCCTCTTAGATATTTCTTTATTATTGCTTGTTCCATAAAGCACACTAACATTGGTACGTACTACAGAGGCACGAAAGAAATTAGTTCCTTTCTTTTGCTCAAGTTTAAACAATAGATGTTTCATCTGTTTTCAACATCCTTTTTTAAATTATGGGGCTGAATTACTTCAAGATAAGATGGTGGTAATCAATTTGACCTAGCCATGCAAACAAGCAATGTCTCTTCATTAACATTTTCAAATCAGTAAAAAGGAAAGTCATTAAAGCTAGGTTTCTTTATTTTTATAGCTTTCAAAACAAATACTCCAATGTCACTGCATTTTTGGCTGTTTGAGATTGCTTTACACTCTCGAGCATTAGTACTGAGCATCTGGAATAGAAATGTAAATAATTTAGAGCATGTTATGCATTAATCCTTGATCTGATTTTACATACCATAAATATAAGAGAAAAAGAGATAGCATTATATATTATATATTCTAAAGATTATAAATTAAGGATTAAGACAAGAAATTGTTCTTCACATACCTGAAGAGTAGTTTGGGATTTAGGGAACATTTTTGTCAGTCCTGGTGGTGTAGTGGTAACCATACTTGCCTTCTAAACCCAAGGTTGTGGGTTCAAACCTGGCCAGGATCGATGGATTTTTTCGGGCATAAAAATCCTAAGTATGGCTTCCTTTGGAAGGGAAGTAAAGTCGTGGGACATAAAAAAGAACATCAAGTCTGAAAGAAGAGGCCTCTGAGCAAAATTTGTTGGCTGTTTCATGCCCGGAATTGAAGGGGACGCTAATGATCTGAGATGTTAAAGAGCATCCTTAAATAAAACAAATCAACAGAGCAGAATGGTTGCACAAAATAAATAATATAATTGGAGAAGACAATGCAAATGTTAATATCATCTGGAAGATACTGATAATGGATAAGATAACAGTCACTAACAGGTTCAGTATGTCATACTTTGTAACAGACACAGTCTGCTGCAGAGTAATCGAATGAGTTAAATGTTTTTCAACAAACCATAGTCAAATATTGTACTTATGAAGCTGTTGACAATGGAGTGATAATATAAGTTTAGGATATATAACCATAGTCATTCATGAATTAGTACTACAGTAGGTACTCAAGCAAATTATATGGGGCTAGCACAACCAAAAAGAGATTTCCAAAATCATCACAGATTGGGCCAAAGATTCTGCCACAAATAAAGGCAAAACAGAAGTGAGTCTCAGAACAGGTTGAAGAATAGCACTGAATAACATAGTTATACTTGATTCAAGAATCTGGCAATTAACTTGCCAACAATAATATAGTCCTTTACGGTACATATTACAGAAAGAGTGGCAGCAAGCAATTAGCAGTTTCTAGCACATTATAGATTTCATTAATATCCAAATATCTACAGAGCTTTAAAGCTCTTGAGAGTGAAAATTATACCACAAATCACATATGACTAGAAATGGATGGGACAGCTCACAACATACACCTTCAACTGAAAATAAAAAGGCAAATTTTTTCAAAGGAGTCCTGGATGTTCAAAAGTGATTTAAGAATTAGCAAGGCAAATCTCCTTCATCAAAGAATTCATTTAATCCATTTCATTCATTCTCAAATTACTTTGGCAGTTGACAGGATATTAAATGCTTACAAAAAAAAAATTAAAAAACGTCTGAAACAGTATGCCTATGCCATCACATTTAAAGTGGTACAGAACATCTAAGAATGGGGAGAGGAAGTTGCTCAATGTGGGAAGGAGTTCTAGCAAAGTACTACAGCTTATCAATGACTGGAACTCAAACAGGAGGTGCAAAGCATCATTAGGCACAAAAAGTCAGGATGATATTGCTAACAAAATGAGGGATAGAGAATGCAGAGTGTGTGCTCACACAAGCAGAACTTAAATCTTCATCTTCCATGATCACTCAGTTCCTGTAGTTAGATTTTAGGTCTAGTGTTTCACTAGTGTTATTAGGCATGAAACAGTTGATAAATTTTGCTTAGAGGCTTCTTCTTTCAGGCTTGAGCTTTTTTTAAGTGCCATAAATCCACAACGCGGGACCCAGGCTTTACTTTCCTTCTGAAGGAAGCCATATTTCTGATTTTAATGCTAAAAAAATCCATCGATTCTAACCAGGACTGAACCTCCAACCTTGGGTCTATGAGGCAAATATAATTGCCACTAGACCATCAGGAATGATACTTCACTAGTGTATGAAGTAGATATCTGCCAAGTACACAAATTTTCACATTACCATACTTTGGGCTTGTTTTCTGGCTGAGATTTTCTTAGAGGTTTATTGATGTAAATGCCTGGGAAACTTAAGCCAAAAAGTCCTTCAAGCTCATTCACCCAAAAAGAATAGGTTTAAAACTGCATTCAAATATATACAGATTAGTAAAAAGAATAAGAATACTGTATAAGTTCCAACAATAAAAAGGAGACTTTCAGAAGTTAATCTAAATGAGCATTTCTCTGGTACAAGCTCTATGGACTCTAAGCACCTGTGGTATTTCATATATTACTACACAGGTCAAACATTCAAGCCTCTCCCCTTGAGTTGGATTTGGTCGATTAGTGTTTCTGCAAATCACAGGTAATTGAATATGTTGCAGCATAGTGATGCTCCTATGCTGCACCAGGGTGGTAAGCTACCAAAAAGACCTTGGGTTACTCACCTTAGAGTTGGGCAGACTGAAGTTGAATTAGGCTGCCATACCAGTGTTACCAAGTGATACTGGTAGCCTAACCAGAGGACAAAGGTGCAGGTAAATAGTGTTTCTCTTCAACCTAAAGAGCAGGGGAGAGGTGGTAACTGCAGGGTGCAACATGTTGGAAAGTGACCTTAGACCTGTACCTTATTGGAACTGGGAAGGGTTCCTACTAAAACGATAACATGCTTAGATGACTTCACTCATGCAGCATACTTTACTTACACCACCATTATTAAATACCACATTCACTGCATTATATATTCACAACTTCTACTATAAACCAAACAAATATGCAGCATTATCAACTGAAATCTAAATATGAGCAAATATGTAATAATAATATGATGGTGGTGACGGTGTCAGAGGAAACAGCTTGTGAAAGAAAGGGAAGTTGAGTAATTGTAGCCCATTGTTGGGTGAAAAGAACTTCAATAAATGATAAACACAAGTGTGCACATTCATGCCGAGAGTAATTTAGGGATCCTGTTTCATGATTATTGTCCTTGCTATTGGATATCAATGATTTGTTCTTTTAGAGACTTATGAGCAAAATTTGTTCGCCATTTCACGCCCTGAATTGAATGGAACACTGATGACCTGAGAGGTTAAAGAGCATCCATAAATAAAATGAATAAAAAAAAAAAAATGTTTTCTTTCCTACTGTTTCACTTCATAGAAATTCTGTGCTTGCTCTGGTAGATGGCAGTAAAAGGTAAGTTCTTATATCTTCCACAAAGAAAGATTCTTTGATCAATACAAACATTTGTCTTGAAGGCACTGACAATGGCAGGCATAGAAAAGGCTTTTTAACTCTGTTATATTCCATTTTGTGAGATGTACCCATATGAATGTTATGCCATAACTTGGAATTGAAAGAATTTACACTTTGTAAAGATTAAGTGAGGTCTGTTTTGATTTGATATGTTTATGGGTACCACAGCATTTTTAGATTTGTCCTTCAGTGAGTAGTAAATGTCATTTCTTAGAGGTGGCAGAAAGAGAGACATTGTTCAATATAATGGCAAATCCCTGCCATATGTTACTCATTTCTGCATACAATATAAGATCTTTACCTTTACAATATTTCGTTAGTATCAAGGCTACATGGCTATATAAACATGTAATGTACATTGCCAATTCACTTCAAATAATAGCTGCAATTGATTGCTAAATGTTCACTGTTAGTATTAATAATTTGCAATTGTTATTTTATGCAAATAACATCAATTTATTCTGATAATTTTTTTAAACTCCTTACTCAAGAAGCAGACTAATTATCCATATTTTTTGGCGTATTCATCCGGTTGTGGCACTAAAAATTATCAAAATATTGGTTAGAGCTAGGAAGTAAACTAATATTTTTTCTTAAACTACGTTTTAAGAAGTAATTCAAGCTTGCTGCCTTATTACTTCCTGAAATTTTATAACTACTTTCCACTTTTTATTTTATTTTGCTAATAGTTGCATTTTATGCACCACCAATGTTAGGAAATTATTGCTTTAAGAAAAAAAATTGTCTATTTCAAACACTTACACTGTTTGTGCACTTTATTTCTTTAAAATCTCAACCTAGGAAACTTAGTTCGTATATTCTATTTCTCAAAAGGCGTAGTTGCATCCTGGAGGGTCCTGTTTTGTCATCACACAAGAGCTGTGACGTAGCATTGCTTTATGTCTTTTCTAAAATAAACACTAGTTTTAAGTCTCTACAACATAGTACAGGATGATAAAAAAAAGACATCTATTTATGTGCGTACAATTTATTAATGTCAAACAATTATGTCGTGTTCAAACAATATGAAGGTTAATGTTTCTAATATCGGCTATAAGCAGCATAAGCCATATGGATTTTGAACTGCACACAGTTAAAGTCAATGAATGAGTACTTACCCCCACATCAAATAGTTGGTCTTCACATTTTTTGGCCATGAAAATTCACCAAATATTATTTGGTTATCGCGTTCTATAATTTCCTTTTTATTTACATTATACTGTCTCAATAAACTTAATGGATCAGCCATGTTGCTTTACGCCGAACTGAAGTATGCGTAAATATAACCTTTTAAATAATTCACTCTCTAGAAAAGAGAAGAATGTAATAATTACGACATTTATTCAACATGTTTAATAACATTTTTATTTTATATGAATACTTCTTTCGCATTACACTATACTACAACTAATTTTAAATGCACAGTTGACTTACATAGTACGCAACTTCTGTTCTGTGTGCCATTTCTTAACTGCTGGTGACTGCTGGAACACTTTCTGGAATAGGTGATAATGCTAACCATGCTAACCAACAGTGAGGAGCGAAACAGTATGGGATATGAATGAATTATTTATGGACGCTCTTTAAGTATGGGATATGGTTAATCTGTTTTAGTTCCTAGAGCATTCAGGGACTTTGCGAAGCAGTCACAGAGCCGTACAACAGAAATTGTTGTACAATAACCACAGTAGCACACAATCTACATTTACAAAAAATATTGTGTACACCTACATAAATAATTACAATTGAAATTAAAAAGCAACCCCTAGAACAATTCAACCAAACAACAAAAACAGAGAAGCAGAAACAGACAATTCACTTAATCACACAAACTTTACCTCATGCATGTTTACATGTGCATTGATGTAAAATTATTGCAATGTTTTTAACTCAGTATAATATATTGTCACTCATATATTCCTTTACAAAATACTAGCCCTTTTTACATTGGTATTTTCTAAGAGTAGATTTAAAGGAATTGTCTTTGTTTATTAAGGCTTTTAAGCTAGAGGGAAGAGCATTTTGAATTATAATGCATTCATAATAAACTCCTTTTTGATGGCAGGAAAGTGTTCCAGTCGGTCTATGTAACTTTGCTTTTTGTCCAGTTTCCTTGTCATGTATATTTTGAATTTGAACATATTTTTCTTTATTATATAAAAGTACATGAGGGATAATATATATTCACATGGAAGAGTTAAAATTTCAAATTGCCTAAAGAGGTTTCTGCATGAATGTCTGCTATGTGTGTCAAGAATTTTCTTATCTTTTTATCTGTAATAGGAAGGCATGTTGACTTTTAACTGAATTTCCCCAATATGTAAGATCATATGAATGCTCCGAGAACTAACTAACTATTTCATTATTGAGTTGAAATAAACATAATAAACTAGTTTTAAATTCTTGATTGACTCCAACTTTACTAATGCACATATTGCATAGCATGCACTGCTAAGTTTAGGTATAAGATCAATGTGATCTTTCTAACATGGATGGTTATCAGTTATTAAACCAAGAAATTTAATATGTTTGTAGAAGTACACTGTTATAACATCCTGTCTATAATTGTGGATCTGGAGATCTTTGAGTGATGAATTTCATAACATTTCTTTTATCTAGATTTAGAGCAATTTGTTTACTTTGAACCATACACACAAAGAACACAGGACTGAATTCAGTTTAATGACAATCATTAAAGCTATTTGCATTTATCAATATGCTTGTGTCATCTGAAAATAGAACAGTATTTCCTACATCTTGGATAGATAAGGGAGATTATATATATATCCCAAAAAAAGAAGAGGATGCAGAACAGCCTTATTTCCCATTCTGATGCATTTCTTTTATTTTTAAGGGGACAATTTATTAAATATTTTTGTTTCCTTTTGTCAAGGTAGGGTATAAACCATTTAAAATATTGGTTTTTTATTCTGAAGAAAGCTAATTTATCTATTAGAATTTCATGATTGACAGAAAGGCCTTTGCTAAATTGCAAAATATTCCTCTTATATGTACACTTTCATTAAATGCAGTTAAAATGAGTGTTTAGGTTGCATTATCTGTTGAAATTCCTTTTCTAAAGCCAAACTGATCATTAACTAGACTTGTAATTTTCAAGGTAATGGTACAACCATTGTACATTACTTTCTCAAACATCTTAGAAAATGTAGGTGAAATAGCTATAGGTCTATAATCAGAGACATTTATCTTTTGTCCCTTTTTGAACATGGGCTTCATCACTATTTTAGCCTCTCAATAAATACACCAGATGTTAAAGACCATTACACAAGTGACTAAGGGGGTTACTAATTTCTTTTGCACAGGTCTTTATGACTTTGCTGTTAATCTCATCATAGTCAGAAGAGTTTTTTGATTTTAGTTTTCTAATGATGTTACTAATTTCTAGTGAAGTAGCGATACATGGTTTGAATTTATTATTTTGATTGTAACATTCTTAATGCATCTCTTTTATCACCAGCGTATAAATTTAATTTTTTTGTTACATTAAGAAAGTAATCATAAAACACATTTGCTACATCTACAGGGTGTTGTATCTCTTGGTTGTTAATGTTTAAGATTATTGCCATATTGTTGGAAATGTTTGCCTGTTTCTTATTTTATTATATTCCAAGTAGTTTTTATTTTGTTTTTTGACTAACTGATAAGTGTTTAGTAATAGAGGCCTTTTGCTGCTTTTATGACTTTCATAAGTATCTTACAATACTTATTAAAATGTATTTTTAATTTAGTGTATTTACTGAGTGTTAGCTGATTGTATAATTGTCTTTTATGTTGACAAGATTTTTTAATTCCTTGGGTTAACAATTCCCTGCTCATATTATAACATCCTTTTTTAATTTTTAGTGGGGAATATGTTTCAAAATGCAATTCACAAATGTATAAAACATTGTTGAATTTACTGATAAAATCATTTGCACTGTCGACACTATTCCACAATTCTTGTTTATGTGTCTCCACCATTTTAATGAGGTTTGCATCATTAATATCTCTATATTTTATGTATATATAACATTCTTTGAGTTTAATTGTAGACCCTTTTTGACTATTACTTGAGCATCATGGTCAGAGAGGCCAGTAATTAATGGGGACCCAGAATATGATAATAGTTTATCTGAATTTACAAAGGTATTACCTATTGCTGTGCTAGAGTTTTTATCAATCCTGGTGGGAAAGTTAATTTAATGCACCATATTATATGCTGTAAGAAGGAAATTTAATCAATCCATTCTGATACTTGGCATTAAGTAATCAATATTTATGACCCCACATATAATTATTGCATGCTTGGGCTTTTAAATAAAAAGTTTGAGGTATCTTCAAGTTTCATCAAAAAAGTTTCCTAATGGTGAACGATAAATAGCAATTACAATTATTTTTCTATTTATGTTATCCAGTTGGATTGTACATAATTCAATGTCATGTTCTGAATTAAATTTTGATATATCTAATGTTTTATATGGTACATTCAGCCTGACATAAATACAAACTCCTCCATTATTTAGTTTTTTCCTTGAAACTTCTCCCCAACAATAACCATGTAATGACAATTCTGATATTTTTTTTTAACGCTAATTTTAATGGGGAACAGATTTTTCTCTTGTTTAAGTGTGCACATTTATAAGAACATTCAAAATTGTTGGCCAAATTTAAGAGAGAGGAAAAAAATGTTGTTTAGCCCTATGAAGATAGACTAAACAGATCATTAGCTAAATATGGTGGGCTTTTGTAACAGTGATGTTTAATACAAAGCATTTAAAATGATTAAGTGGAATTTGTAACACTTACATCACTAATTTTTAAAAAAGGAAAACTAAGTTTCTGGATATCATTGTATGATTCAGTTGAACTACACACTCTTAATGCTTCAGTTGTGATAATGTATGGAATTGGTTTCGAGAACATTTAGTTCTCATCTTCAGCCAGGCTAAAGTCCAACTGTCAGATCATTTGTTGAGCTGTGGGAATGTGTATTCTGCTCTGGTGGCAGTGTGATAAACTTGTAGTTTATGTTTTCATCTCCGGTAGTGTCAAAGCTCATTAGACTGTCTTTGTATTTGTAGTTTTTTGTTAACTATGGCAAATATTTGTCACAGTTAACAAAAAATTCATTGATGATGCCTTAAAACTTTTGAATATATAAGATAGAAACATATCATTTATATACAAAACAGAAACAGATAAGATGTTGCCATTCTTAGATATTAAAATAATGAAATTTCAAGAAAATCTGAAATTTGGAATATACAGAAAGAATACACATGCAGATAATCACATCAAAGGTCACAGTTTTAACCCCACAGTGCACAAACATGCAGTTATCAACAGTTTAACACACCGGCTAGTTAACCTACAAATTAGCAAAGAAGAACATTTTAATGAATTCAAACAAATAGAAGAAACAGTGGTTAAAAATGGTTTTAAAAAAGAACTAGTGCACAAAAAGGTGCAGAAATTCAAGAGACAAAAACATATCAAAGAAACCACAATACTTTCAGCAAGTAAAGATAAGCTAATTTTTAAAAAGTTCACATATCATCCATGGGCTACAAAAAATTTCAAAATATTCTTAAAGATTTTAAATTCAAGTTGGCATTGATTAATAGATTTAATGTTAAAAACTTACTGATAGACAATGTTAATGACAGTATTCCACAAGAGGAAAAAGCAAAATAAATTGTGCAGAATGTGAAAAAAATCTACATTGGAAAAACAAAGAGAAACATAGGCACACGGTTAAAGGAGCATTTCAGGAACATAAAGTACAAGCAAATAGAGAAATCAGCAGTAGCATATCATTTTTGGACACAAAATCGCGACATAATGAATAAACCAAAATTATTAAAATCAGTACAAGGACGTACGGAACTAGCAACCTGGGAGAAAATCTACATCTACAAATACAAAGACAGTCTAATGAACTACAACACTGCTGGAGATGAAAACATAAACTACAAGTTAATCACACCACCACCAGAGCAGAATACACATTCCACAGCTCAACAAATAATCTGACTTTAACTTGGCTGAAGATACCTAAATTTTCTCGAAACCGGTTCCATACATTATGACAAGTAAGTGAAGCATTAAGAATGTGTGGTTCAACTGAATCATACAATGATATCAATTATATGATTAGCTTCATTGTGCAAGTTTCAATTTACATTTTAATAAGTTTCTGGGGCTAATCTCCCCCATCATCAGTTCCAGATTGACTGTCAATCTGGAACTAACTGATGATGGGGCTAATGACCTTAGCTGTTTTGCGCCCTTTAAACAGTAATCATCTGGAACTGATGATGGGAGGGATTAGCTCCAGAAACTTAGTTTGCCTTTTTTAAACATTAGTGATGTGTTACAAATTTGACTCAATCATTATAAATTCTTAAATAGGTCATGTTTTAGCCATAAGTATTTTTTCCATGCAAAAATAGATAGCCTCTTAAAATAGAATTTTAGGTTGAATAATAAATTTACATGGTGAATGATAGAATTTACATGTTATGCCAAATCTGTGAAATAAGCAAAAAATTGACAATTTAATATATTCTGCAATTCTGCACAGTTGTTGTCTAATTCAAAGAATAGATATTTCAGATGTAGGGTTTTGCTTATTTCCTGAAATAATTTATGCACATTTTACTTTTTATAAATAGAAATTATTGTTTCTTGAAATAGGCATTTTTGCACTTTTGGTATTGTAATGAAGAAGCAATACTATAGTTAACCTAAAATGTTTCCCATAGCTGCCTGACATTTATTCTATTGCAGTTGAACTATGCTAAGGAAAAATAAAAAACTTAAGGGATGGGTATATGAGGGAGAAAAAAACTTTGGAAGATAGCAATAAGAGTGGAGCTCAAGCTAACCTCAAAGACCATGGCCCTTTATGAAACTATGAGTTTCCTAGATGAGCATTAGCAAGAAAAGCCTTAAATAATTTTTTTGCAACACTGACATCTTTGCCTGGCACCGTAGTCAGCTTTTTATTCAAGAAGACTCCTCCATGTGTTCCAATTTTGATACTATTTTGAGATATGAATCAGCTTTTCAGGAACAGATCCCCATCCAGGATGATGAGCAGCCCAGTCCTGAGCCAAAGTCTCTTCCCTGTATCAGCAAGTCACCGCTTTCAGTGCCTTTAACAAGTAAGGGGAAGCAGAAAGCAAATAGTCTTCCAAGAATTTGTAGGCAAAAGAGAGTTCACAATTGATTTCTGAAGAAACAAATAGACTTTCACAATCATTTACAAGAATGATACCCTCCCAGGATGCTGAGTTTGTAGTAACACAGTTATCTACAATGCAAGAAGTGAAGAATGAAGTGATGGTAGAAATAACCCAGCTGTTGATGATAGGCAAGAGGAGATACTATGTGCTCTCTTCAAAGGGACCTAACATGTAACAGAAATAAAACAATAAATTTCATTTATTTATTAAATTGTATTTTTCATATCCAAAACTACATTTTCAAAGTGAATATATTTAAATATCTACATTATTCAGTATATTTATTTATTATTATGTTGACATTTAGTAAAAAATAAAGTTAAAGTTAGCCTACTATGTCCCTTATAAGGCAAAGGCCTCCTAACAAGCAAGGGAAGCCCGTTTTGTCCTAATGTGGTAAGCTATTCCACACTACACACTAATTTCATATGCTGTTAACATATGCTCTGTCTGGTCTGTTCTGTGGCTGCAATATTTCTGACTGCACAAGTTGCTTCTCAAGAGCTTTCCATTTTGCTCTTCCTCTTGGCCAATCTTGATGTTCCTTGAGGAGGTCTGTCCATCTTCTTCTGGTTTGCTTTGTGTCTTTTTCCTATCCAGAGGGTTCCATATGGAGATCTTGTAGATCCACCTATTATCCTGCATTCTTGCATTGTGGCTGCCCCATTGTCATTTAATTCGATGGGTAGTTGTGCAATGTCTGTTGTTACAGATAATGTCCTTCAAAGTTATTCCCAGAATCTTGCATTGCCTTTTTCTTTGGCATATTTGCATTTTGTTCTTTTGTTTTTCTGTTAGTGACCATGTCTGCCATCCATAGAATAATACAGGATATACACAGGTTTCCAGAGTTGGGAATGTGATTTTCTTAGTTAGTATTTGGTCTAACAGTATAAACTTCAGGATTCAAAATGCCCTCCAGGTTAATGAGATCGGTCCTGGTGGTCAAGTGATAACCATACTTGCCTCGTAAACCCAAGATAGTGGGTTCAATTTCGGCCAGGGTTGATGGATTTTTTTGGGCGTAAAAATCCTAAATATGGCTTCCTTTGTAAGGGAAGTAAAGTAGTGGGTCCCGTGTTGTAGATTTATGGCACAAAAAAGAATCTCAAGCCTGAAACAAGCCTGTGAACAAAATTCGTAGGCCATTTCACACCCTGAATTGAATGGGATGTTGATGATCTGAGATGTTTATTTACAGACACTTACAGATGTGTCTGTAAATAAACAAAATCAACAAAGGTTAATGATATTCCTCTCTATGTTTCTTTTTTCATTTATGTATTATTATGTATATTTGCTTGCATATGTGAGAACTGTTCCATCTATTTGTATTGGGGTTTCAGGTCCATTTGATATTAGCTTTGTCTTCAGTTTGTTCAATGACAGCCCTGCCTTTTTGCTATGCTCTCATAATTGTCTAGCATAGTTTGTAGTGCTCTCAGTGTTTTGGCGAATAGGACCATATTGTCTGCAAATCATAGATTTGTTAGTCAACTGCTGTTTATATTGATTCCAAAATTATTGTGCCAGTTCATTTTCCTGAATATATACTCCATTACACAGGTGAAGAATTTGGGAGAGACTGGATCATCTCTATGAACTCCTTTATGGTCATAATGGTTGGCCTTCTATTTTTACCTTTGCAAAACTTTGACTGTAGATTTTGTGTAGAATATGAATGTACTTTGTCTCTATTCCTTGTGCTGCCAGAGCATGTAGTATGCTTGTATGTTCAACTGAGTTGAAGGTATTATAGTCAATAAAGGGGAGATATATTGTCAAATGGAATTCTTCTTTGGAGATATATTGTCAAATGGAATTCTTCTTTCTTTATCAGCCAGTTTATAGTTTGGAGATGGTTTATTGTGCTAAATTTTGCTCAGAAACCTGCTTGTTCTGGTGACTGATTTTCATTCAGGGACTTTGATATTCTTCTAGTTAAGATTTTGATAAAGTTTGTGTATATTTGACATCAGGCTTAAGGGTCTATAGTTGCTTATGTCATCTCTGGTGCCTTTTTGTGTAGAAGAACAATTAAGCTGGTTTTCTCATTGTTTAGGTATTTCTTCTGTTTCTAGAATTGCATTGAAGATTTTGGTGATAATAGCTGTTGGCTGGCCTTCTGCTTTAGTAATTTGTTTTGTATCCCATCTTCACCTTGGGGTCTTCCCATTCTTAGTTCATTAATGGCAGTTTGAACTTAGGATAGGTTGAGGTTGAGTGTTTGGAATATTTGGGCTCTGGTTCCTCCCTATATTGGATCAAGTTTTCCGCCTTGATTACTCATTTTGAGTTGAGTTCTTGCTGCACTTATAAGTACAACACAGCACATTCTTCTGTTAGAAAATTAAATTTGTCGTTATATGGCTACAACAGGTGTTAACTGAACAGGGGCAGGAAACAAACTAAAGAAAAGCCGCAGTTCAAATTTGAACAACATTGGACCATAAGCAATTAGATAACAATAAGAAAGCAAACTGATTTTAAGGATTTTATATGAATTTGAACAACAGTGGACTACAGTCTACAAGTAATAAGACAAGAATAAGAAAGCTAACTGATTTTAGTCATTGATATTCATTATGTTATTTATCTTGATTTAAATCATTGCACTCTGCTTATGGCAGTTTTTAGTTTTTCAGTAAATTTAATTTTATGTTTCTTTACTTCATTTTTTGATTTGTATTCTTCATATTTTTCTTCTTTTTTAAGCATCTCCCTTCTCCTTTGACATTGTGCAGTTGACATAACCATGGTGCATATCTTATTGTCATCCTAAAAGTGAGTTTAAGGTATAAGTTTACATATTATTTAGACCCTAATGTCATCATTAGTCTGAATTATAAATTGCAAATGTAAAAATATTGCTATTTTCATGTGTCAAGTATGCAAAATCCTCTAGCACAAAATATTTACTAAAGTTTAGAGTGTGATTTTACTTAACTGTGTATAATATAATTTTGATATCATATTGTCAGTACATGTGGCTCATGTTACAACTTTTTTCAGATTTAATTTTGTTGGAGCAAAGGAATGTGCATATTTTGCATGTTAATGTGTTCTGCTAATCACAAAGCAATAGTAAAACAAATTTTTACATTGTAATATATTTGTTTTTGAGATTAAACAAAACTTTTTCCTGTTTTCATGATTTATTTTATAACAAAGAAGAGAATTTTATACTGTGTTATCATTATTTCATACTAATATATTAAAATGCTTACCTAAATATGCTTTTTCCAATTAAGTTGAAAGCATACTTGCTGTTAAAAATAACCTCAAAGTAACACATTTTGTTAGCAGTCCAACACTCTAACATCTACAATGGATGTAAATGGTGTTACTGTAAAACTTCATTTTTATTTTCAATTTTACATTATATTGCAATATCTTTTAAGTATTGCAAACTGGTGACACTAAATTCTTTAACAAAAATTTAAAAAAAAAAATTCATTCTCATGTTCAATTTTCATGCATTTTTCTCAAGTTGTAAAATTATATATGTTTATTAAGTGCTAATAAAATTACATATACAAAATACATCAGGGCCTCCACCTATCTGACCCAGGTCATTTTAGGTGTAACCCCTCCCAATTACAATTATTTTTACCATAATATGTTTAATTCTATTACATTCTCCTGAATACAAAATAATTTTACAAAATACAAAATATCTGCCTCAGTTTAGTCAATTCCCAGTCCCCAGTTCATTAGCAGTAACCTACTGGAATTCCAGGGGACCCGGATTCAACTCAACCTGAAGCACCAAAATAATTAATTAATTAATTAACCCCAGACTATTTTTACTTACTTAATACTCTATAAATAACAAATATAATACAAGGCTCACTACCAGATTCTAGAACACACTCTCCTAATCTATTGTTCCTTTTTTCTCTTCACAGTCCATTTCCATTTATTTCTTACTTTCTCTAAAAAATTTCCCTATATCCTTACAGTTTTTTTATATTATTTTGTTAACATTACTGTTCTCCCTAATTAATCTTATACTTTCTTTTCTCCAAGTCTCAGTTTCTTTACATTCATAAATTACATGTTTTACACCTTCTTTATCTCCACATAATGGGCACACACCTTGTGGGTATCCATTTCTTTGACCTTTTAACCTCCATATTCCTGCTCTTAGCCAGGCTATCCCCTTTCTTTCTTCATTATTAGTGTTATCTATATACCTCTCTCTTCCCCAGCTATTTTTCATTGGGATATAAAAAACTAGTGACCTTTTCTCAGATAATTGACTAAATAATTTTTGAATCTCTGTGTCCTCGAATCTTTTCCTAACTTCCTTTCAGAAACCTTTGTGGTTTATTTCTCTTTTTCTCCATATAAATCCGTTACTTTCTAGATTATATCATAAGTTACTAACCCAACCTGTGTTTTGTAAACTTGATTCTTGATATTGCAAACATTGTTTCAATAAATTATCATCATATAAATTTAGAATCCTATGCCAGTATTTTAAAGCTCTCTCCATAACTATTCCCTTTCTTGCACCTCTTCCCATTTCAATCTGCGCAACTTCATTTGTTGTTGCTATTGGCAGCCCTGAAACTTCCTTACAAAACATCCTATGAACGTGATCTACAACCTCCCAACCTTTCTCAAGTCCCTAAATTTCAATAATGGAGCATTCGGGCCTCAACCACAGAATTGTACACCCTTTCCAGCCATTTCATCTCCATCTCAGGCATTTTATATAGGCACCCTCTTACAGCCATCATAGCTGATTTTCCTTTTGCTAGTGCTGATTTCATTTGTTTTTGCCATTTCCCCCCTGCATCTATTCTTATACCCAAGTATGGGCAATTGTGCACAACTTTATATTATTTCCCTTCTTCCATTTTTCATGTTTACTCAATTTAGCGCCTTAAATGCTAGAATTTGGGTTTTCTCTCTATTTACTTTTAAATCCCATTCTATGCAGTATTTATCTATCTCTTGTAATGATTGTTTTAACCCATTTACAGTAATGGAGCCTACTACCAAATCATCTGCAAAGAGAAGTTCAGGGATTTGCAATTTATTTATTACTGGCAAAAGATGATTATTATTGCTTATATTCTTCAATATGTCATCAACAAACAAATTAAACAACATTGGACTTAGCTTGCAACCTTGCTTTAATCCTTTTTCCTGCTGTACTTCTTTTGTTATTGCCCTTTCTTCATATTTTATGCAAAAGGTAAAGGTATTCCCTTTATACAATCCTTTTAGAATAGTGACCATTTGTTTACTCACTCCTTTCTCTGATAGCTTATGCCACAATAGTTTCATCTCTATTCAGTCAAAAGCTTTTTCTAAGTCAATAAAGGCCATATAAATTTGACCTTTTTTGCCTTTTAAATATTGTCCACTATAGTTTTTATAACAAATATGTTATCAATCATCTGCCTTCCTTTCCTAAAGCCCATTTGAAATTCCAAAAGAATGTTATATTCTTCTGCCCATTCCTGCAACCTATCAGCCAATATTCCTGTATAGATTTTTCCCACATTGGACAACAGTGCTATACCCCTATAGTTACTAGGTTTATCTAAGTCCCCTTTACCTTTGTAAATTGGTTGTATAATTGCTTTTCTCCAACTTTCCGGTGTGTATCCCTTGACTTTCATTGTATTAAACATCAGTGTTAGTACCTTAAGTCGATTCTTATCTCTACACCATTCTTTAAGGAATTCCCCTGGTATACCATCTATTCCTGGTGCTTTGTTTCTTTTTATTCTTTTAATCTGTTTCTCTACTTCTCTCTCTGTTATATCCCTATCTAGCCTCTCTACATAGTAATTTTCTATCTCTGGAATTATTCTTCCTTTTATAGAGCTTTGACATGCAAACAGATCTGAAAAATATCTTAACCATTCTTCTTGGGTTATATTAGATTTAAGTACATATTTTTTATATAAAGTCTTTATATCCTTCCATATTTTACTTACATTATTCTCCGCAATTACCTTGGTTAATTTATTAATATTCCTTTCCCTCCATATACGTTTCTTGCTTTCTAATAATTTATTATAGTAATATTTACTTTGTAAATACCCCTCTTTAGATTTAGGATCCCCTAATTCCCTCCATTTTACTAGACTAACTTTTACAAAACATTTATGTATTTTACATTCGTCATCAAACCAGATATCACTTTTAATGTGGCTCTTGTTTTTTACTTTCATCCCTTTCCCACCCCAGCACATAATAAAATTCAGTATGCTGATTGCATTTTCAACTTCATATATTTTTAAGTTATAAATTATCCCATGTTGACATATTTTTCCTATCTCAGATTCTAAAGCAAGATCAAAGTTAATCTTGCATTCATCCTTTCATTTAAATCCAACATATTCTCTCACACCAGTATTCTCTCCCAATTTGGTTAATAAATACATTCTGTGATTTAATATTTATATCTGTTATTAGTGGAAAATGGCCACTACTTGAGCTTATATTTGACACTTTAAAGTTACTTATCATATGAGTAATATTACTTGACCATAATATAAAATCAATTATATTCTGTCCATTTTTATTTATGAAGGTGAATTCTCCTTGCTCATCCTCCCTGTATTTACCATTTAAAATACTGAGTGCATTTAATTCACAGAAATTAATAAATTTTTCACTTCCTTTATCTTCCACCCTGCCCTTACTGTCTGATATTCTCATTTTTTTCTATTACATTGTTATTTTCCCACCCATGCATTAAGTTTACATCAAGCTCACCAATTCTTTTATTAAAATCTCCCACAATTATAATCTCAATGTTAAAATATTTATCCCTTAACCTTTCTATATCTCTGTCTAGAATATAATACAATTCTAGGTTATGGAACTGTGAGGTATTTGGGGGGTTATATACAATACCTATACATATTGTACTTTCATCTAATACTTTATCTTCCAATATGACCCAAAATACTTCCTTGTACCTAGACCAAGTATCTCTAATGGTTTTACTCAAATCATTCTTAACAAAAAACCCTAGCCCTCCTGATGGTCTCCCTTTCCTTGCCATCGTTTCAGCCTTTCTTCCTACATATTTAAAATTCCTTATTGTAATCTCTTCATCCTTTAACCATATTTCTACTACTGCAAAATACTCCATAGTATCCATTAAGTACTGTAAAGTTCCCGTGTTAATGTACAATTATATAGATGCTGACAACTCTGAAAAATAAACAATGTATCACTGAAAATAGTTCACAGAGCAGTGGGGAAATGTGAAAGACAAGAACATGCAATAATGTGGAAATTTGCTACATTTCCCTAAGTTTACCACTCAGTACATGCAACCATGAGCTCCAAACTATAGTAATGGTAGTAATAATGGTAATAATAATAATTATTATTATTGTTATATCTGCACTCATTCTCATGTTAATTAAACTTGCTCTAATAATGTGTACACGCACTTTATTGTAAGCTTATTAAAGGTTATAAATTTTGGTTGGATGGGGTAAAACTAAGGAAGTTTGTACGATTAAACAATAAGTCTTTATATCCAAAGTTTTGGAAAGACAAAATGTCAAATTGGTACGCAACAATTTTCATGATACCACCTTTGCTGCTTTGAGAAATAGAAATGATTATGAGGGTACATACCCAATTTTTAAAATTAGTGAATAAATGGTGGAAGGTAACAAATTTAAAGGATACAGTAAAAGGTAAAGTAAAGCTAGGTAATGTTGCATGCCAATTACAAGCATTAATGATTGTCAGGTTGAGTTTCTTATAGAATTTGTAATTTGGTTCCACATATGGTATGAAAGTCGAAATAGTGTCTCACAAAATGTACTTGTAGGACACTACTGCAAACCACTACAGTAAATAATTGATGATTTATTATTGTTTCTAGAAGTTTAATGTTCAATACATATTAAATGGCAAATTTGAAAGTGACAATCTGTAAAAGCATTTTGTCATTATAAAAATTTATCAGGCTGTAATTATAATATTAGTTACACAATGGTTGAATCAGAAAGAAAAATTAGGTTAAAACATATTTTAAAATTGTCTAATACTGAATGCATGCAGCATATGTTTATAGATGTTGGTTGTGTGAATTTAAATGTATCTTGAACTCTGCTCATTTAGAAGCATGTAATAGGTGAACATTCATGTATTTATATAAATGGTTATGTAGCCGATTCTGTTAAGAAAAAATGATCTTGTATTAAATGTGTTGGTTTGGTAGAAACTGGTAAAGGGCAATTGTTGGTTTGGTAGAAGCTGGCAAAGGGCAATATTGATTCGTTATTCATTACTTTGGTTACTTAAGGACTAAGTATTCCTAGTGATCAAGTTAAGTTCTTGCTGCTCCACATGTATGCTATTATGCAGTACATTGTTAAAATTGACAATATTTCTTACAAAAACCTACCAAAAAGGAATTTAATGTCACTGACCATGGAAAACCTTCAGTAAGATAGTAAGTTTTATGTAGACTTCCACAAAGAGTGCCAAAACTATAGCAAACATTCTTTTGTTGGTTTTCAAAATGACTGGTGAAATTTTTGAGTAATATCCTCTTAAATAATTTTGCAAAAAATAAAAGTATAATTACAATCTCTTTTAAAAAACTGAAACAATATGTTTTGGGTTACAACAAATCAAATGGTTGTTTCTTCTGTAAACCAACCTATTGTTTTGACAATTTCCCAACATTGTGTTATGATGCATATTGACTATAGGTTATTGAATATTAACAAGTTTTTCCTTTTGTTATATTTTAATAAATTTTTCTTAAAATTTATAATATGAATATTTTAATGATAAATTTCAACGACCCTATTGTTACAACCTTTACTACTTGTTTAACTAGAGGTTTGTCATCATTCTACTGACATCAACTGCATCACAAATATGATGTATTATAAAAAAAATGTATGACATTCACAATAGATTGCTATAGTGTTTTTATGTATTTTGATTGTGAACTTTATGTAGGTCTAAATTTGAATGCCATGTAATATGATTAATTTGAAATAATTCCAATCTATTTATTTGATTGTTTTGATGGAGAGTTGTATATTACAAATATAAATGATCATAATCGATGGAAGCATGTAAATGAATCGAGATACAGCTGAAGTGTGTTTCTTATGTGTATTTTTAACTTAAAAGAGAGTAAAATTTTTTTATGTCATATAAGTAAAAGTCATGCTTCCCAGATATTCTCAGGAAAACAAATTATTAAACTGAATTAATATAAAATATTTCTGATAAGAAATTTCTCTTACTGTGCATATTCATTACATCAATAATGAATATGCAAGGAATGCCGATAAAGAAATGAACATATAGTCTACCATCAAACTTCTTATGATAGGAGAAAGCGACATTGCTTTCTAGTTTTGCAGCTAGGTGTAAAGACTGTGATGCTGTTAAAAAATGTGTTTTAAAGGTCCCTACTATATATAATGATGGGCAAATGCGAATGACTAAAAATTACCCAAGTTTCATTTCTATGTTATAAAGAGAATGTAAATTTTTAATACATAAAACTATTTTCCATAAAATATTCACCCTATGATATTTTCTTAAATTGAATTACATGTTCAAAATCTGCGAGTGCATTCTTCAATTCTTCAATTATTACACATGTATGGTTTGCAAAATAATGACCAGGGAAAGCAGTACCAAAGGAATGATCAAGCTAGCAATTGTGTTCGCATTATATATATAAATACAAAATGGAAAATATTATATATATAGATAAAATATTTTCTATCGTATATTCATATTAAGAATGTTAATCAAATCTGTATTGGCATACTAAAAAAGATAATCGTTTAAATTTTTACTGAGTTGAGTTGGCTCAGGCCGTTATACTTGGGTGTCATATTTGGGAGAGTTTAAGTCCCATCCTGGTCTTGGATTTTTTCCATGGTTTTCAACATGTCACTTAGGCAGATGCTGGGCTAGATCTTTACTTTTCGTGAATTTTCTGCTCTCAATTTCATATTTCATTCCATTGTTTCTATTACAGGGTCAAAAGTGCCAGAGCAGGGTCAGGGTGGACTTGCACTTTGTAATGGTTTCTTCCTCAGAGTCTGATATGGAAGAGGATCTTCTGAGGGCCTCAAACTCATTTGGAAGGGGGTGGCATTCCACTGACTTCCAGGTGTTTTATCTGGAAGCATGTTAGGAACTCCATCTAATTCCATGCACCACTGCTTGGTGTTTCCCTCAACTCATCCCTTCCTCCTGGTGGTATAGGCACAAATGCCCCAAAATTCCAATTTCAATTAATACTGTTAAGTCTTTTGGTGTCCAGCAAATTTGGAAGTCCTGCATAGGACCATAGAACAATAAGTCATTGGATGAAAGGATGATGCTTTGAGGTTGTGGTTAATGCATGTTAAAGGCCTCCCTCTCAGAAGATATGAGGTGCACTCTGTTGAAATTTTTTCAACTAGGACTTCATTCGTTCGTTCATTCATTCATGACAAACATTTGTTTACTCTATTTATGGGGTGGTGGCCTCTTGTGATACAATGCATCAAAACACCATAATGAAAATGAAAAAGGCCACATTTCCAGTTGGGGTGGGGCTTGCCGTAAGATGACACAAATGAGCTCAGAGATTTCAGTATCTAATATTACTAAGTATTTACTTTTTCAGGCTGTTGCAATCTAGATCAAACCCAGATCCAGTAGTTGAAAAATGAATTCACTACCATATGAGCAACATTCATTACCTATTTGTAATTTTATTTATTTGGTATTTATTACTATTTACTTTTTATAATAGTAACTGCATGCTTTCTTCAATAATGCAGTTTTCTGGTTTATACCTTAATATCATAAATAACGAGACATTAAAATCTTTTTTACTGTGCTGAATATACAGCACACATGTTAAAAAAAAATTAAATAATCCTCATGGGTAATATAAACTACAATGAACCAGAATGTTCAGCTCTTAAAAAGAAACACATGGAATGTGTAACATTTCGGGCTAATTGTCCTTTTTCAAGAAGTAAACATCGAGCAGAAGGTTAAGAGCAGATATACATACATATAATCAGTTCCACATGCAATCACAATGCAGCTGAATGATTTTGTGTATTTTATGTAATTTTAGAGCACACAGCTTTCTACTTTCATATCATACAGGAATTGATATTATGGAACTTTGTTCCCCTAACAATGAACTGGTGTAGATATTTTTCTGGTAAACACTGAGAGGAAAATCTATTAGTCATTAATTTTCGGAAGAACTTGATGAGGAATTTAAATGATTATCTGAAGTTCTTAACATGGAACACTGTTGGATTGCTG
Organism: Metallyticus violacea; assembly: GCA_030762175.1. NCBI lineage: Eukaryota > Metazoa > Arthropoda > Insecta > Mantodea > Metallyticidae > Metallyticus > Metallyticus violacea. The sequence goes on from CM060835.1 coordinate 115,512,681, forward strand.
GATACTTAATATTACTAACATGGGCAATACAATACATGCATCATAAATTGCAGAATGTAACTGGCAAGGAGAAATGCGTAAAAAGTCTGTTTCTTTCATGTGAACTAAGTCTTCCAGGCTGGTTTTTTTTTAATGCCCGTTTTTACTACTGAGGCACCTGATGATATATGAGATGAGATGATAAATTGGGAAAGGATATTTTGTAAGGAAGGAAGCGTTCCATGCTTAAGTTTAGGGTACCTCCCTGGCATTTGCCATTTATTAGAACTGAGGAAAACCTTGGGGAAAAAAATCCAATCAGGTGGGAATCGAACCCCAGACCTCAAGTTCACCCCTTAACAACTGCAGCCACCCATAGCAGTTTGACTGTTTCTGTAAACTTTGGTGGTAGAATAGCAGTAAATTCAAAAGAAATACAGGATAAGTGGAAAGAAAGTTTTCAGCCTGAAGATTTTTACTGGATGAGCAATTATTGATATATGAATCATGAGTGCAGTGGAGTTCACTAGCTGCAGAAAATATGCTCCCTGCCAGTCGGCAACAAGAGCTGGCAGTTAAACTCATGACATTAAAGTGACTAATACAGTACAATTTCTTGTATTTGGCTGTTATGGGACAAGAGCAGTGCAGATAACTGGAAAATACTTTTATAAGTTATGTAAAGACATATTTCCATGCAGAAATTGAGCATTTTTCATGTGAATTTTTAAAAAAGTTTTTAAATATTTTATTTTCAGCACTTAACACTCTAAATCCACTAATTATTCATTATTTAAAAATATGCTATAATTGCCATATCTGATGAAATTTGGCTATATGACATCAAGATCAGAGTAGCCAACATTGCTATGATTGCTAATATGAAGATGGAAGTTTTAGTGCATGATGATTCTTCAATTAACTGTGTCCTACTAACATCCTTTTCCATTTTATCCAACCTGCAACTTCTGTTTAAGCATAAAAACATTTTGCCTGCACTTCACAGAATCCATTGAACAGCAATGTATTAATTCACCTTAGCCACTACTCATAAGTGCAGTAGTGTGCAACTGCTATATCATGTTCGCTATTGTGGTATTGGACTGTGAAGTGTGAAGCCACACTATATTGACATTACCATGATGCTATAGAAGACCAATTAAATTATGTAGTATTAAATCATGGACCCCTTTGCATTTCACATTTATGAGTTCATTTCTGCATATGCAGCACCATGCTACAATACCAAACTTTCTAGTTTGGACTATTCATGGATTTGCTGAAGGCACTATTCCTATTTGTTATATTTTAATTGGCTTTTTAGATTAATTTTGTTATAAATATTTTAATGAGATGTAGTCTATAGGGGTATATATGTAATAATAAATTTCAATTTTAACAAAATACCGGAACCTAAGTCTTCTGGATATTTCAGTAGATAACTGCTGATGAGCTGAAGACAAGGGTTCAGGAATTAGTTCGATAAGTAAAATTAAAGGAGAATGTATTGAAAAGGTATAATTTCTTAACTGATGTATCATCAGTGCCACTAAGAATTGCTGGGGAAATATTTTGCTCATTAGCTCTATTTGTTTCAGTTTATATTTTCCACATCATTTTCATTGTTACCAAATTTATCAATAACATGAGAAAAATATCTCCTTTTAGCTTCAATATCTCCTTTTAGTATTTTAGGATATAGTTTTTATAGTTAATATAACATTCTTTAGTCTTTCAGGATCAATGGCCATGGCAAAATAGCTTGATAATGATCAATTTCAATAACAATTTTTAATATCTTTTTAAATCTAGGGCATTGCTAGTATGACACTGCAAGTATAGTTTTCTTTTATAACCACGCTTTATTCTTGACGTTTGGGGATTTAGTTACATTTTTCTTAGGAAAATTCACCTCAAACAATAATAATACAATATTTAAAAATGTATTAAACTTGTCATTCATTAGATTGCTAAAACAGATGATCTATTTTCATTCATAAGATCTTTTTAAATCATTCAATTGCTCATAATTCTTTGTTGTAATGTACAATGGGGATCCCTCTCTTTCCAGCAAGGTACACTCCTGAGGCACTCCAGCAGATATGCTGCTTACCCGTGCCTTTGCTCTTTGGCAAGGCTACCTGTACTACCTGGCACATTGCTAGGTTGGCCTAATACAGCATCAGCCTCCTCAACTTTTAGGTGGCCCACCACTCTGCCATTATGCAAGAACATCACTATGCTAAACATACTCAATTATCTGTAAGTAACAGAAACCATGTGTCCTGCTGCATCTGACGCATTTGGACTATTCCTTGAAGGGAAGGGCTCAAATGTCCAAATGTAAAATAAAACATTGCCTTAATATATTTTCTTCTTCTAGCCTGTTGATTCTGATTTAATATTTTAATGCCCTTTCCATTATTTTCCCCTTATTCCCTAATCATTCTAACTCTGCTTGAGCTACCCTATTAAATGAAGCAGTCAGTAGTCCAAAAATTTGAAACTTCTGTAAATCAAATCAGTAATTACCCAACCCTTGAATATCTCTAAAATATCTACACCCTATAGCATTTTTGCCTCATAAACTCTTTCCAATCATTTAATTTATATTCTTGGCAGTTTCTCCAAACATGTCTTTAAAGTTTTCAATGTTAATTTCGCCTGTATCAGTACTTTGTTCTTTTGCTCAATTTCATCCTCCATTACTACTTTATTACTCCTAGATATTACAATTTACATGCCATGTCAATTTCTTTGCCTTCCCAGAACCATCTTTCATCAGTTTAGAACCTTTCTTGAATACCTCAATCTTAGATTTTTTACATTAATTTTTAAACTTCATTCTTTACAAAAATCCACGTTTTCATTAATTCCATATTAGTTACTGATGCTGTAATTTGCAAAAAGAAACCCCTTTATTATTAATTATTGGAATGGTCATGGCTTTATGAACCATCTCTAGAAAATCATCGATATACAAATTAAATAATACAGGACTTAATTCACAGCCTGTTCTATAACCAATAGTTTTTGGGGTGGTTTTGTCACCACATCATTAGAAATTTTGATCCTGGCCGGGTTTGAACCTGCGATCTAGGGGTTAGAAGGCAAGTATGGTTACCACTACACTACCAGGATCAACTGGTTCAAAGTTTCAATTTCATTTTCTAGTTCTCTATAAAAACTTAGGTCATAAAAATCTGAAGTCCCTGGCATGTATCACTCTGTAGATCCTACACACTTTATTTCCTTGACCCTTAAGTTTTTTTCCCTTCTAATAAATACTCCAACTCCTCTTGAAACCCTTCCTTTCTCTTTCACTCCATTTCTTCCAAAAAAAAAACTGAAACCCATCCAAATTTATCACTGCATTCTTGATTATCCACGTTTCGATCACTGCCACCATGTCCTCTAACTTCAACATTTGTGCTATTTCACCTTTGTTAATTTTATCTATCAAACCTTTTCAATACACCACCACCAGGGGTTTCCTGTCCTATACTGAGCCTGCCCTTTCTTTTCTAAACTGTAGGAGTTTTGTTGTCATTCGTGTTAGCCTCCCCTCCTGTTGTACTATATGTCTCCCGGAATGCAGTCTTCTATTGTCAAATTACTCCCTCTTCCCTGTCTCTCCATATGCCCATTCCCACTGTTGCCATCATGACCTCCCTTCTGTCTTCACCTATCAGCTGTTTATGGGTATCAAAAGATAAAACTACTGAAGACTGTTTCTTAAATTTATTACTCACTCAAGATTCCATAGCACTTAAAATGGGCACTTCTGATCACTGTTCCCCTTATTTCAAAATACTTGGTTTAGACTAATTTATCATCTGTGTTAATTTTATTCATGATGTCTGGGATGATGTGTGCACACATACATAGTATACTATATAGTATCACGTTGCAGGTGAAATTATCCAGGTATAAATTTAAAGATAATTCTATGATAAATCAAGACAAGACAAGAGGAAAATCCAAATTATTAACCATTAGGTAGGATATAGTATTAAATGAGCATTCATCAATAAAATTACAAAGGAATTAATTATAACATATGAGTATATCCAAAAGCATCTACACAGTCTACTAGTTAAAAATTGTTATTACTCGTAGAAGAAAACAGGAGTTTCTAAACAATAATTAAAATGTGTGTATATAATGTATTGTAACCTCTATATATATAAAATGGTATCCTCTTTGCTTGCAATTACATTTGTTAGTGTAAATTTTTAAAATTATATTTGTTATAGATATACAAATATTGATGAAACCAATTTTGTATCAATGAAATGCTGGAATAAATGTGTAAATGCCACAGCTTCTATTTTATTATTTTATTTGTTTTTTACAGTTTCCTTAATTTTGCTATCTCCTGAAGCTACAATGGTGGTAACTTTTTCTTACAAAATTGGAAAATGTTTATAAATTTGTGACAAAAGTATAGCATTTAATAGCACATACATGAACAGTAATTTTACTAAATTTTTCTTTTATTTATAACTCTAGCTATGCTACAGCAAAATAGGTTAAAATAGGTTACACCACAAATTTATAAAATATGTGAACATTTAACACAACAACTATATTCATTTTGAAAAGGTTTATTTTTGATAGAACTTACTAGCCTTGCTTTCTTCAAACCAGCCTTTCATCTATTGTATATAAGACATACAGTAAATCTGACTTCTATAATTTTGAAGTAAGAAAACTTTTTTTAATTCTCTTTCTAATCAATACATATGCTTTTTCATTAAGAGCAATTAGTAAGCTTCTATAGTTCCATTTTATTCAATACCCAATTTTTGAAGTTTATTTTATTTCATTGATTCACCTCTCCAACCTTAGTATGTAGAATAAAAATTACCAGATAAATTTAACACCTGTAGCCTGGTTAATTAGATATCCTTCAAGGTTTTCAGATGGAAGATATTTGGGGCTATGCACAGGTAGCTTAATGGGCTAAACCAGAGATCCAGATATGCCATAACACAAAAATGTTTCCTATTTCATTTGTCTTTAACCCTTTATCATTTTACATTGATACATAAAAAATTTCAATTCTAAGATTTTTTTGGTTTTTTAAGATTTAAGAGCAGTATATCAGCAGAGACTACAATCCTTATAAATACCTGAAAAGCATACTTGAGCTGATAAGTGCTTGGGAAGAACATTTAAAGCTCACAGAATTCTGAGATGTTTTAAATAAAACAATAGTCATATTTACAAAAAATTGAGCTATACCAATTTCACACCAACAGCCACAAGGATAGGGTCTCTTCTAGAATCATCTCAGGTCTTTCCAATGACATCCTGGATATTAACTATTTCTTCCATGTTCTTGTCTGTAGTTTGAAATCAATGTTTTACACAAATGAAAATTTAATTTTGACCTCCAGCCAGGATAGAGTTTTTTCCCCCAAATTTCTCATGAACTTTAAAGCATTAGCAGTCTTCTGACTCATTTCTAATATAATTTTATTATCCTTTATCAGTGAAGTAGAGTAAGTATGGATAGACTGACTACCTTAAAACAATTACTGCATAAAATTCTAACAGTTTCAAGAAAGCATAATGTTCCACAATTTTCAAAGTTTGAATATAGTGTCAATAAAGATGTGGCATTTAAGATGGAAGCTTAATTGGTTTTAAATTATTTTGCATATTAATAAACATTACATTGCCAAGAGAGATAAAGATTGGAGGCTTGGGACAGTATCTATTTAAAGTTACATGGACAGAGCATGAAATTGAAAAGAATTATACAAGTGATAGTTTATTCTGTTGTGAAATAGAAAATGCAAGGAAAGCTGGATAGGTCTTTGCTTTCTGCCTAGTTGAAAGTAATGGCTATTAGCTGAGGGTGAGATTAGTATTTTCTGGATTCCAGAGTACATTAGACACTACAAAAAGTCAATTTTTTATAAATTTAATTTTTATTGTATTAGTTTATTATTTCTCACAATGAGTTATTTTTTATATTTTATATGGCTTGGAGTACAACAAACTAATTTTAATACATACAATTAAAAAACAAAACTTATACACTAATTTACTTTCCTGTTTCTTTTTATTTAAACTATAACCTTAATATCCTTGTCAAATGGATAGATCTTCAAGATGGGAATTGAATGATAAGATTTCAAATAAGTCTGCAGTTTATAAGCACCTAAAGCTTACCTGGCTAAGGGGCGACTCCTCTATGAGATTGCCAATTTGTCCTATCCCAAAAATTATGTTTAATTTGCTATACTTAATCCATTTTTATGTATAAAAAACATCTGTAGGGGATATCTACCCTGTTTGTATTTCCAGTTATTGTAGGGGACTTGGTTTGCACTTGCGCTGCACACTGATATCTTGTTAAACTTGTGGAGTATTTTGGATGGGGGAGGTGAGAGGCAGTGGTAGAATGAGCCTCTTCCTTAAGATCCATTAGAACCACTAGAAACGTCACTTTTCATCATGTGTGTTTCCAGGAAAGTTTACGTTGCTTTACACACTGCCTAATGTTGAGTTATAACATGGTATAAAATGTTTTTAGTGAATGTAGAAAAAATTAACACTATACAAAGTTAAATTCTATTCTTTTTCTTTGCAACCATTGGAAGAGAAAACTGAAATTAAAATATGAATAGGCAATTCCAAGTATTTATTTGAATCAGACTGTGATTTCAAAACAGAAGGAGTATACAAGGATTTTAATACTGACTTTTCAATTTTACATTTTGAATACTATAATAAATTGTATTAGGTTTAGTGATTGTTTTGAACTTTCTTTAAGGGGACACAAATCTGACACTTCTTCAAACCTTGTATTTCAACATCTGATTAATTGCAGTAATGAACTTGATAGTATGTTGTCATTCAAAAAAACTCACAGTATTAAAAGAGCATTGAAAATCCATTTAAATAGAAATTTTAATTTGTGTGCTTGATGTATGTCATGAGAGTGGACAAGAAGTAAAAATGCTGAATTCTTAGACACAATATTTAAAGAAATGATAGATGGTCATCCACATGTCAGATGATTATAATAGAAATGTATTGTTAATAATAAGCCTGTAGAAAGGTTCTGGGACTTTAATGTTCCACTTGCTCATGATACTTCTTCCCTTGCTAAATGCATTGTTAACATAACATAAGCTCTTAAGTAGAAAATGCTCTCAATAAACTAATCACTCAGAACTATAATGGAGCTTCAGGTTTGAGTAGCTCTTCCTGTGGAGTTCAAGTTCTTATCAAGCAAATGTATACAATTTCATTCACCAGCTTAACTTAGTAATGATGAATGTTATTTCTGTGCATTGAATTAGCCTGTAGATTATAAATAAATATCCACAAGGTGTAATTTTCAGTCTAGACATGTAATTGCTATATATGAGCATCAAGAAGAAATAATTGAAATTTTAAAGCAACTCAAGGTGTAATAGACAGTAGTCCTATAACCTTATCCCAAGTCTTGGATTTCATAAAACTCCTAAAAAGCATAATATTTGTCTTCTGGCTTTCATTCTTCTAATGGATGATGTTCATGTAGAACATTCTATTTGGCTAAAATGCAAAAAGAGATCTTGATCCTACAACTGCAAAGGCATTTGTAAAAGCATTGTAAGATACAATAACAAAAATCAGGGAGGATATAAATGTTTATATTGTATCTGAGCCACCATAGAACAAGTACAGAAGTACAGAGAATTAAGGAAAGAAATCAAAGAGATTCATTATATTATAATGCAGCAAGCTTATAATCTTATGATGACAGATTCTAATTTAATGGATATCTTTCTGCAGCATTTGTATTTCTTATGGAAAAATTTAATAATATTACAACAAATTTCCTGAAGAGCATTTTAAAGATGCTTTGCAATATATCACTCTGGAAACCAAAAAATTAAGGACAGAATTGACAGCAATTTATGAAAGAGATGAACTTATATCAAGCACTGTAAGTTAATTTGAATTCATCAAAACAGCTAATCTTGAAGAAGCTTTAGAGAAATCATAAAGCTATTTAAAGTCTTAACTATCATTCCCATGTCAACGTCAAGGCTTAAAGATGTTTCTCTACTCTAAAACACATAAAACTTTCTTGAGGAAACTCTATGTGCCAAGAAAGACTTTCTGCTCTTGCAATGCTTCTGTAGAGAAAGATTTCATTCCTGCAGGTTCCAAATTTGAATCAGAATCATTGACAAGTTTTTTGCTATGAAAAACCATGAGAATTAATTTTTTTGTTTAAATAGGTGTGTTACTACAACTATTTTGTGCAGATATGAATGATCATTCTAGTTAAGATATAAAATTTTGGGATCTATGTTTAGCAATAGCAATATAAAATTGTGCACACAGCAGTAGCAGTTTTTTTTTTTGATTGATTTATTTATGAACACTCTTTTAACATCTCAGGTCATCAGCGTCCCATTCAACTCAGGGCATGAAACGGCAGACTAATTTTGCTCAGAAGCCTCTCTTTCAGGCTTGAGGTTCTTTTTCAACACGAAAAAATACATCGGTCCTGGTCGGGTTCAAACCTGCGATCTTGGGTTTAGGAGACAAGTATGGTAACCACTACACCATCAGGCTACTTCAGTAGCAGTAGTATTGCACTCTGGGTTTATGCTGCTACATGACTTCCTTATTAAAATGAGAGAAAACTGAAACAAAACCTTATCTAGGTAATGTATTTCACCCACGGTTTGAACTTGCACCTGCCATTTGACAAGTAGAAATTTGCTTTCCAAGAAAAGTGATTAATTATCCAAATTTCTCTTTAAAAAATTATTACCTAAATGTGTGTCATATGAGAATAGTTAATCTTCATATGAGAGGGATGTGTAGAAGGGTGAATGAGAGAGTTAGAAAGAAAATAAGTGAATATATATGCATGCATGGTGTGGTGGTAGTGAATGTAAAAATTAAATAAATAGTGTTTATCTGTCCTATTTTTCATTAAAACTCCAGTATAACTAGAGTACTCAATTCCAAAAGCTCAAGTATACATACATGCAGCACTGTCATCAGATAATGTATGTCAACTGAGAAGGGACCCTAAAAGGGTGCCACCATCTTACCTTACATCAACCATTACATCAAATTATTCTATATTCTACATCCTATGCAGTGGTTAAGATCATGCAAATGGGTGTACTTGCAACACCATTTAGATTGACTTAGATTCAGCACGCCAGTTCATTTTCATCCTTTGAATAAACTTTTCAATTTAATTCAGATATTTATTAGCATATAAACACAATTCTAATTAAAAGGAAATTCCAATAATTAATACGAACATTCGTTAATTTAATTATCTGTGAAATGTATTATAAAATAACATCACTCATCACTCTATCACAATTGACTCTTGGTTTTCACATGATGATTGATCCTTATTAGGGTTATCTTCATCTAAAACTACAACTATAACTGGTTCGTCATGTTCACTCGAGTCTTCTAAATAGGATGTAAAGCGTTCATTAAGATTCTCTCCTAATACTGGAGGAGACACTGAACCACCACGTCCATATTGACCATTGAAGTTTGTGTGCTCCAAATTTTCTAAAGAAATGGTACCTTTTGCATGATCTTCTTCTTCGGAGTCATCAGCTGAAAAAAGATAAGAGATTATATCAACATCAGTTGCACAGCATTAAGAAAACGTGTTTTATCTTAAGTAGTACATCATTCTAAAGATAATAAAGTAAAATCATTGTATATTTTTCTCTAAAAAGAAACTGAATATTATGTATCTTGTATATTGTGTGTGTTCCCCCCCCCCATTAATGAAAATAATGAGCTCTAAACTTAAAATATCACATAATAGGTTTCTAAAAACAAATGAACCCTTCTCCCTTTGCATTCTTAAAGCAAGAATGAAAATATTCAGAGAAATAAAATTCAGCATTTTTCTTCATTTTCCAATACTTTGAATTTAATGTCTGAATATAAATATTCATTTTCAGGAAGGGGGAGGGGGGGAGACCAGCAACGACACACAAACCTATAAACCTTTTCTTTTATATAATCTCTTGAAACCTTCAAACGTTTTTTTTTAATCAATTGACTCATATTCCAATCCCACTGAATTTTTGCATTAACCCATTACCAAATGAGAACTACATTTTCTATATCTTCATCTTCATACCATTTTAGTGATGTTATTTAAACATAAGATGTATAATATATGACTTAGCACTTTTGCTGCAATGCTTTGCTTAAGAATCTGGTTCTTTTCTTATATTTTGCAGAGCAATTGAAGACACTGGCTGATCAATTTTGCACGCAGTGTCAAGTTAGTCCTTCAAAATCTTCTGTTATATGACATAGATTACGTAACAATAATGGTACTTGAGGATTGCCTAGAATAAGACTTTGGTTCCTAGATTCTTTTCTATTAGAGAAAAAATTATAATATTCAATAACTAGGGAAATATTTTCCAAACACTTTCTTCTGCTTACAATAAAGCTTGTTTTCATCTCCTTTAACTAGAAATACCATAGCTATTCTCTGATCCATAATGTAACTTACTTTTGAAGATGTCATTTTGTACAGCTTCATTTTCATGTCTGGAGCAATCTTTTAAATTAATTCTTCTCCTTTTATGTACTAAAGGACAACCAATGCCCAATCTCTGAGAATATATTTATTCTAAAATTCATGCAAGTCAATGCTCTAGGGACAACAAATAATTGGTGAATGACTTCATCTTACAGACTTTATCTGTGTCAGCATTGCGTTTAACTGAATTGCATTTAGCTCAGAGCTGACCAACTCTTTGAGTTAAATTAGCAATATATTTTTTATACCTAAGTTCTTTTAGCACTATGCATGCATGGTATTATATTAACCTTTTCCATTTCTGCACCAATCCCTCCTCTCTAACAACTCTAACAATTTTTGCATTCTTATGGAAAGTTATGTTTAGTCTTCTGAAGATCAGAACAGCTAGTTAGTTACATGCATCTTACTGCTTCATTAAAACACTACACAAGAGTACTTAAGACATTATCTTAGAATACCTTAATGACACTGAGCATTTTCTCAGTTCTGGTGGTATAGTGGTAACTATACTTGCTTTCTAAATCCAAGATCTCAGTTCAAACCCAGTCAGGACCAATGGATTTTTTTCGGGTAAAAATCCTAAGAATGGCTTCCTTCAGAAGGGAAGTAAAGCCATGGGTCCCATGTCGTACATTTATGGCATTAAAAAGAACCTCAAGCCTGAAAGAAGAGGCCTCTGAGCAAAATGTGTTGGCCGTTTCATGCCCTGAATTGAATGGGATGCTTGATGACCTGAGATGTTAAAGAGCATCCACAAATAAACCAAATCAACAAGATACTGAACATTTACTCCATTGAAAACTTAATTTTTCAATTCTATTTCCTCTTTATATTCATTTTAATACAATAATCTAAAAGCATATGCAATTATTTTCTTCTATTCAATTCAATTATGACTGTTGTTTTAACTCCATTAATAAAGCTGAGTACGTTTTTATATTGAAAATGATTTCTAAATTTATGGTCTCAAAAAATATGCACAAAATATAACCATGAAACAAAATTTTAGCCTTCTGCTAGGTAAATATTTAATTATGGATAAACATATTGAAAACAATATACTGGATAGGGATGCTTTTCCCTTATGAATAGAGGTTTGAAATATAATTAAAATTAATTTTAATTATGTTCCATTACTAAAATTACATGGACCAGGGCTGTAGTTGGGATGGTCTGGTATGCTACATCATCAAAAAATTATAAAATTGAAAATACTCCTTTCATCTTTATTAAAAATTGAAGTTACATGTTAGCTGTTTTAAAGCTATGAAATTAGGCTAGTTCCAAAAAAAAGGTTTGTTGGAAACTAAAGTTATAAGGATTTCCTGCACTAAAAAATGGACAATGTATGCAATCTTAAAAACACTAATTATGCCCTCATCATTCAAAATCTACTTCCACAAATATATATATATATAAATGAAACATAAAAATAAAGAAACACTATTAACAATGTAACAAATTAACACTAATAATAAATGTAGATAAAGATAAAACACAGAGAAAGAGTCACACTTGAAACTGCTATATTTCGAACTACTGCGAGTTCTTCTTTTATTTATTTTATCATCTTCACTTGTCTAGCTTCTTGCCATTGAAGAACTCGCAGTAGTTCGAAATATAGCAGTTTCAAGTGTGACTCTTTCTCTGTGTTTTATCTTTATCTACATTTATTATTAGTGTTAATTTATATATATATATATATATATATCAACAAAGTCATTAAGCAAGCTAAAAAAAGTGCAATGACAGATATACACAATCAGCCCCAAATAAAATGAAATCAATTTGGAATATTGTTAAAAACAAGAAAACCTCAAATGATAGTATAAGTAGCTTAGAGCTAACAATAAAAGGAAATAAAATCACAGATCCTAAACTAGTTGCAAACACATTTATTAATCACTTTATAAACATTACTAAAAATATGTCAGTGGATAATGTTATAACAAATACCAACTTAAATAATCACTATTCACAGAACCAGACTAATACCACTATAATTGATATTATTGAAAACTTAAATTGTATGATTTAGTTGAACTACATACTCTTAATGTTCACTTGTCATAATATATAGAACCAGTTTCAAGAACATTTTGTTCTCATCATCAGCTATGCTAAACTTTAAGCCTCTAAACTTTAAAGTTCAACTTTAGCCTAGCTGATGATAACGAAATGTTCCCGAAACCGATTCTACATATTATGACAGTTAAGTGAAGCATTAAGAGTGTATAGTTCAACTAAATGATACAAAAATATCAATTATATGATTGGCTTCATTATGCAAGTTCTCTTTACATTTTAATTAATACCACTATGTTTCTATACCCAATTGACCAATGGAAGTTCAAACCATACTAACCAGCATTAAAAATAAACATTCATCAAGGGCAGATAACATTCCAGACTTATTAAAAAAATGTGCTTCAGTTTTAGTACACCCTCTCACAGATATCTGCAATTGTTCACTGGAGAAAGCAATCTTTCCTCAATCTCTTAAAATAACTAAAGTTAAACTCTTGTTTAAGAAAGGTGAAAAAACAACCTTGACTCCAGACAAATTTGACAAGTTTTATCGGCTGGTATCCATAAAGTTTTAGGGGTTACTTTTTCAAACGAGAGAGTGGAGGCAATGAAGAAGGGAAAGGGTAGGAAAAAAAAAAAGGGAGAAAATTGGTGAGTCATTCTATTAAGACTTTCTATGGAGTAATGAAGCAAAGAACAAAAATACTTTCATAGGGGCAATTAAAAATTAATAGATTAAAAATGGACTTTTAGAGAATGCATAGCTTATATATCAAGACTTCAACATATCAAAAAATAAAGTATTAATGAAACTATGGGTATAAAGGGAACCATATTAGATGAAATAGAAACAATTCAATTACAGTGGTATGGGTACTTTGAATGAATGATGACAAATGGCAGGAAAAAAAAAGATAAAATTATTGTTCCCATGAAAAAAGAATGTAACCATGCTTGTCTATCTTGGAAAGACTAGGAGAAAAATGCAAACTAGTAAATGAGAGAGAGCAGCTGACATTGTAAAGTTGCTTTTATGTACACAAGATTTTAATTTATGCTCATGTCCATATTAATATATATCTGGAAAAAATTGCATAAAAATAATTATTTAATTTCCCTTTTGAGTTTAAAACTACACATATATTTATTTGAATAAAGATTATATCTTCTCTAACAAAGCATTTGTTACACAATTTTATTCAATTGATTAATACCTTAGTAACAGTTATCTTGATATAACTCTTTATTTTAACCAAAGTTTAATTCATTTATCATAGGATGATTTGCCATTCATGAGTTAAAATGAACAGATGTGTTAATATGGACACTTAAATGAATATATGTAAAAAACATATACATCAGAATTCAGTTATTTTTTCATTCATACTTCATGCATTCCATTTGATAAATTAAATAAATACATATATAACTGGTATATGCAGAGGAAGAGAGTCTTTAAAACTATATAATGCAAGCTGCAGAAAAAAAAAATGCTTTCACAGCTGAAGAAAGGAATCATTATTCCACTTATGGAGAAAAAGTAAGTAACCCAATATACTTGACAAGTAATAAATAAAGCCATGGAACAAACACTAGCATTAAGATTAAATTGATATCCTCTTTAATAATTGAGTTTTAGATAGCACAAATTAAAACTTAATTTTACTAATTCAAGAAGCTTTAAATGGCACAGACATCACACTTCAAAGTACAGATGTAGATTCTGAATCAGCAGGATCTAACACAAACAAACTTTAGAGTTCTCTTCAGAGGAGTAGCAAAACAATGTTTGCAAAGCACAAGTATTCTTACAAATCATTACTTATCTTCTGGAGTTTTAGCTAAAGCTTTTAAGGAAATATTTGCTTAGTTAGTACATTGTGTACCACCAGAAGGCATAAAAATTAAATGATTTAATATTTTTAGTTATAGCATTTATTTATATTGCTTTGATTCAATACGAAGAAACAAACTGAATAACTGAGTTTTATGTTTTTAGATTAACGTGCTTACATAGAATTCACAGTTATTTTCTCAAAGAAGTTGTGCTATTAAATACAACACTGTCTCACGATTTTAAGGTACATATAGGTCTTCCACAAGGAGCAGTATTAATATAACTCTCTTCATCATTTTGCAGTTGATCTCATCTTTTGGGTCTTAGTCTGGGGAGTTTTAAAATGTAATACTGAAACAATATTACTAAATTGAAATAGAGATACAAAAGTATAGGGCATCATCCTCTAGTACAGAGTGAACCAACATGGGTAGCCAAAGTCACTCAGGCACAGACTTGTAAATGGGGGGGGGGGGGTTTGGTCTGCAGCTTGAGTCCTGCCAAGACCATCCTCCCTGATTTATATTTTTTTCAGTTTTTCTCAGACTTCATCAGTGGCAAATGCTGGGGAGGTACAGTAAATGTAGGCCTGCAGTACCTCCTTCCCAAAATTTCTTTCCTAATTTATCATTTTACGAAAACAATTATTACAATTTTCCCTAATGCTCTCCATATATAATAATGCATTTTTTTATTCTCAGAAACCATCTAAAAATGCCTCAGTTCAAGCTTAATCATGTCTCTTGTACACTACAATAGCCTGATCAGACAAAAACCATTGTGCACAAATTTTTTTCCTTGGCCTTTGGGAACAAGAACAAGTCCCATGGAGCCAGGTTAAGTGAATACAGTGGCAGTGATAATACTCTCACTTTTACAAAAAAGTCTTAAGTGACAGTCCTGGGTGCTGAGAGTGAGATGATTCATGTAAGAGAAGAAATTTGCCATAATTTTTTTCCTGGAACTCCAAATCCTTCGAACTTTTCTTGGTGGTCCCATCCCCCATCAATTTCTCATGCATTAAATGGCACCAATCCCTTTATGTCTTGTCAAGAAATATGGCAACCAATGCACACCGCTGAGGTCTAAATAATCATGAATGATGATTTGCATTTCTGTTAATTCTATATTTAGGAGTCCCTTCTTTATCAGAAATTTCACCATTTCCCTCACAGCATCTACATTTTCTTGGGTCAATGGTAATAAGGACAAAATTCATTTTTGAAAGACTGCCAAACTCTTGCAAATTGAATCCATTTCTAACTATTGGCCTTAAAGCACCTGACTCACTAAAAAACATGTGCTAAAAAAGAATGACATTCTTCCACATTCAAATTCTTTTTGTATTTACAGTAAATTATGACACAAAAGTTTCAGCATGAAAACCCATTATGTACACATCCTGTATCAAACACTAAGTTTCAGTTCTCATAAATTGGCTGTGAAAGTGACAGGTAATAAAACATTATTTAAAAAAATCCAGTTCAGATTTTATATCTAAATGGAAAAATTAACTTTTGAAGAACAAAGAAAGCAGACTTTTTGTGTTCTGGTTTACTTCTAAATAATTATACTTAAAATTTCTGAGTAAATTTACAACTGCTGTCAGTGCATGATAGTATGCAGTTCTCCAAAATGTGACTTGCTATGTCTTACAGCCATCCTTACACTAGAAGTACTCTGAACTGCAAAGTGAAAGGATTATACATATTTTAGTGAGCAGGATTTCGTTTTTGTCTCAAATGATAGCTATTCCTAAAGATACTTAGCTTAACTTTATTTAAATATCTTGGACTACTTAAATAAAGCATTAAAAGTATACTGATACAAATTATAAAAAGTTCTACACCAGTTGGAAATATATATATGAAAAATTAGTTTAATGTTCAGCCTTAATACTTAATTAAAATGTTTTTTCAAAATGTAATATTTTATTTCAGTTAACAACCAGCCATCTAAGTCAACTATAATTTATATGGAACTGTTTGAGTAATTGCAGCAGAAAAAATTGACATCTGAGGCACTATTCCGTTATGTAAGGAAAAAATTAAATGTACAGGAATGTTCTTCTTTATGAGTTATGAAAACAACACTGTACATAAAAAAAATTTAAAAAAGAAAGAAGAAGAAAACCAGAGATTTGTAGAAAAATATTCAAAGCAGAAATTAAATTTCTGGTACATTTTGGACACTTGCTAAACCCAGCATTCAATTAACAGACTGAAAATCATTTGTTTCACATATACTGGAAGGCCCTGAAAATATGATGAGCTCATATTTGCTGCTAATAACTATCAATTTGAGCTTAAAGAAGGAGAAGCTACTTCTGTTTTACAGAAATCATCCAAATAATAACCTGAATTCATGTATAAAAAAAACCTTAACAAACACTAAATATACCACAACTATTTTATACAGTAAATAAAGATTTGGCATTTTTTGTAAACAATAAACTCATAAACAGCAGTAGGTAAATATTAAATTGAATGCTAAAGAGAGATGGTGATATTTATCCTTTATAAAGCTCATTGGTAAATGCAAAATTAGCATGTTATCTTACTAGAGAAGATTTCAGTTTCTGAAGTTCCACTAAAATAAAATTGAAATTCTTGTTAAACATATGGGTACTTGGTTAGTTTTTTTTAAAAATGAGTCCTTGAAAGTACAATCTAGCTTTGAATTACTCAAGCTAACATACAAGTGGAGCTGTGAAGCAGGCAAAGTTAGTAAAACAGAAATTTAAAGATGAGAATGAATAAGATGCTTAAGTGATTCTTATTTTGCAGTTTCATTAGGACTACTATAACTATATTGTAGTGTGGAAACAGTGTAGTTATGGCAAAATTCAAAAGATTATCAACCAGATTTTGTAGACATATCTAATTATTGGTTCAAACAAAAATAAAAGAACTGTGAAAGTAAATAATGATATTGATGCAAACACAGGAACTAAGCCTTGCAAAAATATACATTAATACAGAAATACTACAATTGTTGATGGGAATATTTAATGCAATAGCCATTTCTTCACAGAAATGTTACATTTGTGTTTCACCAAAACAGATTCAACAGTACACAATGTCACCATGTAATCATTTGATCTTAATGCATCTCATACATGATTTGATTCTTTGAATTTCTATATTCCTTATTGTTTGGAGGTAAAAGGGCAGGAAAAAACCAAAGAATATGCTGAAAGGATAGAAATGATGATCTATATATCATGCGAATACAAATTAAATTTTTCAAAGAGCCAACTCTTTTAGTAACACTTTAGCAGCTGATAAGGAATTATTGTTTTTCTATAATTGTACATATTGTGATCTACATTCTACATGTTTGGGATTATGCTATTAATGTTTAAACATTTGACAAGTGCTCTTTATGAACAACAATTGTGTGTATTAGGATCAGAATGTCAACAAGCAACTCTAGAAAAAAAATCTCATTTTGTAATGGATGATAATGTATATTTAAATGTAATATATTTAGTCTTTTGGAGATATTTTTAATAAATTTCAAATTAACATCATAGCAGTGATGTAATATATGTTCATACCCAATCAAACATAAATCAAAGTTATTGGCAGAGGCACAGTAATAAACAGGCTGCACCTAAACAAGTCACACACTGTCACTCAGTGTACAGCTCATTGTGGAAGTGGTAAGACATTTTCAGAGCTACAGTACGTAAGTTTTATGATGAATGACTACTGTATTTGAACTTCATTTAATTAATATTACAGAATATGATCCACAAGAGTATTGCTCTGTATTTGACAAAATAAATTATTTACAATTGAGGAACAGCAAAGCAATTTGTAATTTATACCCCTGGTATTGCATGCTTGCCAATGTTCACAAAATTTAATTCTTGGTGGTTAGGTTATTGAACTTGCTCTACTGCCAATTTGAATATTACCTGAGCAAGCACATCAGACTAAAAACAAATATTTAAAGCAATATCATTATGAATATACAAAATATTCTGAATCTCCTACTTATCACTTCAGAACTGGCCATATCACATATTTCCACTCTACCCCATATTAAGAGATCCATTAACATGAGAAGTGAGATAAATACTAAAGTAACTTTATACTCAATGCCTCACTTCAAGAATGAATGAAAGACAAGGAAAAGAAATGCAAAAGGAAGAGGGAGGATTGGAACAAGAGGAAGAAGACCAATGATTACACCATGGAGGATGAGGATGCATAAAACAACAGAATTAAGGTGTTTCTTGCAGTTGTATTAACATAAGCTTTAACTATAATTTACGAGATAATTATTTAATAATATTAAAATATAAGTGCAATTGGCACATTATTGTTAAATTTTATTTTGCTTATAAAATTGCATTATTTTACGAAAACAATATTTTTCCTCTTGAACTCTGGACTATGGCACTGATGCTCTTGGCAAACATGCCAATAGTTCACAAAACAGCAACAGAAATTATTACATATAATTATATACATAATTACCCCAATTAAGAAAATCAATGCTAAAACTGCTCATCTCATTTTCTAAGCACTGTTAACTGTGTTAATAAAAGTAAGTACAAATTATTGAAATTCCCTTTGAGAAAAGATGCACTCTTCCAATGGAAGGTTGTTGTCAGTTCTTCTAGGATGTAAGAGTATTTTCTGTGCCATCAGTGAACCTTTTCTTCAATTTGGCTTATAACATTAATACTTCCCCTCTGAAATTTATTCATCAATTTTCTGTATTATGAAATGTTATGAAATCCTAACATCAGGAGGCTTTAATCACCTCTACACCTTTTATGCTGACTTCCTTAACACATATGAATACTCCTTAAGGAATGGAGTGCTTAAACTGAGCCATCTCACTACGTCCATAATGCATTAATGTGCCCAGAAAACCTTAAACATGTACATCCTACCCACAACAAGGCACACATTTACTATGGCTTTATCCAAGGCCACCACTGTCAGTTAACAATATTTCAAATTACAGTGATACAAGCAGGAAAATTAGATTCCACAGAAAACTTTCAGTACATTTTTGAAGTACTCTTCACTTTTATGTAGTTTCATCTTTCAACCTTTCTGTTTCTTCAAATTTATTTACTTCATTATTTATTGAGAAACAGCAAATTTAAAAGATAAAGACAGAATGTCCCTAGCAGCATTATCTACAGGGGAATAAGATGAGTAAGAATGAACTTAGTACTTGTCTTCCATTATGACATGGTCAATAAATGGGTTCAAACCCAGCCAGGATTGATGGATTTTTTGGGGTGTAAAATCCTAAGTATGGCTTCCTTCAGAAGGGAAGTAAAGTCATGGGTCCTGTGTTGTACATTTACGGCACATAAAAGAACCTCAAGCCTGAAAGAAGAGGCCTCTGAGCAAAATTTGTCGGCCGTTTCATGCCCTGAATTGAATGGGATGCTGATGACCTGAGCTGTTAAAGAGCATCCATAAATAAATCAAATCAATAAAATCAACAATGGTCAATAATAAAAAAAAAAAACTATTTCCATTATCACCTTGCAAACTACAAGAAGAATTCAAACAATTTTAAAATTGTTTAAACCACTAGGGGTAGCTCCTAAATTTGTGTACCAGACCATAGAGAAGTACCATGAACTCAGCACAGTTGATGATCATGTGAAATCTGGATCCTGTGCTCTATTCTAATCCCAGAAGCAGTGCAAAAGATTAGCACATGAGTTAGAAAAAATCCTGTTTGGAAACAAAAATAATGGCCCAGCATCTTGGTATGTCAAAAATTAATGACTCCCATATATTAAATCCAAAACTACAAGTTTATCAGGGATCCCAGAATATTTGCTTACTGCACATCTGCAAAAGATTAAACTGGAGAGATCAAGGAATTTTCTTCAGGTTGAAAACCCAAATAATACTGTTCACGAATGAAAATATCTTCACAAGAGGAAAAATTAGCAAAATAACTAGAGGTATACATAAAGACAACAGAAAGCTATCATTCCCTTGGTTTAACATGGTCAGTATCAGTGCTATCAGTGCTATCAGTGATAGCATGGCTTTGAATGCCCTAGAATGGCTCTACAAAGTTCATTTTAGCTAAAAGGGCATGAAGACCAGTGCCAATGTCTATAAGGAGATTATCCCTATATGTCTATAAGGTTATATAGCCTCAAACCATGTTTCAAAATTTTTACTGGATCTTCCAAGATTTAGCCTTGGCTCTTAAAGCTGCAACCTCAAAAGAGTGGCTTAAGAATAACATGCCGAGTTTATTGCCCACAACAATAAGATATCATACAGCCCAGATCAGAAACTCTTCAACTACAAACTCTGGAACATTTTGGAGAATAAGACCTGCTTTTCCAAGCATAAAGATGTTATACACCTAAAAATCTTTTGTGAGAGCAGTAGCCGATTTGGCCTTGAGTGTCATACATAGAGCAATAGATGAGTTCCCATGCTGTTTGAAGACCTGTGTGAATATTTTCAATAATATTTTAGGTTTAATGTTCATTTGAAAGTCTGAATTAAATGTATGACAATGATACATTTGCTTTTGGTTCCATACCAATGCAGCTTAAACTTGGGATAGAACTTATAATTCAACTAGATATATAACAATTTCTTACACCTTAGAATAACTGTAATTTAGTACTTGCCACTAGCATCCATTTCACAAAAGAAAGAAGGCTGCAATGGGTGATTCTAAATTTTATTAGGTGCCAAAAATGCTTGGAAAATGAGTGTTAACAATTTCACAGTTGGATTAAGTATGCACATCATTACAAATCAACTGACATTCCATATATGATAGATCTTATTTGCCAACATCTGCTGTATGATCAAGTTTTATTTTTCCCCAGAGTGTTTTGCCTGTGGGTGAGCATGCCACTCAGCCAAGTCTCAGTGATTAGCAGGAGGGTAAAACAAAACAAACCAACCATATAACAATACACAAACCAATTTAATAACCTCATTACTTCCCAAATTATAAAATGAGGTGTTAAACTGCCAGCCTTCATTCTCCACACATTTTGGCATTTCTTTAGAAAATTATTCATCACTGGCTGTAGTTAATTTTGAGAAACCCAGACAATTTCCTGACAAATATTATCTTTGAGTATGTTGTGCAGGTTCGTCTTGAACACAGAATTTTTTAATTTACCCCAGAAATAATAAATGCAGGGGTACCAATGGGGCCATCAATCCCTATTAATAACTCGTCTCATGGAAACACATTGTGAATAGCTCTCATGGAACTATTCACAGTGTGAGCAGTGGCAGAGTCATGTTGTAAAAAATGTATGATCATAATCCCTGTTGGTTAATTGTGGTATTCACAAAAGTAACAGAATCAACTGTATGCTTAAAAAAAATTAATCCTATGATTCTTTTGCCACCGAGTTAACACACATAAAATATATATAAATACATGCTGTGCCATTGTGAACACATGAGATATAATACTCTTTATGTATACTGTCAAATTAAGAAATGAATAACACACATCCAGAACAGCTGTACTACAACTGAAAGTCAGCGAGGCCAACAAGTAAGCAAGCAGGCTTGCTAATACCTCCACAGTATAACAAACAAGTGGGGACTAGATCAAAGAAAAAAACCCTGTGCTGAAATGGAAAGCATCACTGGTTGCACAGTATTTATGCCTGAATACAATGCCCTGCAGCAGTGGCTTTCTAAATGAATGACCATGAAATATTCCATTAATGAACAATAATACTGCTACAATAGTCGAAACTACCAAAGAAAGGATGTCGTATATACAGTACTGCTGCTTTGCTCTTTCTTGGGATGAAGTCACATAAAAAATAACCCTTTGATGGGCTTATTTCTTGGAATTTGTCTATAAAATTTCTCTTTTTACATGTGGCTGTCAGATAATGGCTTAGGCCAGTGGATATAACATGACATGCTATATTTCATATCCTAATACACATGATAAATCAAAGTTCTGCTCCAAGTGCTCAATTGACCTGGACATATTGCAGAATTTCTCTTAGAACTAAGCAAATATTTTAGGTGCACACATCTCCTAAGGGGGCAAGGAAGCAGCAAAGGGGTGGAAAATCTAAATTGAAATTTAATATCTGAATTTTTCCAAGTTTCAGAATACACAGGTTCCTTAAATTTAATTCCTTTAATACATAAAAATCATAGTTATGCTTTGAGTGTTCAACCAATTTGGATCAAATTGCATAATTGTTCTTAAAAACCATGAAGAAATTTTAGTTTTAAGCACATTTGTTACTCTATGGTTTCATCCCTTTAAAGGACAATAAATAGGGAAATTGTGTGTCCTCTAATTTCAATTGGTTCTTAACTGTCTGACAGAAAAACCTGGGTAATTAACATTCTTTTGACAATATCTTATTTTGTAATGAGTGACAATATCTTATTATGTAATGAGTGACAAGTTCTGGCTTAGCTGGTTATCATTTAATGGGCATTCTAGGTGAGGGGATGTGAAAATGTAGACTGTATGGGTAAGCTTATAGATGATTTTCTGAACTCTAAAATTTTTATTTAATCTTCAAAAAAGATCCTCCAATCTCTTTATTCATTAATTAAATTCAAGAAGTAATCCAAATATCATGTTAGCACCAATATATATTGCCCAGAATATCAAAATAAGAATAACAGAAGCTTCATATTCTGGTCACAGAGCAGCGACTGCCATTACAAATTGAAACAATTATCATTTCTTTTGACTATATTGAAAACTTGGCACTCGCATTCGAGAAATCTTGGGTTCAAATTCCTTGGGGCCTGCCCACTCTGACCTTGGGTTTTTCTGGTTGCTTGGGCAAATGCTGGGATGGATCTTTCCTTTCCAAAAAGTTGCCTTCTCCCAATTCTTATTAATTTTATTCCAATGGTTCTGTTACAGGGTCTAAAGTGCCATGTTGAGGTAGGTTGGTGCAATGTGACAGTAGAATGCACTTTGGGAAGGTTTCTGCCCAGGAGTTTGGAATGGAAGCTGCCCTTCTGAGGGGCTCAAACTTTGGAGGAGAGAAGAATCCACCAGTGTTAGGACATTCTATCTGGAAACAATGTTAGGAACCCTATCCATATCCTGTCTCACTGTCCTTGCTACCCAGTGTTTCCCTCACTTCATCCCTTCTTCCTGCAGGGGCCTCCACTGGGGGTTTAGGCACAAACAAGTTCTCTTGCTCAAGTTCTTGAGCAAGGCTGAAGTACAAAATTATCCTTCTCCAACCCTAACAAACTAATCCAATATAAGTAAATATATTTAGAGAATCTTCTATAGAAATGGCACAAACCAACCATATGAACGGATTTCATAATGCAATTCTTAAAATAAGAAAAAAAGACATCACAAATGGCAATATTAAACCTTTTTGGAATCACTGTTCAGAGGAGTTGAAAAAAGAAATAATTATGACTTGAAACATAGCAGAGCATGTAACAAGCATGCATCCTTAACATCTGTACATAGAAACATTTTCCCTTCTTGAAGAAGTGTGGCAGCATGATGTTGCCTTCAAGTTGACATCATGGCCAGAACTTCATCTTGGGCAATACAGGAAAATCTTTGGGGTTGCTGGTGAGTAAACGGTCATTCCTCCAGTTCACCATGGCAACCGTGGTAAAAATCTTCCCATGAGATAGTTAGCAGCTTTGTTCTTAAGCAAAAACACAACCTAGTTGCAATGGCTGGTTCTTTTGGCCTTGGTGGTTTCATAAAGTATCTGCCTCATCTGGATGACAGAGGGCAGGTTCTCTTGAGCAATTTGACAAATGGCAACATCACTCACCCCAAAATAGAAGTCATTTTCCTAAGTGAGGACCCTGGGCCTTTTGAATGACCTCTTGGGCTGTTGTCATATGCTTCCTTGTATGTATTTTCTTCACCAGGCTAAAAGAGCCAATCTTGAACTTATCTGTGGTTGCATAACTCTGTGGAATGTCATATATAGTCAAAATGTGTTAGCCAAAGAGTCTTATTTTGATTAGCATCCTTCCAATGTAAAGACTTTGGATAATCACTGCTCCTTGATTATGTTCCCAATTCAATCAAACTAAATTGGCCATTTTGAGATTATGAAAATCTTACTCTCACATCCGGTCTAGCTTAGAGCCAGCTAGCACCTACTGGTGATGTCTAACATAAAGGAAATTTCAAATCCAACTTTTCTCGATATTTAAATGCTTTGACATCCAAAATTGGCATTAAAAATTATGATGCTAAAAGGAGAAATTAATCCTACCAAGAAAAAAAAAAAATTGATAACTTTTACAGAAATTGGATTACAGAAAAGTTGCAAAAAGGGTTATCAATTCATTCTTCTTCTCATTTGGTACTACAGCCTGAGGTGAACCTTAGCCTGCCACAGTGTCCTCTGCATCCTCTATCTTTATCTTATGACTTCATTGATAGAGGGCAGTATTGCAGGGGAGCATGTAATCAGCATGCTGGCACCCCGCAGGTTGCCTATCACACAGCTTTCTTGATAGATGAATGCCACCTCTCCATCGGGCAGTTCCCCAACTCATGAGGCTGGGTGGACCCTGTTCCAGGCCTTGCTAACTTATAAAAATGCCTATGCAGATACCAGGAATTAAACCCAGACCTCCCAAACGGCAGTCAGCAATGCTAACAACATCCTCCTTTAAGTTCTTTCCAGGTTTTACTCGGTGCTCATCAATGGCAAATACCAGGAAGGTATTCTACACTTAGGCCTGGAATGTTTCCTTTCCCCAAATTTTTTTCCTTCAAATTTTGATGGAAAAATTGATGTCACCACTATAACTCTTTAATATCATATATCAGCTTTGTAATTTAAAATAAATAGCTGCTATAGTCTCTGATTCTAAAGCAGTTACCATTGCTATAACAAGCAATTTTTCACCTCTAAGCCGAAGAATCTTAAAACGTTAGATAATCATATATCACCTTATTAAACTTAACAAAAGGATAGTTTTCAATTGGTACCATCATATGTTGTTTGGCTGGCAATGATGGAAAGTAACATTATACAAAAATATGCGACAAATTACTTTTTATACAATTGAAAGATTAACTACAAATTTTAATACATAACATTTTGTTAAAATCCATAAAAAATAATAAATAGGAAGATCTTGGCACAAGACCAAATCTAATTCCTAATTACACATGGAAAAGTGCAGTTGTATAATTTTGATATTAATTAAGGGAAATGACTGCCTGGCAAAATACTTGAATAGAATTGGATTAACTTCTTCCCTGCTCTATCCACTTTGCAATCTTAAAGAAGAGATGGAACGGGATCACCTTCAATGATGTTCAGTAACCTATACTAAAGCCTCTATATATGCATAATACAGAATAATTAATAACTTCATAATATCTCAGCAATGGTTAACAACAACAACAACATAGTCATCAATACATTAAAACTTGCAAGAAACAGAGCACTAAAATTAACAGAAGATGTAAAAATCCTTTACTTAAAATACCCTATTCTCTACAACATTAGTGGTCCTTAGTACTGAAATTAGAATTACTTCAGGACAAAGAATACTATCAACTATCTCACCAAGCTAGAAAATAAAAATAAATGAATAAATCATAGCATTCTTTGAATTCAGTCCACAATGCACACACAACTTAATTTTATCCCAGCCCAGTTTTTCATTAATCAAAACTGCATCAACTTTTACCTCCACATATTGAACAAGGGAATATTTATTACTGCTTTGCAGATACCCATTTTATTTATTTATTTATATGCTCGTTATATCATTAGCACCCTGTTCAATTAAGGGCATGAATAAGTGATAAATTTTGCTCAGAGGCTTCTTTTTTTTAGGCTTGCAGTTCTTTACATTTCATAAATCTATGATATGGGGATCCACAGCTTTACTTCCATTATGAGGGAAATCACACTTAAGATTTTTATGCCTGAAAAAATCCACTGACCCTGGCCAGGATTGTATCTGTGAGTTGTAGATTTCCAAAAATGGCATACCACTTCCTAACACATAGGTTCCACTTGCAAACCATAAGCCTACATTTTTTGGTGAAACATCACCTGAAGGTGTACAAAAGTTTTTGAAAAATTACTCACTAACAATATGAAAATTATTTATAAACCACATTTTCTGGTGGCCTAAATTGAAAGGTATTTACTTTAATCCTTTAAAAGGATAAAATATGAGTTGTGGGCCCTTTTCAAATAAATAAATAAAATATCTTGCCCTTGAAAAAAACTGAACATCTATGTGTGCACCTGGAGTTGGATTTACAACTTCCTGTTATCTTTCTATCATTCATTAGTCTATCAAATATGAAGTACTATAAAACAACAGCTCTAAGACCTTAAAGCTGCAATAGAAGCAACTTATTCTTACATAAGCAAAATTCAGTTCAAATGCAAGATTTATAAACACTTAACAAAATTATTCATCTTTTGTGGAACTCTTCCCATAGCAGAGCACTTTGAAATGAATTAGCTGATTTACTGGTAAAACAATGGTATCTTATTATAGTATGCAAAGTTCAATATAACAGTACCAAAGCTTCAAATTCAAAAATATAACTTAGATGATGTGAAGTTTAATAAACAATTATATGAATCCTTCAGTAACTAACAAAAAAACATAAACTTACAGAATAATGGGCATGAAATCAATGACACTGTAAATAAGTGCAATTTTGTTCTTAATTATCTAGTGAGTCAATTTGATAATCTTATGCTCCACTTACTGTTGAATTATGCAAAACTAGTTTCGCAGGCTTGCACATCACCAAATCATTTCCATACATTTTCAAAGTATGGCACAGATATGTGGATGATATCTTTGCAGTGGTCAACAAGAAACTCTTTGACGATGCTTTGAAATTGCTAAACCTACAAGATAAAGAAATTAAATTCACTTCAGAAACAGAACAAAGCAACATGATTCCCTTTCTCGACTTAAAGATTATAAGAACAGATAACAATTTCGAATTTGGAATACACAGAAAGGACATGCAGACTGAGAATTACATAAAGGCAAGTGGATTCAATCCCACAGCACACAAACATGCAGTTCTCAATAGCTTAGTACATAGACTCATTAACATACCTATGAATGAGTTTGAATATAACAAAGAATACTATCATATTATACAAACAGCAAAATTCAATGGGTATGACCAAGAAATTGTAGATAAGAAAATCAAGAAATTCAAACAAAAGAAGAGGTTAAAGCAGGTTACAACACTGACAGCAATAAAAGAATCTACCATCCACATGAAATTCACTTATCCTTGGACCACCAAAAAATTTCAAAAAATACTCGGAGAGTTTGGGATTATTTTTTCTCCAGTGAACAGGTTTAGCCTAAAAAATCTGCTCAATTCTGGTACTGATAGAATACTGGAGGAGAAGCCAGGAATATACAAAATGAACTGTTCAGAATGTAACAAAGTATATATTGGAAAAACAAAAAGAAGCATTGGAATCAGGCTGAAGGAACACTGAAGAAACATAAGGTACAATCAGATAGAGAAATCAGCGGTTGCACATCACTTTTGGAGAGATAAACATGATATAGAAATGGAAGTCACATTATTGAAATTTGTAGATCCACCCATTGAGCTGGGAATGTGGGAAAAAATTTATATAAAAAATATGAGGATAAGGTTATGAACTTTGAGATCCCAACAGAAGACAAATTAAGTCATAAAATGTCCACAAAAGCTACACCAAGTCAAGCCAACCAACAACAAAGCCGACAGTCGACTCACAAATGAGGATGCAGACAAAAGCCTGCAAAACTAGTTTTGCATAATTCAACAGTAAGTGGTGCATAAGATTATCAAATCGACTCATTAGATAATTAAGAACATAATAGTCACTTCACTGTATTGGTTCCGACACGAAATTAAATGTTATATTTAAGTGCAATTTATTTAATGAACTATTTTTTAAGCTTGGAAAATAATAATACTTGAGAATGGATTTTAAGGTACAAAATTATGATTGGAAAGTGGAAAGAAGGGTTCTGAAAATTTATATAAATAGGTTCAAAAAAGATTCTGATTATGCATTTATTCAGGTCTAAACCAGTTATAACATTTTTTATTCAACACTATAGCAAATACCATAAATTAAGCTCAGGAGATCCTCATATACCAAGAAACTCCACTCAATATATACAGCTACCAATGGAGCATATTTAGTAAACACAGAAAAAATTCAGTGGAAATTGTAAAGATTTTTACATTCAAATTATTCCTTGGTATGAATTCAAGTTTGGCTTTGGCAAATCCATCACAACAACCTTCACAGTTGTCAAATTCTTCCACTGTTCATCCTTCTTATATCAGGAAAATACTTGTAGCCACACATTGCGAAAAGTTCCAACTCTAAGGTCTTTGTTGTTGAGCATGCTTGATAGCTATTGCACCCATTGAAAAAGAGCACATATGAAGCTTTTGATTTTTTTAAAATTTTTTCACAAGAAAATTGCACATGTTATCCTAGTACCCCACTGGTTATGACAGGGAATTGTGGTAGGTGGAGCCCATTAACTTCTTGGTATATAAGTTGAAATGATTCTATGGCCTTTATAAGAATATTCTTCAGAGTAGCAATGAAACCATTTATCTTGTACTCTTCTATGAACTTTTTTCACAAACATGGTGCAGTCCATGTGCAATACATGTCATGTGGTTCAGGTTGGAATACATGACCTTCAGTTGCTGAAAAGCTGAAAGCATGTAGCATGCTTGATCAGTCATCATAAACCTAATTTTTTTCATATTGTATGCCCTCTAGCCACAGCTTCATGCATGAATCATTGAATGAGTGCATTACTGTGAGGCATTTGTCCTCTCATGTTGGTACATCTCAAAAAGCATGGGTTTCACCCTTTCACCAGATAATGGAAACACCAGCACTTTGTAATAAACAGGTATGTCAGAAACATCCCTTACATATACAGCATGGGTTTCACCCTTTTACCAAATAATGGAAACACCAGCACTTTGTAATAAACAGGTATGTCAGAAACATCCCTTACATATACAGGATAAAAAAATAGTCTTTTTTTTCTATTCCTGTACCACATAGCAGAATATTTAAAAACAGAATTGTGGGAAACAAAATCATAAGAAATGTTAAAAATGTCCTCCATCTACAATGATACATCCATCAATCGGTTGTCACATGGATTTCCTGATGTACTGATGAACCCCTGGAGTATCTCGTATCATCTGGCAGCCTTGCAGCATACGAGCACGAAGACTCTCTACACCTTCGGCTAATCATAGATAATATCCACATTTTAATATCTTATTTTACTGCACCTGAACGAGGTTCATAAGCACACAGAACTGACATTATATGCTTGGTGCTACGTCCAGCAATGAAGTTAGTAGCACAACAAGTGAACTACGAGGTACAGAATGACCACAACAACAGTGAACCTTGGAACTAAGAGTAGCTATAACATCCCCACCCCATTTAACTAGAGATAAAAGTGAATGTTTACCTATTTTATGTATTAAGCAACTGTTATACTGTGGGGTTATTGCCACAGAACAGCTATAATGGCATTCTAGTTTGAATATCACACCATGTATGCGGAATTGCAGACAAAGGTCTCTAACAAGAAAATAAAACATTTTCAGACCCACGTTCATATAACATATTTGTGCCCTCTTTATGCTAGGAATGTTTCCCCAAAGTTTTACAATATCTTTTTTGACACCCTATGTCTTTGCAGCATATCAGTAATTTCATTAACATGAATGATTGCTGACCACCTCTTTTTTCTGGAAAACATTATCATAATCGCTATTATGTAACTTTTTTCAGGGTGCTCTAACCTAGTAACGATCTTTGCATGTGCTTCTCAAGAAAATGATTTGAATATAGGATTGTTAGTCTTAAGATTTAGAATTCCTGACTGAACTAATCCAAGGTAAGATCTGCAGAGAACTGAATCAAAGACTGCTGCTTTTCAGATCCTGAAGTGAAAGCACATATCAAATAGTTGGCTAAGGTTGCAACTTGTGGAATTCAACATTCTTCACCTGCTTACCATTCCTGATATGTTGGTTTATTCTGGTTTCTCATAAATTATAATATGTCATAAATCTCATAATTTAAAAAATTTATATCAATAGCACATTGAAGAAGACTCGGTTTTGATGAATCATTTCTTGAATTCTTCTGAAAATGCACTCAATTTTGCTTTATGAATTTTGGCATGGTAGCACACTCAGATTGCAACAACAAAAATATAATTAAGTAGAGCAACTAGAGATTTCAGCCTTCTTTATATAAAAATGTGTGCAGACTGCAAAGAGAACTGTGAATCTGGAAAGCTTTAATTGCAATTTGTGTTTTCTCTTGCAGGTTTTGGTACATTTACTTGGAAACTATTGGGGTTGCATATTTATAAAGAAACCATTTTATAGCTCTCATTCTTTTCCACAAAATGAGACTGTAGGATCTTAATAAGAAAATTATTCGTTTTTCTGCTCAAGAAGAGTCAAAATAATTTATATTTCTGCCCAATTTTTTAACAAACATAAAAGATTCAAAAAGAGGTGCTGAAGCATCAAAGAGAGGGGTGAAAAGGGGATAAATATGCTAATTTCATGAAAAGGTACAAAAAGATGCAACAAACATGGTCTATTTTGCTTCATTTCATGTTCTAAAATACAAATTTCAAACAATTGATATGACAACAGCTGTAATTTTGTAAAGATGCTGCATCTTAAAATTCATTACTTAATAATAATATTAATATCAGAAACTATATACAAATGCCACATATAACACATATATATATAATACAAATGCCACAAAATTAGATAACCAAATTATAACTCAAGACTCTTTTGGTTAGGATAGTGTCTCTTCCTTAATACTTAATAAATGCAAAGAATTATTAATACATATACTAATATAACTAAGCAACTTCTCTACAAATGAAGGTGCATTTCCAAACTTATCAAAAATATAGTTAGACCTATTTACAAAAAAGGTAGTGAACAAGATGTAATTACAGGTCAAAACCTCCTTTTCTGTATTTGGCAAACTAATCTAATGAAGAGACTAAATCTGTCAGGATATTTCTTCACTTGTCTAAAGCCATTGATGTTTTCCATTATCTCTTATTATCAAAACTAAAACACTATGCAATTATAGGTAAAATGTAAGAATTTCAAGAGTATTATTTAATAAATTATTTGTAATGTACACCAATTCTTTGGATCACTCAAAAAATTATGTAAAATTTGTTCAGTCAATTATGAAATTAGTAAGACAGGACACAAAAATCTTTTACTTTTGTGTGTGTGTGCGCGTGCATGTGTGTCTGTTCACTGTTTGTTTTAGCCAGAATCTAAAACAATTTAGAAAAACAAGCTAATACACCACTAAAGCCATAAAGACATTTTTTAATAAAAACAATTTTAACTCTAGATGATGAGACAACAAAAAGTATTTTATTCTAATTCACTAAACCAAACCCCTTGCAAAATAGTTTAAATGTAGTCTTTAATATGTTGAATGCGTAACTAATTATAAAAATCTTGGGTATATATTTATGAACTCCTAACCCATGATACTCCCACTGAAGTGCAATAAACTAAGCTTAGATTAATTTCTACTTAGGCAGTTAAATAATCATGTAACACAGATGTCTTTAAAACTGCCTATAATGAAATAATAAATCCTCACCTTGATTATGGAATTGAAATATAGGATGCAGCAAGCTTAAAAATATGAAAAGACTCTTCATATTACAAAAGAGTACAAGAAGCATACACCAATTTAATGCTAGGGAGTCCTGCAAAGAAAAATTTATAAATCAAGAAACCTGTAATGTTTTTTTCATTGCATCTGTACACATTATTACTATTAATCAAAGGAAATATAAATTGTTCCCCATAATAAAGCTGACCACTCACATGAAACCCAAAGCCCTCAATGATTTTTATAATCGTGAACAAATAAAGATCCTTATAACTAAGGCATTATCTTACATAATAAATTCCCTGGAGAGTTCAAATATTTCAACTAATGTTGTAACTTCAAAAAACTATTAAAGTATATGGTAGATAAACAATAGTAAACACTAGATGAAATGATGGTTTGAAGAGTACTTATAAATATGTGATTTGTTTGCAACTATTTTTTTTTCAGTTCTTATGACATTTTACAGACTGGATGAAATGACAGTTTGAAGAATAAAACAACTGTTGCCAAACATTTATCTATGTCTAATTTATAATTATTTAATTTACTTGTTAAGACATTTATGCATGTTGTAAAATCTCTATTGTACTTCTCATATACTCCTTTATTTAGTTTTTAATACAATTTTATTGTATTTGTCTATGTCAGACACTCACATCCAAATCTGACATTTAAATAAATAAAAAAACACATTCAACTTGCAAGTACAAGGTAAGGCATAAATCATTGTACCCCCACTTACCTAATGATTTAAACAGGTCTGTGTGAGTTCCATCACTGATTGGCAGAGTACGGTTCATCTTCAGGTCATTTATAACATTTTAAATAACATCTGCGATGTAATGGTTGTGAAGGCAGCTCTCACAAGATATTTTGGTTCATTTTTTGTTTGGTAGTGATTTGCAGCCACATTCCCTTTTATGTGTTCCTATAGGCTATTGTCTGGTGTTATCAAATCAGGACCTTGGGAAGACCAGGTAATGATGATGTTGGAGATCCATGCCACTCCACCTTCCTGGTAAGTTATCATTTAGAAAATCACAAATAGGTGATGTGCACCATCCTGTTGCAATCAATCCTGGTCCATAACTCATAATTCAGTTAGTTGGGGTAGTTCCAAAGCTCCTGCAGATAATTTCTTCCATATATGGGCCCTTCAAAAAAGTATGGCCCGACCACATAAGTTGCAGCAACAATTGCTCACAATATAATGAATTATGTTCCATTTACAATGTGCATTTTCTTGACCAAAAAACAATATTTCTTTTGCGACTGCTGTGGTAAATTGCGCAATACATCAGAAAAGAGGACATGTTGTTCAGCTAATGGTGGAAATTTTTGAACTGAAATAATAAAGCAAATGCTTCATAACATTTGTTGAAATCATCTTACTAAATTCACTGACAAAACAGGGATGAAATGGTCTCAGCTGTAAGTCCTTTATCATATGAAGACACATTGTCTTACATGATACTCATAGTTTGGCTGCCATTTGCGTGTCAATTTACAAGGTGACTGTTCCATTGATTCTGCAATTCCAGAGCAATTAATCTATCTGGTGACTGTCGACTTCGTGGACTGTCTTTGACACTGCCAGAACGAAATGTTGTTCTCCAAAGTTAACAGTATTGCTTCTCAGAGATGGCTTTCCAAATCAATGACTGAATTGCATCATAATTTGTTGCATTATTTGCCTAGTGTGGAATCTTTTATAAACCCAAACACCTACAATTAAGCATTCTTTGATCAAATAACTAGTCATATCTGCTATTTTGGCCAACTTCTATAATCACAATTTTCAACTATTTGTTATTTGTACTGTTTCCATTGCTGCCAACACATTGTTCCCCTGTAACTAAAATGCTCTTCTTTATCAATATGTCATATTCCAAATTATAATTTACATAAACATGATATATTGTGAAAAATATAAGGGTACATGACTTGTGGCACACTTGTACATCTCTCAAATCACTGACCGAAAATTCTACACTTATCTTGAAAAAAATAGCTGCATTAAATAGAAAGCTGAGGGAGCAATCTCATTACTGTTAATGTTAATCAGGAGTATAAATAAATCATTCAAAATCCCACAAAATATCATCTCTGAAAAACCATGTAAAGAACAGCCATCAAAATGTTAAATTATAATTTTTTTTGTAGTGTTTAATGCCCATTTTACTAATGAGGCACCACATGCTGTGGACACTGATGATACATGAGATGAAATGATATACTGGGAAAGGATTTTTTTTTAAGGAAGGAAACATTCCAGGCCCAAGTTTAGGGTACCTTCCCAGCATTTGCCATTTATGAGGACTGAGGAAAACTTGAAAAAATCTCAGTCAGGGAGGATGGTCCCCCAGACCTCCAGCTCACGAGTCCACGCTTAACTACTTTGGCCACCCGGAGCAGTGTTAAATAATATGATTTGCCTTTTATAAACCTAAACATTCATATATGTTCTTCTATATTCTCTGCACAGTTGGATATGTCTCCAGGTCCAGTTGCTCATTTTACATAGCATGTTATGTCACAATCACCATAGCATTGTGCATAACATTTCTCAAATCACTGTTTGAAAGAGAGCAGATTCTACAAATATTCTCCTTTATGATTCCCTGAAGAGAATATTTCTATGGTGAGATAGGCTTTATGCTTGCCATGGTAAAGGTGAAGGATAGTTCTTGGATCTCCTACTGATTTCTGTTTGGGAAAACCTCATTAAGGCATCAACTCATAGTGATAGTAAAAATGAGTTGGTGCACATTTTGTCAAAACCACAATGTGTTAGATAAGCTCTTCTTGTAGTTTCAGTAAACAGCCATTTATTGATCATTGACAAGCAGCTCAACTAATTCATCAGACCATGTAATTCAAATAATAATTCTGTCATTTCCATTGAAAGCAGCACAAGGTTGATTTTGTTTTATTTCTTGGAAAAAAAAATTGCACATCCCAGTTATTGGACCTTCAATCAATAACATATTTTTCAGTAACCCCCCCAGCATTGGAAAATGTGAAGAAGTAACTAGCATGCTATATGCTGAAGTCCACATTTGATAGCTTGCCAGAAAATAACAATAGGGTTTCACTTCCTAATTTTCTCACATACAGTCTCTCACCATTGAAAATGTAACAGGCAATTCTGCAGAAATTATGAGTGAACTTAATTTATTTTCGAACAGCTGCATAGGAGTCTAAACATATTGATGGTCCCCTGCTGCCATTCCAATTCTTTCTGGGTCTTGTCTTGAATATCTTCCATTTCCACTCAATAATATCATCTTATAACATGGTGCCTTTCAAAAACATTGCTGAAAGTTAGTTATTATTTGTACAAATGTTTGACTAGAATCAAGTCATTAGTGAATTCATACTGCAGTCACTAAATGTTCTTCAACCATGAAAACACTCATATAATCTATTATATGTTCCCCTTCCTCTATTAATAATGCCTTAACTACCAACACATATACATTGAGTTTTACTGATTTGTTTTATTTATGGACGCTCTTTAACATCTCAGGTCATCAGCGTCTCATTCTATTCAGGTTGTAAAATGACCAATAAATTTTGCTCAGAGGCCTCTTCTTTCAGGCTTGAGGTTCTTTATTATGCCTTAAATGTAAAACACGGGACCCATGGCTTTACTTCCCTTCCGAAGGAAGCCATATTTAAGATTTTTACGTCCAAAAAATCCATCGATCCTGACTGGGTTTGAACCCACGATCTTGGGTTTAGAAGGCAAGTATGGTTACCACTACGCCACCCAGAATGCAGTATGCAACTGAACAGCAGGAACATTAATGACTTCAATGTGAAATGTATGACATTAAGCAATCACAAATTACCAAATAGAGACAGTCTGACACCAATGGAGATTCAATCTAAATCTTAGAGAGTACCAAACATTTACAATAAATTGATTTCTGTTATCCTTGAGTAGCAGAGGGCAGTGCAATAGGAAAAGAACAAACACTATGGAAGAGCTGTTTACTTGGTCTATCTATATAATTTAGTCCCTGCCATGCTCATCAGGAAAATGCATACTTTAGTAAGCCAATGAATAGCAAGCAATACATTAATAACTTAAACAGCAACATAACACAGTAAAGCTCTTCATGTATACTCA
Organism: Metallyticus violacea; assembly: GCA_030762175.1. Lineage (NCBI taxonomy): Eukaryota > Metazoa > Arthropoda > Insecta > Mantodea > Metallyticidae > Metallyticus > Metallyticus violacea. Next base: position 115,548,928 of record CM060835.1, read on the forward strand.
AAAGATACAAAAATGTATACAGGATGCAAGTATAATTTACACTAAACATCTCCATTTCATTAAAAGTGATAATAAATAAAACAGCTTCATGTGTAAAAAATAATCTTTCCAGGTACAGGTCAGTAAACTTAACATTTGTTTTTCCTTGCTGCAGTTCTTAATATCATATGCTGCCATTCCTTTTCCTATCCTGATGAATTATGAATATTCAAAGATATACAAAAATGTATATAAGATGCAAATATAATTTACTCTAAAAGTCACTATTTCATTTAAAGTGATAATAAGTAAATAAATAAAACAGCACTATATGTAATAAATAACCAAGCCAGGTACAGTGCATTCTTTTATTTTCCCACCCTTTTCTTGCTGCAATTCTTAAAATCACATACTGTCATACCTATTTTTCCTATTCCATAGATTTAAAAATGAAATATTAAAAATCATACATTACTTTACAAAATGTTCTACTGTTTAACATGTTAACATTTATGTAATACTTCTGGTAATTTAAGTTGTACAGTATTATATAACCTAGCCACTGTTTTGCATTTCTTCACAATGTAGTTATATTCATACAATTTAAATGATGAAAGATATGCCAGTTATGTAGCTCTAAGGATATTATACACAATCAACAAATTTCAGAAAGTTGGTGTTTTATCAGATTAACATATTGCTATATGAGCAACATTTGCAACATTAACTTTAAAATGTATAAAAACATCAGAGTGTAGAAAAATTATGCACAATTTAAATAAATGCAATTTTTAAACATTCTCTCACTGAGTAGTGTGAAAGGAAATATTGCATTTTCTCAAACATTCTGCATACACATAGTTTATTCATAATGCATGATTATATTGCAGTTTCACTGTTTTAAACTTGAGTCACTTCTGCAAATGAACTTTGTTTTCTTACTATTATCCAAGAAAAACTAACAATCATCAGTTACCAATCATATCAAAATTTTTTTAAAAATTGTAAATCTTTAAAAAAGTTTTCATATGGAACTAACACAGTGAAGCTCATGTGAATTGAATCTGTCATCTTATGTAACACATGAAGAGTGTTAAGACGACAGATTCAATTTACCAATCACATATTTGTACCACACTCTTGATAACAGATGTTTATTATGAATAAGAAAATTAGTAATATGTGTACACTAAGTTCATTTATTGCAAATGTTCATTTAACACACTGCAAATTTGACAGCAGCAAGAGCTTGATTTGAGAATGGATGAGGAAAGACTTGCTTTCCGAAATAAATAGCACTGGAACTTTCATTTAAACCTGATGCCTAAGAGGCATAAGGGATAGAAAAAGAAGAACAACAACTTTTATTATCAAAAGAATTAAATATACGGGAAAGGATTTATATAAAAAATAACATGAGCGAATTTTAATGAATTTCAACATCCCAGAAGCAGATAGCACTTTTTTCAAGTTTATTACAAGACTATCGGAGTCAACCCAGATACCTACCCACACAACTTCTATGAATGATCCAACAGTTGTTTAACACCTGAGGATGTGTATGAGAGTCCAAGAAACATGTCCTGAATAAATCTCCAATAAGTGAAACCACAAAGAATGTTGTAAATATTTCGACTCAGAAGAGATTATTAATGTGTTTTTTTTTTATGTGTTAGATTCCAAATTGAATTAATATTGAAAGAAAACAAAATATTCATAATTGGAAGAAAAATTTTATTTATTAACCAATAAAAATGAGCTTTTGATAAAAAAGCTGATGATGGATTGCATGCTTTTACATATATATATATATATATATATATATATATATATATATACACACACTTATTTTTCCCTTTATGCTGAGACCTATTTACTATATTTACTATATAAATTAACAGTAATTATAATAGTAGAAAAGGATAAAGCACTAAGAAAAAGTCACACTTGAGATCGTTATATTTCGAACTCGTGGAGTTCTTCTATGGCAAGAAGACAAGTTCGAAATATAGCGATCTCAACTGTGACTTTTTCTTAGCGTTTTATCCTTTTCTACTATTATAATTACTATATATATATATACATACTTATTTTTCCCTTTATGCTGAGACTATATATATAGTCTATATATATAGTATAGACTATAGACTATATATATAGTCTCAGCATAAAGGGAAAAATAAGTATGGTGCAATATCTGACATATGCAAAATAAGAAAAAATATCACGATTATCACTAATACGTGATTGGAGCGAGAAGCCTACATTCCCATTTATTCACTACACAGCATGATTATCTATAAGCTAAAATCATCAAATACTGTTTCTTGTGAAGTTTTATATGTTCATTATGAAAATGTATTTATTTATTATATTTATTACATCAGAATTTTTCACAATTCATAATTTTAGACAAAGTAATTTTATGAAACACCCCTGCTTTTTATATGAATGGGACATCAGAGCTAAGATTTTACACTGGGCAGTAAAGTAGATATAAAAATAAATTTATACCTAGAGTGAAAAACATTATTCTAGAACCATTAATTGACCCTACAGAAGATTTGTTGTTACCATTTCTATTTAAATTAGGTCTTATTAAGCAGTTTGTGAAAGCTCTGGACAAACAAAGTACTTATTTTAAACATTTGTGTGATAACCAAGAATTTTTGTAAGCACCAAATTAATGTAAGACTATGATTTTGAAAGTGTTATGGATAATTTAGGAAAGAATACTTGGAAAAGCTCAAAACTGTGCTAAATAATTTCTTAGGTAATTATAAAGATCCTAATTATGAAGTAATGGTTGAAACTATATTGAACTTTAGAAGTTTGAGATGCAATATGAGGAGTGTTGCAGTACATTCCTGCTTTTCCATCTCCATTATTTTCCTAAGAACATGGGCAAGTTTAGTGAGGAGTGTGGTGAAAGGTTCCACCTGGACATTAAAGAAACAGAACAAGTTATCAGGAAAGTGGAGTGTGAATATGATAGCTGATTAATACTGATGCTTAAGATTCTTCTTCAAGAATCTCTTCTAGAATTTCAAGAAAATGAAGATTTCAAGCTGAGTGCACATATGAGCAAGATGTTACTCAAATCTAAATATTATGTTATTAGTATTATTATTTAGTTAATAATTATCCAACTCTGATTTATGCATACTTAACAACATGAAAATTACATTAACTGAGTGGACAGTTAGCTAAGGATGAGGACAATTGTCTGCAAAACTTTTTCTAAATGTAAACAAGTATGTGGAGCCAATAAGAATGTTCAACTCAGTCATTCAATAATCTTAATTGCATGAAAATTATATATTTGTCTGTAGAAAAAAAATTTGTACATGTTTTTTGTAATTAAAAAATCAGACGTGATAGGACTGTTTTGTGGGGGCATTTCAAACTCATCATGAAAATACTAATTGTTCTACATTAATGTGTCAAATTGTTAACACTAACTCCACTTACTTTTTTAAAACTTTGGACTAGTTTCGATAGAGGTTCCTCCTATCATCGGCTGCTGTTGACTGAATGTCGTTCGAAACAGGGGATGGATGCCCGTTCGCTCCTGTGGTGGTATCTTGTGGTTCTAGTAGAAACTTGCTGAGTTCATCCAGTGGCGGAAAATCAAAATTCATTAAGTTCTTATTTTTTAAAATGAAAATTCTCTCCCATATGGATAGTTCTCTTGGGTTGTGCAGTTGCTACAGTAATTTAATTTCTGGTTTTATTTCATGATTTTTGTTCCAAAAATGAGCTGCTATTGCTGATTTGTCTATCTATTTCAATCTAATGTTCCTAAAATGTTCTTTTCTTCGAATTTCTAAATTTCTTTTCGTTTTACCAATGTAGCTCTGCTCACTTAATCTCATATATTCCTGCAATGTACTAAATTTTTTATGTTCTTTGAATATCTTTTATGTTCTTTGAATATCTTCTTAAGATATTCAAAGAACATGGAATTATGTTAGCCCCAAAGAACAAATATAATATAACAAATTTGGTACATTGCACAATGAAAGATACCATTCCTACAGAGCAAAAATCAGGAATATATGAGATTAAATGTGCAGATTGTGAGCAGAGCTACATTGGAAAAACAAAAAGAAATTTAGAAATTCGAAGATAAGAACACATAAGGAACATTAGATTGAAACAGATAGACAAATCAGCAATAGCACCTCATTTTTGGAACAAAATCATGAAATAAAACCAGAAATTAAATTATTGAAACAACTTCACAACCCAATAGAACTATCCACATGGGAGAGAATTTTCATTTTAAAAAATAAGAAGAACTTCATGAATTTTGATTTTTCGCCGCTGGATGAACTCAGTAAGTTTCTACTAGAACCACAAGATACCACCACAGGAGCGAATGGGTGTCCATCCCCCGTTTCGAACAACGGCATTCAGTCAACAGCAGCCGATGATGGGAGGAACCTCTCTCGAAACTAGTCCAAAGTTTTAAAAAAGTAAGTGGAGTTAGTGTTAACAATTTGACACATTAATGTAGGATATATTACCACTCCATTGTCTACAGCTTCGTAAGTACATTTTTTACTTAATACTAATAGTTGCTTATCAAATCGAAATGAACTGAAAAAAGTTTAAAAAGGCAGGATGGTGTTTTTGCAAATAGAAAATGCTGAGGTACTGTATTTATATTTTGAAATGCCATTGGAGACAATTAACAAGAAGGAAGAAAAAAATTGGCAATTAGATTTGGTAGAAATAAAAAGCAGTATAGAAGGTGATGTTATGTATTATGGCAGATGGTCAAAAAATTATAATCTTACATTGTTCTGGGGAGGAAAAAAAAAAATACTGAAAATACTGATAAAACTTTAAAGACTAACATTAGGGTATATGGGCATGGATGAGCAACAATTTTCTTCTGCCATACTGCAGCATGTACAGCTACGTTGTCCACAAGCATTTTTGCCTAGTTATTGTAATCTCAAATTGGAAAACTTTTGTGGACATAAACTGATAGCATTAAGGAGTCCTTTGGCTGCATAAAATATAGATCTGGGTATTATCTGGAGGCTTGATTTCAGTGCTACAACTGATAAGACACTGCTTGATTATCTATTTAGAGCTACTTTGAAAGTATACATATATATGAAAAGGGACCACTTGGAGCTGCTAACTTGCAAGAAAAGCTGAAAAAACACAGGATATGTTACAAGTATATTAGTACACGTTCTTGTAAAGTATGGTCTTATAACTTTCTATTCCACGAAAGAATGTACAACACATTCAAGTATTAATAAAAAGTTACAAGTGACATCATACAAGAAAGATGGAGGAACAGGTGTCTACCATATGGCGGCCATACCTTGAATTGGTGATGTCCACTCCTTAGCATTAAAGTCATATTTTTTAATGCAAAGATAGAATTATTGTCATTCCTGCTAAATGGGTCTTGTATTTTTTCTCAGAAATAATGACAATTTAAATACTTTATTATGCATTTATCAATAATCAAACAAAATACTTCACTTTCAGATGATTTCATATGAATACATAGCTACAACAATTTTGTCAAGAGTTGACAGAAGAATCAAGTTTCCCAATTGTATTTTATTAGTCCATTTGATCATTCATATTTATATAAGTTTGTTTATATTGTTTGGCAATCACATTTTCATTATAGGCAAAAAATTGGGAAAATAGTGTTAAAAAGATTTATTAAAAGAGAATGAGGAATGAAAAAAATTTATTTTCAATGAATGTAAAAGAACCTTAAAAAAACGAACTAAGTTGCTGGACTGAAATACCATTTGAAACAGGGAAGGCCTTATTCACAAGATGTTCTTTAATTGCAATAGAACTAACTTTTTCCTTATACTTAAATACTGAATTATTCTTTCTTTATACATATTCCTCTCGTCATCACTTTCACCCATATTTTGCACTAATATTTGTAGTTACCAATATTTCTACACTTATACAGAAATCTATACAAGTTACAAGTGCACAACTAATACTAATACTCTGTGGAACAAAACTAGGAAAAAAATCACTTGTAAGTATAGAGCTGTAAGTACAAATATAGCAGAAATATTTGTGGAATAACATTCTACTAATAACTAAAAGTTACTAGCCCATATTTTTGCGTAAGGATAACACTGCCTAAATACAATTCATTTATTTGCTCATTATTTGCTACATGCTTATCTATCCACAACCAACACACATCAAGCAGGAAGCTCCACCACCAACCACATCTAGCATGATCTTATGGACAACTGATAGAAAAAAATTAAGACCAACATCCAGATAAGTTTCTTAAAAAAAACTCTTCCCATCTTTTCTACTGTAAGGACATACAGATCAGAGAGTGAATACATTATATCATTATATCTGCCAAAAGTACAGACTTGAACATGAGTAACTTTTGAATGCAGATAAAGTTCATGCATTATGTATTATAGTAGTTTTATTCACAGCTTCAAATAAAGACCTAATGTGCATTTATTATTCCAAACCTTTACAGCATATTATTTTCTCTAAAGACAAAAGATTGGTCATCATGAAAAAAATTTCCACCATTGTAACATCGCAGTAAATTAATAGTTATTTTAAATAACCTCTATTAGATATTTTTAAGGGCCATTTATTAAAATTATGGTTTTCCATGACTGTACCTAAAGTTGCAATTCACTCAATTGTTGTTAGTACCTAAGGTGAGTCTTTGAAACTCTTGTGCCCAAATAAATCAATTAGTTACATTATGCACTGCTATTCAGTTTAAGCACTGAAAAAGTATTGCCATTTTCAATGTACAAACTTCATGTAAGGAATCAGAAATTAATGATTTACCATCTTTCATAATAAATTAATAGTTATTTTAAATAACCTCTATTAGATATTTTTAAGGGTCATTTAGTAAAATTATGTTTTTCCATGACTGTACTTCAAGTTGCAATTCGCTCAATTGTTGTTAGTACCTAAGGTGAGTCTTTGAAACTCTTGTGCCCAAATAAATCAATTAGTTACATTATGCACTACTATTCAGTTTAAGCACTGAAAAAGTACTGCCATTTTCAATGTACAAACTTCATGTAAGGAATCAGAAATTAATGATTTACTATCTTTCATAACGTAAATGTTATACATAACACAAATAAGTAAAAATTTGACATTCATATTCACATTTTTAGCAGTATTATTCTCTAGTTACATATGTCATTGCTTGCATTGTTTCAGAATCTGAAGCAGCTTTACTTTTCATCATTCTAATAGGCTGTGTTTCCATGGTTACTTATTTCTTTGTGGCTCTGAATTTCATTCACATTTTTCTTTGAACACCACACTTAAATACACTGATTTATATATTTCCTTGGATTTTTGTGGCATCAAATCTGATAAGAACCAATGCCGCAGTCTCAATCATCATTTCACTTTCCATTTCAAACTCTTACACTTGAACATATTATTTACAATGTTCTCAATATTATCACCACCAGGTAGAGCATTAAACTTTTTCTAACTGCTTTGTTGATTATGGTCGATTTAAATGGCAATGAAAATGAGGTTATGAATAAAACTGGCTCTGATTCCATGGATACTTATTTCTTAATGACTTCAAGTTTAAAATCATACACTAATGACTCTCTTGATGACGGTCAGTTTAGATGGCCATGAATTCACGATCTTATAACCTCTCTATCTTGAAATATTGATTTATGTAAACTTTGTGCTGTCATTGAAAAAGCATTGTAAATTAATTTTTTCAGACTTGTGTTTTCACATTCATCCAAAAAATGACATTTTAGGAACTTATATTATTATCATAAAAAACTATTTTTTGTGTTATGTACAGAGCTGCTAATCATTTTTAATTCAAATTGCTTTGAAATCACATTATTTCATTATTACTATTTCAAATACACATCAAAGAATATTAAACACTAATAACTCAAAATTTCTTTTCCTGTCTACACACATCATGAGTTAGATGGTCAAGGTTCATCCAAATAAGAAAAATACAGCAGCTTTGCATTCACATAATCTGCCATTGGATTAAAACTACCTGGGATAGAATTTCTGCTGCATTCATCAACAAGTGCAGCATCTCTTAACAAAATGGATGACAAATGATGATGTCTATGACACACTAAGGAATAAAACTACTTTAGGCAATATTAATAGTATACTATTCTTGAACTATACTGTTTATGGACTTGAAATTGCAGCTTGTTAGGTAAAAATATTGTTATTTATATTGTACTTTTAAATGGTAATAAATACACCATTTTTAAATTTTTAGATATGTAAAAATTGATAATTTATAATTATTTTAATAACTGAAATAGTTGCACATTTTTTATTGAAAAAATGAGATATGTGGCTTATTCAAGAAAATAAATTAAATTGGCAAGAATTTCTACCAAAACAAAAGGTATAACAATGATACAAAGGAAAAATTGAGCACTTTCATTTACTCAATAAAGCAATTAAAAGTAAATTCATTTGTATTCAAAGGCAAATCTTTGAAGATAATATTTACAAGCCCTGTAAAAAAGCTTATACTACCTTGAAAACCTATTGTTGCAGTGCTCACATTGATGACAGGTTGTGACTGTCTCTCAAGCATCTTTCCTGTGCAAAACCAATGAACTTTAAACAGGTGAAAGCTGCATAGTTCTAAGAGAAGGTATCTTGAAGCAAAAAAGCCGGAGTGCAAATAGAGTAGTATTTTGCAGTAACACAGTGGTTCCCAATCTTTTTTTACTGATAACACACTTACTGAATGCCAATGATATGATATTTATTTTTATTACTATTAATAATGACAGTAATAAAACAACTTCTATGTAGTGTCGAGCATCCAGTGTTGTAGATATGCTGATATTAACAGACAACCAAGAATTCTAAAATAACAAACAACATTGAATTGCATTACAACAAAACAAAGGTATGTGTAAAAAATTTCATCCTATCTATGCTGGATGTCCAATAAAAGATATTTATTATCATTTTTTAAAACTCACCTATTTAAATTAATGTAAATTTGTGCTTGGTGGATTGCACAGTTTCTCTATTCATGGCTGTATATGACAGGCCAATACATAAATCATCAAAATGCAGCAATCTGTTCCTTTGTTTAGATTTCACTATTTTGATGGTAGAAAATGCTGATTCGCTCAAGTATGACGAAAACAGCAGCAAAATGTTTATGGCTCTTTTATTAATTATGGGATACTGATATCATGCATAAATAAAAAAAGATGCACTGAATTCTCTAGAAATTTTGTTTTTATAGTAGAATTACATGACAAATCTAGCAAAACTTTTCTCTCACTGACAGTTAGGTTGATAGAATTTTGAATGTTGAACTTTCCAGAAGTACCGAAAGGAGAAATTACCCATTCTAACTCTAAAATGGACAAACTAGGCAAGTACTTTGTTAACTAGAATAAATAAATAAATAGAAAGTACAGCTGTTAAAAATGCTTCTGAGAAAGAACTAATACACAAAAAGGTACACAAATTCAAGAGGCAAAAACATTGAAGAAACCACAATGTTTTCAGAAAAAAAAAAAGATAAGCTAATTTTTAAAAAATTCACATATCATCCATGGGCTATGAGAAAGTTTCAGAATACTCTTAAAGATTTCAATATCAGGATGGGCCCTGTAAACAGATTTAATGTCAAAATCTCCTGACAGACAATGTTAATGACAGTATTCCACAGGAGAAAAAAGCAGGTATTTACAAAATAAGTTGTGCAAAATGTGAAAAAATCTGGGGGGGGGGGAAAGAGAGAGAGAGAGAGAAACATAGGCACACAGTTAAAAGAACATTTCAGGAACATAAAATACAATCAAATGGAGAAATTAGCAGTAGCATTTCATTTCTGGACAGAAAACCAAGACATATTGAATAAAGTAAAATGATTAAAATCAGTACAAGGACCTACAGAATTAGCAAATGGGGAAAAAAATCTACATATACAAATACAAAGACAGTTTAATGAACTTCGACACTTCTGGGGATGAAAACATAAACTTTAAGTTCATCACAACTTCACCAGAGCAGAATACACATAGCATAAAGAAGTATCCAGTAGTCAATGTTCTAACTGATGATGCGGACAAGGGTTTGTGAAACTGGTTCTACATTTATAGATAAGTGCAGCAATAAGTTTGTTTAGATTTACTCCATCATACAATGATTTCAAATACTTTGTTATTGAAGTTTGTAATGTTTTTAGGTGTTCTGTTACTAACTTCTTCAGGCATTCTTTCTCATTTTCAGCAAGTCAATTTTCAAAACTCTCAACTAAAGGAAAGGACTAAAAATACCTGCTTTAACCCCAAAACTGATTTTTTTCGTAAAATCCTTGAATTTTGTTTGCAGCTGAAATAATACTTTTATTTTGTATTGCATGTTTGCATTTAAAGAGTTCAGTTCCTCAAAAATTTCAGCAAGATACACTAGTTTGGCACTCTAAAAATTATCTTCCAAAAGTTTAGAATACTCTGGATTTTTCTCCTTAAAAAAAAAATAAGAATCTTGTCTTGAAGCTCTATCACTCGTATCATTGATTTTTCCCTAGAAAGCCAACAGGTTTCAGTGTGCAACCATAATTAATTTGTATGCTTGGCCCCTCACAAAGCTTTTTAAACACTCTAGACCCAACTAGCGTTATTTTTTACATAATTATCATAGTTGTAAAAGTTAAAAACTTCCCCTTTAACAGTTCCCATAAATAATGCCTCCCTGTGCAAGAAACAATGAGTTGTCATTATAGTCAGGTTCATTACTCTTACAAAACTTACCAATGATAAATATCTTTGTCTGGAGTAGTAGATTTGAGTTCTTGGCAAAATAAAAATTGTTCAATAATATCCACATTATATTTCAAAACTAATAAAGGTATATCCTACACTAATGTATTCAACATCTTCACATTAACTCCACTTACTGACTTAATGCTAGGACATGTTTCAGAAGCAATTGCTCCCATCATCAGCTGCTGACCGACTACTACCGGAAATGGTGGCTGGATACTAGGATGCTCCTGTGGCAACGTGTGATGATCCTAGTAGGGAACTTGTCCAGTTCATTCATAGGAGGAAAATAAAAATTCATTAAATTTTTCTTATTTTTTAAGATGAAAATCTTTTCCCAAATGTATTAGCTCCATTGGGTTGTGAAGTTGTTTCAGCAACTTAGCCTCTGCTTTAATTTCATGAGTTTATTCCTAAAGTGAGCTGCTACTGCTGATTTATCAACCTACAATATTCCTAAATTCTCTGAATTTCCAAATTTCTCTTTGTTTTTCTGATGTATCTCTGAGCACATTTGATTTCATAAATTCCTAATTTCTGTTCTGTTGGTATGGTACCTTTTACTTTGTAACCTAATAAATTCTTGATACTATATTTGTTAGTTTTGGGCTAACCTTATTCCATGTTCTTTGAATATCTTCTTAAATTTTTGTGGTAATTTCGATGGTATGTGAAACTTTTGAATTTGTATCTTTTCTTGGTGTTCTTCAGTTTGGAAATCTCTCTTATTGATTTTTGTCTTGTAAATTTATTAATAATTTTTATTACTATGTCTTTGTTGAAACCATTGATTATTACTGTTTTAATTATCTGTTGGTATTCCATTTTGTACTCTGTTTCTGTAGGTGGGATATTAAGATGTAAAATACTACATATTTATGAGGAATGGGGTTATAACTATTATTTTTATGCAATTTTCTGTGTGTGTGCCTCTTTTCTATGGATTCCAAAGTTCAGTCTATCTCCGTTTCTTTTAATTTTTAAATCTAGGAATAGGAGCCAAACATTTTTCCCCTCTTCTATGGTAAACTGTATAGATTTATGTTATAAATTAAGAGTTTCAGAGCATCTATTGAGTGTTTTTTCGGTATTATTGCAAATATGTCATCCTCATACCTATACCATGTCTTGAAAATTAAAGATAGGGCTTTGGTGATATGTATTTCAAAGGAGCTCATGAATCAATCTATTAGAAATGGAGACAGGATGTTTCCCATTGCTAGGTCCGGAATTTGTTGGTAATATTTTTGATTTAAACTGAAGAAATTTTGTTCAATGCAAATATTAGTAAATTTTGGTTAAGTCTTCTATTTTTTCTGTTTGTAAATTTAAGGAGGTTAACCATTTCTTTAATATTTGCATAAGATTCTCAGTTGGTATGCTTGGGAATAAGGCTTTTACATCAAATGACACCATTAGATTTCCTGTCCCAATTCTGCTATTTTGGAGTTTTTCAACTAGGTTAAATGAATTTTTAATGTTCAAGCTTTGAAATCTTTTAAAGGAGTTAAAGTTGTCAATTAATTTGTTTACTAATTGGTATGTGGGTGAATTGATATTGTTAATTAATGGTCTCGTGCTGCTTACTTTTTATGCATTTTGGGATGTGCATAAAGTCTGGGTAGTACTGGATTGACCTGTGTGATTCTCTGCTTTTCAGTAGTGGAGAGTATTTAATTTCTTTCAGTGTTTTGGTTAAATTTTTGTTGCAGCTATTGAGAGGATTCTTTTCAATTACTTTGTAGTCTTGTGCTTTAACATATAAGTCTGGGTAGTACTGGATTGACTTGCATGATTCTCTGCTTTTCAGCAGTGGAGAGTAGTAAATTTCTTTCAGTGTTTTGGTTAAATTTTTGATGCAGCTATTGAGAGGATTCTTTTCAATTACTTTGTAGTCTTGTCCTTTAACATATTCTCTATTTTGTTTATGTAATCATTTTTGTCCAAAATGGCTATTTTATTCCCTTTTTCCACCCTTGTATATATCACTTAATTGTTTTAATGTACTACTACAAAAATTTTTAATTTCCTCAATTTTTTGAGGTTATCTAAAATTTTACTCCATCTCATTTTAATTAACAATTATTCTCCTTTGTTTAGATGATGGGTGGCTTTATCAATGTCATTTATGTGTTCTTCTACATTTTCTGAAAATCTACAAGTTTTGAGGGCTTTGTTTAAGATATTAATTTCTTCATTCGAAAATATGGTGTTCAAAAGGTTAATTAAATTATCTATTATTTGTGGGGTTTGTAAAGTTTTGATTTGGTGTCTATGTAAATTGCAGTTTCTTTTGTAGTTTCTGATTCTTGTTTTTCATTTGATGCATTAAATTTTGATGTAAATGGTGCTGTAAGTTTTCCCATTAGTGAAATCCTAATGCTTTTGAAAGTTTTAAATGTAAATCATAAATTCCTAAATCGATTTCATTCAGCTTTTTGTACTGTAAACTTTTTTCTCTTTCAATTACCTTTATTTCTACTGCTTTCTGGTGTATGCTATTGTCCAATTTAACAGTTTTCCTTATGAATTTAGGGGTCTTGTCATATTTAGGCATGTTTCAAGAAGTTAATGTTATCTACAATGTATCTTTTCCTAATTTGTAATTTTTGTTATATAAGTAAGTGTAGTTAGTGTGAACATGTTGAATACATTAGTGTAGGCTATATTACCTTTCCATTGTCTATAGCTTTGCGAGTACAATTTATTTAACTAATAAAGGTAATTAATTAGCATTTACCATTTGTATCATGGCTAGGAATGGTAGATTTTTGCAATTGCAATAAATATGAAAAGTGTCCAAATGCTATATAATCATGTGATTGTGCCTTAGAAAGGGAATGTTATACCTTATGCTAATCTGTAATAAAATGAAAAATGTAGTACAAAATACAAAATATAAGAATTTCTGAGAATAAGTGCAAAACTATAATTTCTTGATTTTTTTTTAAAAAATTTTGCATGCACTTTGGCCAGTCTTTATATTTTTCTTGCTCTTGGACATCCTTTGTTTGCATTCACTCTTTACATGCCTCTTCAGTATTGCTAAAGAAATTTAAACTCAACTCGTTTAAAATTAATTGTTGATTTGTTCATTACTTTGCCAGTGCTATATACTATATGAACATGGCACATACTATATGAAGATGGTCCAAGACAAAATCACTATTAAACAAGCAAGAGTTATAAAATTGAGGAGTTTTACATAAGCGATTCAAATATTTTAATGTGAAAATTGTATAATAAGAACTTCTCATGGGAGAAAAGAGATGTACTTGAGAAACATATAAAATGCAATCAACATGTACGCACAAAGGAAAACATCCTTTGAAAACCAACTAAAGAACAACAAAAGAATTTCAGAACTTCCTGTTCTAAAGAATGCTTTGAAGAAAAATTGAGTTTGTTGAAGACACAGTGAGCCAACAAACCAAGAATAAACTGAATCATCCAGCCTTGCGAGAATATTTGAAAAGGTAAGTACTGCATTAAAATCTGAATTCCAGAATTTACAAATATTTTAATGTGTTAAGATTTATTCTTTTATTCAATATTTGATCGTCCTACAGGATCAAGATTGAGAAATGAATATGTACCTCGATTTGGGATGGCGATACACGATGGCATTAAAATGGCTCTGGAAGGCAAACTAATGATTGTCATCACAGATGAGACTTCTCATAGGGAAGGCAAATGTTTTTTTGCTGTGCTCTTTAGACTGATGCTACCAGGTAAAAACCAGGATTTGCCTCTGGTAACTGTCTGTTTTCTTGATGCGACAAATGGTACAACTTGTGGCAGAATTATTGTCAGTGTCACTACACTACACTATTTAATTTGATAACTTACTGAGTTTGATTTCAGATTAAGCTACATATGTGACAACATGTTTTTGGGCTTTAAGAACAATTATTGATCATTTGTTACATTTTCAATGTTTTCAATACAAAGTAAATTTGATATATATCATTTTAAAACAATAGTAGATATTTAATCTACTATTTAACAAAAGTACCTTGCATTGTAAATATTTTGAAAGATGAAATTGTTCTATGACAGTGGAGATTCAATGTAAATTTATCATTGAAGTGTCACAGCAAATTATAAGTTGAATATGAGTTTATTTCCAACAAACACAAACAACATTATAATTGGCATATTTCACAATTAACCAAATACTATTATGAATTCTTCTTATACTGCCAACCAACACTATATTTATTTAATCAGAATCAATTGTATTGCAAAATAGCTAACATACCCTACATCTTACACCATTAAAAGTTACCCACCTATACTGTTTCCAGTCCCAGTACATCATTAACTTCATCGATGTATTAGAAACCAAACCATAATCAATTTCATTACTTCCATTCTTATTCTAATAATAATTTTTTTTACTAATGCTGTATATCTAAACTCTCTTCTCCTATAGTACTTCTTTCTCTACCTTTTATTCTTAAATTGCCCAAGTATTCTCCCATCACTTTTATATTTTTATCTCCTTTTGTTTCTAATATTTTCCTTATTAAAATTTCTCCCTCAAATTTATTCCATTTCTCTTTCTATATCTGTAGTCTCCACCACTTTGTTTGTTCACAATTATGCTATGGTACCCACTATCAGGTTCGCCACATATGGGACATTCATTCCCATGGATTTTTCTTACCCCTGATCTAGCCCAAACAAAACTTTTCCTCCCCAATTTATACCAAATTTCTAGGTACTGCTCCTTTCCCCAAACTCCTTTTATCTCTTGATAAATTCTCAGTAAACTCTTCTCTCTTAAGCTCATAAAAATTTGTTTCTCAGTATCTTCAATTCTGTCTCTTACTTCTTTCCAAAATTCCCTGTATCTATATTGCTTATTTACTCTACAATTCTGCATACCAATTTTTTTAACAATATCCCGGGTTTGAAGCAACCAACTATTTATGCTTCTCCTGTGTACTAAGACATTCGTTGACAATCTCTCCATCATCTAACATTTTTTCTATATTGGTATTTCATAATTCTTTCAATTATTCTCCCTTTACTAGTTGATGTAACCAATTCTACCAAAGCTACATTATTAGGTGACACTCTGGGTAGTCCCAGCATTAATTTACAAAGTTATCTATTTATTAAATCCAGGAGGTTCCAGTTATCATCATATTGCCATATTTCTATTTCATAGATCATTTTTACCTCCACCATGGTGTTGTATATTCCTTTCATCCATATGACGCTTATTTCTGATATTTTCCTTAAACATGCCCTTACAGATAAACACTTTTCCTTTAGCTAATATTAACTTTCTCTGATTATTCCAGCTATCATTAGCACTTAACCTCACACCAAGACAATAAAATATCTTAACTACCTCTATTTCTCACCCATCTAACCACCATTTTTCATCCTTTCTCAATTAAAAGCATTTCTTAAAAGACCATTATTTTGAATTTTCTATTGTTTACTTTTAAGCAATATTCTTTAAAATAGTTGTGGATAATTCCAAAAGCTCTTCTTAAACCTTCACTTGTGATAGAACTGACAACCAAGTAATCTGCAGATTGTGAGCAGAGCTACATAGGCAAAACAAAGAGAAGTTTCATAGGCAAAACAAAGAGAAGTTTCGAAATTTGGAGGAAAGAACATTTTAGGAATATTCGGTTTAAGCAGGTGGATAAATCAGCAGTAGCAATTCACTTTTGGACCAAAAACCATGAAATAAAACTGGGAATTAAGCTGCTGAAACATCTTCACAACCCATTGGAGTTATTCACTTGGGAAAAAAAATTTATATTAAAAAATAGAAAAAAACCTAATGAATTTCGAGTTTCCTCCTATGGATGAACTCTGCAATTTCCTACTTCAACCAACAGAGGCCACCATAGAAACATCTGGGTGTCCGGCCATCATTTCCAGTAATGGCGGTTCAGTGAGCAACTGAAGATGGGAGAGATTCTCCCAAAACACTTCTTACTTTTATGTAAGTAAATGGAGTTTAGTGTAAAAAGAAAATGAATACCTAAGTTTAGTAGAGCAGGTATTTCTATTTTATTAATTACTGATGGAATGTGTAAGAAATTGATTGTAGATATAAATTATTTTGCTTTGTTGAGTTCAAGTCTTCTGAATATTCCAGTGGGAAATCGCTGATGAACCGAAGACAAGGGCCCAGTAATTAATTAGATGAAATTGTTAAAATTAAATATATTTTATAGATGTATTAGTGGGAAAAATATGATATAAAATATTAGGTTTTGATATTTTTTCGAAGAAGGTAGAAGAATTTGTAAAAGAAATTTTACAAGAATACTATTTGTATGTATATCTGCATGTATATTGGAAATTAGAAGAAATAAATTCAAATTCAAATTATTGGTGAAAGTACATTTGATCTTTTAATTCCTTCAACAATATCACCAATAAATAAGTTAAATAGCACTGGACTTAATTTACATCCCTGTCTTAAACCTGATAAACTCTGCATGCACTCTATTATCTCATCTCTTGAACATTTCATGCAGAAATTATTATCTAAATAAAATTGCTTGTAATACATTTATAAAGTTCTTATTTACTCCTTTCCTTTTTAACTTAATCCACAGTGCTTGTCTATCTACAGTATCAAAATCTTCTCCAAATCTATAAATACTATACATACCCCCCTCTTTTGACACTTAAATACTTATCAATAATTATTTTTATTAAGAAAATATTGTTAACTGTTCTTTTTCCTCTTCTGAATCCATACTGAAACTCGGATAATTTCTTCTCCCTTTTGATACACTGCTGTAATCTATTTGCCAAAATTCCAGTGAAGAACTTTCCTTACTGATATTACTGATAACAGACGTACACCTCTATAATTGACTGAGTTATTAACATTACCTTTCCCTTTATATATATGTACTATCATACTTTTTCTCCATTTCTTTGGAATCACACCACTCTCTAAAATTTTATTAAATAACTTTGTTTGTAAATGTATGCTATTGCTATCCATGTACCATAACTTCCAAAATTCCCCTGGAATTCCGTCAATACCACTTGCCTTGTCCTTTTTAATTTTCTAATTTGCTCCCAGATTTCTATTAGACTAATTTTCTTATCAAGATCTTCAATGTATTGCTGATACTCCCTCCCTAATATTTGTTATCTAATAGCACTATCCCATCCTAGTAGCCCCTTATCTGGTTCAATATTATTCTCTTTTATCACATTCCTATGCATATTTTAACTACTATCCAAATCTTTCAGCTATCATATAATTTTGAAGTCTCAAACCGAATTTCACTCATACTCCTTCCCCATTCTTTCTTCTTTCTAAAGAGGTATCTATAGCTCTAACTCCAAACTAAGAAATTTGCTCTTTCATCATTGTCCCCTGAATACCTCCACTTTTTCTTGCTCAACCTTTTCTTTGACACTTTGCAATCTTCATCACACCAATGCCTTTTGTTACTGTTCTCCTTGCCCCTTTAATTCTCTGCTGTAATCTTTCTATAGCCTCCTGGAGTACACCTTAATCAATTAATTGCTGTAAGCCGAGCACAATTGTTCACTTGTGAATCTAATTCATTGGTAAATAATTCATATTTCTCTTGCTTCCATTTATAGATTTCAAACTTTGTTCTCAGGAAACTAGCCTTTACTTCCTTCACAGCTCCAAAACTATTATCAGAAAGTGGAAATTCATTGTAACAAAATTCACAATCTCAAAATCCTGTAGCTCATTGTCCAATCCTACATAAAACGTAGTTCATCACACTTTGACCATTTCTATTTGCAAAAGTAAACTCTCCTACTTTATCCCTACCTTTCAAGACATTACAAATTATAACATTATTCTTCTCATAACATTCCAATAATTTTTCTCCTTCTTTGTTAATAAATTTTTCTTTACTACTTCATATCTCCTCTGCATATCATCAATAAAAATTTTCAATCAAATCCTGTAGAAGCAGCTACGCCTCTTCTAGTGCTAAAATCATCCATTAACACTATTTTCTCTTGTACATATTTGTCAAAAATATACTCAATACACTGGTTTAATTTCTTATATAAATTTGAGTCAAAATAGTCTAATGTGCTTGGCGGATTATCCACAATTCCTACACTCACATAACTATTATGTTTCCAAACATCTCTGAAAGTTAGCCAAAGAACTGAATTACTTTCTAAATCCTTTTTACCAATAACTTAAATTTTTCTTGCCTTCCTGACAAAACACCTCACTCTCCTGCTGCTTTACCTCTAATTTTGCTCTTCAATCCACAAAGTTGATAAAAGTCAAACCCCATTATGTTAACAATTGATTTGTTTATCATGTTTCCACAACTCCTATAACATCACCTAACAACTTTAATACCTGATTCAATTTACCACTTAACACTTTCCCTAATAGACCCTCTGCATTCCAACTTAACAATGACAAAGCAAATCCCTATACCAAGCTTTTACTGTCAAGCCTAAACTGGTCCAATTTCACTTTGCTTCTGTTTCTCTATTCTTTGCTCATTATTTCTCTATTGTGACTGCCTCGATCCTGCACCTCCAAGATACTGCCTGCTGGTTTTGACACCACAGTAAGATCCTCTTTGCGCCATACATAAAGGTCAGCTGATGCCCCCAAGACCTCTCTTCGCATGTTCTCAATCATCTTAGCCAGTGAAAGCAGCTCTTTATTCGGTGACATATCAACTGTTAGTATTCCCGCTATCCCCACACCTTGAGATGCAGCCACAATCTTTCTATTTCTCTGGGCTTTAAGGTCACCTTCCTGCTGCTGACTTGAGGCTATACTTCCTTCTTTGCTTCTCATGTTTCCTTAGCAGATATCCTGTTTTACACCATCTATTCATAGGGGTGTAAGGTAGCTTGCCTCCACGTGGTGCACCCTGGGTAATGCTAAATGAGCTACACAATCAGCGTCTCAACCATGCCTGTACAGAATAGTCGTGCCAAACCAATCGGCCCCCTTCAGGGCGGCGACAATCGACTCCCGGCGAACTCGTAGACTTAATGTACTATACTGGAATGCAGGCAGACTGAGCTGTTCTAAGTTCAGCAAGCTGAAGATTTTAATAGTGGACCGAAATATTGATGTATTTATTATCTCAGAAGCCGGAGCGGCAACTGATAATACTGACTTTTACCAGTTATATGGCTACACAATACACGTGCTACGGCGCAGAAGACAAATAGCTGCCAGAATGATTATTGGCACAAACAATGATATAGCTTCGAACTTTAAAATATTACACGAAATGGGCGCTGAGGACAAATTAGAAGCGATACAAGTTGATGCATGGTTGGACAAGAATCATTTTCGAATAATAGCCGTCTACAACCCTCCAAGAAACAATCTAAACACAACAATACTGCAGAATGCTATAACAAAGAATACACTATTGATGGGAGATTTTAATGCACAATCACAACGATGGGGATATACCCAAACCTCGACTGTAGGTAGTTCAATCGAAAATCTTATTGATGAAGCAAACCTCCTGCTGGTAGATACAGAACCAACTTTTTTGTCATATGCTGGTCACCTTAGCAGACCAGACCTTATCCTGCCCCATGCTAACTTAAGAAACCAAGTCTGCCACACCTTGCATGGCGATCCAGCCGGCTGTGGACACCAAGCCATATGCGTGAGAATATACCCGAAGGCTCCCTTACCAAGAACAAAGGCGTTAACACGATGGAACTTTAAGAAAGCTGACTGGAAAAAGTTCGCGAGTGAGTGTGACAAGACGATTATCTCCGAACTTATAGTGGGCAACCCAACAAAAACTTTTGACAACATCGTTGCTGGTCTGCTAGCCGCCGCCAAGAAATATATACCACGCAGTCAGGTTAAGAAATATTCATCTTTCTGGACCGACGAATTGAATAAATTGAAGGTACAACGAAATAACGCAAGAAGAAAGGCGCAAAATACCCAATTATTGGAAGACTGCATACAATTGAGGAAAGTACAGGCAGCTCTACAGAAAGAAATAATTCAGAGTAAGAGGCGCACCTTCCATAACTTTGTATCCAAACTTGACTACAGGAAAGATGGAACTAAGGCCCATCGTTTCATTTCTAAACTGAATAATGATGGAAATTCTTTTAAGATGCACCCAATTATCCATAATAACACAACTCTCACAGATAGAGATGGCATAGCAGATGCTTTCTGTGAGTACTTTGTGAAACGGCCAGAACTCTTCCCTAGGCGTACCAAGAACATCCCCGCAATACTCCCAATGCCACAAGAAGAGGATAAAATTATGAACAAAGACTTCAGCTACGCTGAATTGAAGCAGGCGATTTGTAGCCTTAAGAAAGGTAAAAGTTGTGGGCCAGACGAAATTTTCCCAGAACTTCTAAGAAACATGGGGAGAGATTCATTAAAAGCCTTGCTAGCTGCAATATACGAAACATGGAGAATGGGAGTGCCTGATGCGTGGCGTAAAGCTGAAATAATCCCCATACATAAGAAAGGGAAAGACCTGAACTTAATCAAAAATTATAGACCTATCAGCCTTACTTCAACACTGTGTAAGCTCACTGAAAGAATGATTAACCACCGCTTACAAATTTTCCTCGAGAAGTATGATGTAATTAAAGACGAACAGGCTGGCTTTCGAAAACACATGTCAACAATGACACAAGTAATAAAGCTCACCCAACAGATCAAAGATGGCTTCCACAGGAAAATGTCGACACCTGCTTCATAGATTTCCAGGGAGCGTACGATACAGTTAGGCGAAAAATCCTTATGAATAAGCTGAACGATCTGAGCATTACTGGCAATTTGCTACGATGGCCGAACAGCTTCCTAAGTGAAAGGCTCGTAAAGGTCAGATACGGTAGCATAAAGTCTAGATACCGTCAACAGAGAAGAGGCCTACCACAGGGGGCCATTCTTAGCTGTACCCTTTTCAATATTATGATTAACGACCTGATTCCAGAACTTAAAAGCATCCCTGGTATTGAGGTTCTTTGCTATGCTGATGATATCACAATTTGGGTGACAAGTAGTAACATAGCCGCAATGGAAGAAGCCATGAATTCGGCCCTCGAAATTCTTAAACGATGGTGTATGGACAACGATATGATCGTGAACAGAGATAAGACATCAGCTCAGTTATTCGCCACATCTACACGCAACCACACGATTGAACTTAAATATGACGGGTCTGACCTGAACATGCTCCCGGTCACAAAATAACCTTGGAATGCAGCTCGATGGAAAACTCAATTGGAATCACCATATTGAGGGAGCCTCTGCAAAGGCAACTAAGAGGCAGTGCATCCTTAGATGACTTGCTGGATCTAAGTGGGGCGCAATGCAGGATGTACTGACAACAACATATAAAACATACATTAGACCCCTGTTAGAATATGGTTGCGAAGCCTACAGTACGGCAAGCAAAACTATATTGAACAAACTAAATGTCAGCCAAAACAATGCACTGCGTATATGTACCGGTGCTGCAAAATCAACACCAATTCTTGCCCTTGAATGCCAAACCGAAATTGAACTTCTGGAGTACCGACGAGACAGCGCCCTGTTGAAATTCTTTGAAAGAAGCTATAGGACTTCAGATAACTTCTGGTGACAGTATAAGCCAGCTAGTCTCAGGCTTAAAACTCAAGAAACCCCAATGGCTCGGCTAGTCTCAGGCTTAAAACTCAAGAAACCCAATGGCTCGGGCAGTAGCGCTACAAACAAAATACAACATCCAGCCATTAGAACGCCAGTGTTTTAAAAAAAGGAGATTTTATCCTGATTTCAAAGAGATTCCATTTAGAACATCTATCATCAGAATTGATAACCCAAAGGCAGACAATCTCCCTTACCATCTTAAGGCCGCAGCCCTTGAGACAATAGCTACAATTTATCCCTTATCAGAGTGGCTTCACGTCTATACGGACGGTTTGGCCCAAAATGATTGTACAGGCGCGGGCTTCTTTTCTGTACTGGGTAGTAGAGCCCTTCCAGTAGGTAAGATGAGGAATAACTTCGATGGCGAAGTTGCTGCTATCAGTGAGGCAGCTAATGCCCTGATACTAATGAACGCACAGTGTAAAGTGGTCTTTTTATCCGACTCCACCTCAGCCATTCAGGCTCTCTGCTCACAAGGAAACCAACACGAGGACGACTTGGTTACAGAATGTCAAGATAGACTGTATAAATTGCAAAAATTGACTGAAGTTTGTCTACAATGGGTTCCGGGTCACTGCGACCTTGACGGGAACAAGAAAGCCGATGCTTTAGCTAAGGAAGGGTGCTCAATGGAGCAGCCAGTTGTACCAACTACGTACTCTAACATCAGCAGTACCATAACATCCCGAATTAAAGGAGCAATTGTAGACTCTCGGAAGACAGCGGCAATTGGTAAAAGATGGGAAATACTTGCTTCAAACCCCATCCCCAATAACCTGCCCCGGGAGCTGGCAGTAGCCACTTTTATGATGGCTACAGGACACGACTACTTGCAAAAACATCTACATAGAATTGGTGTGATCGATAGCCTAATCTGTCCCCTCTGCCTGCTAGAGGAAGGCACTGCCGACCACCTGCCCCTCTGCACTGCCCTGCAGACAACTATTGTTGAAGACTCAGTGGAAGGAAGGTCACGGCTGTACTGGGAGGCAAGGCGTCGAATGGCAGACCAGCCAAGGATGGGCATTGGCTGAAGAAGAAGAAGACCATCTATTCATAAGTCTATCCCTCTCACACACGCTTTCTTGCCTTCTTTCCTGACTTTCTTTATTTCTTTAATTGCCAAATTCTTGATTTCCCTCTTCTTCTTTCCTCAATTTTGCTCAAAGTATATTCTGGTGCCTTTCAATTTTTGTATTGTTTAAAACCTTCTATTTGAATTTTGTCATTGCTAACTTCACTATAATGGACCTATGTCTTTCTCCTCTTCTTCCAATGTGGAAAGTATCAACAATTTCCCATCCTGCCAATTTTAACTCCAATTTCTACTTAAATAAGTGACATTCCTGATTTCCAAAAATGATTAAATTTAAACACCTACTGCCATCTCCTGATCTATCCAAATGAAATAATCTTCTCCTACAATCTAAGATTTCTTGTTTAATCCCTTCCTTGAAATTTACTATTGTGGATTTAATATCTCCCAGTTTCCCATTTAATTTGTTTTCCGTTTATCAGATCTTTTATCTCCTCCATTATGGATTTGAATATTTTGACTACTTGATGCATTTCTGGTCCTGGGTTAACCTCAATGTCTATCATGAGTATGATGGCTAAATTAGTAATAACACAACTTGAAGGCTGTGACTACCCTTTTGCCCATAAATTGTGAGATGAACTTAATTTATTACATTCAGGGTTATGGTAATATGCTACTGGGTGGTTGCCATCTAACACATACAGAGTCTTAGAGTATATCTCCAATGAAAAAGCCACGAAAACAATTACAGAAAATTGATATTATTGTATGATTTAGTTGAACTACACTCTTAATGCTTTTTCTTGAAACCAATTCTATATATAATGACAAGTAAGTGAAGCCTGAAGAGTGTGTATTTAAACTAAATCATATAATAATGTCAATTATATAATTGGCTTCACTGTGCAAGTTCCAATTAACATTTTAATTTTTAATTACAGAAAAGTTTATTGTATGTATGAAAAAGTGTGAAATAAAACTGTCTAAACATATGGTAGAAAATGAAACAAATAACATGGTTTTCCAAGCTCTTAATGAGCTCTTCAATCCAGAAGTGGCTGGTTGTGATGTAAATCCTCACTTGTATGTGCTAACTTATAAGTCAATTTTAATAAGCCAGATGCAGATAATATTTTATGTGCTTATGAATGTTTTCACAATAATCTTAGAGTAGCTAATGAAAATAAAGATAATTCAAAAGCAGACTGCCTTTAAATGTTATTAGTACTGAAACTGAACTTTGCACACTTCGCTGAAGCATCCATATCTGAGCACCCACAAATAGTGTTGATGGAAAATATTTTTAGCAAGAATAATTTAATTATCACAGATAGATGAAACAGAATAAAGGAGAGCAATATGGTAATTTGTTCTATGTTAAACTTCCAGTGATTTCAGGTTAACTGAAGGAGGAGTTATTCAACACACATGCATGTGATGTGAATGCTTTCAAAGTGATTCTGATTTGATTATCTGATTGAAAAGATAATATATGATTATGTTCTATATACTTTCATAACTATAGTTACTGTTTATTTGTTTGTAACAAAAATTATTAAAATAAGAAATGAATAAATACAAAGTTAATTTTCCATCATACAATTGTCCTTTCAAACAAGACAAATTTTTCCAAAAAGCTAAAAACCACTAAAAGCTAACATCAAAATGCTATAAAATGCTAAATGATACTTTATCTTATTTTTAATATGCAATTTTTTAAATTTTAATATGCTAAATCTACCATCTCTAGTCATGGCTTTTGTCCAACTGTAGAGCAAACACAGTATGCCCCACAATTTACTGTTCACATTAATTTCAATGTCATAATACATTTCTTTAATTCTGCGACTAGCAGTGTTATCCTATAATGGAATTTTGGATATTTCTTCTGCAGCATCACTAAACATAATTTTCACAATTTATTTTGTGGCCGGTAATATTAATTTCTTGCCAATAATATGAGTTTTTTTCTATTGGCTTAATAATTGAGAAACTACATATGAAGCATGCAACACTTGTCAGAAACAGAAATATGTTTTACTAATACACTAGAGGATTTTTCCTGTGACTTCAAAAGATGTTCAAAATATTCTCTTGGTTTTGAAACTACATGAGAATGATTACTTTCTAAATACCTTTTTGGTTTATTGATTTGACAAAGCATTTCCGATATGACACTTGGGATTTTTTTTATATTCATCTCCACACCATATAAAGCCATATTGCAAGTATTCATTACTATATTTACGAAATGTAATACATTTTTGTCAATCCTGAAGAGAATTTTTACTGCTGTCATCCACCTCAGAACTTGATTCAGATTGTCTTTTTCAAATTAAAAATTTGTCCATGGTAAAATCTAAATAAAGCACTTTGGATTACAGTTATATAGTGAGACTGACCAATATGTTTTGCGATTCTACACACTGTTTATTACTAAGTGGGAAGAGTAAACAAATTATGAAGCATTGTTGCACATGCTTTTTCATTCAAATTATCACCAGGCAGAAAAATTAAACTGAGCTTTGTTGCATGTGTTAACCTAACATTTCATTGACAAAATCTGCCTTAAAATAAAATGTACCATATGAAAGATTTCGTTGCAAATAAAAACGTGCGTCATAAAGAGGCTTTCTGGTTGGCATAAAATTTATTTTTTAATTCTAAAATTTCGTAACATACTCCATGGGACAGTGTGACACACATATATCAATTGGGAACCACTGCATTAACATATGCACATTACATGAGTGCACATGGTCATGCACACACCTATTTTTTAAATATTTCAAAAAATGCATATTGTGCCCTTCTGTATAACTTATGCCCAGACTTGCTTTATGTTAGCACTCACACATGTTTCCACTAAGAACTTTCTCCATGAATTCAGTCTCATTTTCATCTTTCCCCTGTTCTTCTTCTTCTTCCCCTTCTTCCACCTCATCTTCGTCCTCATCCTCCTCCTGCCCTTCACTCTCATCGCCCTCCTCATCTGGCACTTCTTCAGGTACGAGTTTCTCGGCAGTTTGTTTCTCTGCATAATGGTCTATAACCTACAATCCAGATGCTACTTTAATATAAAAGTTTTTAACATTTTTACCATCAAGTTACAGAAAATGTATGTGGCCTATATAAAAAGAGTTGATTAATTTCAGTAAAAATTGATGAAAAGCTGTCTGGACGGGAGAACATTCAACACTAGTCAAAGACAGGGCTGTGGACAGGTGTATCTAATATGAATGCCAAAGCATGCACATTTCACACTTATGGCTTTCTCTAAGAATAATAATTTCATTCTATGCTAAAAACAATGAACATAAATTGTTAATGTTGTACTATAAATTCAAGCATTTTAACTTATGTTATGTGGGTACAATGGTGTTCATTAGTATTGCAAATGAAAGTCACTGACTTGAAACATTATCATCTTGTAACTTCATTTACGAAACAAAAGACATTATGCATTTTACAGAAGGATTGTATATAAGCCCTATTATTGTAACATTATTCAGCTTGCGTATGCTTTCAAAAAACTATAAATTTTAGAAAACATGCCTTATATGTCAGAAGTGACATGTGGACATATTGTATGAATGTGAAAAGCAGCCTTCTTATAAATGAGATAGCAAATGCCATCCAGAGAGATGTAAAGACTAAATCATTGGATTGGATTGGAAGTTTCCAAGATCAACGGGAAGAAGCCCTTAAAATGAGACTAAAGACAGGACAACTGAAAGAAAACAGAGGTGATGGTTTTAGACATGCGACTTAATCCTATGTGAACTAGAACTTAATTGCAACATTGTTACCATGAGAAGGTGTCTACATAACAATGGTATCCATCATGGAAAGGTGGTTGTGAAGAAAAAATTTGAATGATGATCTCAACATTTATCTCTTATTTGCCCTATATAATTTAATGTTTCAATGAGATTCAATTTAAGGTTCTGTATATACATTTATAATAAAACTGATATTTTTCTGTTATTACAATATGAAGAATAACAGGCCCTATTTATTGACAGTAATAATTGCATTTGCATAATAAAGGCCATGGTACAGTACATAAACTGATCTTGAATCTACTTATTAAGGCAATGTTTAGAATACCAAGAGAAGAGTCTTAGGAATTTCAGATGGATTAATAGTCTCCAGAATGAATTGGAGAGGAATGGGTTAGGAGAAATCTGGAGAAGGGCTTTTGGAAGGTAGCAAGGAGGAGATATGAGGATGTAGGAATTCAAAAACTTTTCAGTGAGATAACTGGGAAAAGGTCCCTAGTTTTCTATATTCCAATGAAGAAAAATTAAAAAGATTAAGAAAGGATGTCCCACAGAATCTGTGCCCTATCTTGTGGAGGGAGCGAAGATATTGCACACATAGTATTTGAGGAGGACCTGTGGAGAAAGGAGTCACTAGACAGAAATGGCTTAAATTAGATAAGAAAATGACTTTAATTGAAATTTTCAGAAAGGACAATAGAAATATAGGACAGTTTTTGGGTGAAGTTAAAAAAAGTGGAATTGGCTAGTACAAAAAAAAAAAAAAAAAAAAAAAAAAAATGAAGTAGCTCAAGTATAATTGCATACTAATTTGAATTCTAATAATCTGGTAATTTTTCAAGAAATAATTATAAATTACATATAGATATTGAATTATGTATGTTGAATATGTCTGGCTAAGAGTCTGGGTTGAATGCCTTATTATATTTATAATATGTATTTGCCTAAGTACAAATAAAATAATTAAAAATAAAATATAAACTGCAGCTTTATTATTTTACTACAGTATTCTCATAGTGTTATACAATAAAAGGTATGAATAGCTTAAAACCCATTCAAATAAAATAATAAACTGAAATGCATTATAAATCGTATTTACACATTTTAAAAACATTAATATCAGAAGAAAAGCTCTACACTTGTCCAGGTTTTGTATGATAAGATATGATGTATTATATAGTTTCTAGGAAAACTATATAATATATTGGCAATACTAATGAATGACAGTGTACTGCAGTTATTTAAATTAAGTTTGTTATTTATCTTAATTATTTATCTTAAATATGCACTGATGCATTAGCAAAGTCTTAATAGGGTTAGCACCTTATTTGCTCAAAAATTCTTTCCCAATATTTGGACAGAAATGCTATTATTGTCCAATTTTATACTTTTGTTTTACACAGATACACTCTCTAAATCATATTTATGGTAACTGAATATATTTTAGGTGATGTGAAAATAGAGCCGATGAAGATCTGAAAGAATAATAATGAATCACAAATAAAAGCACGGGAGGAAACTATAGAGTGGCTCATAAAAAACTGTTTGTGCTTGAGACTGGCTCGCCATGGCCAGGCATATGTTTTGTTAGTATAGCTGTGACAGAAATGTTTTTTGCTCTACATAAATATAATATATAATATCAAACATTGAGCTATAATATGTACAACATAAGTATGAGATAAGTCTGGTGAAAGACGGAACTAATCCACACTTGGAGAAGCAATCTGAAATTCTGGTGATTTTGTAGCATATGAGAAAAATTTTAAACCAAAAATAACTCTGACATAACTTTACAAACTACATTAATAAATTAGCAGAGATTTCTGGCCCTATTGTCATTATACTAATTTATATGCAATATTCAAATTGTTTTTGCTCAGAACTACATTGCTGAGAGCTGGCTGCTTCTTTCCCTAAACTCTTCATAAATTGTTATACAAAATAGTTGCTAGCTTATTCATCAATGACAAAGTGAATGCTACTTACTTCTGGAATGCGATTTGCATTTTCCTCATTATTCTTCTTAAGCTGCTGCAGTAGCTCTGGATTTGTTTCTGCTGGATCAGATTCATCATTCATGAAAGCTGAAAGTGCTTGCCATGATTCATAGCGCCGACGCAATTGTAACTGTTCTCCTGCCTTCACAAATGCCTCTATTGCTGTAAAAATATGCATAATGTAACTTTTCTATTTTTTTTATATTATTGTCTTGTTTTATTTTCCGTGTTGGATTAATAAACTTCTGGATTTATATTAGTGAATATTACTATAGTTTTATTCTTTTTCATGGTTATTCAGGCTAGAATTACAAATATGTATAGTGTGTGAAAATATGATGGGTTCAGCAAATGAATAGTGAGCATATGCAACACCTAGAGAGCTGAAAAGTAATATATAATCTGCATCTGTGTACTTCAAGAGTGCACCTT
This sequence comes from Metallyticus violacea, assembly GCA_030762175.1. Lineage (NCBI taxonomy): Eukaryota > Metazoa > Arthropoda > Insecta > Mantodea > Metallyticidae > Metallyticus > Metallyticus violacea. Next base: position 115,578,618 of record CM060835.1, read on the forward strand.
TATGCACATAAGGTAAATTTTTTCTCATTCAGAACTTTTGTATTCTGGATTATAATTTAATTACAATACAAAAGTTAAGGATGTAACATTAACAATTACTGAGCGGACGTAGGCTTTCACGGCCGGAGTCATAGATGTCAGTGCAATTTTCTTTCTGGCTGTTATGGTCTGCTGGAGATGAACTTTCCAGACATTTCATCCGCAACTATGCTGGACATCTTCAGTGGCATGGACATAGTTTCCTCTGTTGATTCACTGCGTCTGAAGCGTTGACAGTTGGTGTCGCTATATTTATAGTACCAGAGCTCTTCACTGATTGGTCCAGGATGAGCAGCGGCCGGTGTGCTGGTTGGGAGGAACCTAGTCTCTCCTGTGCTGCGGCTCTCTTGTGATAGGCTCGCTATGTTATTATGTGTTGGATACTGTACTTTGTTTTTAATTGCTGGAAATCAGCTGCTTTTAAGTTTCAGGGCCTCTTCATTCCTGTTGGAATTATTAAGATGTTTGTGGATTTCGATGGCTTCATGTTTGCAGTCTAGCATGGTAGTGTGTCATGGATGAGAGAATGTTAGTGTCCTGAAACTTGATGATGTGTTCTCCCTCTGCTTCGATGGTGTGTTCTGCTACTGCAGACTTATCTATCTGACCTAGATGGCAGTTTCTCTTGAGTTCTTTGAGTCTGGTATTGATGCTGCTATCACAAGAGAGCAGCAGCACAGGAGAGAATAGGCTCCTCCCACCAGCCGACCGGCTGCTACTCGTCCTGGACCAATCAGTAGAGAGCTCTGGTACTATAAATACAGCGACACCAATGGTCAATGCTTCAGATGCAGTGAATCAATGGAGGAAGCTATGTCCACGCCACGGAAGATGTCTGCCATAGTTGCGGAGAAAATGTCTGAAAGGTTCATCTCCAGCAGACTATGGCATAACAGCCCGAAAGAAAATTGCACTGACATTAACAATTATTAATTAAATCCCTGGCATTGTGGAGTGTGAAAAAGTTAGGCCTGTTCAGTAAGATGTAATCCCAAATAATGCCAAAGTGTTTTTTGGTTAGTACAATGATGTCTCACCAGCCTACATCTTGTCTTTTGAGAACAATATTTTCTACCTCTCCATTAAGTTAGTTTCCAAAAGTCTTCACAAGGCAGGGGTACCCTCTATGCCAAACACACACCTTAGCAAAAATTCTTCAGGAGTGCTGAGGATCACATCCAAGTTCTCTGTTTCAGTAGCCAGATATACTGACTACTAGAGCATAAAAACTGTCTAAAATAGTTAAAATACTACCATGGATCAGTTGTATCGTTTATATTAAAATTATGTACTACCAAATTATATGTTCCAATGCTGTCTACACAAAATTACATTATTTTAAATTGTTAATAACACTGTTTGCAGGACATGTTTGGTACCCTTTTTTTTTTCCAGACCTTCAATGGATAAATCAAAGGAACTTATTGTAGTTTCAATGAGCCAGAAGTTAGCAGAATACAATGCAGAGAAAAACCTTACTGCAGCAGAAGCTAATTGTGCTATAGAAGACAAGACAGGTGTCAAAAAGAATTTGCAGTAATGTAGGCAATTTTCCCTCTTCACAGTTAAAATAATAATTAAAAAATCTCAAACTATAAACTGTAGAAGACTTCAGTAGCAGATGACAAAATTTAAAAATTAGTGTGTTAGAGGACACCAATTATTGCTCAATAATTCTCTTAAAGTCCTTGAAATTCTGTATTTTATCAGTCATCTCATGTATGTCCGGGGAGTGTGAGAGTGAGTGCCTGATTTTCACTGCTATGCAGTCAAGAGAGGAACTCCAAACTGCACAATGTCTTCAAGTATGGCAATATGAATGGTTAACCACCCTCTTCACTAACAAGCCCAGATAGAGCACTCTGACAGTCACTGTTTACAAATATAGATTCTCAAGAAATACCTTCAGATAGTAATATTCAGGAACTTGTATCTTTTAATCTGTAATGAGCTGGGGTGGTATTCACTAACAGAGGGCAATAAGCAGTAGTACTTTGAGACTGTCTCCTTGATCTAGTTGTCAGCATTGCTAGCTACTGTTCTGGAGGCCCTAAGTTCAATCCGAATTTTCTAAGTTAGATAGGTCTGGAATGGGATCTACCCAGCCTTGTGAGAACAATTGGGGAGCTGCCTAATAGAAAGGTAGCACCCTTTGATTTAGAAAGTTCCATGACTGCAACTAGTAGGGTGTTGGTAATGTGATTACATGTCCCCCTGCAATACTGCCGATTATGTCACATGATGGAGGTAGAGGAGGACATGGCAGTCACCCAGAGGTCTGCTGTGCTAAGAGGAAGAGGATTATGCTATGACAACTCAAAAGTATAGAAGCATCATCATCATCATCATCATCATCATCATCATCATCATCAATAATGACATTCAGCCAATCCATGAAGCCATTAGAGAAAACTTCGAATTGTTAGATAATTCATAGGACCAAATTCATGCTTCAGCAACTAGAGCCTTGCTGGAGCAAGTGTTGACAGGCTCCAACTTACACAGTACATGATTTTTGAGTCAACTTCTAGATTACTGGATGTATGAGATACATAACTAGATTGAGTGCATATATGCAGGGGAGGAAACAAAGCATTAAGCAGGCTTAAGAGAATGGATACCATTGTGAAAGTATTGTATTAAATATTATTTAGCTAAAAATCACTATCTATTTTGATGTAACTTATATTATAAGAAAAAAAAAAACAGTAAATATAATTACTTATCGAAAAAGTTCATTTTAATTAGGTTACATCATATATAAGAACTAGGTGTTTAAAAGTCCTGATATATAGTTTAGTCATTTGGTGGTTAGACCCCCGCATTGCTGTCTGCATTTTCTTGTGTGTAGACTCATGGCACTTATGATCATGAAGTCTTATGTATGTTTCCATGATTTTGTTATTTCCCTGTGTATTAAAAAAAACTGAATGCACTCTTTTTAAATAGCTAGTTGTAAAATGTGTTTAACAAAGTGTAAATAAGGAAAATTCCTGATATTTCCTCAGTTGTTTATAATACAATTTATTAAATACATCCATAAAAAGTATGGATCATATACTCAAATCTGAGAGATTGAACAATGACATGAATTCCAGCTCTGCAAAACATGAATGGAACCACTGTTTTAAAACATTTAATTTCGTAGTGGTACCAAATACTATAGAATCAAATAAATTCAGACTTGTGGTTAATTATGTTTCTTCAAGAAGGTGCTAATTATAAAGAAGCTATATCAATGTTACAAGGTATTTTTGTTAAACCCAACAATAAATTTTTGCTAAGCATGATACAGCCATTAAAGGACAAGAAGCAGGAGAAACTATCAAGCACTACATTTCAACATTAAAACTATTAAGGATTATAATTTTAAGTCTACTATTGCAGAGAAAAATAGGGACAACTGCATTAGAGATTAATTTATTATGGTCTTCAGGCAGCACATATAAGGCGATTATTTGAAAACTTTGATCTTTCCCTAGAGAAAGCATATAAACAAGCAAGATCCCTTGAGTCACTTAGGTACAGTCTAAATTTTATAGTATTCCTGTTGCTGTTAACACTGTTGTAAAGTTAGGTTTTGAAGAGAGGTGCATTAAGAGTGAATGTATACATAGTAAATACAAAGAAACTGTTGTTACTGTATCTCAGAACTGCATTTTTTGTGGATACAATTATCATTCTGAATCTGCATGCCCAACTTCTGTAGAATATGTGGGAAGAAAGATCATTACCATATGGGCTATAGATCTTCAACAAATACTACCATAAGAGGCATGAAACAGCAAGTACACTGCCAAAAGAACCAAGAAACAGCAAGTAGTATCATCCTTTCTTGCTTAACACTCAACCTCCCTCTTGTATCTCTAAAGCTTCAGTATAAATATCTGTGCACGGTTCAAATGCTATTGCTCTAATCAACACTGGAAGTTCTGCTAGCTTTAATAGTGAGAAACTTATCCATAAGTTGAAACTATCTTTGTTCCTGGAATTGGTTTTTAATTGTCTATGGCATCTACCAGTTTCCAATCTTCTACCAGAAGCCAGTGCAGGTTACCTTAAAAATGTTAAACCACGCTTACAAGAATATGTTAATCCAAACTTACAAGAACATATTATTAGGCATCCTTCTGAATGACTTAATTCTGAAGCTTGATTTGTTAGAGATTACATTCAGAGGAAACAAAGTCTAATATTTTTGGTTTAGCTGTAGCTAATATCATTCCCAATTTACTATTTGCTAAACTTGCCCCAGTCTGTAAATCTAGGTTTGTAAATCTCATAGCTATTTTGATACTGATGAAACAGTCGTACAAGATGAAATAGATTCACTTAAAGGAGGATGTTACAGAAGATAGCATCTGGCCTTAGAAGTTCTTTAATCGAAGAAGGAAATCCAAAAGAGAGGATAGTAATCAATTACTCTAGAGTAATAAATAGTATACACAACTTTATAGATATACATAGTGCTTTTCACCAAATCCCAGTTCAAGAAGATAAGCAGTATACAGCTTTTGAAACAGGAGGTAGGCTTTATCAGTTCAAGAGAATATCATTTGGAGTAATGAATGGAACAGCCGCAACCCTACAGTTATATTACAAGGCATGTCTACATACCTCGATGACATCACAGTCTGTGGAAAAATCAGATTAAACATGATCATAACTTGAGTAATTTCATGAATTCAATTAAAATGTATAACACTTAAATTGGGATAAGAGTTTTTACAGTCTCCATTCCATACATTTTCTAGGGTATGTGACTATAAAACTATACTATACTATAAAACCTGACCTGAAACGTCTTAGACCTCTCAAAGAACTACTCCACACCACAGATGCTACTTTTCACACAAGCAAGTGTAAGGGTATGTTCTCACACTTCTCTCAGTTTATAGCATAATTCTCCAAACAAAATATGCTATGTCATAATATGTGAATTTCCTTTAAACCAAAATGCTGTACATACATCTGAATACCTCAAGTTGGATACAGAAAATGCTTCTGCAGCTGCAGTGAAACCAATATCCTATTTAATGTAGAAACCAATGGATTACATTATGCAGTAGGAGCATCTTTCTCACAAATCAGACAGTCTTGCCTTATTCTCGAGAACAACTCCTCTTTTTAACAAAGATACTCCTTTATTGAAAAAAGAGGCTTGTGCAGTAATAGAATCTATATGAAAATGGAGACATTATTTGATGGATCACTTTAATCTAGTCACAGAACAATGAGTCGATCTTGGTGGCATAGTGGTAACCATATTTGCCTCCTAAACCCAAGAATGTGGGTTCGATCCCGGCCAGGACTGATGAATTTTTTCGGGCGTAAAAATCCTAAGTATGGCTTCCTTCAGAAGGGAAGTAAAGCTGTGGGTCCTGTGTAGTACATTTATGACATGATAAAGAACCTCAGGCCTGAAAAAATAGGCCTGTAAGCAATTTTGCTGGCCAATTCACACCCTGAATTGAATGGGACGCTAAATACCTGAACTGTTAAAGAGCCTCCGTAAGAAGAGGAAGAGGAGGAAGAGGAAGAAGAGGAAGAAGAGGAAGAAGAGGAAGAGGAAGAAGAAGAAGAAGAAGAAGAAGAAGAAGAAGAAGAAGAAGAAGAAGAAGAAGAAGAAGAAGAAGTGCTTCTTTCATGTTGGATATGACACATGCTGAAAAGATAAAGAATGAAGATAATGATATGGAAAGTGTAATTATCATGTTACAATTATAAAATTATATACAGAGAGAAAATCAGGATGTTGCTACCAATTTTTTCCAGGCTATTGAACATGGTAACAGAAATTAAAAATCTGCATGATTCTCTGAGTCACCCTGGTGAAACACACTTGTATCATTGGTTATGGAGTAAAAATCTACTGTAAGTGATGGAGGAAGTTCGGAAAATTATAGATCTTGTTGAATATGTGTTATCTGTTGAATAGATAAAACCATTATTTTACAGAGTTGAAGGAAAACTTATTAAAGCAACACAATCCAGCTCCCTCCTGCAATCAAGAATTATTCACTTTTTGTTGCATAAAGGAATATACAGGAGCAGAATATACACATATACTATGGGGTTCCAAATATGGAGAAGAGATATTTTAGACTAATCAATACAGTTTCAGTCGATAAATCCTCACAAGGAAAGACAAAAGAAAATTGTAAATGTTCATCAATTGTTATTTTGGATGCACAAAGGAGCTGTCTAAAATTTCTCTTCTCCACATTTGAAACCCTGTCTTATATGTATATATTCTGATTCTGGATATTCCTTTATGTCACAAAAACTGAAAATATTTTTAACATATCTTGGAATAGCTATGAGCCAACTATCCTCTACAATCCTCAAGCCAATGGACAGGTAGAGAGAACAATGGCATAATATGCAACACCATTCAGTTAGCACTGAAGTTAAAAGCACTTGGATATTTCTAAATGAGAGTATGTATTACTGGAAGCAGAATTTTTGCCTAGGCAAAAAGAAATTTGGAAATTCGGAGGAAAGAACATTTTAGGAATATTCGGTTTAAACAGGTGAATAAATCAGCAGTAGCAGCTCACTTTTGGATCAAAAACCATGAAATAAAACCGGGAATTAAACTGCTGAAACATCTTCAAAAGCCATTGGAGTTATCCACTTGGGAAAAAATTTTCATATTAAAAAATACAGAAAACCTAATGAATTTCAAGTGTCCTCCTATGGATGAACTCAGTAACTTCCTACTTCAACCAACAGAGCCTACCACAGGAACATCTGGTTGTCCTGCCATCGTTTCGAGTAATGGCAGTTCAGTGAGCAACTGAAGATGGGAGAGATTCTTCTGAAATGCATCTTACTTTTGTGTAAGTGAATGGAGTTTAGTGTAAAAAATGAATACCTAAGTTTAGGTTACATAAGAGATTATTTAATTATCCACAATGATCCTCCAATGGGGTGGCCACCCCAAGATGGCTTATGAATTCAGTCTTGTTTTAATGAAGAGATGCCTGTGCCAATCAAAATATAAACCAGATGTAGAAGTGACACTACTGGAGGCAAATCCAAAATACACTCATATTCACTGTTTATTGGGAGAAAAATGACTGTCTCTAATATTGAACCAAACATTGAAATGTCTAGAGAAGAAGAATGAAGGACCTTCAAGCTCTATAAACAGATCCTCCTCAACAAAGTTGTCATATTAGGCATCCACCAACTAATCTTGAGAAATATAAAGAGGGGTGAATGTTATTATCATGAAGTATTTTGTCTGCTTCCAAGGTCTTGTTACTAAAAGTAATTCCCTGTATTTAGAAAAATTTAATTGCTCTTTTTAAATAATTAGTAGCAAAATGTGTTTAAAGTCTAAATATGTCAAATTTCCAATATTTTCTCAGTTGTTATTACAGAACTCAGCTTTTTAAAACTTAGGTAAAATATATTAAGTAACAGAATTTAGTACTACCCTCCTTATTGGTGCTGGAAATGTTGCGCATTTTTGCTGACACATTATCCACATCTTAGAAAATTATCACTGATACATCTGCTCCCCATCACTAATGAACTAAATTTTGTTTTTTGAATATTTGTTTAAAATTCTTTCAGTATCTGATGATTAGTTGAATATACTCTATTTTTAATGTCCATCAAAAACCATAAGATCTGGGGAATAAAGAGACCATAAACCAGGACCAATAATTCTGGAACATGGCACAATTCCATCCTGGATTGATGAGGAGCTTTCGATTTTTTTCCTGGTCAGTCACAGAACCTGTTTCATTAAACTTCTATGCTAACTTTAACATTTAATGTTGGAACCTGCTCCCACAAAATTTAAACCTAAATTTCTCTCATTCTGTTACATGACATTCTATATGATATATGTCTTACAGATGGATATACAATGATAGAGTGAATATCTCACCTTTGCACTACACTATTGCACTATTTAATGAAATCTCACTTTTGATTGCACAACACAATTGCTAGATTCTGTCAAAATCCTGCTTGCAACTGAAATGAGTGGAAGAGAGAATGCTTCTGCAAGTGCCCTGTGAGGAATCTCAGCAATTGGAATGGGATAGGTCTGCTGGTTGGCCAATCAAGTTGCAAGACTTTTAAACTGTTCTCACTGTACGTAATAGTTTCTTAAAAAGGCTCAGCTATAATTATAAATTTAAATATTTGTAACTTTTGCATCTCTGTTTATTTTTATATAAATGTATATTTATTTGTATGGTGCAGATTACAACCATACATTCATGTGAGTACCTATATGGCTATTATTCTTCAGTAATACTTGAAAGAACTTTCTCCTTGAATTTCCATCCTATGTTTTTGGAAGTAATAATATAAGAATAGCTTGGCTACTGTAATTATACACATGCATTACCTAGAAGCCTAAGTCAACATACAGCAATTGATGACCCATATATTTACTATGCCCTTTGATAGTGTTTTGATATTTGTCGCATCTTTGACCTTTCACCCATCCTGTCATGATATTCTGTCTACCCAGCCTCTTGCTGCACAATGAAACAGATTCATCATTTTAAGTGGTCCTAATAGTACTGTAGGTTTCAAGATCATGTGCATAACTTAAATGTTAATTGCCTTAATTACTACATTACAGCTACAAAATGTACATTAATCTTCACAGGTAGGACATAATATAGTAAATCTGTACTTGCAATACCTGTTTGTCTTATCTGTTCTGGTGACTTGTTTTTCTCAGTTTCAACAGTTTTGACAAGTGACAAAATATCATGAAAGTCGGGAAATTGGCCTGTCTTGTTGATAAATTTCTCTATACACTTGTTGATCTCAGGTGAATTAGTACCTATAAAAATAAACAAAGAAAGAAAGATCCACAGTTTAACTGTTTCTTTTTACACTATATTTTAAATCAGAATTTGAGATTCAGATAAAAGGTAACTGATTTCTTGATTTAAAATGTATTTAAAGCTAGTAGTTCAGGTAGAATTTGTTTCCTCTAGATTTGGTACCTGTAAATGATATTTTTCTTCTGTGTATCAGGCCAATTTTTTGTTCTCCTGACAGCTCACATATTTTCTCATATATTTTGACTAGTCGCTCTTTGTATCTGTAAAAAATAAAATTTAAACTGAGAATTTAACTATTATTTCATTACAATTCTATTCAATTCACTCAATCTGTTAGTAAAATTTATTACCCTGTATACATTTCCTCATTATATGACTGTTACCAGAAATAAGGGGCAAAGCTGTACTATACAAATCTTACTAAGACAAAAGTGAATGTTGCTTGAGTGACCAAGTACGTTATTTCTTACAAGGAATCCACTCAGAGTAATTATCTTAGCCTTAATTGCATGCAACTGGAAATGAGGGGAAAAAAATTAAATATAAGAAGTCCATAAGTTCTATGTCATCTATTATAAATTTTTTTATGGAAGGGGAAGAAATTTTGATATATTACATATTTTGATATATTACATATTTTGATATATTATATATCTTAGATATATTATATATATCAAGAAAAAGGCAAAACTTAGAATTTTAAGAGACCAGACAAGAATCTATATAAACCATAATCATTCCAAAAAGTATATATGATAGGATTCAAATGGCAATGGTGACTCACAAATCCCTGTACAAAAGAGCTGTAAACTAACTGTCTGTCATGCAGGATAAGTAACCACAAGGTTCATACCCAACAGTATATTGGTATTCCTTTCACATCAGAAAAAAGGGCAATACTCAGATTATCATTGAAATGAATGCAGAAAGCTCTAGGGATTGGTTTAGAAATGAGTTTTCAAATTATTTGGAAGAAGGGTAATGGATAATTATAAAACATGCAAGTTACCATTCTACCATTATAGACAAGCACTAGAATACTAAAAGCAGCAAAAAAGACATTCAACCAGGTTAGAGAGAAAGGGCATTCTTTATGAATTTTTTGAAATCTGAATTATTAAAGAATGCTGCTCCATATAAGAGATGTAAAAATCAATGTGAACTCTATAAGAATCCTAGTGTAATGGACCAAGAAGTGATTACACTTCCTGTTGCAGAACATGTAATAAATTGCACTTAAATTTGGATAATTTAAGAAACTTGTGCATGACATGATAGATAGGACCAAGTTATAAGAGGCAAACAATGTTCATCATGCAGAAATGCTTCAAGAAGATTTCCACATATAAATCAGCAGATATATTTTAGAATGAATGATGCAGACAACAGGATTTAGATAGTAAATTTGAGTGATATGGGAGAGGAAGAGAAGGGGGAGGGGAGGGGGAGGATGAGGAAAATGGCATGAATGCAGATGTACTACTTGCTATGTTCCTCTGAATAACATTTTAGGAATATTCGGTTTAAGCAGATGGATAAATCAGCAGTAGCAGCTCTCTTTTGGACCAAAATCATGAAATAAAACTGGAATTAAACTGCTGAAACATTTTCACAAACCACTGGAGTTATCCACTTGAGAAAAAATTTTCATATTAAAAAATAGAGAAAACCTAATGAATTTTCAAGTTTCCTCCTATAGAGTTTCCTCACTCGGCAACTTCCTACTTCAACCAACAGAGGCCACCACAGGAACATCCGATTGTCTAGCCATTTCGAGTAAAGGCTGTTCAGTGAGCAACTGAAGATGGGAGAGATTCTCCCAAAACACATCTTACTTTTATGTAAGTGGAGTTTAGTGTAAAAAATGAATACCTAAGTTTAGGATATATTACCACTACATTGTCAACAGCTTCATAAATACAATATTTACAACACTCTTATGCTCCACTTACTAGTTTAAAATATGTAGAACCGGATTCATGAACCCTTTATCCACTTGTAAGCTTATTGTTGACTGGATAAAAAAACCGTTATGCTGTGGGAATGTGTAATCTGCTCTGGTGGAGGTGTGATGAACTTAAAGTTTATGTTTTCATCCCTGGAAGTGTCAAAGTTCATTAAACTGTCTTTGAGCTTGTAAATGTAGATTTTCTCCCATGCTGTGAATTCTGTAGATTCTTGCACTGATTTTAATAATTTTGCTTTATTCAATATGTCATGGTTTTCTTTCCAGAAATGAGATGCCACAGCTGATTTCTTCAAGTGCTTGTATTTTATGTTCTTGAAATGTTCTTTTAACCATGTGCCCATGCCTCTCTGATTTTCCAATGTACATTTTTTCACATTCTGCACAACTTATTATATAAATACCTGCTTTTTTCTCTTGTGGAATACTGTCATTAATAGGGTACATTATTCATGTATAATAAAAGAGTGTTAAGAGAGCAGATAATTTTAAAATTTATTGTCGCGATGATTGTCAATCAGGAGATTTTTAACATTAAATCTGTTTACAGGTGCTAACCTGATATTAAAATCTTTAAGAAGATTCTGAAATTTTTATATCCCATGGATGATATGTGAATTTTTTAAAAATTAGCTTATCCTTTTTTGCTGAAAGTGTTGTGGTTTCTTTAATAAATATTTGCATCTGTACGTTTTTGTGTACTAGTTCTTTTTTAAAACTATTTTAACCGCTGTTCTTTCTATTTGTTTGTATTCTTTTAAGTATTCTTCTTTGTTAATTTTTAGGTTAACTAGCCGATGTGTTAAGTGTTTATAACTGCAGGTTTGTGTGTTGTAGGGTTAAAACCATTAGCTTCGATGTGATTGCCTGCATGCATATTCTTTCTGTATATTCCAAATTCCAGGTTTCCTTGATGTTTTATTATTTTTATGTCCAAAAATGGTAACATGTTATCTGTTTCAGTTTCGTATGTGAATGATATGTTTTAATCTTGTATATTCAAAAGTTTTGTGGCATCATTAATGCATTTTTTGTTAGCTATGGCAAATATTTCATTGACATATCTGTACCATTTTTAAATATGTATGGGAAAGCGAGTTCATGTGTGTTTCAAATCTGCTCATGAAGACGTTAGCTAGAACTGGAGACAAGGGGCTGCCCATAATAAGTCCTGATATTTGTATATAAAATTAACCTTTGATAGAAAAGTAGGATTGGTTTATGCAAATTTCTTAATACTAATGGCAGTATTTCACAAGGGAAAAAAGCAGGTATTTACAAAATAAGATGTGCAGAATGTAAAAAAATTTACATTGGAAAAACAAAAAGAAACACAGGCACAAGTGGTTAAAAGAATCTTTCAGGAACATAAAATACAAGCAGTTGGAGAAATCAACAGAAGCATCTCATTTTTGGACAAAAAACCATGACATATTTCAATGAAATAAAATTATCAAAATCAGGCAAAGACCTACAAAATTAGCAATATTAGAGAAAAATCTACATTTACAATTACAAAGACATTTTAATGAACTTCGAAACTTCCAGAGATGAAAACCTTAAGTTCATCACACCTCCACCAGAGCAGATTACACATTCTCACAGCATAACGCTTTTTCCTCCAGTCAACAATGAGCTGACGATATGGACAAAGGGTTCGTGAATCTGGTTCTACATATTTTAAACAAGTGGAGCAAATTATTGTTAGTTCAACTCATACAATGATCTCAATATAATTTCAAATTTGTTCAAACTTGTTTCAACTGCTTAGAAGTCTTATCATACTTTCTTGACTTTGAATGAATAATTAGTTTTCTCACATAACATAACAGAGATGCTATCTCCACTAGAGTGCTGTTATTTCCAACACTTTTATTGGGTCAGAGGGAATTTGTTTTACCCACAGGTTTCCTAAAGCAGCTGAAGGACCATGATACATGGTTTTTGATCTATATGATTGCCTCCAAATCATTATTATCACTGTCAATGTAATTATGTAATGGATACAGTTTTGTTTGTCTCACTATACTTTCATTATTGCTATTGCCCAATGTCAGATAACTTGACAAAAAAAATTTTGCAAGAATTTCCTCTACAGTGACAAATTTCTTTGCTCTGCAATCGTGTTCAGCTTGTGCTTTGGTGGTTGCTGGACTGCTAACTAAAAGGCTTATATATGGAGAAAAACAAAAGATCCTTTTTCTTTATTATTTTCACCCATTCACAACTACGTGCCAGGTCATATTTACAACATTTGAATACACTATCTATGGTGCTTACATGAAATATATAGTGAATGGAAATCAGCAAAATTTAAAAATGCACATTTGCATCATCCTTCCTTCACGGTAATGAAAAGACATAAATTTGAATTACACATCCTGTGTGTTAAGCAGCAACAAAATGAAGAAATATGTTTTACTCAATGTTGTGACTACTTGTTTCATTATTTTGAACCTGAAACAGAACACCAGAGTATGGAATACCAGCATCTGTATTCATTAACTAAAAGAAAGACAAAAAAGTTTTTATCTGCAAAGTTTCTACTTGTGGAGTGCAGAATGATGCATTCCAATTGAGTTTCTGTAGTCTGGAGAAACCAAAAATACTGCTCATTACACCCAGAGCAGAAGAACCTATTATATTTGTCTGATGAGCATTTTGAGATCATTCCACAACATGTCAATACTCAGCACTCAAAATCTGCTCTTTGAACAGTGGAAGAAATTCAGAAAGCACAAAGGATGTTCTCTTTCTCAGTTTTTGAATTCATAAAAGATAAAATATTCAATGATGCTTTAAGAGCACAATGGCAATATAGAAAACTATGTATCAGTGCCTTCAGAGGCTGGAAAGGATTACTTTCTTAGAGGTATCTTAAAACTGAGTAATTTAAAAAAATATGCCCAGAGCAGCAGAAATTATATGAGAAAATAAATCAAAGTGTATAAATTAAGATGTTAATTTGTTTGTCTAAAATATTAAAAATGCAGTTTCTTGTCCCTTTCACTACCATTATATGCTGAGCTATGCAAGCAAATGTGCTGGATTAATGAGCAAAGTAGCATTAGCTATATCACACTCCCAGTAGAGAAGTGTCTTAACCTAAAAATGCTGTTTTTTTTAGGAGAGTGCTTAAAACTAGATTAAAAACTCAAGTTTATGCAGTATAACAGTCTAGTTTTTTTCCCCTTGAAAGATTATGAACTCTTTTACTGATGTGTGGAAAAACTAATATTTTAAAATGTTCAGAATTTTCAAAAAAGAGATTTTTCACACATATGTTCTAGTGGGAAACTTGGGAATGGGGCTTGAAAATACAACACAACAGTTTTTCAGCTGGAAATAAATATAATTTATTGTTTCAATGTTATGATGTATTTACTTAAAGAGATTTTTGCACATTACAAGTGATAATAATTTACACAAACTGAAGTAAAAAATAAATTCACTTAAGGAGATTTTAATTGATGCATTGAAAATTACAAATAATAAATACACAAACTCAAGTAAATACAATTCACTTAAGGAGAATTTTAGATGATGGATTGCAAATTACAAGTAATAATAAATGACACAACCTAAACAAAGTCATCTACTCTCAATTGGTACTGACAGCTGCTGCTGTTCTATTCCATAAATTCTCTATAATTTCTGCAGGCAAGTTCTTATAATAATCATTGGAACTTAGAAGGAATGAAATTTGAATCACAAAGCCGTTCCAGATTTTTTTTAGCATTATATTTTATGTCTCTCAGTATACGCTGATTGGAAATTTAGAGTTGTAACACTTCTTCCACATTGATGATGATTAATATTTATTTCCTTTTACGTTTCATCATCATAGAAAAATGATCCAGGTTGGTCACTAAATACCTTCAACACCATTATTTCAGTCCATATTACCTTTACCTCTTCTGTATTTACTGTAAAATTCCCACCTAATTTTTCTGGTAGTTTTTACATGCCAAAAAACTCAAACACTCCCATTTCATTATAAGGTGTTCCTGTTTTCTTGCTGCTGAGTTTGACTACTGGCAACCACTGACTAGGCACATAAATAGGTCCACTTTTCAGCATATCCTGTTTTAGCTTTTTGATGCAAGAATACATAGAATTCACTTCATTTTGTGTGTGCTCCTTTATCAAAAATTTGTGAGTTATTGAAGGTATATGTACATAGCACATAGCACAATATATTATATATATTCATTTAACTTTAAATATTCATACACACAACTGCTAATTTCATTGGCTCCTCTTTTCCCTAAGGTTTTGTCCCACATGAAGCAATGATCCTTGTTAGAAATTATATAATACAGAGTGAAATTGTGTGTTGACGATTTTCTTTTATAATAAAAGTGAAATATATCACCACATGGTGTTTCCAAAATAGCTCGACATACTTTCCTTTCCCATTTTCTCTGGATTGCTGAATGTCAGTATTCTTTCCTTCTCCAGAAAGAAGGTTTTTTTTTTAAATGAGCTTTCAAGTTTAAGTTTTTCTTCTGATTCAGAATTTTTATATATCTCACAGTCAGCACACTGATTTTTTTAGGGGGGGGGGGTTAATGAATCCTAAATTAAACTCCTGATTAAAGATTTTTTTTTTTCAAAGTTGCCACTTTCCAAAAAAAGAATTTATTTTCCAGTGATGCATCTTGTATGTTCTATACATTTCAGCAAGGGTCAACTGTCTATCAAGATACTTTCATTCTGTTTCCTTAGATAGTGCGACTCAACAAGCACAAAAGATTCAATGTGCTTTCTAATTCCATTTTTTAATGCTTTCTGGAACTGTTTTTATGGTGGCCATGCTTACCACTTTTCTCTCTTTAACAGAACCCATAATATTTCTCTTCTTCCAAGATAAATTGACATACCTCTCACTAATATCTAAAGTGTGGAGGAAAAATACTTTACACACGCTCTTTTTTCCACCTTCTGTAGTGTAAAACAACATGCCAAATTATTATTATTATTATTATTATTTAATGGACGCTCTTTAACAGTTCAGGTCATCAGGTATGCCAAAATTGAGGATTGTGTACTTCCTTCTTTCTTGTATGAATGCATTGGTGTAACTTCCATTAAAAGTGATATTATGTAGACATGTTGCCTCTCCAGGTTATTTATCCCCCAAAAATTGATAAATACCAACTGTCTTCCCTCTTCAGTGAACTGATTAGAACATTTTAGTTGACACTTAGCTCCACATGATACTTTCCATTGATCTCCCAAGAATTAGTTTTCTTTTCTTTGATAAATAAGACGTCCTGCATTTCGTTGAATTTTTCTTTTTATTTCTTTCCATTCATTATTCCTTCTTTGGATCTTGACCTATGATGCTTAGTTTCCTTATCTTTTTCTTCTGGCATTGATAGTTCAGTACTGCCTGAATTAAGCAGTAGGACTTCCGATACTGTTACTCCATTATTGTAATCATCAGGTTCTTTGGATGCTGAGGCGTATTCATCTGTTTTTATCTAAATGAGAAAACACACTTTAAAACACTTGCAAACTACATTTTTTTTGCATATTTTATACATAATGTTTATGTCTACAGATAATATTATAATATGTGACATAATAATAATACAAGGAGGAAAATAATTCCACAAAACTATGATTACAAAAAATAGAACTTATTTTAACAATGATGATGATGATGATGATAAAAAATAAACACATTGCAAGCATACTCTTAAATGAGTAATTAATTTTATTAATGATTGGCAGGCAGTGAATTTAAAATTATCAAAATAATATGAACTAAAATATTGTGAATGGAAGAGAAAATAAGTTAAACTGCTAAGTCAAGTGACAATATTGTTCACAACTTACATTTTGTATGCCCACATTAATTTCCTCCTTATTGTTTAGCAGTATCCCAGCTTCATTATTTCCAGATGAATATTCTGGGTAGTTTGGCAAAGGTATGGTTGTTAAAGGTGTGAGTAATGGTTCCCCATGTAAATCAGATACTGATGGGTGAGAAATATCAATATTCTGTCAGTATCATAGATGGCAACTGAAGGCTGCACACTATATACCTGAAATTAAACAATTATGAATATGAAATTAAATTTGTTAATATTTAAAATTCGTTTTAAGTCTGACATACTCTACATTCTCCTTACTGGATTTATGCTGTTCCTGAATAGGCTACCATAAGACTATTAAATTTAACTGCATGTAGATTACTTTAATAAGAGTAAACTTTTCAAAATACTTAATTATCTATATCACATTAAAATGTTGAGATTAGTTATTAGTAATAATAATGTTGCAAATTACCTGATTCTCATCTTCAAAATTGCCAGAAAAAACATCTCCCATTGCATTAACGATTGATGTATCAAGAAAAGGGCAGGGACTACTTTCATAATATTCCTATTGACCTTCTTGATTATTTTCAGAAGAAATCTTTTCCAGAAATCTAGCCAGTTGAGTCAAATACTTTCCTCTTGAAAAGTAACCATTCATTTTACTGCACAATATCATACACTATACGACAAGTATACACTACAGATGAATGTTTAACAATGATTAAGAATGACCAAGTTAATTTTTATTCTTACTTACAGACAACAATGACATTCTAAAACATGCTTGCCAAGAATATTTCTTAGAAGAAAACTGTTGTAGCTAAGTTACAAACATTCAATAAGCAGCAATCTGGGTAGAAAAGTGTTGCATCCAAGTTACAAACATCTAATTAGTTGTAAATAAGTAGAAAACTGGCATAACTGGTATACAACACTCTTATACTAGACATTGCAGGAAAATAACAAAATAGAAAACTGAAACATCACCTATATTATCCCAAAATAGGCCTAAAGAGATATGACACTACTCTAGGATGAAAGGGCGTAAAATATTGCTTAAAATAGTGAAACTCAAAATCCAATTTTTTTGAGATACAACACTTTTCTACTGAGGTGCTTACATATCAAACAGATAAACTATGTCAACAAAATTGAAAAAAAACACTAAAAAGTACAATAGTGTGATCATTGCTATTTGGCAGAAAGTACATATATAATCAATCAGAGTATGGAAAAATATGGTGCAGTTAAAACAATCAGTAAAAATACCATTGCCATATGTTTACGGAATTTGGGAATCCACACAGTGAAACTTTTGTTAATGTTATTTTGATTTAAAGTAAAACACACACTGTGTGTTTGTGAAACTTAAAGAGAGTTTTAATGTGACGACATGATTTTTAGTGTTTTACTTTAAATCAAAATAAGACCATTGCCATAACTCACAATTAAAAATTGTTTGCTTATGCAAAATTCACTCTAGAACCAATATCTAAATAATGAAACAAGAGCTAAAATTAAAATGTTAGCCTTCTGCTATTATTACTGCAGTTAATTTCTTTGGAGCTTTCTTCCATTCATTGCTTTACATTACTTAAATATCAATATACCCCAGAGAAAAGAAGGTTAAGAAAATAAAATAAAAATAGTTTTGGCCACTAAGTATAATAAATGAAAAACACAAACCTTTCAAGTCGGATGTATGTAGAATCATTTTCATCATCAAAATCTACTTCTTGCTCTTCTAATTTCTGTATTCTTTTATTGACTTTCTGTTAACAAAAAATTTTAAATTAATATGTTTTATTTATGAACATATTGAAGGGCCCAATTTGAAAGATAAATTTCATAACAAATATCAAAAAAGAAAGAAAAAAAAAGTGTCTTACTACACATTTTAACAGAAATGTTCATTTACTAAACATTATCTGAACAAAAGAATGTACCAGAGGTTGTTCTGATGTGTTGAACAGTAGAAATTATTGACCAGCTGCCTCTTTATTATTAGATTAAAGTATAATATTACTACCTATTTATGCAACAGAAAACATATAACAGTATCACCAACACAAGGCTGGCATAGAGTTCCCAACCATTCAGATTTGTATCTATTGTCCCAGTGTAATATTTGAATGTGCCAGGAAGCAAAAATTCCAGATATGAATTTTTTAATAATACATTCAGTATTTCAGCAGATGTCATTAGCAGTTTCACCACTATTTATTCCCTAGTCACCTTTTTCAATATATAAATTTATCCAGGTGGCCATAGCAGTTAGAAAGGGCACTGGCAGCATTAATTTTCATTCACGATTTATGCATTTATTATTAATTTTTTTCTACTATCTAGCAGGAATGGCCTTAACAGTTAGAAGTTATTGAAGCAGTGTCAAAAAAACTTAATAACTCCCCCCCCACACACACGCGCACGCACACACACACACACACACAACTAAACAAAATGTCTTTATTTTGTTGATTTAATATATTTATGGACGCTCTTTAACATCTCAGGTCATCAGCGCCCCATTCAATTCAGGGCATGAAATGGCCGACAAATTTTGCTCGGAGGCCTCTTCTTTCAGGCTTGAGGTTCTTTTTTGTGCTGCTTTCATGGCTTTACTTCCCTTCTGAAGGAAGCCATACTTAGGATTTTTACACCTGAAAAAATCCATCGATCCTGGCCGGGTTTGATCTTGGGTTTAGAAGGCAAGTATGGTTACCATTACACCACCAGGACCGACAAAATGTATTCATCACACCTAGATCCTTCTAAGAAGAAAATGTGAAAAGAACTGTTTTCAAGGACGAATGGTTAACAGAATCCAGAATGGTCAAAATGGAATTTTAAGGTGGATGATTCATTTGCAAATGTAAAATATGTATTCAGCAAATCAATGCAAAATATGAAGAAAACATGAAGTGTAAAGTCAATGTGTATTAAAAAAGGATGAAGGTAGATTGATTAATGTTAAACAAACCCACACTTTGTTGAATTATTTTTGGTTAAACAGTCTAAAGAAAATAACCTGGTTACAATTGTATTGGCTTATCATGCTATAAGTTACAGTGCCCAATTTGTACACATAAACTGTTGCCAAAACAATTCAATTCTGACATTTCCCACAAAAAACCATTTGAAGGAACAAACTTTGAAAGTACTGTTGATAATATTTTGGGGCCACATGCTCAAACACATCTCATTCAAGATGTAACAAGCAATGATTGTATTTTCAGCATTGGTTCAGTTGCTTCAAATATGTGGAATAAGTTTTTTCCTTTAACTCTGCAGTATTTCAAGTACAATATAAAAAGGTTTGAAATGAACTGTAATTTCTGCATATTCGGCTGGTAATGCCTCAGTTAATTATGGAAAAAAAATGTTTCACTGCATCAAAAGATACTCAGTCAACAAAAATATAATAAAGGAAAACTGCAAATACTATGTGAAAATCTGTAGTGAAAGTTTTCATGTTCCTTGATATTGAAATATATTGTAATAAAAACATATAATGAATTTTCATCATTTGCTAAGTGGAATTAAGAACTGAAACAATTTTTGTCCTTTGTTAGAACAGAGTAGAGACATATAGTTGGTTTAGTCAGTACCATTGTTAAATTGGGAGGCAATAAAATTCTACTTTCTTCTCAAGGGGGACGTGAATGTAGCGCACATTATGAGCAATTTTGGAAGGGGATGATGTTTTATGATTTATTTATAACATACTAAAGGTATTTCACACAACAAAACTATAGCAGGAATCCTTTACAGCTGCAGAATGAATGCCACAATATGTAAACTACAGTCTGAATTTGAAAATAAATAAGCTTATAGATAAGAAAATTTTAAGATATGAATGATGGAGACAGAAAGAAGTTTGAGACAAGTCCATTACTCTTTATAATGAAGTTCTGCAGTAGCTACCAAAATGACATGATTTTGAAGATAAATAATTTTTAAAAAAAATCCATACAAAAAGTCTGTTTTGTCTGTGAAAACACCACTAAAAAGGATGACTTTGAAATTTTGATTCATACTCTTCAACCTAATCTTGAGAATAATTTATATGATGATTTCTGCATATTAAAATATGCAGTGCTGAGTTTTATGATTATGTAAAGCAGACTGGATAAAAAGAAAAGAAAGAAAAAACAGTGGAATTTCAAGATAAATAAAGATTAAAAAATTCAAATGGGGTGATTATAGATCTTCCAATCACCAGCAGTTCCATGAGAAGTTCAAGTGTTCATTTTGTGTATCTGGATTAGATAATTTTTTGTTATTAGCAAGGTAATCTTAAAACACATTTTTATGCATACAATAAATACATACATTTGGTATGTAAATATTCACATTGCTCCATTGTTAATCGGTCACGTTTACTATAGTGATATCTCTAAATATATTTGTTTTCTTGAGCTGTATGTAAAATGTTCTAGAATTTACTAACCTAAAGTTGGAAACTTTAGGCAAATATTGTGCAAATTTTACAGTTTTAATTAGCAAATGAAAAATTTAAGTAAGCCAGAAGTAGTTAAATAGTAATAAACTATCTTAAGTTCAATCTCTTAAAGTGTATTGAAAATATAATGCAAAGACAGAAATAATGAACTTTCATATCAAGGAATTAAGATAGTATAAAAATTAACATCTGTTAAAAAGCAAACACATCTTCCTGGAAATATGGATTGTTAGATTGGTAACAGTTAATACTTGGTATATATTGAGCATTATGCTAGTTACATGCACAGCTGACTGGCTGCCAGCTGAAACATTCTTAATGTTACTAATTTAGTAGCAGATGGTTGAAGGGATATATATTTATTTATTAGAATGAATGGTTAATACTGCATACTGTAATGTAATGAAAGTACTGAAGCATTATTTTTCCTATTTTACAAAAGGCTTACTGTCTTACAATGGCTTTACAAATGCATATACAGATATTTTATCTTGCAAAACAAATTTATTAAGTAGTTATTTTGTATCCTTATTTTTAATCTCCATTAGAAATAGAAAAATCTGAAGGAAAACAGGAACCTTTCATCCAGAACAATAATCCATTAACCATTAAGAAAATCATATTATAACACATTTAGAGATTGCTTTTATTCCAGTAATTGGTTATTTGTTGGAGCACCCCCTCACAATACCTCATATCACGAATGCAGAACTGTGACGAACTTATTGTACCATTACAAAGTTATGTTGTATATATGCAAGTCTTGTGTACATATTTTTTTTCCTTAATTCCCCCTCCCTCTTACTTTAACTTTCCTTTAAATTATTGGTGTCCTATATCAATGAAATTTGTACATGCATAGTTGCTGCAGAAATGGTGGGGGGCAACAGGGCAGAACAGAGTCAGGATGACACGTGCCATGTAGTGTTTGCAGTGTTCTTGGACTTTGATAACATACATGCTTCTTTGCCATGATGCAAAACACTGGGCCATGGGAAGTGGTTATTCAATAAGAAGAAGAAGAGGACAAATGTGCAAACATAGAAGAAACTAACTATATACCTATAGGTCGAGGTCATGCAATCCTGCCAGTCTGCTAAAATTATGCAGACTGTCCAATATTTTGCAGAAGATGAAAAATACCATGCACCAATTAAAAAGACAAGCTTAACAACAGTACCATGTTCAAATAACATAGGATTATTTCAACTGTCTTAAAAAAACAATATTCAGCTGCATCATTCAGATCCCAGAACAAATATCTAAATCAAAGGCATAGTTATTGCACCTAATCAGAACTATACAAAACAAAGAAAAAGCTAATGTGGTACACCAGTTAACTTTAGAACATAGACACAAGGTTTTGCAGCTACCATCATACTATTATTGTCTAAACCCCATAGACAAGTTTGGTCTGAACTTAAATGAAAAGTAAAATATGGGAACGCTCTTGGAAGAAAACATTTAGTGAGATTTGTTTTTTTATAAATAATGCAATAGAAAACATTGATAACAGATGCTTGCTCAATATATATGAGACATGTACAATCAATGGAGAACCAATGGAATGTGTAGAACCTGTCATAATTTCGATAACCAACAAGGAAGAAGGTTCAGATTCTGAATAATAAGATGTATAATTGATCACAATATGTAACTATATCTGTTTTTGTGATACACTAATTTATATATAAATATAAATGAAAAATATGTAACACTATGAACAATGTTTTTTTTTTTTTTTTTTGATTTATTTATTTATGGACGCTCTTTAACATCTACGGTCATAAGCGTCCCATTCAACTCAGGGCGTGAAATGACCGACAAATTTTGCTCAGAGGCCTCTCTTTCAGGCTTGAGGTTCTTTTTCGTGCCGTAAATGTACGACACGGGACCCATGGCTTTACTTCCCTTCCGAAGGAAGCCATACTTAGGATTTTTACCCTCCGAAAAAATCCATCGGTCCTGGCCGGGTTCGAACCCGCGATTTGGGTGTAGGAGGCAAGTATGTTAACCACTACACCACCAGGACCGACTATATGAACAATGTGTCTAAAATAATAACTAGAGAAGCACAAAAAGTTTAAAACATTTAGAAATGCACAGATTGTATTTATTGTATTTTTAGAGTGAGTGAGTGAGTGAGTGAGTGAGTGAGTGAGTGTGTGTGTGTGTGTGTGAGAGAGAGAGAGAGAGTTGTGTATGCATTTAAAAAAATAACAAATAGAAGACAAAAAAATCGTAATTGTTAAATAATTTAATGAATCCCATAGTTTAGTGCAGTGAAAGGATCAGAAACATGAAAATGCTGCCTAGTTTGTCAAACTTCTACCTACTCTGTTTGCAGTAGCCCATTTGCAAGTCCCTGCTACTCTCCTAAACATTTCCCTACCAACTATATATGATTTAACAGGATGAATAAAACATACACATTCCCAAAACCTTAGTGGGCAAATACAATTAGTAGGGAAATAAAATTTGCTAAATTTAAAATATGTACCACAAATATTAGAAATTTTATATACATATTGAGCATAATAACAATGCTCTCAAGGGCATGACTATATCAACAAGCTTATTGCTTAAATGCAACATTTACACAAACATGTCAAACAAGGGAAATTTTATAAATAATGCAATGTTGGCAGTATTGCAGATTGGATAATGCAACACTAGTGAAAATTATGTCAGTTGCATTTGAAGGCTTGAGAAAGAAGCACATAAGTTAAATCATTTTGTCATAGCATACTCTGTGTGTAGATAATAGTAGAAATGGAGCCTGCAGATATGTTCGGTGCTTGTGACTTGAAGATCAAAGGTTGTACATCAAGATTAATGTGGTAAATGGTATATATTGTAAAAACCCCACAGAAAACCACAATGCTTTGAGTGTGCTTATGGTGAGTTCAAAATGGACCATAGTACAGTTTCTAGGGCTAATCATTTTAGTGTTAGTCATATCAACTTAGATTTACTGAGAAGACTTGAGAACAAGTGCATTACAATAATCATAATATAATGAATCATTTAAACAAATTTATAATATAATAGGAGTATGTTCACAAAGTAACTCACATTGGTATTAATTAATAATCAAATGTAGCAAAACACCTTAATTAAAAAGGAAAAAAATAAAGCCACATTATACTCACAATAACAGCAATACCTCAGTTAAACATTTCAAAAAAATCATTTACACTAACACAATAAGAATATGTAACTGCATAATTCTAGTCTTAAAAATATAAAACCAACTGTTGTGCAGGAGAGGAAAGAGCATGAAAAACTTCTTGGAAATAACAAAAGGTCTTGTGAGTTTTGGCCTAACCATTTTCTAGGTATAATAAAGACAAAAACTATATTTCACTTTTCATTATAGTTACTCTTCATTGCAATACACTTCTCACATCTTTGAATTAACATTTCAATCCCCACCCCCCAAAAGTCAGAAGTCTTGTCTGCAAAATGGGCATAAAAGCGTACATCACTTCTTTGTCACACTTAAATTTCCTTCTTCAAGGTCCTTTTTGGGTTTTGAGAAAGGGAATAGTCACTGGGGCTAGATCTGGGCCGCAGGGGGATGGTCGATCTCCTTGAAGCTCCATTTCTTCACGGCTTCCTTTGCAACAAGAGCTGTGTGCACAGGTGCATTGTCTTGAAGAAAGAGCACACCATCACTTCGCTTTCCTCACCTTTTCTCTTTGATGGAAGCATGTAGTCTATGCAGTAGGTCAGCATAGTACTCCCCATTTACTGTAGTGTTCCTCTCCTTGAAGTCAATGAAGAGTATTCCTTCACAGTCCCAAAAGATTGTGGCCATGATCTTCTTGGTTGACTGAGTGACCTTGGCCTTTAGAGGTGGTGCTTTGCCAGGTTTATGCCACTCCATTGACTCTCTTTTGGACAACGGATCATAGCAGAGGACCTTAGTTTCATCTCCTGTAATTACGGTTTGCAGAATTTTTCTCTGGCTGCCACGGCAAAGCTCCAAAAATGCCTGACAACAGATGACTCGTTGCTGCTTTTGAACTGAGGAAAGAAGTCTAGACACCCATCTTGCTCTGACCTTATTTGTGTTTAAATGTTCATGAATAATTCAAAGGAATGTTGTTTTAGAAAGGCCCAATCTTGCTGCTATTTATGTAACTTTGAGTCGCTGGTATTTCATAATTTCTCCTTTCATAAGAGTGAAGTTTTCAGAAGTGAACACCTCCAAGGGCAGACCTGCACACTCTTCGTTTTCAATGCTTTCTCGAATCCATCTGAAAAAATTTGGCCCATTCTTTTATGGTAGAATATGAGGGGGATGCTTTCCCATACACACCTTCCAATCACTGTCTAATTTTATTTGGAGAAAGTTCTTCTTTTGTGAAGAACTTTATAACAGCTTAGTGCTCCATTTTGAACGTGTCACAATCTTCTACACATAGCCTTCTTTATGCAACTATATCTGAACAACTGAATACAGCAGAGCAGAAGTTACAACTGGAATTATTTACTTAACAGATAAGGTGTGACACCAGATAAGGGTTCTGTGAAGGCGATAATCCTTATCAGTGAGGCCGGAAACTTATGGACCTATCCTCATAAGCCTAAGTTGTTTCAATTCATAGCATGTAATTATGTGACATACTCTGCTCATTATATTTGTGATAATTTTCTTTAATATACAGAGGATATTGAAATATAAATATAGCAAAATGCCTAATTTAACAAAATTTGTCCTGCAATGACTGCAGGCAATGAGGCCTAATAAATCTCACAGCTTTCTGCAGTCTAAGTAGCCACACTGTAGACACACCCACAGCTAAGTTCCACATGATTCTAAAATAATTTAACTTTTCTTTTGTATTAATAATAATGATTTATATAATTGATCCATTAAACATTACTAACAATTAATTGATATCATTGTATGATTCAGTTGAACTACACACTCTTAAAGCTTCAGTAATTAGTAATTACTAACAATGTCTCTGTGCACACTGCTTTGAAAACAATAGAATTTCTGCAAGAATTGGTAGTAACGTTGGTGAATCAACCATCATACAATCCAGATCTGGCACTCTGTGAATTTTTCCTGTTTCCAAATGTCAAGAAAAAATGAGAAGTTATTAATTTGGAAGAAGCTGTTGTGTCCTATGAAGGAAAAATTGGTACCATCTCTAAAGAAACTACTTCCATGAATGGTTTCGAAGGATGCAACTTTGTAACGAGAATAAGACTACTTCAAAAAGAAATAGGCACATTGTGAGTTATGGTCTTCTACTTAGAGAAATCTCGAAAATTAAACAGCTACCCTCGCACCATATTTCTTTAACAGAACCTGTCTATTAGTGTTTTAATTATTAACACATTGCTCAATGTCCTTCTCTTTTTCCTAAAACTAAATTCATACATATATATAAATTTGCCCTTCCCCATTAATTCATTAACTCTGTTTGCTAAAATTCCTGTAAAGATTTTCTTGAAATTTGACAGGAATACAATAATCCTGTAACTACCACAATTATCCACAGAATCCTTGCCCTTGAAGACAGGGTGAGTATTTGCAATGTGCCAAATTTTAGGTTTGGTATTTTTGTAACTTTAGAAGCAATCTATTCAAACATTCTAATCTCCTTCTATCCTCACACCAAGCCTGAAAAAATTCAGCCAAAATTCTTATATACCCACTGCCTTATTCTTTCTAGCATTATACCTATACCCAAGATCGCGGGTTCGAACCCGGCCAGGACCGATGGATTTTTTCGGGGCGTAAAAATCCGAAGTATGGCTTCCTTCGGAAGGGAAGTAAAGCCGTGGGTCCCGTGTCGTACACTTACGGCACGATAAAGAACCTCAAGCCTGAAAGAGAGGCCTCTGAGCAAAATTTGTTGGCCGTTTCACGCCCTAAGTTGAATGGGACGCTGATGACCTGGGATGTTAAAGAGCGTCCATAAATAAATCAATCAATCAATTTCTAGCATTATACACTGTTTAAGCATTTCTTTACATGAAAACAATCTGTCTGTCCTCATTTTTTTTTTCATTTCTAATTCTACATTCTAATTTCAAATAGTCACTTAAAATGATTTATCCATTTCTCCAGTTTGATAAATAATTCCCCCTCCCTTGGATCTGTCCAATTTCTAATAGCATTCTATAAATTTCTAGGGCCTTCCACATTCCTCTCCAATTTCCACCTGCAATTTATACAGTTTTTTCAATTCCTACAATCTTGTCCTATCTCTGTGTCCAGCCTTATTGCTATACTGAATTACAGCCCCCTTTACCCTCCTACCCTCCCAATCAAACCAATTATTGATGAACTTAACTTTATTCACAGTCCTCTTAATCATACCATTGCCAGCCCATGTTAATATAAATGTCAATTTATTAAATGCCGTTTTGCATTTATAAGTTGATATAATAAAATAATTAATTCCATACACACATATGATGAGTTCATTTTTTTTATTATGAAATTCATCACAATATTCTTGATTCCTTTTTTTATAACTTTCAACCTCCTCACTCATTTCCCTCTCAATAGCCTTTAATTCTTTAGCATTACCATTATACCTGCAATTAATCACAAACGGAAAATGTGCACTATTGCCAGGGTTGGGCAAGTTAATTACCTATACATATTTTACACATAATTTACGTGTAAAATATGTAATGTAGAAAACTGTTTTCTACATAAAGTAAAAACTAATATTTATTGATTTTGACAATATAAACATCAATTAGTTCATTCCTTTTAACTTTATTAATGTTCTGACATACAAACATTTTATTCAGCCATGCTTACCATATATTTGATGATTAATCATTACAACATAAAATATGAAACATAATTACACTAAATAAGTTATTAATGATAACGTAGAATGGTAGAAATCATAATATGTACTTTAAACTGTTATGCTATAAAAGTCCTTTATAACTTATTGGTTTGAAATAAATTCATTTACTCTCCTTATTCTTTGCAGCAAATTACTGTTGTTTTCTGATTGTTTCTAATGACAAAGAATATCTTAACACAAAATGTTCCCATAAGAATTTGGTTCCTGTTAGGTTTCAAAATAATTCTTTTATATAAATGTCACCAGAACTCATCATTCTATGGTTGTAAATTTAAACAATTATAACACTATACATTCACATTATCTAATCAATAATTGTCACATAGTTATTTTGTATCCGGGATTTTCACAGTGAAATATATTATAATTTCTCAAATTGTCACACACTTCATCTTTCGTTTTAAGTGAGCAGTATACATGTACTATTTTTCAAATGAAAGACAATTTCTGTTAGCATTAGACCAGTTAGAAAATACCTCTCCAGTTGTGAAGACAAAGCTGGAATGTTCAATAATATATTAGACAAATCTGCTATTTTGAATAGTGCCTCTTAGCAAAGAACCAGAATGTTTTTGGGGATGTAACACCCTTGCCAAAAGTTCACCATATATTCCTGCTTTTTCTCAATTCTGCTGAAAGCTGAATCCAATGTTTCCAATATAAATCTTTCCATTTGGTCATGATTTTCTTCTTTGAGATTCTGCCCCTGATATTGTAGGTGAAGTACATTTGCTGCCAGACTGTATATATTTAGAGACTGTTTTCTCCATTTCTCAAGTAGATGTAGCTTGTCAGCAGACCATCAGGTAACTGTAGTGTAGGATCATCTATAATTCTTCTACATCAGCAACAATACTTTTTAACTTATAAGTTTTGATGAGCTAACTGACAGGATCCAAGAGTACATTGTTTCATTTATTTGTTAAATAAAGTTTTCTTCAAATAAGAGCGATTTTATACATGTTGAAATTTTATTTAATTCATCATTAGCTGCCACTAATTAATTTTTCTGTAAGACATAGGCATCTTGTTCAGAGCACCAGCTGGTGTCTGTGGAAAGACTAACTCTAAAACCACCATTAAATAAAAGTGCTGATCTGAATTGTTTAATGCTTTCAGTATTTAATTTACTTTTGATGAGATGTTTGTTGGCAGCAAGTCTCAGCTGATTTGCAGTGTGTGAATGCCATAATTTATGATCCTTGCTCATTTTTACAATGTTGCTAGCATTATCAAACACAATACAAAAAAGTTTTGTGTTATATCATGTTTTTGCTATTTCATATGCTTCCTTTACTATATTACATATTTTATTTCCTGTCTTTGACTCAACTGACAGTTGCAAACCTCCAGAAACATATCTCTTGGTTTTCCAGTACTTGCATCAACTTTTTTTAATAGTGTTTAATGTCCATTTTTAGTATTGAGGCACCATAGGAGGTGGACCAAAACGATACTTTGGGAAAGGACTTTTTTTTTAAGGAAGCAAATGTTCCAGTCTAAGTTTAGGGTACCTCCTCAGCATTTGCCATTTATGAGGACGAGAAAAACCTGGAAAAACTCAATCGGAAGGACGGTCCTGGTGGGATTCGAACCCCAGACCTCCCACTTGCGAGCCTATATCTTAACAGCCTTGGCCATCCGTGACAGTTGCATCAACTTTGTGTACCATTGTGACACTCTTTATATTATTGGATTCATTTTTTCATTCAATGATGAGTAAAACTGAGTCAGGATTAACATGTGTTTGTTGAGATTCAATTTGTAAACATCATCATGTAGTGTATTTGAAAAAATTTTTCGTTCAGGCAGGTAGTAGGATAGGTTCTTAAAATGCTTGCTTTCTGCAACATTAAATGAAATGTTGCAAGCATAAAAATTTAGCAATTACTAAATCTATTTCCTTTTTTTCTGAATTACTCATCTTGTCAATGTAACTGCATATTGTACATCCAGATGAAGAGCTAAAGGATCGTTTTGCAGGGTGTATGGTGCAGGGTGCAGGGTGCAGCAATGGAATACATTAGCATGGGCCATTGAACTACATGTGGTGGTTTCTAGGTCCATCTGCTCCAATGGTTTGTCCTCCACCGGTTCCATACATTATGACAAGTACGTGAAGCATTAAGAGTGTGTATTTCAACTGAATCATACAATGATATCAATTAAAAAAAATCCAGTCAATTTTAATCTTCCAAACAACAGTAACCTCATCAACTCTCCACAGGCAGCTTCCCAATTGTCCTCATGAGGCTGGGTGGATCCCTTTCCAGACCTCCCTAACTTAGAAAAATTCCTAAGGAATTACCGGGAATCGAATTTGGGCC
This sequence comes from Metallyticus violacea, assembly GCA_030762175.1. NCBI lineage: Eukaryota > Metazoa > Arthropoda > Insecta > Mantodea > Metallyticidae > Metallyticus > Metallyticus violacea. The sequence goes on from CM060835.1 coordinate 115,608,913, forward strand.
TCCCAGCCAGCAGTCTGTCTGGCTGTCTTACCCTGCTGATTGAGGTGTTGAGATCGTGAGAAAGAACTAAGTGTGAAGATGAGAACAGTGAAATGATTGTGGGGCTGCAAAATGTGAAGTTTTTGTGTCTTTAAAACTCTTGTGCCCTCACTGTGACCACCCCTTTACAGTGCATCACATTTTAATTGAATGCCATCATCTGGTAGCTTTTAGACATGGCCTAGGTTTGCCCTCCTCTATTGAGGGCTTACTTGCGGATGCTAAGTCATGATCACCTCTAGTATTAATATTACTGTTAATAAAAATCATGTATCAGCTGATTTATCTGCATTCGTTGTTCTAAGTCATGATCACCTCTAGTATTAATCTGTTAATAAAGGTCGATCATGTATCAGCTGATTTAAGAAAAATAAGAAAATGATATAGTTAGCACATTGCTATTCTTAATGCCTTATTCTTTTGCCTCCCATACATTACCTATTCCAGTCCTTTATAAAATTTCCAACTCTTGAACAACCCATGATCCTTTCCCTCTGTTGGTTGAAGTAGGAAGTTGCTGAGTTCATTCATAGGAGGAAACTTGAAATTCATTAGGTTTTCTCTATTTTTTAATATGAAAATTTTTTCCCAAGTGGTAAACTCCAATGGGTTGTGAACATGTATGTGTATGCACTGGGCATATCATCTTTACATTCACTAAAATAGAGAGAAACAACAGAACGTTTCGAGTTACTTTGTGTATTTAAGATGATGTTCATATGTTTCAATAAAACAATCATTTGCATTTGTATTTTCACTTTCTATTTCTTGAAATTTATTCATGGATGAGTGCTGACAATTTATCTATAACTGAGAAACCAAACCTGAATGATATCCTAATACATTTTATATATATAAAGGCGACGTCAAGGACAGTTATTTTCATAATTTCTACATTCTAAATTTATATTTCTAAAAGTTTCTGTATTTATATTTATTGCTGACATTAATTCTTGTTTCTGAACAAGAGTATGTAGTGAAACTATTAACAAAAATCTGAAAAGCATGAGAAATTTAAGTGAAGGTGAATTATTTATTATAGTAAACGTGTAATGAATGTTTTACGTTTAATAAAAAGTTAACACCGGCGCGTAAAATTACTTTTGACTATATTTTCGAGAGAATATATTTTCGGGATATATGTGTTATAACTGATCATAATATTCCAGTTGTATAAACTCTGCAGGTACAAGCGACAAAGCAACCCAACATTCGTTCTAGGATTTCAGAAGAGGTGATTTCAGCAATAATTCAGTCATGCTATGATTGCGCATAATAAAACTCTAGTAACACACATTCTTCAAAATTTTGATTTACATAGAGCAATTCAAAGGAAAGTTACATAAAAGCTCAAAGTTGTATCCTGCAGTGTTGCGAGAGTGCAAACGGCAGAATTTAATCAGGCCAATTAGTTGAATATGACAAAATTGTTAAGTATTTTCAAATACTGAAATGACTGTTATTTCAGTTAAATAATTCAAGAGAACGTTTTTTTTATTGTACTATAAACTCATTTTTATAACAAGGTGCCCTTTTACAAATTAGTTATTCAATTTTTCTCAAAATCTACCCCACAGTATCTTCGACTGATCTGTCTGATGTAGAACAATAACATGCGAGTATTGGCTCTTGGATGCTTCTTCTACTGCAGATCCTTCAATGAGCTTTAATGCATTCTTTTGCTGTGTTTTTTTAGAATTACTTCACAGATGCAACATTTGGCACAGTTTTTATTTTTAACTTTCATATGAACAGAAAAAGTTCTATGTATAAATTGTGAATTTGCCTGCCACCTTGATTCATCATTTGAAATTTTGTCTTCAAAGAAAAAAATTACATTTAAGCTTGTAAAGCTCAGCTAAGGCATTGAGTCTATATGGCTATAGCAACATGTATTTATACCTCAGTTCTCAGAAGATTCTGGATTGCTCTCTTCATCTGACACTAAATTTATACTTGATTGTGCAAGCTTTAGGAAAAAAATCCCTTATTAAGAAGGTTCTGGTTTGTTTTGAAAATAGCTTTCCTGTTTCTAAAGAGGAAGAAATGCTTGGATCAGCATCTCAGTCAGTGCAATGTGACTATGACTTGGTGACTCAATTACTGTTATTAGTATGATGCATCAATGGACCTCTCATTACACTTTCTTACATTACAGTTCACACACAACACTACATATTACATAAGCTACTAGCAGAATATAGTATTTCAAGATTACCACCACATGCTAGCAGTAACTAGAATTATACATCAATAGGCACCAGTTCTTGAATGTAAAAAATGAACTATACAAATCTAAAAGTTGGAGGAGTTTATGTATTTTACATTATTTATGTTAATTATGCATTATTTACATGCATTTTACTGTAATAACCTTTTTTTTTAACCATAAAGGTCCAACCCTGACTATTGCAACTATATTCGTTACCTTAAAATTAGACACTAAAGCAACTGCCTTCCAGCTATGTAAAGCAAAATACACAACACATTGGCCCCCTGTATTCACAAATGTAAACTGATATTTTTATTTTTTCCCAAAGAACTACTCACAGCCATAAAAATTCAGTAAATAAGGAGCATGAAAAGCATGAATCATGCTTTGTATAGGCATGTTTTAGGCTATAGTCAATCCTATCTGACTATGATTCTAAATGAGTCAGACTTAGCTGCAACAGATTTGTACTTCAGTATTTTAAGCTATGACTATTCTAATACATATTTCTGATAATAAGTTTCTAATGGAAAATAAAAACTTTATTAATTTAATTCAACACTACTCAAAGTGAAAAAAAATATCTTGGATGCACACAGCATACTAGACTTTGGGGAAGAATTAAAAGAAAGGTATGAAAAACCAATTTCCTATATAATTTTAAAGTTTCAAAAATGTTATATCAGGTGATCGCTATGAGATGTTAGTAAATAAAACATTATATACAAAAGGTTATGTATCTCTGAGCAGCTTGTTGTAATATAAGAAATAAGGATTTAAGTTGAGAGTAAACATTTCAAACTAGCATGCATGATAGACAAGATGAAGATGATTCCATAACATTGTGCTCAATGTGTCATTTGGTATGCAAAATTTTTTAGAGTTACACAGACCAATCCTGGATATCAGTACACTGTTGGCATATTCCTTCACATCAAGACATTGTTAAATGGTACATCTGGCAAATGATATGACTGAGCCTCACACAGGTGGAAGGGGCATGATACAATCTCGGAGAAAGACATTAGGCAAACTATGATCAAGAGTTCACAGAAACCACTCTGTTGCTTGTCAGCTCAGTATGCTGCCACCTCTGACACTCCCTCAAGATGTTTCCATACTGCATTCAATGCAGTATGAAACATACATTGTATGCATGTATGCATTTCAATGAATGCAAACAATAATGCAGCTTAATTAAGAAGTTTGTCTCAACTTTGCTACCAAGATGTCAATGCAAGGGGAAACAGATGATTAATGGTTACATCCATGGTTGTTCACAGATGAAGCCACACTTCATGTGAGTCGCCAAGTCAACACAAATAACTGTATCATTTTGGAAATTGAGAATCTACACATCTCCTATGAACTGGAATGAGCTAACCCTAACGTGAATGTGTGGTGTATAGTAATCTGTGAGAAACTATAAGGCACACTCTATTTTTGAAGAGGAAACTTGCTTGTGATGTCAATTACCTAGATATGCTCCAGCAATTTGTACTCCAATTACAGCAAGATGGAATACTGAACACCATTATCTTTCAATAGATGGTACTCTATTACATTGGGCTCTCATAGTGAAGAATCATTAAAACCAGATATTTAACAATTATTGGTGTGGCCAGGTGAACCCATTTCATAGCCTGCAATTAGCCTATACTTAATGCCTAGATTTTTTAGTATGGAGTTACATCAAGTCACTGGTATATGCACAAAGGCCATAGAATGAAGTTAACCTACAAAGGAAGGTTACACAATCCTTTGAATAAATCACTGCAGAAATCCTAAGCATGGTGGCTCTGCATGGTACAATCTGTGCTGCATTTTCAATGCCAGCCATGTTTAGTGCTAATGTGCTGGGACACGAAACTTTTGACTCTCCCATACCTATATGTATCATTAATAGGCAATAAAGTTTAACAGTTTGTGTATATAATGCTTTACTTTTCTGACATCTGAAATAGGTCAATTTCAAATAGGTGTATTTAGCTGTACAAAAATTATACGAGGGCCATCCAGATATTAAGTCCCAATCGCGCCTGAAGATGGAACCACTTGTCGGATAGGAATGCACATGCGCAGGAGTGGAGATGAAGTAGTTGGGAATAATGCAGTAAAGTTTCAGCCTTGTGACGGCTGTGGTTACCGCGCTGTGCTAGGAGAAAATGGCTGCTCTGATATTGTCTCCCGCCAACTGCGAAGTTCGTGCAGTCATCCGAGGTTTGCTCGCTCAAAAGCAAAGTCCAGCAGAGATCCATCGCCAATTGTGTCAAGTGTATGGAAACGACATTATGGCAAGACGATGGTGCAGGCAGTTCACTGAAGGACGAACCAATATTCACGTCGACGACCGTAGTGGCCGACCGTCCCTGGTGACGGCAGAAGTGTTGGAAAGTGTGCGGCAAGCAATTGAGCAGAACCGGCGCTTCACAATTTCAGAACTCTCTTGTCAATTCCCCAGATGTCTCGCTCCCTTGTGCACGAAATTGTCTCCCGGAAGCTCGACACAATTGGCGATGGATCTCTGCTGGACTTTGCTTTTGAGCGTGCAAACCTCGGATGACTGCACGAACTTCGCAGTTGGCGGGAGACAATATCAGAGCACCCATTTTCTCCTAGCACAGCGCGGTAACCACGGCCGTCACAAGGCTGAAATTTTACTGCATTATTACCACATACTTCCTCTCTATTCCTGCGCATGCGCATTCCTATCCGACTAGCGGTGCCATCTCTAGGCGCGATTGGGACTTACTTTCTGGATGCCGTAATATTTTTTGCTTGGAATGCATGCTCTATTCTTTATAACGCTATCATTCTTACCTCCATTGCTTTGCATAGTAATTTGAGCTTGTGGTCTTCATAAGCTTTATCAGCATCAGAATTTGCAGCCAAAATCTTCTGCTTCTTGTTTGGTGGGCCAACTTCATCTTCTATGGGTTTTGACTTCCTTTCCCTCAACTCATCCACAACATCTTTGATGAACACATAAATATTCTGTGGATCCTTTAGTACACTACTGCTCTTACATGACAAGAAAGATATAAACTCTCTTGATGAAGTGTACTCAGGTTTTGAATTCCTATGATATTTTCGCATTTTTTCTATGATTTTCTCCATATCTGGATCTTGCACCTTATTACAAATTGCCACAAACTGAAACAGCCATTTACATATAATTTAAATTACAAGTAAATGTACAGATCCTTGGACATTTATGGATAATGAACTATCGCAATTTTCCAAATATTGTGTAAAAACTTATTAAAAGTATATTCATTGCAAAACATTTTTGATTCAGATGAAATTTATTTTTGTAATTATAATTTTTATTAATATTTTATCTGTTAATTACATGATAACAATGAACAACAAGTTTTTGTGTAAAATACATAATTTCATGCACTGAGTTCAAATATATCCTTAAATTTTAACATAATGACCATAATTCATTTAAGAACTTTCGAAAAATTAGACATTTTTTAAAAAATCTGTTGGAACTTACACAGTGAAGCTTGTTAAATGTAAATTATAATTAATCTGTCGTCTAACACACTCTTATGCTTCACTTACTTTTAAATACGGTGGGACCGGTTTCGAAGAGACATCCTCTCCATCTTCAACCAACTTAACACTGGTATGAGAAACTAACATCTATGAGGAGCTGTGACTCAGTCCTGGTGGTGTTGTTTCTTTATAAACTGGAAATTGGTATTACATTCTCCTATAATGTCGAACTTCACAAGATGATCCCTATGTTTATGATTGTAAATCTTCTCCCATGTGTCCAATTCTGTACATCCATGTGCTTTTTAAGTAACTTTATTTCTTTTTTTAGTCATGATTATCTTTCCTAAAATGGTGTGCCACTGCTGACCTGTCTATTTGTTTGTACTTAACATTCCTGAGATGTCCTTTGACAGTGTTCCTATGTTTCTTTTAGTTTTTCCAAAGTATATGTTATCACATTCTTTAGATGTTATTTTGTGGATGCCTGACTTTTTCTCCTGTGGAATGTTATTAAAACTGTTGTTCACTAAAGCATTTTTCAGAGTGTATCTGTTAACAGGTGCCAACTTAATGTTAATATCTTTATAATTTTTTTGGAATTTATTCATAGCTACTGGATGGTAGGTGAATTTTTTAAAAACCCGTCTCTCTTTTTCAGTCAATAGTGTGGTGGTAATCTTGATAAATTTCTTCTTTATGAATCAATTAAGTTTTATGTTACTAAATTTTTGTTAAAACCATTTATAATGGCAATCTCCTGTATCTTCTTAAATTCTTTTTTGTACTCCTCTTTATTGATTGGTAAATTCACCAGTCTATATGTTAAGCTGTTGAAAAGTGAGTGCTTGTGAGCTATGGGGTTGGACCCATTTGATTTTATATAGTTATCTGTGTGAGTATCCTATCTATAGATTCCAAATTCTAAATTTCCACAATTTTTATAAATTTTTATATTTTTAATTTTAGATATAATTATTTTATATAAATATAAATTATAGAAATTTATTTATATAAATATAAATATTTTATATAAGTATAGATCCATAAATTTTTATATTTTTAATTTTAGATATAATTAATTAATAAGAATCATGGAAATTTAGAATTTGAAATCTATAGATAGGATACTCACACAGATAGCTATATAAAATCAAATGGGTTCGACCCCATAGCTCACAAGCACTCACTTTTCAACAGCTTAGCATATAGAATTTACCAATCAGTAAAGAGGAGCACAAAAAAGAGTTTGAGAAGATACAGGAGATTGCCATTATAAATGGTTTTAACAAAAATTTAGTAAACAAAAAACTTAATAGATTCCTAAAGAAGATATTGGTCAAGAATACCACCACACTATTAACTGAAAAAGAGAGACCGGTTTTTAAAAAATTCACCTACCATCCAGTAGCTATGAATAAATTCCAAAAAATTTATAAAGACATTAACATTAAGTTGGCACCGGTTAACAGATACACTCTGAAAAATGCTTTAGTGAACAACATTCCACAGGAGAAAAAGTCAGGCATCTACAAAATAACATGTAAAGAATGTGATAACGTATACATTGGAAAAACTAAAAGAAACATAGGAACACTGTCAAAGGACATCTCAGGAATGTTAAGTACAAACAAATAGATAGGTCAGCAGTGGCACACCATTTTAGGAAAGATAATCATGACATAAAAAAAGAAATAAAGTTACTTAAAAAAGCACACGGACGTACAGAATTGGACACATGGGAGAAGATTTACATTCATAAACATAGGGATCATCTTGTGAAGTTCGACATCATAGGAGAATGTAATACCAATTTCCAGTTTATAAAGAAATAACACCACCAGGACGGAGTCACAGCTCTCCTCATAGATGTTAGTTTCTCATACCAGTGTCAAGCTGGTTGAAGAAGGAGAGGATGTCTCTTCGAAACCGGTCCCACCGTATTTAAAAGTAAGTGAAGCATAAGAGTGTGTTAGACGATAGACTAATTATAATTTACATAATGACCTAGTTTTTTTGTACCTATCCCTCTTTTTGAGAAACTTAAAGAAAATATTGCAAGTTAACATACTAAGCGTGGAAAAACAATGTATTGAACATTGTACAGTAGAAAGGCAGTATCAAAATAAGCATTTTGAGGATAGGAACAAGGAGACACAGGTTTTTACTGTGGTACATGCATCAACATTAAATCCATAATGTTAGAGTCTCACATTGTGAAATTTGTTTGTGGTATGCCAGATGTAGACAAAACAACTCTTGTACAAAATTAGTCACCGTCACTAGATATGTCTTATGTTCAATGCAGCATTTGCATTTTCAAGCCTACTGGATGGTACAGTAATACCAAACGCTCATCTTGAAATTGGTTGAAACTTATGGTTCCAAGATGACTGCATGTTTTTCACTTGCAGTTTGAAATCACCTAAACAGAACATTTGGCGAAAGATATATCGGCCGCAATGGACCAACATAAGGGCCTTCAAAGTACATTATTTAAATATAAACATGCAATATTTAGTTTTTCGTTGTGTACCAGTCTCATTAGTTAAGACATTATGGATGCATTTGTCTTGTGAGTTACATTACATTTCATTTCAGCTGCAAATGAAGATGTTTCATAATGTCACATTTCAATTATACAATGCTCTGTTATTATACTGCATATGTAACCCATGTTCCTAACCTCAAAACGCTTAGTTTGGTAGAGCCTTTCTATTCTACAATTTTCTGAACATTGTTTTTCCCCAATTCTATACAGTATTCATTATATTAAAATGTTCTGGCTTTTTTTAAATGAACATTTTAAACTACCAAGAAACATTTTCATCTCATCCTCCAGAATTTATTTGTTGCAGTCAGTTAAACTTTTGTCTTTTGCATTTTTGTAACTAACTAGGGTTTCTTTGGCACTAACCTTTTTTTTTAAGTAGTGTTTTACGCCCGTTTTTACTACTGAGGTACCACAGGCGATCTCTGCACTAACCTGCAAGCATATGACTAAGAGTCCACTCTTTTAATATGTTTTCTCCATTTCAGAAATGTCTTAATGAATTTTTTTCTGCATTTATCACTAATTACTCCAAAATTTGGGGCAAAAAGATCCAAATGCATTACAATCAATATTTTCATTTATTCATCAATTAATTAATCAATCATAGTTTTCTATTTCAATATTAATATCATTTAATATTAATGTAAATAAACAGTAATGGAGACTAACATTGCCTCTAGTGCCACATTATTTAATTTATTACGAGGGCATTTGGAAATGATTTAAAATAGCCTTTTATAAACCTCATTATTTAACATGGGATATTTATCCATCTTCCTCATAACTTCATAATGGCACCAGGAAACCACTGTTTGGAAGTTCTATGCCCCTACTTATGGACAGCTGCCTGAATTTCTTCATTGTGGATTTTATATATATAATATTCATTTTGAGTCCCTCGTGTTTTCAAATAAGGCATAATCAGACAGAGCAAGATCTGGTGAATATGGTGGGTATGGCACATCAATGAAACTCTGCAATGCAAACTTTGCAGTCATAGTGTTGCTGGTGTGGGGTATTTCATGTTGAAGGAACAATCCTGTTGACCACTTTCCCTTTCACCATTGCTGAATCCTGCATTTCATTGTGTAAGAGTTTCACATTACACCTGGCATATTGACAGTCCTCTATTGAGGAAGTCAGTGTAATAGCAGTGTGTCAGTCCTGGTGGTCTAGTGATAACCATATTTGCCTTGTAGACCCAAGATCGCATGTTCAATCCCGGCCAAGGTAATTTTTTCAAGCATAAAATTAGAGTATGGCTTTCTTCAAAAGGTAAGTAAGTAGATATGTGACAAGTAAAGGAACCTCTAGCCTGAAAAAAGAGGCCTCTGAACAAAATTTATGAACCTATTCAAATTCTGAGCTGGATGCTGATGACCTGAGATGTTAAAAAGCATCCGTAAATAAACTAAATGAACAAAAAATATTAGCTAGCAGTAACTTAAACTATCTGAAAAGATGGTGATCATCTGCTTGTCTGATTGAGCAGCATAAAATTTCTTGGACCTGGGAATCCCTGGATGTTTCCATTGCATGGATTTTTTTTTTTTGGGTAGTGTTTAATGCCCGTTTTTACTACTAAGGACCATGACGGTGAACATTGATGATACATGAGATGAAATGATAAATTGGGCACGATATTTTTTTAAGGAAGGAAGCGTTCCAGGTCTAAGTTTAGGGTACCTTCCCGGCATTTGCCAGTTGTGAGGACTGAGGAAAACCTGGAAAAAAGTCCAGTCAGGGAGGATGATCCTGTTGAGATTTGAACCCCAGACCGTGCCTTAATGACCTCAACCACCTGTGGCAGTCCATGGATTGGACTTTCTTCTCTCTACATTATATCTATATTGTGATACCATGATTTGTCACCAGCCACTAGCTTTTCCAAAAAATCCACATCTTTTTTACGCATTTCCAGTAATACAGAACAGACTTTAATGCTTTTGTTCTTGTGTGTCTGTGTCAAGTCCCAAGGAACCCAATGTATGCACCTATTTCACATTCAAATTGTTGTAATGGTGTGCAGTGTTGCGTGGCCTAGGCATGTCTAACATATCAGTTCACAAAGGATATGCACCTATCAACCATAATCAATCCAGACATAATCTCCATGTTCTTGGGAGACTATGATGTTAATGGATGACCAGTAATCACATTCTTTTCTGTAGATTCCCTGCTGCTAGCAAAAGGTTGAAACATTTAACACAGAATTTTTTTTAAAAATTTCTTATTTTTCGAAAGTTCTTAAATGAATTATGAAGGTTTTCAAACCACATAGGAACAGACTGGGAGACAACTGACTCATTTACCAAATAAGAAAATGGAAGATAAGATGTGTCTTAAACACGACTTCTGCCCAAATTCTGTTACAAAAATAGTAAATATAACTATAACAATAAAGAACAATTAACAGTTGAAAAGAAGAAAATCCATAAGGAAAAAGCTAAACATTACGCCAAATTAGGCGACATAGATTTGAAATTATATGACATCTACTTGAGAGTCACCAAAAAAGTTAGGTTATGTCATTTGGGGCAAATTAATAAGGAATGTACTGGAGCATATAAAAATCAGATTAAACAAAAAAGCAAATATTCAGAAAAAGAAATTTGGGAAATCAAAAAATTTGCAGAAAACTAATAAACCAACACAGAAACGGAATAACATGGTGAATTTTAATAAAGAGGAAGAGGAAAGAGGAATTATCTATAATCAATATGGGTTTTAAAACTTGTGTAAACTTCTCCAATAAGTATTGCACTTACGAAGCTGTTGACAATGGAGTGGCAATTTAACTTCAACTTATGTATTCACTTTTTTACACTTTACTCCATTCATTTACACAAAAGACGCGTTTCGGGAGAATCTCTCCCATCTTCAGTTGCTTACTGAACCGCCGTTACTCGAAACTATGGCTGGACAAACGGATGTTCCTGTGGTGGCCTCTGTTGGTTGAAGTAGGAAGTTACTGAGCTCGTCCACGGGAGGAAACTCAAAATTCATTAGGTTTTCTGTATTTTTTAATATGAAAATTTTTTCCCAAGTGGATAACTCCAATGGGCTGTGAAGATGTTTTAGCAGTTTTATTCCTGGTGTTATTTCATGGTTTTTGGTCCAAAAGTGAGCTGCTACTGCTGATTTATCCACCTGTTTAAACCGAATATTTCTAAAATTCTTTCCTCCGAATTTCCAAATTTCTTTTTGTTTTGCCTATGTAGCTCTGTTCACAATTTGCACATTTTATTTTGTAAATTCCTGATTTTTGGAAAATTTTGGAAAAAACCAGGAATTTATGAAATAAAATGTGCAGATCGTGAACAGAGCTACATAGGCAAAACAAAAAGAAATTTGGAAATTTGGAGAAATTCCAAAATTTTTCAAAAATCAGGAATTTACGAAATAAAATGTGCAGATTGTGAACAGAGCTACATAGGCAAAACAAAAAGAAATTTGGAAATTCAGAGGAAAGAACATTTTAGAAATATTCGGTTTAAACAGGTGGATAAATCAGCAGTAGCAGCTCACTTTTGGACCAAAAACCATGAAATAAAACCAGGAATAAAACTGCTAAAACATCTTCACAGCCCATTGGAGTTATCCACTTGGGAAAAAATTTTCATATTAAAAAATACAGAAAACCTAATGAATTTTGAGTTTCCTCCCGTGGACGAACTCAGTAACTTCCTACTTCAACCAACAGAGGCCACCACAGGAACATCCGTTTGTCCAGCCATAGTTTCGAGTAACAGCGGTTCAGTAAGCAACTGAAGATGGGAGAGATTCTCCCAAAACGCGTCTTACTTTTGTGTAAGCGAATGGAGTAAAGTGTAAAAAAGTGAATACATAAGTTGAAGTTCCCCAATAACATTGAAGATTACATAGTTAATCTGGAAATTGCCATGGAAGGTTTAACTAATAAAGAGAAAGAAAAGATTGGGATAAAATTAGAGAATGCGCTTAAAAGGATTAACAAAATAAAACCAAATAGAACTCAAAATTACAGAAACATTATCACATCACTTAAAGAAAAAGGAGTTATTTACACAAAGGCTGATAAAGAGAATAAAATAGTAATATTGGACAAAGATGATTACACTGACATTATGTTAAAATTGTTAAACAAAAAAGAATTTGCCCATGTCAAATTTGACCCATTGAAAGAATGCACAAAAACAGTGAATGAAGCTATACAGACTTGCACTATAATACCACACATAGAAAAATGTAGTTTAAAAAACATCCTAATATAGTCAGAATATATGGGTTACCTAAAATCCATAAACCTGGGATGAGAATGAGACCTATCATTAATAATATAAATACCCCTACATATTTTATATCAAAATGGCTTACAGACAGATTTACAGCTCTACCAAGTTTTCAAAGTAGAAGCATAAAATCTTGTTCCAGTTAATAGAAAAAATAAAAGATTTTTAAAGTTCTACCCTCTGATATTTTAGTGTCTTTTGATGTAGTATCTTTGTTCCTGAGTATTCCAACTGACAAGCTTTTGTCATTTTTGAACGATTGGTTAAAGGAGATAGGAATTAATGAAACTCACAGGAAAGAATACTCAACCTTACAACTTCAACATTCGTATTAACCAGTCCTATTTTAATTTTGCAGGAGAATTCTATGTACAGAAAACAGGACTCACAATGGGAAATCCTTTGTTCCCCTTTCTAACAGATTTATTCATGAGTACATTTGAAACTGACATAATTTCCTCCTTCCCACATTATTTTAAATGCTGGTACAGATACGTTGATTACAATTTTAGTATAGTGAAAAAAGAATTAGTTGAAGATGTTTTGAAGCTTTTAAATATTCAAGACAGTAATATATAATTCACACTGGAAACAGAAACAAAGGGAATGTTACCGTTTTTAGATATAAAAATTAATAAGAATCATGGAAATTTAGAATTTGGAATCTATAGATAGGATACTCACACAGATAACTATATAAAATCAAATGGGTTCAACCCCATAGCTCACAAGCACTCAATTTTCAACAGCTTAACATATAGACTGGTGAATTTACCAATCAGTAAAGAGGAATACAAAAAAGAATTTGAGAAGATACAGGAGATTGGCATTATAAATGGTTTTAACAAAAATTTAGATTATCACCACACTATTGACTGAAAAAGAGAGACAGGTTTATAAAAAATTCACCTACCATCCAGTAGCTATGAATAAATTCCAAAAAAATTATAAAGATATTAACATTAACAGATATTAACATGTTAACAGATACACTCTGAAAAATGCTTTAGTGGACAACACTTTTAATAACATTCCACCAGAGAAAAAGTCAGGCATTTATTAAATAACATGTAAAGTATGTGATTATACGTTGAAAAAACTAAAAGGAACATTGGGACATGGTTAAAGGGCATCTCAGGAACGTTAAGTACAAACAAATAGATAGGTCAGCAGTGGCACACCATTTCTGGAAAGATAATCATGACATAAAAAGAGAAATAAAGTTACTTAAAGAAGCACATGGACGTACAGAATTCGACACATGGGAGAAGATTTACATTCATAAACATAGGGATCGTTTTATGGATTTCTACATTACAGGAGAATGTAATACAACTTTCCAGTTTATAAAAAACACCACCAGGGCAGAGCCACAGGTCCTCATAGATGTTAGTTTCTCTTACCAGTCGTCAAGTTGGTTGAAGATGGAGAGGATGTCTCTTCGAAACTGGTCCCACCATATTTAAAAGTAAGTGAAGTATAAGAGTGTGTTAGACGACAGATTAGACAGAATTTACATATAACAAGCTTCACTGTATGAGTTCCAACAGAATCTTTTAAAAATTCCTTATTTTTCGAAAGTTCTTAAATGAATTATTTTGTATTCCCCCTTTATGGTCCTAATAGTGTTTCAATAATTTTCATAAGTATCTTTCATTTGTACTTGATGGCTAATGGGTACAGATGGTTATATGTTTCTGTTATTTTGCAGCACAGTTTTCAGGCTTTATTTGCATGCAGCTATGAATGGCCTCCATTCTCTTTTGTTAATGCTACCATGAGCATTTGTTAAACCAGAGTAACACAGAGAAACTTTCATTTCAAAGTATTTAATCAACTGCTCTTCTGGTTTTCAAAATAACTTTTTAATTTAAAATTGTGACTATTACAGTTTTTTGTTTCATTAGTGTTTAACATGCATTTTTATTGCTGAAGCATCACAGCAGTGAACAATAATGATATAAGTGATGAAATGATAAATTAGGAAATGTTTTTATTAAGGGAAGGAAGCATTTCAGGCTGAGGTTTAGGGTACCTCCCGAGCATTTGCCATTTTGGAGGATTGATTAAAACATGCAAAGAAACTTCAGTCAGGAAGGATAGTCCTGGAGGGAATCAAACCCCAGACCTCAGGAATATGCATCTTAATGACCTGTACCACACATGGTGGTCACCATCAGAAATGGTGCATACAACAGCCCTGTGAATTACATAACAATTACAAGTATAACTTAATAAACAGAATTGAAACAAAAATAATATACAATAAGGTTAAAAGTGAAGAAAATAAACAATTAGGATAAAAGGGGAAACCTTCTTATAATGCTGTAAGGAGTAGTAGTGATCGAACAAGCAACAATGAATCCATATATGCAATGTGGCAAAGAGAGACAATAACCTCATAACAAAAGGTCTTTAAAGCAATGAAAAATTACTTAAAACAAGTATGTGGTGAAACTGAAAAAAGAGACTGCCTACTTGGTCTTGGGTAGAGTTTGCAACCACTAATCCTGGGTTCAATTTCCAGTCAGGTCAAATTATCCAGGTAAGATTTTTTTCTCCTTACCTTGAGAAGGTAAATATCAAATAGCTATAAGGTGCCAGGACTCCAAGATCATATGAAATGTAATCAATTCATTTCACTTCATTCATTACTACAGACTTACACCTACAGAATTCACATTTAATCTAAAAATGTCGCAAGAAGACCAATGCAGTCAAAGTGGCAATATATAACACATTAAAAATAACTAGAAATTGTTAAAAGTAGAAGCAGCAGTGAAGAACAACAAGAACATGATCACTGAGGTTGGAAAAACAGTGAGTGAATTATATATAAACTAAAAAGCTTAAAATTTATTTTACCACTAACTTTAATTAATAGCTATAAACAATAAGTACTCTTAGCAACTTCTACCATTGCAGAAAATGCAAGGAAAATACTTAAAAATTCCTGGATCATCCTATATAAGGAAGTCATATAGAAACAACCTGTTACTAGCTGAAAGCCATGGTAAAGGCCAAGCGGAAAAAATAAATAATATGGTTCATAGAATTCACAAAGTAAGTGTTAATAGTGAAATCTGGTGTAAAAATTCATGAAGGATATTTTTTAATAATCATCAATGGATGCAATGATAAAGAAAATGATAAATTAGAAAATATAGCAGCAAATTTGGAAAGAGTGATAAATGATCTGGAAAACACTAATTTGATAATAATAATAAAACCTCTCTGTAAATATGATCAACATACAAACTCCTGGTTAAACCAAAAAACAATGATGATAAACTTTCACTCTATTGTGCAAGAAATGCCAGTGTGTGAAATTAATAAACACTTGATATTATTGTATGATTTAGTTGAACTACGCACTCTTGATGATTCACTTACTTGTCATAATATATACAATCGGTTTTGAGAACATTTCATTCTCATTATCAGCTAAGCTAAAAGTCAACTGTCGGATAATTCATTAAGCTATGGAAATGTGTATTCTGCTTTGGTGGCGGTGTGATAAACTTGTAATTTATGTTTTCATCCCCGGCAGTGTCAAAGTTCATTAGACTGTCTTTGTATTTGTAGATTTTCTGTCCAAAAATATGCTACTGCCGATTTCTCTATTTGCTTATACTTTATGTTCCTGAAATGTTCCTTTAGATGTGTGCCTATGTTTTTCTTTGTTTTTTCATTGCAGATTTTTTCATATTTTGTACAATTTATTTTGTAAATAGCTGCTTTTATCTCTTGTGGAATACTGTCATTAGCGTTGTATATCAGTAGGTTTTCAACATTAAATCCATTGACTGGTGCCAACCTGATATTAAAATCTTTAAGAATATTTTGAAATTTTTTTGTAGCCCCATGGATGATTTGTGAATATTTTAAAAATTAGCTTATCTTTACTTTCTTGTAAAAGTGTTGTGGTTTCTTTAATATATTTTTGTCTCTTGAATTTCTGTACATATCTGTATACTAGTACTTTTTTAAAACCATTTTTAACCACTGTTTCTTCTATTTGTTTGTATTCATTAAAATATTCTTCTTTGCTAATTTGTAGGTTAACCTCTTCATAAATAGATTTGAAACTAACATCAACTCATCTTTTTCATACATATTTAAGGGATGGTACAGATGTCAACAATATATTTGCCATAGTTAACGAAAAATCTCATTGAGGATACCTTAAAACTCCTGAATACACAAGATAGAAACATATCGTTTACATAAAAAAAGAAACAGATAACATGTTGCCATTCCTGGATATTAAAATAATGAAATGTCAAGGAAACCTGAAATTTGGAATATACAGAAAGAATACACTTGCAGACAATTACATCGAAGCTGACAGTTTTAACCCCACAATGCACAAACATGCAGTAATCAACAGTTTAACACATAGGATAGTTAACCTACAAATTAGCAAAGAAAAATATTTTAATAAATAGAAGAAACAGCGGTTAAAATGGTTTCAAAAAAGAACTAGTACACAAAAAGGTATAGAAATTCAAGAGACAAAAGTATATCAAAGAAACCAAAACACTTTCAGCAAGAAAAGATAAGTTAATTTTTAAAAAAATTCATATATCATCCATGGGCTACAAAAAATTTAAAAATATTCTTAAAGATTTTAATATCAGATTGGCACCAGTCAATGGATTTAATGTTAAAAACCTACTGATAGACAATGTTAATGACAGTAATCCACAAGAGAAAAAAACAGCTATTTACAAAATAAATTGTGAAAAAATCTATATTGAAAAAATAAAAGAGAAATCAGCAGTAGCATATCATTTTTGGACAGAAAATCACGATATAGTCAATAATGCAAAATTATTCAAATCAGTAAAAGGACCTACAGAATTAGCAACTTGGGAGAAAATCTACAAATACAAAGACAGTCTAATGAACTTCGACACTGCCAGGGATGAAAACATAAACTACAAGTTTATCACACTGCCACCAAAGCAGAATACACATTTCCATAGCTTAATGAATTATCTGACAGTTGATTTTTACCTTAGCTCATGATGAGAACGAAATGTTCTCGAAACCCTTGTATATATTATGACAAGTAACTAACTCATACAATAATATCAATTATATGATTGGCTTCACTGTGTAAGTTCCAACTAACATTTTAATTAATAAATGCTTACTCAAGACATGAATTTTATATGCAGAAGAGGGAAAAGGCTAATTTTGTTTTCAGGAGGGGGAGACTAATTTGAAAAGAAATAGGCAAAGCTGATTTCGCCTTCTACAAGGTGAAATCCCAAAAATTAAATAGTTATCCTCATACTAGGGAAATATTATACTTAACAGATTAGGAAAAACACTACCATCAACAATTAAAACTAATAAGCCTTCTTTAGCTATCAGAGAAATAGTACAATACAACCTCAACATTTTAAAAATGAATGAACTTAGGTAAGTTGAGTTTATATTGCCACTCCATTGTCAACAGCTTTGTAAGTACAATATTTATATACAAGACAAACAAGTCTAGAAGCAAAATTGAACACTCGTTGGTTAGGAAAAGTGGCGAATACAGACACGGACAATTTCACAACTTATTACGTAAATCTTAGCAATACAAAACGGGAGATTAAAACATATAAAATTACAAATCAGGAACAGACCATTGCTGCCAACATTAACTTCCTGAAATTATGTCTGAAAAGAAAAGTCACACCTACATTCGTGAGAAAAACCATTAAAATCAACAACAGCATACACCAGAAGGCAGCAGAAACAAAGGTAATTGAAACTGAAAAGAACTTACAGTATAAAAAACTATATGAAATAGACATAGGTATTTATGATCTGTATTTAAAACTAATGAAAAAACTAGGATTTCACGTATGGGAAAATTTACAACACCACCTACATCAAAATTTAAGTGTACAAATGATAAACAAAAACCAGAAATTAAAAAAGAAACTCCAGAACTTACAAAAACACCAAATAAAAACGGTTCCACCCTCATGCGCACACACAACAGATAAATAGGATAAATAGTTAATCTTTCGAGTGCCGCATTTTCCGAAAATGAAATCAATCTCCTATACAATGGCCTGAAAACTTGTATAGATTTCTCAGATAATATAGAAGATTACATAGCCGACATAAACATAGCCACTCAAAAACTAAACGAAAGGGAAAAATCGTTCGTCAAAAGTAAATGCAAAAAAGTTTTAGAGAACATAAAAAACCGAAAGAAATCAATAAACTACAGAACGGCATTAAAACAACTAAAAGAAAAACCAGTAATATACATAAAAGCAAATAAAGGTAATAAAATAGCCATTTTAGACGAAAATGAATACATAAATAGGGTTGAAATTATGTTAAAAGGAAATGACTATGAACCAATTGAAAAGAATTCACTCAATAAATGCAACAAAATGTTAAACAAAACATTAAATGAAGTCAAAACACTATCCACTATTGTAAAACAGAATATCATACAGAGTAATCCAGTACTACCCCAGGCTTTATGCACTACCTAAGTTACATAAAAATGATAACAGTATGAGACCAATAATAAATATCAATTCACCCACATACCAGGTAGCAAAAAAATTGATCCAAGTCTTCAATTCTTTTAAGAGATTCCAAAGTTTGAGAATTAAAAATTCAGTTGACCTAGTTAAAAAACTTGAAAATAGAATTACGGCTGGAGATATAATGGTTTCATTTGATGTAAAAGCCTTATTCCCAAACATACCTATAGAGAAACTTATGCTTATACTAGAGAAATGGTTAACATCAATAAATTTAAAAACAGAAGAAATAGAAGACTTATTAAAAGTTACTAATATTTGCATTAAATAAAATTACTTCAGCTTCAACAAAAAATATTACCAACAAGTTTCAGGCCTATGGGAAACCCTTTGTCACTTTTTCTAGCAGAATTATTCATGAGCTCATTTGAAAGCCTTCCCTTTAATTTTCAAGTCATGATATAGATATGTGGATGACATTTTTGTAATAATACCAAAGAAACACTCAATAGATGCCCTGAAACTTCTTAATTTGCAACATGAATCCATACAATTTACCATAGAAGAAGAAAGAAATGGGTGGCTACCATTTCTAGGTTTAAAAATTATAAGAAATGGAGATTGTCTTAATTTTGGAATTTACAGAAAAGAAACACACACAGAAAACCACATAAAAATGAGAGTTATAACCCCATTCCACATAAATATGCAATTTTTCACAGTTTGGCATACAGATTGATGAATATTCCACTCACAGAAGCAGAGTACAAAATAGAATACAAAATAAAGACAGCTATGATCAATTGTTTCAACATAGACACAGTGATAAAAATTATCAATAAATCTAAAAAAACAAAAAGGGATAACAGAAGTTTCCACACTGAAAAACACAAAAGAAGAATACAAATTTAAAAGTTTCACCTACCATCTAATTTACCACATAAAGTTCAAGAAAATCTTCAAAGAACATGAAATAATGTTAGCCCCAAAGAACAGATACAACATCAAGAACTTATTAGGTTGCACAGTAAAAGACTCCATACCACCAGAACAGAAATCAGGAATTTACGAAATAAAATGTGCAGATTGTGAACAGAGTTACATAGCCAAACCAAAAAGAAATTTGGAAATTTGAAGGAAAGAACATTTTAGGAATATTCGGTTTAAACAGGTGGGTAAATCAGCAGTAGCAGCTCACTTTTGGACCAAAAACCATGAAATAAAATCGGGAATAAAACTGCTGAAACATTTTCACAGCCCATTGGAGTTATGCACTTCGGAAAAAATTTTCATATTAAAAAATAGAGAAAACCTAATGAATTTTGAGTTTCCTCCTATGGGTGAGCTCAGCAACTTCCTACTTCAACCAACAGAGACCACCACAGGAAAATCGTTTGTCCAGCCATAGTTTCGAGTAACGGCGGTTCAGTGAGCAACTGAAGATGGGAGAAACGTGTCTTACTTTTGTGTAAGTGAATGGAGTTTAGTGTAAAAAATTAATACCTAAGTTGAGATTATACTGCCACTCCATTGTCAACAGCTTCGTAAGTACAATACTCATTTTTATTCCTTAAATGTTGTTGCTTCTATTTGTATTTAGTTTGTAATTCAATGTATTGGTTTATATTAACAAGTAGAACTGGATGGGTTTCAGCTGACTACACCTTGTATTATTAAAAAGAAGCTTAGGTTGTCATTGATTTGATTTTAAGGTGCAAAGTTTTGACCAAAAAGGAGAAAGAAAGGTTCTGAAAATTTAAAGAAGCTCAAAAAAGTTGATAAAATGCCTTTATTCATGTTTAAATTAGTTATATGAACATTCTTTATCCAACATTTTAACAAAAAACTTAATGGTAACCAAGATTTAGGAAGTAAATGAGGTATTTACTAGGTTTTATTCTATTTGTTACACTGGATTAAGCACATTTCTATGCTTTTGAGTGTAAATCACCTGCATTTTGACCTCAGGAGATCCTTATATTGAATTTTATTGAAAATGCTAAGCAAAATACAAACTATAAGGCGAAGACCTATCTGGCCCAGGCCATTTTAGGTGTACCTCCTCACGATTACAGATATTTTAATACAATAATAATTGTTTACTAACTCTTTATCTAAATTCTAAATGATTAAATAAAGTACAAAATTTCCACCTTTTTTAGCATCCAGCCCCAGTCCACTGTTCATCAGTATAGCCTACTGTGAGATCCTTATACACAGAGAAACTTCTCCAATATCTACCAAAACCAATGTAGCATATTTTGTAAATACGCAGAAAGGGAATTCAGTAGAAATTGTAAAGTCTTCCACAACTGAATGGTTCCCCAAAATGAGTTCTTTGGCATATCCTTCAAGGTTGTCTATCACAGTTGTCTACTGTTTCCATTGTCCCTCTTTCTCATATTTTATTCTTCTAAACTCTGAATCACATCAGGCAAACACTTGTAACCATGCACTGCAAAAAATTCCAACTCTAATCTTTTGTCAATGAGCAATTGTGGGCATGCTTGATGCTGTTGAATCAAAAGTACACACGAAGCTTTTGATTTTTTTGAAATTTTTGCATAAGAAAACTGCACATTTAATTCAAGTACTCCACCTAATTATGACAAGGAATTGTGGTAAGTGGAACCCAGTAACTTTTCAGTACAAAAGCTGACAATTTGGGGGCTTTATAATATGTTCTTCAGAGCAGCAATTAAATCATTTACCCTACTACTACTTTCACAAACATGATGTAGTCCGTGTGCAATACATATCATATGGTTGAGGTTGGGATGCATGACCTTAAGTTGTTGGAAAGTGTGCTTGATCAGTCACCACAAGCCTGATTTTTTTGTATTGTATGCCCTCTGGCCATAGCTTCATGCATGAATCATTGAATGAGTGTATTACTGTGAGGCATTTGTCTTCTCGAGTTGGTGCATCTCAAAGATCATGGGGTTTCACCCTTTTACCAAGTAATGGAAACACCAGCACATTCAATATATATTTTTGCAGTGCATTAGTAGTTTCATTTAACATAAATTCCTCTTCATGTTTGCTGACCAGATTTTTATCAAAAACATCATAAATTGGCATTATGTAATGTTTCCTCAGAGTGCTCTCATCTGATACTGATCTTTGCATGCACTTCTCGAGGAATAATTTGAATGTAGGATTATTAATCTTATGGTTTGGGATTCCTGACTGAACTAATGCCATAGTAAGATATGCAGAGAACTGATTTCATGACTTTATTTTCAGATCCTAAAGTGAAGGCACCTATGTTTGCTTAGGTTGCAACTTGTGGAGTTTAACATTCTTCACATGCTTGCCGTAGTGGCTATATTGGTTTATTCTGGCTCTTTGATGCTTCTCATCAATCACAATATTAACATTGCAGCAGCAAGTTGAATTCTTCTTTGCAAATTTTAAGAATATCTTAAAGAATATAAACAAATAAAAAGAACAGCAGTTAAAAATAATTATAACAAAGAAATAATACACAAAAAAGTACAGAAATTCAAGAGACAAAAACTTATTAAAGATACCATAACACTTTCAGCAATTTTTAAAAAATTCACATGAGCTACAAAAAAATTTCAGAATATTCTTAAAGATTTTAATATCGGTTAGCACCTGTAAACAGATTTAATGTTAAAAATATCCTAATTGATAATGTTAACGACAGTATTCCACAAGAGAAAAAAGCAGGTATTTATAAAATAAGCTGTGCAGAATGTTAAACAATTTACATTGGAAAAACAAAGAGAAACATAGGCACATGGTTAAAAGAACATTTCAGAAACATAAAATACAAGCAGTTGGAGAAATCAGCAGTGGCATCTCATTTCTAGATAGAACACCACGATATACTGAATAAAACAAAATTATTAAAATCAGTACAAGGACCTATAGAATTAGCAACATGAGAGAAAATCTACAAGTACAAAGACAGTTTAATGAACTGATGAAAACAAACTTCAAATTCATCACACCTCCACCAGAGCAGATTACACATCCCCACAGGGTAACAGTTTAATCCTCCAGTCGGCAATGGGCTGACGATGCGAATGAAGGGTTCGTGAAACAGGTCCTACATATTTTAACAAGTAAGTGTGCAAAAGAGTGTTAGTTCAACTTAATCACACAATGATCTTAATTAGACTGCAATACTGCAAACTGAAATACAAAGGTTAAGAAAAATTAATAATTCTGCTTCAGAACTATCTACATCTATATGATACATCTCATAAATATTACTGCAATAATTATGCAATCAATGATAATGCTTGGGTCAAATAAGTAAATTAAAAAGCATCACATATCTTATTAAAAATGTCATAAATCCAGAATTATTATTTCAACTTTGGGATGCTCATTAAAAAATGCTGCATAAATTTTAATTCATACCACAGCAGAAAATTTAAAGTGTGTAAAATTTATCATGCATAGCTCTTGTTAAAAAAAATCATGAAAGCAGCATTTTTGTTTCTTTTAGTTATTTGTTTCTTCTTTCTATATCTCTTCATATTAATGAGCTAGTAGTCATTACATGACTTATTTTATGATGCCATGAGTATTCTTCAATTCCGTTGTTCTGTTCAGTTTGATTCCATTCCATTAGATGGGAGTGGCACAGGACACTTTGCTTCGATTCGATTCAGTTCTACTAAATGGGAACAACCCTAGTCTGACTGCTGGAAGTAATGCTTTTAGCTATGATCCTTAAATGGAAAAGAATTGGAATATAGCAACACACTGGCCTATAGCAAAACTACTTGCCAATCAAACCTGCATCATGCATTTAATTTATTATATTTAAAAATATAGAATACAGTAGACAAAACTAATTAACTGTACGAAGTTCCTCACTTCCCATAGGGATAAATCACCCTTTCTACTCCTTCAATGAGACAATACTTCATGCTGAAGTAAAAACACCTAACCTTTTGGGAAAAAAAATGTCACTTAATTCACATTATTGTATGATTTTGTTCTTGAAACCAGTTCTATATATTATGACAAGTAAGTAAAGCATTAAGAGTGTGTAGTTCAACTAAATCATACAATAATATCAATTATATGATTGGTTTCACTGTGCAAGTTCCAATTTACGTTTTAAAAGTGTCACCTCTGTTACCTCTCTCTTTATTCATTGGTTCCTTCTATTTTTCTTTCTTTTCACCTGTACCCTAAGACTGAAGAAGCAGCAATTTTTATTGGACCAAGAAGCAATTATGACATGTGATATTCTAAAAAAAAGCTTGGGCTGTAACATTTTGTAAATGGTTCCAAAGAATGCAAAAATGTGTAATGTTAATACAGATTTTTTTTAAAGTGTGAGAATAGTTTTTTTCTTCTTTCTTCCCCTTCAGCTCCCAAAAATATATATATACTTTGCTGAAAAATGTTCAGCAAATTCTTTGTATTAAACTTTCAATCAATTGGTTATTTTGTATATCTACAAAAATCTGTATGATTTTTCTTTAAACTAAGTGTTATGTAAAATTAGTTACTTATTAATTGACTTCACTTATGAAAAATTCATATTGACAGAAAAATATAAATAAGAATACTCAGAATCATGCCTATAAGTAAGCTTCAAAATATAATGTTTTGGAAATTACCTCTTCAAAAGCTTGTACTGGATCAGTCAAGTCACTTTCATTTTTATCAGAATTTTGCTTTGTGCTTGATTCTGCCACTTCATCTGGAACCTGCAATGTTTATATATACATGTGATTTTACATTTATGAAATCACATTATAATAATCAATAAAAAAATTTAGTTAACTAAAAAGCATAAACTGCTGAATATTATCAAGAATACATGATATTTTGCTGTAAGAAAAAGCTGACATAAGTTCTTTGCAGTGACCATAGAACCAGAAAAGAAAAAAATCTAGGAAAGAAAAAAGTTCTTAATTTTCTACCACAAATGCAAAGCAATATTCTTTTAACTTGGCAGAAAGGAACTAAAAGCATGCAAGAATCAATTACAATTTAATAATACATATACTTCTATGAAGTCATAGCTACTTAGTTTTTCTCCATATTATATAAGCAGCATTTGATAAGGATGCTACCCCACCATTTTCAAACACACTGGGTATTTCTTCAATTCTTTGGCTATACAGTACTATTTTTAATACAATTCATTTGCAAATCTATGAGGATCACTATAAAAGTATTTTGAGAAACATCATATTGGGAGTTCTAACTGTTGCATCTTTTCAGAGTACTCTCCACCACACTCTATGTACTTTCTCATTCTCAAAAACTAGTTCTCAAAGCATTCTGCCACTCATTTTCCTCAAGGATGAAAAGTTCATTTTCATATGCAGTCACAGCCTCTTCAGGGCTACAAAATTGCTTTCCTTGCACATGAATTTTTACGTCTGGGAAGAGAAAATAATCGCATGGAGCCAGGTAGGGATTGTAGGAAGGATGGGTCATAAGTCTGACCTCTGTGGACTCTAGAAACTGGATGGTGAAGTTAGCCATGTGAGTGGAGGCATTTTGTGGATCCCTCTCAATCCTGTTCTTGGACAGGATTTTCATAGCTTGTCAAAAATTTTGGCAGGCAGACTGTAGTGTACTGAACAGTAACCGTTCTTTGCTCTTACAGAGGATTGTGGCCATATGGCCATTTTTTCTTCCCAACACTTTGGCCTCCTCTTTCACTTTAGTTGATGGATAGTAATCTAGAAATTTCCAAACTGCCAATTACTGGCTGTTGTTTGTAACTGGGTTAAATTGGTAAATCCATGTTTCGTCAACTGTGACGACAACAGAAACATGCCTTGAGCTCACTCCATTGAATCTTTGCAGCATTTCTTCATACAGTTTGACATGGGTGTGATTTTGTGCCTCTGTCAAATTGTGGGACACCCAATGGGAAAAAACCTTCCTGACATGCAGGATTTTTTACACTGCTAGCGATCCAATCTGGAAGGCTGCTTTGATGTCCTTAAATGTTTGCCATTGTTTTGCATACCATTTTTTCTACCACAACAATGTTTACCTCAATCACTGCTGTCATCTTGCAGTGAGAGACGTGGGTTCCTTTTAAATTTTGCAAACCAGCTGAAAAATGTTGCCTTAGATGGAGAAAGGTCCCCAAAAGCCTGTTGCAAGCGCCCATGGCTTTGGGATTCATTTAAGTCACTCCTGAAATCATAAAGAATCACACCACGAAAATGCTCTCTTTCCAGTTACATTATAACATGAAAATGCTCCTCTCCAGCTTCATTATAACTGGCTGCCTGTGCCATACACAGGAAGGTTTGTTTTTTATTCTGGAATGCAGGAGTGGAGAGGGTTGCTACTTGGTACCATTTTACTCATAAGGGATGGGGTTTCCACATGTTACATTCCTTTTAAGTGGGTGAACATTCACTTTCCCTCATATCAAAACTTTGATAGTGACCCTTGTAAGGTCTTTGGCCATCTATATATCAGAGAGCCTGCTGTCACAGCACTGCTTTGCAGATATGTTTCTCAGACATTTTCATAGCTATGGCTTCATCATTTTCAAATCATCCCACAGATTGCATAGAGAACTAAATAGAGTAAATCAAAGGTGCAAGATATGGGGCTTTAAGATACATAAAGGACAATTCACCCAAACTTAGTGATCTCTTTTCAAATGCACAGACTTGTATGTGACATTACACTTTCATGAAGAGAAGGCTTTTGGTCACGTCTTTGTGAAGACAAATGCAAAACCACTTCTTCAACTTTCAAAAGTTTTGGAGTTGACTGTTTTACCATTATTACTGAACAAAATAATCCCTTTGAAGTACCAGAAGAATGTGACTATTACTTTAGTTTTTTTTTTTTTTGAATGATTTTATTTATGGATGCTCTTTAACAGCTCAGGTCATCAGCGTCCCATTCAACTCAGGGCATGAAACGTCCAACAAATTTTGCTCAGAGGCCTCTCTTTCAGGAAAAACTATTACTTTAGTGACTGAGCATATTGCTTGGAAATTTTATCTTTTTACAAAAAGTTTTCTGATGCTACTCCATGGTTCATATGCCGGACGAGAAATTATCATCTTCAACCAAGTAAGCAACTCTGAAGAGATGATGGTACTCTCTATTTAGCACAAATCTTTGAACATTCTTATTGATGAACAATTATATTGACAATGCCAACAACACAAATATCCAGTTGAGCAAGTAGTTTGGTTGTAATTTGCTGATTCCCCAAATAAGAATGTTAGCATATTCTATTATTGCAGTGTAACTGCAGCATCCACCTCTGGAGTTTGGATGATAAGTGAAAATTACCTCATTCTTCTTCCAATGATGAAAGTCTTTTTGCCCAACAACTGACAGGACTTGCTATCTGTCAATACACATTTCTGAAAAAACTTTTGAATGCTGGTGATGGTCTAATTTTTTGGCAAAAATAGTTCAATTACTGCTCTTTGTTAATAACACAAAACATTTATTAGAGATCCCATTTTGCATCTCTGTCACCTAGTGGAAGAAACTATGAGATAATATGCAAAGACTGAAAGACACATATAAAATATACGTATATATCCAGGATGATGATGATGATGATGATGATGATAACAACAATATTTCATTCCCCATTTGATAATTACAATAGACTTAGTCAGAAGTAAAAAGGAGAAATAGGCTTAAAATCTATAGATGTAAGTAATAGCTATAGATTCAGATTCAGATTCAGATTTATTCACCATAAGAATTTGTACAAATTTTTGGTTTCGTCAATATAGTAGGAATATATACATGTATTAAATAGTGATAATACAACAAAATACTATATACTAGCACATTCAGATTAGTGCAGAGTGGCGGTTGCATTCTTGAATGAAGATCATCTTTCCATTTTGGCATCTTAGCTCCTGTGGACAGAAAACAGAGCAGCACAGTATCTCCACCAGAGTAGTATGTACATTAAATAATATTCTATTAAGCATTTGGCACTTACATTTTTATATCTGGGCTACTATATCTCCTTTAGGGCGTTTATTCATGTCATTACAGTATCTGCTAAATTCATCAATTGTATAGAACTGTTTTGTAAGTAAGGCTTTATTAATTTCAGTTTTAAATGATTTAATTGTTGCTAAGTCCCTTAGATAAGGAGGTAAGACATTATACAATTTTAAACAATTATATTTGAAGGATCTCTCATATAGTTTCGTGTTATGCTTATGTTGGTGGAGTTTAGTTTTATTTCGAGTATTATGTGAATGAATCTCAGTATTGATTACAAAATCATCTAAGTTAGTCCGGACATAGTTTAGAATTTCTTTTATATAAACACAGGGGACTGCTAATATTTTTAGATCCTTAAAATGTTTCCTGCAGCTTTCTTTTCTTGGGATACCAATCATGGTTCTTATCGCTCTCTTTTGAAGCTTGAAGATGAGATGACTATTTACAGAGTTTCCCCATAATATTACTCCATATAAAATATGCGAGTGGAAGTACGCAAAGTAACAGCTTTTGAGTACATCTAATGTTACTCTTGTCCTCAGTTGGCTGAGAACATAGCAAGCCTTGCTTAGTTTTGTAGCTAGTTTTTCAACATGGTTATCCCATGAGAGGTTTAAGTCAATCCATAACCCCAAAAATTTTGTTTCTGACTCATACTTTATAGTTTTTGACCCAAGCATGATTCCCGGAGTAGTTATGCTTTTGTTGTTTTTGTGCTGGAAATTAATTGCTACTGTTTTTGCTTCATTTATCAGAAGTTTGTTAGTTTTGAACCAGGTTAACATGGCTTTTATTACTGCTGTTATTTTTGCTTCCAGGTCAGTACTTTCTTTTCCGCTTATAAATATGCTTGTATCGTCTGCAAAAAGTGTTAGCTTTACTTCAGAAATATCTTTTAAGCAATGCGGTAAGTCATTTATGTACAATAAAAATAGAAGAGGACCTAAGATTGATCCCTGTGGTACTCCCTATGTTACATTTCTTTTGCTCGAGTGTGCTTTCCCAATTTTTTGGTTTCTCACATCATTGAATTCGATCTCAACCAGTTGTTCTCTACCTTCCAGATAGGTTTTAAACCAATTGTATGGAATACCCCTTACTCCATAGTTCCACAGTTTGTCCAACAGCAACTTGTGGTCCACCATGTCAAATGCTTTAGATAAATCTAGAAACACTCCCACCCCGATTTCACTTTTATCTAGCATGTCGTATATACTATCTACAAAGTTTATTATTGCCATATTAGTGGACTTGTTTGTTTGAAAGCCAAATTGGCATTTGGTGATAATATTAAATTTGTTCAGGAATTTGGTTAGTTGTCTGTACATTACTTTTTCAAGTATCTTTGAAAAAACTGAAATGAGAGCTATAGGTCTATAATTGTTTACTTCGTCAGTCTTTCCCTTCTTATAGATTGGTATAATTTTAGATATCTTTAGTTGTTTTGGAAATTCTCCGCTTCTCAGAGATTCATTAACAATATAACATAGTGGCTTGATGATGAACCTGCCACATTTTTTAATAATAAAATTTGAGCTCTCATCTAAAGCGCATGATTTTTTGTTTTTTAGCTGTTTTATTATGTCTAACAATTCGCTTTCAGTAACAGGACTGAGGTATAGAGATTTTTCATTAATTATTTTAAAACTTGTACTGTGTGATATTGACAAATTATTAGGGTGTTGTACATTTTTAGTAATATTTGTGAAGTATTCGTTGAATGAATTTGCCACTTGCTTGGGCTGTGTTACATTTTTCCCTCCTTGCTTGAGACTGATGTTCTTTAGGGTGAGATTCTTTTTGTTTGTTTCTCTTTTTATCACTTCCCATATTGCTTTTGGTTTGTTTTCAGAGTTTATAATCTTTCTGTTATTAAACATTTTTTTTGCTGCTATAATTACTTGTCTATATATTTTTTTATATTTCTTATAATATAATTGCAATTCCTCTGATGCCTTTCTACTTTTTAGTAGATTACCCAGCAGTCTTAGTTTACTTTGCGAGGTTCTTATTCCCTTAGTTATCCATTTTGGGGTTTTATCATTTACTTTTACTTTAACAATCGGGAATGCAGCATCATAATAGTATCTAAATGTATTTATAAAGGAAGTATACGCTGCATTTAGTGTTGATTCCTGATAGGTTCCCTCCCATTCTTCATTTTCAAGCATATGGCAAAAGTATTTTACATTTTCCTGTTTTTGTAAACGGGTTTCTTTAAATACACTGCACTTGTTTTCTTTTGCATCTTGGTAGTGCCAGTTAATTGCAATTGTCTGTGCATAATGGTCAGAGAGATGGGTTTCTAATATATTTACTTTATTATAGGTGATATCTTTAGTGATTGCAATTTGATCTAGGGCACTTTTTGTTGCTTTGGTGACTCTGGTTGGTACATCTATCAATGGTTTCAGTCCATAGCAATTCAGTGTAGTTATGAGTTTTAGTTTTTCACTGTTATTTTTCAGAAAGTCTATATTTAAGTCCCCGAGTAGGATCACGTTTTTGTTTAATTTATGAAAGTGGTGTAAGATGACCTCAAGCCTATCCAGAAGAATGCTTAGTTCACTTTTAGGGTTCCTATAAATGCAAATAATAATAAGTTTGTTTTCCACCTCTATTATGCTAGCTTCGAAATGTTCTTCTATGTTTTGGGGTTCAAAGATTATGACTGGTTTTGCTTTGATTCCATTTCTTATCATGATTAGGGATCCTCCATTTTTTCTTTTGTTTCTGCAATAACCATGTGTAACGCTAAATTTTTCAAATTTAAATTCAGACAGTTCATTGCTGTTCAGCCAGTGCTCAGTTAAACATAGGACATCTACGTATTTTAAATCACTCTCAAGCAGCAGTTCTATATCAAGCAGCTTGTTTCTAACGCTCTGGATATTCTGGTGAAATATGTTTAATAAGTTATTGTTTTGGCTTTGGAAATAGCTATTATTACAATTATCTTTATTCACTGAAGAGGAGATTTCAAGGTTACTGCTATACAGCTATTTATGGTAAGGCTAGGTACCTCATTAATTGAAGAATTTTTACTTTTACCTGAACCGCTGGTTACTGCTCTGCGTTTTTTCGGTCTAGATGGTTGATGACTCTGCCCAGAAGACTGCTGAACTTTGCTGAACCTGTTCGATTGAAGTGGAGTCCATCTCTTCCCAGGTCCTCTTCTCCAAGCCACGCATTACCGTCGATGAAGATGCATCCATTTTGTTGACAAATCCAGTCCAGCGTAGTGTTCACTGCGTCAATATATCTTAAATCTTCATCCCTTCGTCGTAGTATACCACTCACGCATAATGTAGCTTGAGGGTACAGCTCTTTTGCAGTGTGAACGAGGTGCTTCATATCCTTCATTATGTCATCTGGAGAGGTAGATCCATGCAGATTGTTGGTCCCGGCGTGAAATATTATTATGTCGGGGTCATCCTTGTTGTCGTACAATCTTCTTTCTATATGCTTCTATAAGTAATAGCTTATGTATAGTAATACATTATAATCTTTTTAAATACATATTACTCTTATTTTTTACTTCAAATTCTTGTATGCTGTAGAAACGATATTTAATTAACCATTCATTTTATATACTTTATCTTTGAATAACTTAATATTTACAACACATTTCATAGCACTAAATAGCACTAGACCATACCTAAAAATGGTTTCACATTGTCACAGGGAATATTCATATTTTAAACGAAAATGATATTTTGTGATTTGCTTGCATTTATAAAAAAAATACTGCTTCTAAACCAAAGCTGAGCTTGTAAAAATTGAGTTACTATGTACACTACATTGCCGCAAGTTGAAACTTACAGATTT
The DNA here is from genome assembly GCA_030762175.1 of Metallyticus violacea. Taxonomy (NCBI): domain Eukaryota; kingdom Metazoa; phylum Arthropoda; class Insecta; order Mantodea; family Metallyticidae; genus Metallyticus; species Metallyticus violacea. The sequence continues at coordinate 115,640,791 of CM060835.1, forward strand.
TTCCAATTTTCTTGCTAATGTTGGAAGTTCATAAGAGCTGAAAGTACTACCTTATGCAACTATCTTCTGCCTGCCCATAAATTATAACCTACAAATGAATATTTGATGGTAATATAATCCTTCCAAAGATATCACTGGCCTTTATCTCTTATGAATTACATATTTTTGCAAATATTCCATGCAAAGATGTGGTTCACTTCCTCCCCAATGTTTCATTATATGCTATAGGCCTTACCAGATGATGGATGGAAGAAATGAAATAAAATGATCTCTAGTGTTTCATCTTTTCAGGTGAGAAAAAATTACAAAAAATCCAGGCCACAAGTCCCAAGCAAAGGTTTGTCAATTGACAAACAGACCAATTGACTTTGAAATAAGTTTCAAAAGTTTCCATCCTAACCAAGTTGTAGCGCAATAACCTTATCTTGCTTGTTATTACTCAACAATATGCTAAGCTCATGCCTGTCAGTGTCTTCAAGAGAGCCATACGAGTAATACAAAAATTAAAAACTGCTTAAATGAACAATATGGTTAAGCTTTTCCTTTCAGCAGTAAAAGGATGGCTAAATAGTTTCAATTAGAGCAAGAAAGCATTAATGATGAATCACAAGAGGGCTGACCAGTAGTATTCTGATACTGAAATCCACAGCTCTCAGTGAAGAGGAGGATGGAAACTCTGGAATCACCTGTGTCAGGGGTTGAAACTATGGTCCTCTACCATGATTTAGTTTAAAAAATATAGTCCATGGAGTAACTAAACCTGGTAAGATGTCATTAAGAACAGCAAGGATTGTCCTATCCAGGAGAAAGAACATGGCCACAATTTTCTGGGACTGAGAGCAGATTTGTTAGTAGATTCCAAAGAGAGAAAAACCAGTATCAATGCTGGGTACTACTGCACCCCTCCATACAAACTGCAAGCAGCAATTAAAAAAAAGAGATGTGATATGCTCAGCTATCATATTTGCCTTCTGCAACACATTGTACCAGTTAGTGCTCATTGCCCAGATAGCAAATGATGCTATTCAGCAAATTGGGTCATACACACCAGCCCAGATCTAGTCCCAGCAATTATCATCTTTCCTCAAAATTTAAGAAAGACCTACAAAGAAGAAAATTTAATCACAATGAGATGAATCCATTTTAGAAAAGTTAGAAAAAATTTCAGGTGAAAATTCAGACTATTTTTTCATGGACAAAGAATGCTAATTCTCAAAGATGTATAAAGGTAGTGTCAAAATAAATGAAGACTGTGTTGGAAAGTGACATGATTGATGTATTTTTCTTATCCCTACAAGCTACGCCAGAATTATGGAATGCTGAATCATCTAATCGTTCAACTCAAAAAAAACATTATTTTAAATACTTATAAATCATTTTTATAATAGAATCTCATAAACAAACATCAGATGCTTAGGGAAATACCTATTTTATACTATCAATATATTCAAAGGCCAAGAATATTGTGCATAAATCATAACATCTGAGGAATCTGGTGAAGTTTACATATGTTTGTTTGCTTTTTTATTAATATTTTTGCAATCTTTATAAAAAGCTTAATACAAAAGGGAGTTTTCTTTGTAGCAATAGGTATGTTTGTATTTTTGGAAATATTATGGCTGTATATTATCAAATTTATGCAATGACTCTTTCCTTTCAAATGGATTTTTCTAATATGTAGTCTTAAGAACAAATCAAAGGCTTTGCAGAAGCAAAAACATGATTGTAGCAGTTATGACTAAATGACTGTTACCACAAAGCATTTACAGACTTAGGACCTAATAAAGGAGGAAAATGTCTCCATAGTATTTCCAACATACATGCGATACTCATTTTAAATACTGCTAACTCCTTTAGTAAAAATCCTTCATTTTGTCCACTCTAATTGTATCCCCCCTCTCTCTCTTTCTTCTTTCGACATCATTCTACTCTTATTACTGTAATTGAATGCAGATTTTGCCTTAATGTAGTAAATAAAAAATAATTAACAATTATTAATAGCTTTATCTAAGGAGTTTCTATAATTAGCTGCCGTCTATAATCACAACTCTCCTTGATTTGCCAGTTCTTAATAAAAGCAATATTGCTTTGTGTCCTTATTGAGTTTTGTTGGCAATTTATAATTCAAGTAAAGTTTCCAATTCGCACTTCAATTTAATAAAGCTTCTCTATTTCATCAATGATAAGATTTTTCTTGCTTCGCCACAGATGATAAGTCTTATTATGCCATTTTTGTAACAAAGTAGTATGTTTGAAATTAAACATTATAGCTATTTTCTATACATATTTCTGCAAATTTATTGAGAGATAAAGCTATATGGACTAGTTTTTAATGAACTTTTTTATAAGTTTTAAATTAACAAGTATCAGCTATAAGCATTGTGTTATTTGGCAATTTCAGTTCCTTCCTAGATACCTGCATTAAAGAATACATTATCCAGTATAAAAATGGCCATTCATTAAGCTAATCTCAAAGAACAGAAGAACTGCTGATATTTGTTGATTCAACCATCTACTTTGGGCAAATGGAACCCGTTTTACTGTTTGTGTCATGATACATTACCAAGCGCCAATATTCCTCAGAACACTATTAAAAATCCTGCCTTAGAAAAGTTTTGCAAAGAGATCATGGCAATATAATCAATTCTAGGGAAATTCTAAGAAGTACCACTGCAGAGATGCTTATTTATAATTGCATGACTAAAACCCCAATATCCTAATGGCACTCAAGACAATGAAATATTTTATACATTCTGAGTTCTATAGTGAGTGTGCCAATTTTTGAAACCCTTCTTTCCTAACCAAATCCATTTAATCTATATTGTTTATATTCTGCATTATGTGTTAAAATTAATGTCTCCTTCTGTAAATAGAGGTATTGCAACGATCTAGAAATACTTCTTAAACCCTCCTCAAAAGCTTCTGCTACCTGTCAGAAATCAGTATATTTATTACACTTGCCAAGGCAATAACAATTCATTGAAGAAATTGGTTGAGAGCAACAATTTTTATTAAAAAAAATAAAAGAAATCGCAGAAAGTAATAATGGCTTTTCTAACCATGAGGCACATCTGCAACAATGATATTTTCAACAAATTACAGATATTTAACCATTATATTTTTCTTTGGCAAAGAAAGAGGAAAATACATGTTACCAGATTAAGATCGCAATAATAATCTGGTTTATTGAAGGTGTTGTGACAATAACTCGTAAGTGTTAAAATCACATTTTTACAGAGGAGAAATATAACAGTTTCCCATGCTAATTAAAGCAGAAGTTTGATTCAATTCATTGTTATGGCTTAGTGCTCTATTTTTAAGAAATGCAGATATCTACCATGGATTTAATGATGCTTTCCCTCGGGGTGCAGGATTTTTTCTGAGTGAACCTCCACTCATTTGCCATACCATGGGAGGAGGGGGTAACAGACTTGCTTTCTTACTTTTTTATCTTGCTGACTGTTGCAGTCATAGCATTAGCTGTACCTGGGTGTGTATAATGTTGTTCATTTCTTAATTACACAATACATAAATTGTATTATGCCTTGTGTGTTTACAATGGCACAGTATGTATTTATGTACATTTTATGTGTTAACTTAGTGGCTGAAATTATTATTCTGGGGTAAATTAAAAAATGCCACATACAAGATGAACCCACACACCATAATAGAACTCAGATAGTATTCATCAGGAAATTGTCTGGATTTCTTAAAATGAAATACAGCAAGTGATGAATAATTTCCTAAAAAGATGCCAAAAATATATGGAAATGAAGGCGGACAGTTTCAACACTTTATTTCATAATTTGGTAAGATGAGCTTCTTAAATTAGTTTGTGTATCGTTGTATGGTTGGTTTCTTTTATTGTTTTACCCTTCCACTAATTGCCAAGACCAGGCTGATTGGCTAAATGGTTAATGAGCAGTGCGCTCAACCAAAAGCAAAACACTCTGGGGGAGGGGGGGATAAAATCATTGCAATGAAGACGGCATAACCAATGGTTTCAACATAAGACTCAGTAACAAAAATCATCAATAAAGCTAAAAGACAAAAATTGATAAAGGAAGTTTCCACAATTAAGAACACCGAAGAAAGATATAAATTCAAAAGTTTCACATACCACCCAACTTACCACAACAAATTTAGGAAGATATTCAAAGAACATGGAATAATGTTAGCCCCAAAGAACAAATACAATATAAAAAATGTAGTACATTGCATAATGAAAGATACCATCCCTATATTCTCAGGAATATATGAGATTAAATGTGCAGATTGTGAGCAGAGCTGCATTGAGAAAATGAAAAGAAATTTATAAATTCAAAGAACTTTAGGAACATTAGATTGAAACAGATAAGACAAATCAGCACTAGCAGCTCATTTTTGGAACAAAAATCTTGAGATAAAACCAGAAATTAAATTATTGAAACAACTTCACAACCCAATAGAACTATCCACTTGGGAGAGAATTTTCATTTTAAAAAATAAGAACTTAATGAATTTTGATTTTCTGCTGTCTGATGAACTCAGCAAGTTTCTACTAGAACCACCAGATACCACCACAGGAACGAATGGGTATCCATCCACTGTTTCGAACAACGGCATTCAGTCAACAGCAGTCGATGATGGGAGGGACTGCTCCCAAAACTAGTCCTAAGTTTTAAAAAGTAAGTGGAGTCAGTGTTAATAAATTGAACACATTAATGTAGGGTATATTATTACTCCATTGTCTACAGCTTCGTAAATACAATTTTACTTAACTTACTATCTTTGTTGATTTCAAAAACACTTTGACAAAGTATGGAGAGAGAAGTTTATTTTTAAGATGAATAATATTGGGATAAGAGGAAACATGTTCAGATGATTCCATAGATCTATTATCACAAAGGTACATAGCTGTAAAATGGAATAATGTCCTCTCTAAATGGCATATGATTAAAGAGGGCCTTCCTCAAAGGTGCTGTCTCCAGTCCAATTCTATTTAATATTATCATAGATGACATCAACAGATTATTAGTTGACTTCCCAAAGGCAAATATGAGTTTGTTTGCAGATGATGTTGCCATATGGATTAGCCATAAGCAGAATAAACAACATTACAAAAAAACTAGAAATTGAAATGCAGAAAATTATCAATAGCAGAAAACATGGGCATCCACCAACAATATGGAAATAAACCAAAAAGACAATTTTCCAGCTTTTCAATCTTCAACACACTATAAATGATTTACAACTTAAAATAAATAATGAACTACTATAAGAGAAACAATAAACTAAATATAATGGTATAACATTTGACAAAAAATTTCCTTCTCTGAACAGATCAACAATATAGCTAAAAAAAAAAAATGCATAAGAAGAACATATTAAGAAGACTAGCGTGCCTCTAATGGGGAGGATTTATAGGTCTACTTAATGACACGTATAAAAGATACATAAAGCCCAATCTGCTCTATTGAAGTAAGATAATGTCCATAATAAACAACCAACTTAAAACTAAACTGGATACAATACAATCTTAGATCCTTCAGAATAATAACAGGAGCTGTAAAAACAACACCAATTGCTGCAATGCAGAGAACAACTAACAATATGCCAATTAAAATAGAGCTAGATATTAAAACTGCAATAATGGGACAGAAATTAGAAAGTAATCAGCACAGGAATAAATGGTTTCAAATTCCGGATAGCACACAATGATTAAAAACACAATATACTTCAAAAATTACACACAGAAGATTTAGATAAAATTGTAAAAATAAGCTCTAAATTTATCATTATACCAAATGGTCATTTACAATATATAGATATAAGCAATGAAACTAAATCTGGATACAATGGTCTTCAAGAGGAATGACCTTCCTGAAGTATGAAGATTGACAGCACTTAGTATCTAACTGCTACTAAGTGCTAGAGAGTATATATATACAGTGTACAGTATACATGGATGGATCTCATGAAAATGGAGAAGCAGGTTTTGGAATATATTGTGAAGAATTCTCTCGATATACACCTTTGGGACAGTATGCTAACAATTTTGATAGCAAACTAATGACCATTACAGCAGTTTAGAAAATCTACTCTATAGACCCAACATAAATAAAAGAATTGCTATCTTAAGAGATTTTTAAGCAGCACTACAAAGTATAATGAATTACAGTTACCTACAACATTTACTATAAATGAAATAAAAAAACTACATCATACAATCCAGATCGGAAATACAGTAATAGTTTTACAATGGATTCCGAGCCATGTGGATTTGAAGAGGAATGAGACACTGAGGAATGCTGATATTTCAGCACAAAAAGGAGTTACCATAAAATTAAAACCACCCTTTGAACTAGAACTTTCCTTAAAATTGAAACTCATAAAAAGATTAATAACTTAAAAAGAACAACAAAATATCCAACAAAAACTTAAAGGAAAACCATATGAACATCTAAATTCTTTCAAACATCCTTTATTGAAACCAAGAAAAATTGGAGTTGCCCAATTCCATTTAATTCTTGGGCATGGTTACCTGTCAGAATCTCTTCAGAATGAAATTAGTCAAGGACAGTCACTGACCACTGTGTAAGGATGTGAATACTATCTTAAACAAAGAACATATACTGAAATGCAGGCAACAAACTTAATAGCAACAAACAAATAAAAAATAATTTGGAAGCTCTTTATTGGGAAACTAGGGAAAAAATATCAGCATTCTCAATGGCCACTTGCAACCAACCACATTTTGACAGTTTTCAATTGATGTCAAATCATAATTACTTGTTGTTTAAGGTTGCAATTTATAATGTACATAAACTATACATTTTTACTTATACTAAATATGTTTAAAATGTACTTGCTTCATATATGTAACATTGATGATGCTGTGAATTCAATTGGAACTTTTACAGCAGATAAATGAAATGAAATCATTATTTCTTAAAATTGATGTAAGAATAATACCCGTAACTTTTACAATTGTTGTGTAAAACCTCACTTCTTTCTCTTTTTTTATGTTTTATATTACAGTATATATTATAATTGCAATTAAAGCCCCTTGTTTTATATATATACATTATATAAAAAATTCCTTTTCCTTTTGTATTCTACTGTTTACTATTATGAACTGTTATTATGGTATTATATACATTATATCTTAATTTACTTAACGTTATCAATTTGGGATCTTTAGAGGATCCGATTATGTATAGTACTGTAGGAGGTAAATAATTTTGTTGTAATGTTAATTTAAAAATAATTTGATGTGCCTATTATCACAGCTTATGATACAAAGGACAAATTGAAAAGAAAGGGAAAAATGCAATCAACAACATATAATTTCATGTTAAAATAAATAATTTATATCTATTTTAGTTTAAAAAGTATAATTAAAAAAAAAGTACATAATGATTGCATATACAATATGATGTTATTCCCTCATTGATTTTGTGCTTATAAAATACCATAGTATCCATTTTTATTTCTCATTCTTGAAATTGTTACAGCACTCCACTTTTTTGCATTGAAAGGTTATTTTAGTGCCTTATCATCCTTGAAGGGTGATTTTTAGTGCCTTATCATACATGTTTAGTAACAGTAGTTCTCTTTATACAACTTTCCAAAGATTTTCTCTGTATTAAGAGGTCAAAAACTAAGGAAACTGTTGATTTGTGCTGTAGTTACCTATATCCAAAAAAAAATACTTATTTTGCTACAGTGACTGGATTGCTTACAGCATAAATATTGTGTCCCTATTCCGTTATGCAATTGGAATTTGTATATATTAGTGAAAATTGGTTGACCTTCAGAGGATGCACAATTTTCAGTAAGACTGGAATTAAAAGTTTAGCCAATGCAGGCAATTGAGATTGCTCAGTTGTGTTTATCATGCCAACTATTTAATTGCATTTCTGTATGAAGTGGTGTTAGACTTCCTACTGTGTATTTGTATATTGGGAATATGCCGAGAGTGAGATATATGCATGAACAAAGAATATTTATTTCTAATGATCATTATGTGCAAAAGATATTGTACAAGTACTGTGGGACAGAATTTTAGGCTAAATTTTCATGAGGAAATTTCCATCCAGACTGGTGAACACAATTCAAACTTAAAGCATTTTCATTGACAAGAAGTCAGGACCATGTTTTAACAGCTTGATGAATTGATTAGAAACTTCTCCTTGAAAGTCTTTTTAACATGATTAGCCCAGTAAGTTAGTCTATCTGTCAGAAGTGTATATAAAGCCACTTCAGCTGCTGCATCTTCATCCATATAAAATTACTGCTGTAGTTTAAATAAAGTCATTAGACTATGAAAAAGAGTGAAGTTTTGTAACTGGTTTATCTCAAAACAATAGACACTGGAGTAGTGTCAATTCAAGTAATTGAATTTCCACTTTATGACCAAAAGTTGGGCATATGATGTGCTATTAGTGTAACTGCATTATTAGTACCATAGTTTATAAAGTAATCTTAATGCTAACTGGTACATAAATAAGATACTGAATGTTTTTTTTTTACTAATTTGGCATCCTCAGAAGAAGATTACGGGTCTCTTTATGCAAGACAATGCAAGTTCAAATTTAGCTAGAGAAACTCCTAACAATTCATAATATATGTGGTAAAAAATTGGGAAGCTAGAATTATTAGTTGAGTATGTGGCACCTTAGATCCGCAGATTTAAATCAGTGTAATTTCTATTTATGGAGAAAACTCCAAAACAATGCATACATGATCTGAAGGCACTAAAATAAAATATCAGGAGGCAGTTTACAATATTAAGGGAGATGAATTGTAGCTAGTGTCTCAAAATCTTTTTAAAAGGTTTAAGGCAGGTCTCAGTGAAGGGCAGGCACTTTGAGCATATACTATGGTGTTGGGTAAAATATTTACTACTATTTACTACTAATAAATAACAAAAGAAATAAAAAATGCTCTCTAAGAGATCCAACTGTGCAATATGATTTCCCTCAGCAGATAGTGAAGTTGTTATGCAATAATACCCCAAAGGCAAAATCAATTTCTAATTGCCTAAGAATGAGATGTCAACTACAAAGAACTATAATTTTGTTCACTTCTAATGGTGAAAATTTCAGAACTACATATACTTAATAATATAATATAATATTCAGTAAATTTATACTGGATTAATACCTTGCGTAATATGTCTTTAGATGTGCTTGTTGAATGGGTTGCATTAATTTCCTTTTCTCCATAACTTCTACTTGTACATTGTTTTTCAGTCTGCATTGACACCTGTAATATTTAGAGAGAAAGAAATAAGTACATTAAACCAATGGAAAAATCCTATAAAAACTTCATTCACTTTACTATTAAACAGAAAATTTACAGAAGTAAAAATGTAACTTACAGACTTAAAGTGCATTTAATTGGGTGTTCAAAATGTAATATGCCTTATGGGTTAGAATTTCTAATATATAATATCAATAAATCCTACTGTTTTTCCTGGGATAAACAGCCCACTTCACCTGTGTTTACAAACCAATTTAAATTATTTACTTTATGTATACACCTGTTACAAATATATTTCTCTCATTGCATGTAAAAATTCATGCACAAGTACACACAAAAATAAAACTACATATAACTTTTATAACAGCAGCAGTAATATAGCTATTTAAATCTCTTTTGTGTTTTGTAACTATTTATTATAATTTTTTTTTTTTTTAGAATCCCCTAAAAATAGTGGCAAAAAGTGCAAAACTTTGCCTGGACTGAAATCTTTCCTCAGAAGCTTGCATGTTAAATGATAATCATGATAAATGAAAATAACAATAACAACAGCTTCTTTCCATTTTAGACCACTGGACTGTACACTGGCATTGTAAGTTACATAATAGTAGAGTGAGAGGGGAATGCAAAGAATGAAAAGTTTGATACAATAATTTCTATGTCCTCCCACATCCATAATTATTAAATCTCTAATTTTCTTCTAATTTTAAGTACCATAAAACAGTCTAAAACCCAAATTAACAAGAAAAAATTATGCAAATTAAGAAATTTCTACGATTATTTTCCATTAATTCGGTAAATTGCAGAATCATTTACCTTTGAAACTACTTGTTAACAGTGAAAAAAACATTATATTTAATTTCTTATGTAATTGTTAACTCTAAGATTTATTATGCATGATAGCGAAAGCAATTCTGGTATTTTGCAAGATACCACCATTATTGTTGCTGCTGCTGAAATAGTTGCACCTCAAAATTTAAACTGACCTTATTGTCCAAAATTCCCAGGACCCATGTGTTTTATCAACTAAGCCTTTTAAATGCATATTAGATATTTTCTATGTACTTAAACTAACTTACTGCCCAAGATTCTAAGCACCCAATTTTCTTATTAAGTAAGGCATAGATTTTTGTTTTTGTTTTGCATATGTGAGGTTTTTTATTTATTAAACAACATGCCCATTACAGGATGGTGCAAAAGTAACTACATACTCAGTGAATTTCAGTTAACATATGATTTCATTTCTTTGTATGTTATGTTCAAAAGTTTTCCTCTTTATCAGTCTATGCTGTCCTAGGTTGCTCATTGCATTCAAAACAGAACCTTCAACTTCAAATTTGTGAATTATATCGTAAGCAGCCTTACATGATGAAGGATGTTACTCGAAATGTTCTCTCTATTCCCTCAGTATAAAACTTAAACTTCGGTAACCAATCTTTACAGCAAAATTTCTTTCCTCATTAGTTAACTTTTTCACTGTTACTGATAATTCATTTCCTGTTTCCTGCTCTTCCCGCTGACAGCATTACCAAATTTTAGAAACATTGATACAGAACAGTTAAAAACAAAGGAAAATGAACTCATTATGTGTCTGACTGTCACAACTAATCCAAAAAAGTCCACAAGACAATTAACGGTAAAATTTCCAGCAATGTCACACTGGTCAATCCAAAGGATATTGCATCAGCAGAAGTTCAAAGTGTATACTCTACGCCTGACACATGGTTTGTTGGAAGGTGATCCAGACAGGCAGCTACAATTTTGTGATATTATGCTTGATCAATATTGTCACGACCCCAATTTCTTTCAAAACATTGTGTGACCTTTAAGTTATCAGGACATGCAAACTTACATAACAGTACTTATTGGTACACAGAAAACCATCATGTTGTTTTGAAACAAGCATTAAATCAACCCTGCATAAATGTACAGGGTGCAATATTGACACATGGTGTAATTGGAATGCACTTTACTGATAGAAATCAATGGTGACAAGTACTTGCTCTACTTCAAGAGGTTACACGAGGAATCATCATGTATTTGGACAATTATTATCAACTCTACTTCCAGCATGATGGAGCTCCTGTGCATTATGTTATAGTTGTTCTGACATACATTGATAATAACATTTTAAAAAAATTGAGTCAAGATTGTAACATACACACCACTAAAATTCAATAAAATGGAAGACTAGTTTCGGGAGCCATCGCTCCATCTTCAGTTCCTGGTCAACATTTTTTTTAAATGTTAATATTTGACACCACTGTTACAAAAGTTCACTATATTTTCTACAAATACATTGATAATGTTTTCAATAGGAGAGTGCTTGGATATTTTGCAGCAATTGAATTCCCACCATGATCCCCTCATCTTACCCCAATGGATTTCTTCCTTTGGGTTATGGTTAAAGACGAAGTGTATGAGAGGAAACCACAAATGTTGAAGAGTTGACTGTTTACATTGAGGAAACTGCCACAATCTGGACAACATTCAATTGTGTTTGCATGTCAGAGTGATCCAGGTATAGACTCCAATAGTGCATTAATGCAGAAGGGAAATTGCTCGAACATAAAAAGATATGAAATCCTTTGCTAACTGAAATTCAATATTTATATAGTTACTTTTGCACCACCCTGTATAATAATACATGTTTTAGTTCTCTTTTAAATTTACGATTTTTTTCTACATAATGAATGCATTGCTACAATAGTGACTGATATCATGTAATATATTTAAGAAAATGAATACACTTATTTTTAAAATAATAATATATTAATATACACACATACGTGTGTATGTGTGTTTGTTTTAGTTCTGTTTTAAAATTTGAGATTTCTTTCTATATAATGTTATAATAGTCATTGATATTAAGTAATATATTTAATTATATTAAGTAATATATTTAAAAAACTTATTTTTAAAACAATCTTATATATTTACATTATATGTGATATAAAATATTAATATGTAGTGAAAATGTAAATTCTTGTGTACTTATCTAAGTCTTAATAAAGTGTGTTGACTTCTGGTCAATTAGGAGAAAATGGCAGGATTGTGGTGATGTCATGGCTGTATTAACACAAAGAAATGCACTAGATAGCAGCATATGACAGAAGGGGGAAGCAATGAAGTTGAATGAAGGCAAATTTTATAAACCATACATTGAAAGGAAGTAATGATAGGTTGGTTAGGAAGGGACAAATATAAACATAGTGAATAAAGAGTTGAAAATGGTTAGCATGAGAGCAATCATAAAGATATAGCAAAAGCAAAGAAAGATAATTGAAATTTATAACCAAATAAATACAACAGGGCAACAATGAGCAAAAACTGAGGTCCTAATAAATTCATTTACACACACTAGCCCTCATTGAATCCTAGAAACTAGAGGACCCAATCCTATTCACAATATATATAAATTGGTCAAACATGATAGTAATGGTAAAATTATAATAATTGACAAATATACTATTGTATAAAAAATAATCCAGGAATCAATAATTATCTGAAAAATAAATAAGAAACTACTAAAAGTGATGCACACAGCCACCCTGTTGGAGAAATTGAGGACATATATGTGAACATAGCAACCCAGCATCGTCTGGGTCTATGGATGGGTTCATAGGACCATGGACTCCAAACTATTTAATTGTGTTATAATAATGTGTCTACTCATATCCTGTTATTTAGGGTAAGTTTCTACTACTTCTCCACCCCATGTGGTGACCGGGGTTAAAGAATAGTCCCAATGTAACCCATGCATGTCATAGGAGGCAATTAAAATAAACACCCAGTGTTTGGGCGTATAGCTGAGCCATCCTGACTGCAGGGACACTAATAGGAGTCCTAGTCTCCAGGTTGGGGGTTGGGCACTAGACTAACAACCTAGCCTCGGAAAAAAAATTATTGTTAAAAACCCTCAAACAAGCCTTGGAATGGAAGGATTAAGGGATGCTAAGGAAAAGAAATCTTTGGAACACGAAATGTGAGAACACTTCAAAACAGGAACACTTATACTGCTATTAAAACAATTAACTCAATATAGAATGAAAATTACAGCACTACAAGAAATAGATGGCAAGGAAAAGATATATAAGATGAAGACCCATACCTTACTTTATAGCGGAAAAGATCAAGGAAGTTGAGAATTTGGAATAACATTTGTAGTCACAAAAACAACAAAGGTTTTTAGACATATAAAATAATTCTACGGGATGTGAATGCCCAGATTGGTAAGGAAGAGATTTACCACGGCACAATAGGCAAACATAGCCTGCATCAAACCATAATGGATGAAAATTTACAGACTTTGCCATGAGTAAGGAAATGGTAATAGCATCAACACAATATCCACATAAAAGCAAATGTGGGTCTCACCAGATTACAAAACAAGCAACCAGGTGTTTTAATAGAGAAACAGAACAGTAAAAACATAATGGCTGTAAGATCATGTAGATGTGCAAATAGTGAATGAGGTCACTATCTTATAAGATCCAGAATCAGATGTAATATTTTATCAACAAAAAATGGATAATAAAATATATAGAATCAATACAGATAGGCTTCAGGACCAACATATTACAATTAAGAATCAAGAAAAATTAGGCACAAAATCTTACAAAAAGTACAGAAGGAAACAACGAGGAGAGGAAAAGGTGAACATAGAAGAACTATGGATGCATATTAAACAGGTTGTACAAATAATGGTACAGGAGATTTTAGAAACACAGCCTAAACCCAATAATAGGGAATGATTTGATGAAGAATGCTCAAAACCAATAGATGCAAAAAATGAAGATAAAAGAAATAGTTAAACAGGCCCACAAGATCGAAAAGGCAAGAATGTGAAGACCTGAGAAATGCATCACATAAGAAGTGCTACAATAAAAAGAGGAAAAGCATAAAAGCAAAAATTAAGTGCATTGGAGAGAAACTACAAGATAATAATTTGAGGTGAGCCTATAAGGAAGCTGGATACCTAAGAGAAGGCTTTAAGCCTAAACACCAATATGTGCAAAGACAAAGATTGTGATCTTATAGCTAACGCAACAACATAGGAATTAGATGAAAGGAGCTACTTCCAAGAACTTCTCAATCCAACAATATGAAACAATGAGACTGTAATGGAACGACCAGAAATGCATAAAGAGAAGATATACACCCACCGGACATAACAGATTTAAAAATAGCACTGCAAGCAATAAGGATTAGCAAAACAGTTGGGCTATATAAATATGGAGTAAAAAAAAATAAAGGAAATAATGCACAAATTAAATGGAATGAAGAGGTAATACCAGTCCAATGGAAAACAAGTATATCATACCAATATACAAGAATAAAGGAGATAAACAAGAATGCAGAATTACTGGGGAATATCACTTCTCTGCCCAGGATATAAGATACTTATAGCTATTATCAACAATAAACTTAAACCGTATGCAGAAAAGATAATAGGAGAATACCAAATAGGATTCAGGCCAGACAGGTCAACAATGGATCAAATATTTGTTATTAAACATGGGAATTTAATATAGGTATACATCAAATGTTTGTGGACTTCCAGAAAGCATATGGTAGTATAGGAAGGGAGAAACTTTATTAGATTATGAGTTTCAAATCCTGGAAAAGATATTAAGATTAGAAAAGAGCACATTTGACAAATCCACAGTTCAGATTAAAATTGGAACTAATACAATAGATATTGGAAATGGACTTAAACAAAGAACCTTGTTTAACCTTACACTTGCATATATAATAAGAAAATTACCAGTGGATGTAAAGTTCACAATATACTAAAAATCAGTACATATTCTGGCATATGCAGATGACATTAATATAGTGGGAAAATCAAAGAGAGCTGTTGCTCATATACACACAGAATTGGAAGAGAAAGCAAAGGAGGTAAGGCTTATAATATAAAGTCTGTCAAGCAGGAGCTACGTAAAGTAAGTCAGTTTAATAATTTTTAATAGAAATAATTATAAAATCCAAATTATGCCTTTATAATTAATGAAATGAAATAAGTTGTGGCATAGGGCGACAAAATTAGAATTCTTGCAATCTATAAGTATTACAAAAGAAAAACTACATTTTTTTTAGAATTATCATTATTATTATTGAGATTAAACAATAAAAATTAATGGTATACTATTAATTAAATGAAATATATGACTACTGATAGACAAAGCTATACTGTGTGGGTATATTTATACATTTTAAAATGTATCATTGATATCTTTACATTCACTAAAATAGAAAGAAAAATAACAGAAAATTTCAAGTTAAATTCTGTATTAAGAACATGATGTTCTCATGTTTTAATAAAACAAAACCATGTTACTATTCAAAAACAATTTCAATGTACTAAGCAAATATACAGAATCAGCAGAGAACAATGAAAATGTTTATCATTTTTCATTGACTTTTAAATTTAATTTAAATGTTATCGTATTAAAAACACATAATGCAAAACTTTTTTTAAGGTTATTATAAAGCGTCCTTATATACAAATATAATTCTCTAACACAGATTAATATTTCACATTTGCTATCTTCACAATGATGCTTAGTTGAATATAAAACATATGGAATATTACAAATACAGTTTATATACTGAATTAATATCTGATTTTATTTTAAAACAATATGTATAAAATTAAATGCAACAGCCCTTTTTAATATTCAGTTTTCAATTATATCTTTACTCCTAATAGTCCAATTTCCCCAACTTTTAGAAACTATTTTTCTTATTTATATAAATGGTATATGCTGACTTTTGTTATGAAAAAAAATTATTGCTACTGCTAGAGAAAATTTTAAATTTTGGGTTTCAGGTTTGTTTGTTTGTTTATTTAAGAATGCTCTTTAACATCGCAGGTCATCAGCGTCTGGGTTTCAGGTAATCAGCTGATTTTCAGAGACTATTTTTCTTATTGTATTTAAATGGTAGTTTCATTGCAAAAAATCTATAATAATACCACTAGAACCATTTTTAAATTTTGGGGTGCAGGCAACCCCCTCCCCTTGCCAATGGTCTGATTTAATTGATTTTCAGGAATGTTTATCCTTTTATTTTATTTAAATGATATATACAGAGCTTCTTGCAAAACAAACATTATTGCTGCTAGAGTGATTTTAAATTTTTGGTAACCCTCCCCCCTGCTAACAGTTCAATTTCACTGATTTTCAGAAACTATTTTTCTTATTTTATTTCAATGGCATACCCTTTAAAAAAATTAAAATTGCGACCGCTAGAGCAATTATTAAATTTGGGCTTAACCCACAAAAGTTTTTCAAGTAAACTCCCAATAATCTGATAATTTTTTAAGAACTATTTTTATTATTTGATTTAAATTGTAAATTTCGAGTTTTGTTGTGAAAAAACAATTACTTATGTTGCTAGAGTGATTTTTTAATTTTTGGTTTTAGATATGCCCTACCACCTGCTCCTAATGGCCCGATTTGCTCTAATATGAAAAATATTTTTCTTATTCTATTTAATGGCATATATGGAACTTGGTTGTGAAAAAACATATTAATGCCACTAGAGATATTTTTAAATTTTGAGGTGCAGGCAAAACCCGTCCCTCCTAATAGTCCGATTTCTCTGATTTTCGAAAAACTATTTTTCCTATTTTATTTAAATGATACATACTGGGTTTCCTTTAAAAACGTTTAAAATGGCAGCCGCTAGAGCAATTTTTAAATTTCGCTTTAAGTCCCCAAAAGTTTTTTTCAAGTATCCCTCACTCCGAGTAATCCGTGTGCCATGATTTTTGAATTTAATGAGTTTATTTTCAAGATTTTTAGTGAGTTTTATTTAGATAAAACAAAAATTGCGGCAGCTAAAATGGTTTTTAAGTTAATTTTTTTTAAATTTTTGCTTTAGATTAACCACAACCCCCATAAGTCCAATTTTGCTGTTAAAGAAATTGACGAATCATTTGTTAATTGATGGCTATAGGCCGAGTTTCAATGATAAAAACAAAAAATTGTGATAGCTTGAGCATATATATATATATTGTATTACAATTGCAGCTGTAACTTCCACTCTGCTGTGTTCAATTGTTCAGATATAGTTGCATAAAGAAGGCTATGTGTAGATATTGTGACATGCTTAAAATGGAGTATCAAGCTGTTATTAAGTTCTTCACAAAAGAGGGACTTACTTTAAATGAAATTAAACAGCGATTGGATGGTGTATATGGGGAAGCATCCCCCTCATACCCTACCATAAAAGAATGGGCCAAACGTTTTAGAATAGGTCAAGAAAGCTTTGAAAACGAAGAGCATGCAGGTCAGCCCTTGGACGTGCTCACTCCTGAAAACATCGCTCTTGTGGAAGGAGAAATTATGGAAGACCAGCAGCTCAAAGTTACAGATATAGCAGCAAGGTTGGGCCTTTCTAAAACAACATACCTTTGAATTATTCATGAACATTTAAACCTGAGTAAGGTTAGTGCAAGATAGAGGCCTAGACTTCTTTCCTCAGTTCAAAAGCAGCAACAAGTCATCTGTTGTCAGGCATTTTTGGAGTTCTGCTGTGGCAACAAAAGGGAACTTCTGCAAATTATTGCTACAGGAGATGAAACTATGGTCCTCTACTATGATTCCTTGTCCAAAAGAGAATCAATGGAGTGGCATAAACCTGGCGTAGCACCTCTAAAGCCTCTAAAGTCGGTCCTGGTGGTGTAGTTGCCTTCTAAAGGCAAGATCGCGGGTTCAAACCTGGCGATCGATGGATTTTTTCGGGGCGTAAAATTCCTAAGTATGGCTTCCTTCGGCAGGGAAGTAAAGCCATGGGTCCCGTGTCGTACATTTATGACACGATAAAGAACCTCAAGCCTGAAAAAAGAGGCCCCTGAGCCTCAAAATTTGTCGGCCATTTCATGCCCTGAATTGAATGCGACGCTGATGACCCGAGATGTTAAAGAGCGTCCGTAAATAAACAAATCAACAACAAACCGCCTCTAAAGGCCAAGGTCATGCAGTCAAAACAAGAAGATCTGGCCACAATCTTTTTGGATTGTGAAGGAATACTCTTCATTGACTTCAAGGAGAGGAACACCACAGTAAATGGGGAGTACTATGCTGGCCTACTGCACAGACTAGGTGCTTCCATCAAAGAGAAAAGGTGAGAAAAGTCAAATAGTGATGTACACATTGTTCATGACAATGCGCCTGTGCGCACAGCTTTTGTTGCAAAGGAAACTGTGAAGAAATGTGGCTTTAAGGAGAATGACCATCCACTCTACAGGCCAGATCTAGCTGACTATTTCTTCTTCTCAAAACTAGAGAAGGACCTTCGAGGAAGAAAATTTAAGTGCGACGAAGAAGTGACGGATGCTGTTAATGTCCATTTTGCAGACAAGCCTTCAGACTACCTTTGGGGGGGGGGGGGGGACTGAATGTTAATTCAAAGATGTGAGAAGTGTATTGCAAAAAGGGTAACTATATTGAAAAGTAAAATAAAGTTTTTGTTTTTTATTATACCTAGAATATGGTTAGGTTAAAAACTTACCCTCACATATATTCAATATTTATTTTTACTACTTCCACTATCTTCTTGCTTTAGAAGAACTGATGTAGTTCGAAGTATAGCAAAACAAAATCTGTGATTTTCTAAGTGTTTTATACTTTTCCTACTTCTTGTGCATGTGTGTGTTTTTACCGGTATGGCAAATAGTTTCATTCCTTCAAAATTCACTAATGAATAGAAAAAAAAGTTATGATACAGAACAGAAATACTAAGAGTAAAAGGGAAAATATCCTTAACAATGAACAGCATTTAGAAATAGTTAACAGCTTTAAATATCTGGGAACGAGCATTAATTTAATAATGATGAAAGCAAAGAATTTAATGTAAAAATTGTAGCAGTTATCAAGGCCTACTTTTCTCTTCAAAACAAACTTAAGAACAAAATCACATTCCCAACGATGAAAATTAAGATTATAAAAACACTGATTAAGCCACTCCTGATGTAAGGCAGTGAGACATGGACAATGATTCAAGCCATAGAGGAAAAGCTCCTAATATATGAAAGGAAACTACTTCGAAGAATTTACAGACCGATTAAAGAAAGATGATGGAATATGGCGTATCAGATACAATAAAGAATTATATGACATATACAGAGATTAAGATTAGGCATCTAAGATGGGCAGGATATGTTCAAAGAATGGAGGATAAATGGATCCCAAAGAAAATATTAGATGGGTAAATGTTCAAAACAAGATCAAAAGGAAGACCAAAAAATTGATGGGAGGATGCAGAGATGCCTAACAGATTCTCGGGATCCAAGTTGCAGATGGAAAGCTAAAGACAGAGAGGAATGGAGGCAAAGACTGAGGAATGCTAAGGCGCAAATGGGACTGAAAATACCATGTAGTAGTAGTAATTCTGCTTCTGTGCTCTAAATCTATATGCAAATTATTATGGTATAAATCATTAATTAAAGGAGTGAGTCAACACATGATAGTCTTAAAGCCTTATACAAGGAAAATACTTTCTGCATGAGATTTGGGGAAGAAGTAGTAACTGGAGAGATAAAACAAAGGAAGGGATTATGGTAGAGTTGTAAATTAAGCCCCATTCTCTTCAACCTATTCTTGATGATGTACTATTAGGGGTAAGCAAGAATAATAACTTTATGTCAGTTAGTATAATAACGTAATTCCTGGGTTATTGTTTGCAGACAATCTGGTAGTAGGATTAGTAAATGGACTAAAACAATCCTTACAGGTAACAGATAAGTGTTGTAATGAATGCAATCAAAATGGAAACCTGGAGAAAACACTATTAATGGTTGTTAGAAAGTTGGAAAATTGAACAAAAATGAAAAATGGAAGAAGGGGAACTATAAGCTAGTCTGAGATTGAATTTACTTAGGAGTTAAAATGGATGGGGAGGGGCAAGGGAGAAGCAAAAAAACAAATTGACTAAAGGAAAGGAGCCATGACAGCTTTTAACAGTTGTAAATATAGATTACTTAATATTGATGTCAAATGGCTAGAAATAATTTATAATGTGATAATTGAACACAAAATGCTATATGGAATTG
This sequence comes from Metallyticus violacea, assembly GCA_030762175.1. Taxonomy (NCBI): domain Eukaryota; kingdom Metazoa; phylum Arthropoda; class Insecta; order Mantodea; family Metallyticidae; genus Metallyticus; species Metallyticus violacea. The sequence continues at coordinate 115,661,096 of CM060835.1, forward strand.
AGGGTGGGAACTGAATGGAGAAGAAATCATAGATATTGTACACAGGATGTATTGTAAGGAAGCCTTAGGCCTACCAAGTGCAACAGCAAAGGAACTGGCCCAAATTGAACTTGAAAGAGGGTCAAGGAAGAGTATATTATGGAATGGGCCCTGAAATATTGGTTTCGGATTTTGAATGTAAATGAAGTAACTTATTAAGACAATGTTTAGAGTACCAAGAGAAGAGTCTTAGGAATTCTGGAATTGTCTCCGGAATGAGTTGTGGAGGAAAAGGTTAGGAGAAATTTGAAGAGATAAGGGCTTTTGAATGGTAGCAAGGAGATGTCAGGATATAGCAATTCAAAAATTTTTCAGTAAGATAACTGGAAAAAGATACCTTGTGTTTTCTATATTCCAATCAAGAAAAATTTGGTAAGGGAAATATATACTGATAAGAGTGAATAAGGAAGGGAATTGTATGGTTAAGAGCTGGCGTATGGAGATTAAAAGGACTGAGAAAGGGAGTTCCACAAAATCAGTACCTATTTTGTGAAGGAAAAGAAGATATTGAACACTTAGTTTTTGAATGCCAAGGGATGGATGAAACTGTGGAGGAAGGAGTTACTAAAGCAGAAATGGCTTAAGTTAGACAGGAAAATGACTTTAATTAAAAAAAAATTCAGAAAGGATAATAGAAACATAGAGACAGTTCTTGAGTAAAGTTAAAAAAGTGGATTGGTTGGTGAAAAAAATGAGGCAGCTTAAACATAACAGCATGTTAATTTGAGGTTTAATAATTTGGTTATCTTTCTAGAAAAAACTATAAATTGCATATAGATATTGTATTATGTATAATGAATATGTCTAAGAGCCAGGGCTAAATACAAGTCATATTCATAAAATGTATTTGCCTGGTATAAATAAATAAGTTTCAATGGATATTCTTCCCCTTTTAAATTATACAGTACCCATTAAAAACTGTGGCAGTTAAAGGGTAGACTCACCAAAAATTGCTGCCAAAGTTTCATGGCACTGCTCATGATTTAACACCTTTATTAAAATCATAAAATATCATTGCCTGAAAGTCAATCTTAACAGGTCCATCTTGCACTAGACACTGTCACCTACTCAAATGCTTTTATCTTTGTAACATAAACAAGTAGATATAATGTCCTCCTTTTACAAAGAATTCATAAGTAAGCATTGAGGCACATTATCAGAATTTCATGGATATAAAAACTTTTGGGGAGTGCATCATAGCATATTTTTAAAAACAATTTGACATATTCTCTCATATCTTGTGTATTAAGAACAAATTTCTTCATACTGAGATTTGTTTTTCTCTCACATATAAAATACTTATATAGGTAAAGTTTTATGATTTATAAATGCTTCACATTATTATTATTATTATTATTATTATTATTATTTAAATGGGCTTCTTCTGAATAATGAAAAGCTTTTCCTATGCATGTTAACAAGTTAGTGTTTACCCCATATTTCTGGCTAGAGTTTATGTAGAAAGATCTTTCCATGCAACTATTTGCATCATGTATAACATTATACATTTTACTTTAAATCAAATTTTATCTCATTTTGCTAGAACTCTCAAATAGATTATCATAATAATGAAGAAAATTGGGACAGAAAAATAGAGCGTTTTGTTTTTAAGTCAATTGCTGACTTCCTTAATTTTTCATGTGAACCAATGAACTATATTCCTGAAAGTGCAAATGAACCCTTCATTATAGCTGGTATTATTAAAAAAAATAGTTAATTCAGGTATTTTTCTGATAAAAGAGTCAAAACTGACAAGTAACAACATGAGAGCCCAAGTCAAGGCTTACAGGAAGTAATAAGTCTTCAAGACCATCTTTTGCTTAATTAAAGTATTCCTTCACAATTATGCTAGTAATAACCAGTACCAGTCAACATGCATACTTATCAAATGGAGTACAGTAAAATAACATTACACATTCAAACACTATGATTTTTAGATTTCTTACATTTTATTTCATTTGAATTATTTTCACACCCCTTCAGCATACATCTGACAGAATTACTGCCAGTACATTAGAGTTAATGTATGGCATAATAAGAAAAACATTGGAGAACAAAATGTTAAAAACTATACAGTTGAAATTGTATAAATAAAGTAATGGCAGTGCCTGTATTAGCATATGCTTGAGAGAACTGAACCATAAATATATCAGACAGGAGAAAGACAGAAACTGGTGAAATGGAGGCTACACACTACCAGACAAAAATATACACAATGCATGAAAGAAGAACTATATATATTTAATCTACTAGAAAAAATACATAAATTAAAAACAAATTTGTATAATCATAAACAGAGAATGAAAACTGAAAGAATAACAGTACCAACCAAAAGGTAATAGTTTTTTTTTTAATTTGGTTTATTTACGGATGCTCTTTAACATCTCAGGTCATCAGCGTCCCACTCTTTTCAGGGCGTGAAATGGCTAACAAATTTTGCTCATTCAGGCTTGAGGTTCTTTATCATGCCATAAATGTACTACATGGAACCCACGGCATTACTTCCCTTCTGAAAGAAGTCATACTTAGGATTTTTATGCCCTGAAATAATCCATCAATCCTGGCCGGGTTTGAACCCGCGATCTTGGGTTTAGAAGGCAAATATAGTAACCACCACACCACCAGCACCGACGAAGGTAAAAGGTTGGTAGTCCAATAAACAGATGGATATTCAATCTCTAGACTGAAAATAGATCGAAGGCCTAATTTCAAAGAAGAAGATTAACAAGATTTTTAGAATTAATAGTTACTTCATTGATAAAGGTGAGGGATAAACCTGTTGCATTAGGATGTCAAGCTTATTGCCCCATTGTCTCAGCAATCTCCACAAGTCAAGACATTAACCAAAGAGAATGTTGATACATTGATTGGCAAAAAAAAATGAAACACTTAATTTTTAAATATATTTTAAAATAAAAATCTGTGTTTAATGAAATGGAGACATAAATATTAAAATAGAATTTCTTTAACAATTATTTAAGAACATTTTATCATCCAAGTAATGCATAAGGAGTATCTTAAAGCACAAATTCTACTGCATTACTGAGTTTAATGCTGAAAAGTGTTCAAACTTGGGCAAACATTACATAATCAGAAGTTTTTAAAAATGTTGGAAATTGACACTTTTAATGGTTCTATGGTTTTCTTTCTGTTTGTGTAAAATAACCATGGTCTCAGTAATGAGTATTGCCACCTGTAGCTCTAATTACAGCTGTGATTCAGTCAGGTATGATCCAGATAAGATCTCCAATCTCCTCTTGTCATATCAGTTCCCATTCCGCTTGAAGTTCAGCCTGAAGATCAGCCAGTGAGTTGGGGAATCGAGTTTTAGCATGCCTCCTAAGCATGTCCGAGGCATGTTCTACAGGGTCTGGACTGTGTGCTGGCCATACCATGAGTTCCATCCCAACCACATCCAGGAACTCAGAAACACAAGCAATGTGTGGAAGAGTGTTATCATGCATAGGGATAGTGTTGTCGCCTATAACGCAAAAGGCACTACATGTTCAGCAAGAATCTTCCCGATGTACCGATGAGCTGTTGGTAACCCATTCTGGATGAACACCAATTCTGAACCCTACCCAAACCAATACTGAACCCTCATTAAAAGGTGTCCTTGATGAAAAAGTGCAGGCTGCATAATGTTCTTTTGGCCTTCTCCATACTCTCTCTCTCCCATCTGGTGCCTTCAACTAGAACTTGCTCTCATCCTTGACGAGTACTGTGCTCCATTCCTCCATAGTCCAGTTTTGATGGGGGCAAGCAAACTGCATTCAAGAGATATGGTGTTTCCTGTCAGCAATGATCCTTTTGCAGGTCTTCTGGACTGTAAATTCACTTCATACAGTCTTTTTCTGTCCTTTCACTGATATCAAAATGTTGTATTTGCTGCAAATTATTCCTGGCCTACACCGATGTTGCATGCCGATTACGAAGAGCTTGCAGTAAAAGAAAGTAATTGTCATGATCAGAAGTACTCCTCCTACAACCAGAACTGGCCTCCTGGTGTAGATACCATCCTCTCTGAACCTCTGGACAGCCAGCATACATTGGAATGAGAAATGCCAATGACATCAGCAAATTAGCATAGACTTCGTCCATCCTCCACTAATGCCACAGCCCTTGTTGCATCTTCAACTCTAAGAGACATTTCAAAATGTCAAAACTGACTTAAGACTGATAGCTAGGCAAATCTGAATGCTTTAAATTATCAGTGGCATAACAATGCACAGCAACAATTTTAAACATTAAAACATTGCTTTCCAATGATTCTTGTAAAACCACCTTATGGGCATAATTAACAGTAAGTCAGAATACACAAGGTTTCAAGCCTTTCTAAATCCAATGATTAGCCTTAGGCATATTGCATTTCTGTAATGTGGCAAGGTTGGCCGTATTCAATTCTTGAACCCAAGCTTTAAGTGTTGCAAAAAAAATACAGATAATAGCTTGCTGTTAAATACTTACAAAGCTGTAGACAATGGAATGGTTATATATATGTAAGTGGAGTTTAGTGTAAACAAGTTGAAAACATAAGTGTGGGATAGCTTGCTGTTCCACTTTTTCTGCAGCTGAATGTATTTGGGTAGGTACATGTCAAATCAACCAATGAAAAATTCACTTTAGAACATGGTGGCATGGATTTTGTTATTAATTTTTTTGTATATTTGTATCTTATCATATGTAAAAAATTATTACTTTGTTTTAATTTCAACTATTGATATATAATATACACATGTTTTAAAATGCTAAAAAAAACACGTGATTTCCTAACCACCACATATTTATGTTGGTTATTTGGAAACTATATAAGATACACACCTGATACCAGTGTCATTTTAAAGCTTATGAATACGGTTTTCATTTAATATATAACATGATACCATTATGGATTTTTTCAAAATTCTGTGCTTCTCAAAATTTTGAATTTTCAGAGAAATAGAATTTTTAAATTTTCTTAAAAAAATTGACATAAAGGTACATGTCTTGTAGCTACACAGAGTAAATTTCAAGGTGACATCTCACCATTAGAACTTAAATCTGCTTCTTTGCAGTGATAAGTAATTAAATGCTTCAAATTCATTTTTGTACCATTTCTCTAGATAAAAAATATGTGATGAACTTTAAATAAATCTAATAAAGTTAAAATTTTATTTATTATATATTTAAGTTGAAGGAAAGTTAACAGTCATGTGGGGTAGGAGTATTTTGTCCTGTGACTTTAAACAAGCTCAGACATGCCACTCAACAAAGATGAATACAAGAAAGAATATCTGCATATAATAGAAGTAGCCATTTCCAATGCATTCAAAAAAACAGATGATCAACCAAAAAATAAAAGATTCCAAAAACAAAAAAGAATTAAACAAATCACAACCTTGAGTGCATTATCAGGATGGGAACCTTCAAAAAGTCCACTTACCACCAATCAGTCAATAATAAATTTCAAAGAATTTTTAAGCAGCATAATATCACATTAGCACCTCAAAACAGATATAGTATTAACAAATTATTGAAATTAAATAAAATAGATTTCAGACCCAAAGAGAAAAAATCAAGTATATACCAAATTAATTGGAAAGATTGTGGCAAAATATATATAGGCAAGATGAAGAGGAATATGCGCAGCAGGTTGAAAGAACATTGGAGAAAACAGGCAGACAAATTGGCTGTGGCAGCACATTTCTGGAATGAACATCATGAAATAGAAAAAAGAATGTTATTAAAAGCTTTTTTCAATATTAATTCAATTTGGAATTGAACACAATGATACACACACTAATAATCTCTTCTCAGATGTTCATTGATAGCATCAAGTTTGCAAATAGAAGGAGTAGTTCCTACTTTGTATTCCATATCTTAGATCAAAACTGATCCGTCATTGTTCTTGTTCCGTTTGGCTAGACAGCTGAATAATTTCAATATTAATTCAATTTGGAATTGATTTTTTTTTTTGGATTTATTTATTTATGGATGCTCTTTAACATCTCAGGTCATCAGCGCGCCATTCTACTCAGGGCGTGAAATGGCCAACAAATTTTGCTCAGAGACCTCTCTTTCAGGCTTGAGGTTCTTTTTCATGCTGCAAATGTACGACACGGGACCCACGGCTTTACTTCCCTTCCGAAGGAAGCCATACTTAGGATTTTTAGCCCTGAAAAAATCCATCGGTCCTGGCCGGATTCGAACCCGCGATCTTGGGTATAGGAGGCAAGTATGGTAATCACTACACCACCAGGACCGACAATTTGGAATTGAACACAGTAAAAAACGCACTAATAATCTCTTCATTTAAGTGAAAACATAAAGAGTGTTCTAATATTTCGACTCAGAAGAATAATTATTAAAAGCTGTTCAACAACCCAAGGAACTTAGCATATGGGAAAAGATTTTTATAAAAAAATATGAACATAAACTCATGAATTTTGATACTCCAGAAGACAGCACCCTGCTTTGCTTCATCACTAGACCACCAGAGTCCTTTCCAACTTCCAGTAATCCATCAGTTGTTTAACAGTTGACGATGTGAGCAAATGCCTCATGAAACATGTCCTGGTTATTTTAATTCTTGACAGTGAAAGCATAAAATGGGTTTCGAATATTTTAAATATTTTAACTCATTGATTTTATCCTATGGAACTGAAGCCATAAAGTTTCTATATATTTTAAATATTTTAACTAGAAGAGATTTTATGCTTATTTCACTGCATATGATTCCTGAATGTATTAATAACTGGAAGCTTAAACATGTTTCTACCTTTCAATAAAAAATGAATGTAGGAATCCACACAGTAAAACTATCATAATCTTGTTGAATTAAAAGTAAAACTTCTAAATCATGTCAATATATTAAACTCTCTTGGTATTTCACATTAAAACTTTTTAATATTAAAAAAAAAAAAGTTTTAATGTGAAACATCAAGAGAGTTTAATATATTGACATGATTTTAGAAGTTTTACTTTTAATTCAACAAGATGTTTCTACCTGTTTGATCATGTGCTCTTCCTCTTAACTCCGTTCAGAACTGCTTCTCTTTATGTTCATTTCAATTTGTTTCAATAGTGTGTATTTAGTGGAGCTGTGTGTACTGATCCTTCAAGTTTTCTGTGATTGGGCAGCACCATGAACCATTATAATACAAAAGTGTGTATTTAGTGGAGCTGTGTGTACTTATCCTTCAAGTTTTCTGTGATTGGGCAGCACCATGAGCCATTATAATACAAAAATATTTTTTTCTTAAGAGATGCTTCCTTGTAAATTTAATTTACCAGGTTTTTGATAAGATTTGTTTCATTTTAAATATGGAGAATAAATATAAAAACTGTTGCAATTCTTTAAAAAAAGGGGGTATTGGGTTAATAAAGACTTGAGAAAAGTAACCAAGTGGATGGTTTCACTAAATTATGAAATTAAATCAACATGAAAATATGCACTTCATATTAGACGCAGATGTGAAAAGACTTCACACTTGCATAATAGTATGCTCAAAAAGGAAATTCCTGCTTAAGGTTTAAGTATTCAAGGTCCTAGTCTTATTAAGGAGTTTGAATATAAGACCCAGATGCAGCTTTAAGCTATTTAAATGCCTCTTTTTCCTCCCTAGGTGAATTTTCAGTTAATAAGAAGAAACAAGAGTTCTAAGAAATACTGCAAACAAAAGATGAAAAAGATTAAAAGGATCCACAAACAGTCTTTGTTTGCATATAATGATTCAAAGGAGAAAATTCAGTCGACTGTTGTTCATTTGAGACTGTTTATAAGTACACAGAGGATTTTGTAGATGAGTTTTCAGCAGAGCTAAACATATTGAAAAAGCTTGATTTTATCGCTAAATAGCAATCTACATTCTTTCAAGAGAAACTGTGTTCGCAAGTGATTTTACTGAAAACTATTAATTTATTGTACATGATGAAGCCCAGTCATTCTATTAGAACAACTCAATAGCAACTGTTCATTCATTTGTTGTGTACTACAAGTAAACTAATGAACTGCAACAATAGAAAAATCAGAAGAGCTTTGCAAATTTGTGCACCACCATAACGAATTCCAAGTCATTGATGCATTGTGGAATTTTTATGCCACTGCACTTGGCAAAGGAGTTTGTGATGGTGTTTGAGTCACAGTTAAGAAAATTTCAACGATCATAAGGCCTCTACAGTTATTTGAGTGGGAGAAAGCAAACATCCCCATAATAGCTTTTTGTATACTACAAATGAATACTTGGAAACAGAAAGGTTTCTATAAGCGCGATTTGATGAAACATTCCTGTTACTGGAACTCAATAGTTCCATGCCTTTCTCCCAGTATCAACTGAAGATTTAGCAACCAAAGCTTTCAAAGAAACGATTTTACATCATATTAAAATCATTCCCATTTAAGAAGTATATTTTCACACCATGACTGGTTTTGTAGCATGCGCCTATGACAACACATGATGGATGGGAGTATTCTCTTAACAGATGCTGTTGGAGCTCCTTCTGTTACCCTAAGAAATCAGATGTTCTTCCCATTCCAAGAAATTTTATTTTTGGCAATAATAGGTACATTCAGAATGTAGCTAACCCTACAGGATGATTAAAGCACTCAGCATGCTAGATAAGAAGAAAAGACATTCTTTGCCAATAGGTATGAAAACATTTCCATTTAATTAAAAATGTTATTGTTATTATAACAAAGAAAATTTAAGTTTTATTTCATACCATAAGATAACACCTTGAAATTTGAACTTTTTTAAAATAATGTTTAATGCCCATTTTATCTACTGAGGCACCACAGGCGGTGGACACTGATGATATGAGATGAAATGATATATTGAGAAAGGATTTTTTTAAAGGAATGAAACATATGTTTAAGGTACCTCCCCGACATTTGCCATTTATGAGGACTGAGGAAAACCTCAGTCAGGGAGGATGGTCCTGGTGGGATTTGAAGCCCAGACTTCTCTTTCACGAGTCTGCACATTAATGGCCTCAGCTATCTGTGGCACAAATTTGAACTGAGGAAGTACAAAACATGCACCTTTATGTAATATTTTTTTCATAAAATTTAAAAACTTCCTGTCTCTGAGAATTCAATTTGAAAACATCCTAATGGTGTTATGTTACATATCAAATGAAAGCCCTATTCACAAGCTTTAAAATTACTGCTTCCTTGTGGCTGTAGCTACCACAGTTCTGTAGTAAATACTCACTTTAACCTAAATCAATAAATGTTAACAAAACAATTCCTTTTATTTAAAAAAGCTTTCTTTCACTCTGGTGTATGAGTGTTTTTTATTAGTGATGATGAGTTTAATTTTAATTGTGTTTGTTTAGTTTTAAATAGATGGTGGTCAGTAAATTTTGAGAATTTGAAGCACTTTGTAAATTCAATATCTCAAAAAAGAGTGGTCCAAAAATTCTGAAAATAAAATTTTATAACATCTGCAGTAAAAGTGCAAATGTACAGATATTAACCAAATTCACAACATTAAGGCTTTATGTATCAGTTGATTTGACATGAACTTACCTATTTTTTGCTATTTTCTTGCTCTTGAATGCCTTAGAAATTATTCACTTTGAGATAATGTTTATAATTTTAACAATCCATTTAGTGTTAATAAACATCCAGGCAAGTAATGTAAAACTAAAAATGTTTTGTATTTCAAAACCAGTTTTGAAGATATTTATAAGATATAATCATTTAGTAGCTCTAGGCCTTGAAGAAACATGCAGCAGACTAACATAAATGATTACAATTTACCAAGCCACAATCTATAGAATTAGTTGCCAACCCATAACTATAAGCCCATTCTTTTTATATCATTCTAAATGTTTTACCTTCAGTTGTCAAAATTGCTTATATACTTGCAACTCATAGTACAACATATTTTATTTATAAAACAAATATTCAACTTGTGGATGGTATCAAAAATGATAAAATTACTGCATACTTCTCAGTAACCAACTAACAAATAAATATTTTCAATATATCTATATATACCAATTCAATGGTTACTTCAACATTCATGATTTAAACCAAATACTCAATTGATTTTAACTGTTTTCATGCTCTTTTCATTTTCTAGTAACACCATGCTTGTTATGTTTAGGTTGGGAAGGTGCGGCTTTTTCTACATTTCCCCGTTTTTATAAACCCCTGTTACTCCTATTTTTTTGGTGAATAGTTTTCATTTTTTAAATAATTTCTACTTTTACCCTGACTTTTGTTGTTAGAAACAATCTGCTATTAATTTCGGTGCTTAAATTTCTATGTGCCATTGGGTTAGTAGCGCTCTGAACGTTCATGGAACGTGCACCGTTTTTATCAAAACTGTGTGCTTATGTACCTTATGACTTGACTATAACTAAAAAAGTTAATAATCCATATGCAATCGGAATTATTTTTATTTGATTGGAGCCTCCACTGGTCGTGTGATTACACAATTAATCGAAATTGGGAGCTTAAATGCCGCCAACATCAAGCACGAAAAATCTCAGGAAAGAAATTGACAGAAGGGAGTATTTTTATACCTGCTCCTCTTCATCAGAAGATATAATAATGCAATCTTCCATTGTAAAGGTTACTTAACGGTGTCTGAAAACGAACAACTGTGAGATGTGTGCAAAGCCATTTTCCACTTTCAAGCACTATTTACCAACAACATTTCACCGACACTTGTTAGCTCCATGTTCTGAAACGTTTACCTAGATCTAGCCCAGTTTGATAACTTAATGTGACGTCATTCTGGAGGAACATTTTAATCACAGTAATTTTATTAAAATTATCAAGTAAAATCAAAGTGTAACGTTATAGATGTTTAAGGGTAAAAAATATAGTTCTCATGCAGCTGTTTACAGTTCAATGTTGCATGAAATGAAAAAATTCCAATGTACGTAGAAACGCAAGTTAACTGCTTTACGTCATTAATTTATGTTATGAAAACGCCTATGCTCCACAACGCTTGTTTTCACTTTTTGAACGCTACTGTGGCTGCAACATGAGTGTCACCCAGTGTCACCTCTCTGGCCTCTAGCCTGTCTGTGCCTTACGAGCAAATAGAACTTCAGTATCGATCACAGCTGCGGCAATTTCAAGGGACTAGCATGGAATATAGAAAGCGTAAAATGCTTTTGTTAAGAAGTTTCTTGGGCAGCACATACAGAACGAACACTTGCTAAGAAAATGGCACATAGAAAATTGGCGGTTACAGAAAGATGGAAAAATTTATCAGTTTACATGCCGAATTCAAATCGAATTGAATATGTTTCCGGATTGAAAAGGAATTAAAGAGGCAAGTTCGATTCCGCTAAAAACTGGGAATGGAATGGATTCAACCTGGATTGAAATCGTACTGAGATAGAATGATGTACGCTCATGCGTGTAAACGAAAGTAATTTATATCACTCAAAATCGATCGTCATTTCATATTTATCCATGAAATACGCATTCGCGTTGCTTTATTTTATTTAACCTTCTGTATTTTTTATATTTCCAAATTTTACATCTGCAATCATTATTATTTCCTTGTAAAACAAGTTATCGAGTAGGTTATTAAAGCCCGGATATATATAACGTTATTGCAGAATTATCATAAAAAGCTGTTTGCTTTAAGCTTATGTTGTATTATCCAATACCGTTGTTAGAAAGGAAAAATAATTTAAATGCTATTTAAATGTTAAACATTGTCGTTGCAATCAAAGCTGAATTGCACGAGTTTGATGCTGCCAACAATGACTCGTTTCAAACATTTTCCTTGTTCTCAAAACGCATCAGAATTGTAGTAGTCAGTTAACTCTACCTTACAAGTAGAAGTTACCTGAAAATCGCGAGCAGTTTCGAGCGGCAGCGGAGAAATCCGAAAGCCCACATTTCATGCGAAGTTGACTAGGAAGCATATTAGTAGTTAATAACACACGCAAATGGGACACTGTAATGTAGCAATGTAACACGCAAATAAAAGGATAATTATAAGGGAAAAAGCATGCGCTTTTAAAAATATAAGTTTTGCGTATATTCCGAAATGTATAAGCGAGTTATTTCTTAATTTTAGGTGGGGCTAATGTCCATTGTATCAGGTTTTGCAATTCTCTTTTGAGACATCTCTTTAGCTTTGGGCATGGGTGCTTGTTCATTTTGGATGCGAACCGCGGCTAATGTTGCCTTAATGGATTCCCTGTATTTCTTCAAAACTTCAAGTTCTGTTGTTGTGGGCATTCCCTTAATTACACCCCAAAACTCGCAAGCAATTGTTTCTTTTTGTTGTTCTGATATGGGCACAGAGCAGGTTTTTTTTTTTTAAAGATATTTCCCGTGTTTTATATAAGTAAAATATGCGATGAAACCACGTTGTATAAAATTAAAAATGTGGTAAGTTAACTTTAAAGCAACAAAGGCTACTTAATTTTTAGAGTTTTTCCTTGTGTTATTTAAAGCTTCATCAAAGGTTAGCATATATGAATCTGGTTGAGCTAAATTTGTAAGCATATATATTGCTCACATATAATAAGCGGCGTTAATTTCCATTGCATCATTGAAAAAATCTTCAGTGTCTATTATAAATTCATTAATACCTTCAGGATATGCTATAGACTGTATTAGAACAAAAAAATAAATAAATAAAATAATTGCTTGCAAGTTTTTGGATATGACTTCTGTGGAGAAGTTGACTTAGTAGAAGCACGTTAGTAGTTAATCACATGAAATCGCTCATATTAGAAAGCAAATGAGAAAAATCACAAGAAAGCAAATTGAAAACTGTAATGCAGCAATGTAACATGTAAAGGAAAGGTTAAATATAAGGGAAAATGCATGTGTTTTTAATAGTATAAGTTCCGAACTGTATAAGCGAGATATTTCTTAATTTGAGGTGCAACTATCATAATTAACCACAATGCACACTAACACCTTCTATTCACAACACACTATAAACAAACAATTTCTTTTCACAACATATTTAACAGTTTGGCGCTAACAGAGGCACCTGTGAAATCGTAACCAATCGGCTTTCTTCGCTACGATTCGATACTTCCGAGTAACTTCTATTTGTAAGGTCGAGTGTCAGCCATGGCACCAGTCGCGTCTGCGTTCGTCCAAGCTGAAAACATGAATTGCTATTGACAGTGTTTCACAGTGGTTGGTAAAACAGTACTCTGCCAAACTTGTGATAAACATATCGAATATATGAAGAAATGTCAAATTGAACAAATTTACATCTAGAAATATACAGGTTTCTTCAAAGAAATAGTTACAGACAGACTACTTAATCTAATGGTAACTTTTATAAAGAAATGTGTATAACAATCGTGCATCGAACATGCCCTGGGGAAAAAAAAAAAAAACTTTATGTACCGAATTTAATATTTCTTAGAGAATAACTTCTAAACATTCTGAACGAGCGAACTCATAAGAATTACGTGGATTTTTGTTAGATTGACATCTTAGAAAAAATCAGGGTTGACAGGTGATTCATATTTATGGATTTCTGCTGATGAAACGACAGTTACTTTAGGCGTTTCATAGTGAATCTAATTGAGAGCAAGTTGAACTCTGAGGCTGCATCTAAACCTTTGGAGGTTACGAATAGTTTAACAATTGCAAGATTAATTAATGATGGTCTTAAGGTGCTATGCGTTAGAGAATAGGGGGTAGTATTGTTGCACACAAATGCAATTGCGTTTATGTTGAAAGCAGGTGCATGTTACTTGTCTGGCTCGTGCATTGCAACGAGTGACAGAGACAGAGATAAATTCCGGAATTTAAACACACTGATATCAGCAACGAAAAAGGGTTTCTTGTATAATGCTACAAGAAGCAGGTACCTGACGTTCCTCTGTCGATGGAGCCTGTGATCACTTGGATTAAAACTGTGATTTTGTACAGTAAGCACTTTAAAGCAGTGAAGTCAGTGGTAGAGCATCTGTGAGTAAACCCTTGTCAGCACTCAAAAGCTCTAAAGTGCTCATTCAGTTTCATACCCGCAAGACACTTCAGTTGGCATCTCGACATTATCAAGAAAATGGAGATTTCTGGCATACCTCTCCAAGAAGTCATGGGAACAATGGAAGATGCAGTTAGGAAGATCAGTGTTGTACGATGAAGTGGGTGGTGTAGTTTCCATTAAACTGGAATCTGTACTGAATAAGAACCCTGGATAATAAACTATTGCTATATACTTTTTTCTCTAACTTATTTATCAGTAAACCTGTAGAATCCCCTGAGAATCTTATTACTAGCACAATCTCTGTGATAAACACGAACCGGTGACTTCTTATGATATTTCTCTGCATATAAAAACACATTGTCAGACAGGATATCTTGCATGACAAAGAAATATTTGAAAAGTATACTATAATTAATTGTGCATCCTCTTCCAGTGTAACTTAAAAGCTTAAATGAAGAACACTTTCAGTACTTTTGTATTCATTCCGATGTCCTAAAATTAATTGTAATTTAATATTTATAGTGAACCGATTAATATAATCTCAAGTTGATTAGCTGTAAGGTCCTATGGAAGGGAACTAAAGCTGTTGGACCCGTGTTGTAGATTTGCGGTATGTAAAAGAACCTCAAGTCTAAAAAAAAGAGGCCCCTGAGCCGTTTCAGGTCCTGAATTGAATGGGACGCTAATAACCAGAGATAATATAGAGCGTCCATAAATAAACAAAATAAAGGAAAAGTAACCTATTTTCTAGCAAAGAGGTTAAATGTTTGATTTTACATAGAATTTTACATGTTGTGGCGATTTGAGGAGGGGTGGTAGTTAATTGGATCGATTAGTGATGGTTAATTAATGAGCATCACGTTGGAGCGCCAATTTTCGGGGGGTTTTAAATGGGTTTGTTGAATTGGTTGGTTTATTGGGGGATGAACTATTAATTTTGATTTAGATTGGAATAAATCTGATGTTGACCGATGCTGTAGAATGTAGATTACCACGGCTTCGATGTCTTCGCAGAACACCTTCTCCTGCCACCATCGAAAGTGTGTGGGTTCGATCCCGGCCAGGACCGATTATTTTTTTCATGCCTAAGAATCCAGGAGGGAAGTAAAGCCGTGGGGACCATATCGTACATTTACGGCACGAAAAGAACCTCAAGCCTGAAAAAAAAGGCTTCTGAGAAAAATTTGTTGGCAGTTTCACGTCCTGATTTGAATGGGACGCTGATGACCTGAGATGTTAAAGCGTCCGTAAATAAACCAAATCAAAATCAATCGAAAGGGTGTTCTTCTCAGGGTATCTGTAATGGTTTTCAGGCTTTCCAGGGGAGGAAGAAGATACGGAGCAAGGTTTCACAAAATAACAATAATGTTCACTCTACATTGAGAATTATATTTCTTACTTTCTCTCGCGACTTTTGTACCATCTGCAAGGAGCTGTGAAATTTTGAGATAGTTCCTATCGACGTAAATCACAAGTCCTCTCGTTGTTCGCATATATAATCCAACTAGAGTTGGAGCGATTATCGTCCGCTGCTTCCCCCAATATAATAATAATAATAATAATAATAATAATAATAATAATAATAATAATAATAATAGTAATAATAATAATAATAATAATAATAATAATAATAATAATAATAATAATAATAATAATAATAATAATAATAATACGTCTTTCAACTACAGTTTTTCACGATTGCCTTATCTAAACAAAATTAGCTTTATTCCATCTTTCACCAACTAGATACATCTTTCACATCTCCCAAACTGAACTGACTTTCACTGTTACTCTTCACAATTTACATTTCTAGTTCCCCCAAATAAACTGCCCGGTCTCGTCTCACCAAGCGAACTGTGTCGAAAAAGCACCCAAAAATGATTTTAATACTTTTCCTACGCGTCTTTACACAAGAATTCATATTTTCGAACTTTCTAGGCGCTGCGTACTTCCTGATTGGCTTAATACCTTTCTGCTATAAGTTTCTCGAAGAAACATTTTTAAAATTCGAGGACTGATTACCTATACTAATTTTATTATTAGTTAGCTAAATATGTTGTACAGTAGCGAAAATTTCTCTTTTTAAGGTACGGTTGCCCAAAGTGAAAGCTATCCACCACAGTTTTTCTCCAAGGACTTTTTCACAGAGGGGGGGAAAAAAAAAGTTCCTTTGCTATTAAATGACTGACCTTGCACATGGCACCGAGAAGTCGCATCTTTGATATGGAATGCTTTACTCTTACTGCAGATATTTATACTTCTTGTACAATCTACAACATTCTATATATACATATATATTGTTAATTTTAATACACTATGATAACAGTTAATTGATTTTACGGGATTAATTCTGGATCTCAGTGAAATAATTATACGGTATTAAATCTGGATGTCCAGTTACAATGTCTATCTACATATTTAACCATTTTGGTTACATATTTCTCAAATTTATATTACATAAATTCGGTCGATCACTTATCAACTATCCTACAAAAATAAAGAAAGGTAGGTTAAACAACATAAAACTTAAGTATAAATCGGTACAGATTTCAACAAGGCCGAAAAACATCATGTAAACGGGGATCGTACGGACACTACTGGATTAGAATTCATTCCGTAAAGTGTATTCAAATCGATTTTGGTCGAACATGTAAACGTTACGATTACCTTTTATCCTTTACGAATGCCAGACTACAGCCTTCAGAATTTCTCTCTGAAACGAGATTTTGGAGAACCAAAGCTGCGATGAAAGAACCAAGAACACCTATACTACTAACGGAATGAAACCCAAGACAGATCATCATTCATCACCAACACGAACGCAGTTCCAGTTATTTCCCCCTAGACCAAAGACGTGAATTTTTTATTTTTAATTCTTCTCGCGGTTTTTACTTTACTTCCAAATCTACAATACTCAAGTTTTCAACTCACATATAACCCAATTTGTTGTTAAGAATTTAAGTATATGGCCATAGTACAGGCCGAAGGCTAATTTTGAGACCGATTTAATCATAATAAATTATTCTTTTTTCCAGGTTCGACTTGTCTATGGGGTACACAGGAGTTGATCTTACTGCTTAATTTTTCACAGATACACGATATATTGTGTTGTCCGTTCGAGCGAAAATGGTGTCAGTTCAGAAGACACAGTTGTGATAGTTCAAATCCATTGATACGGTGCAAAGGAAGTTTCGTCGCATTAACAACAAACCACCCAGACGCCAAGACCGTAAAAGCATGGCATACACAGTTTTTGGACACTGGGGGCATATTGAAACATCATGGAGGAAGCCGGCACATCTCCACAGAACAGGTAGAGAATGTCCGCCAAGCGTTTCAGCAAGTCAATTTGCCAGACTTCTCGTGAACATCAGTTGCCACGCAACTGTACAGAAAGTCCTCAGAAAGTGGTTGCATCTATAGACATACAAAGTGCAGATTCTGCAGACCCTTAAGCCAGAAGACAAGCCACGACGATGTAAGTGCTCCTGATCTGCTTGACCGAATGGACAGGAATTCTGCTTTCCTGACAAATGTAATGTTTTCCGATGAGGCCACATTTATATCTCGAGGATTGTCAATAAGCATGAAGTTCGAATTTGGGGATCAGAACATCCACATTGCATCGCGAAACACGTGCCAGAAGGCTCGAAAGTGAATGTGTGGTAAGGCTGTTATGCCGAACTGTTCTTCTTTCAAGAGACGTCCTAGACATGCTGAAGTTGCACTCTTTTCCTCAGGTTGAAGATCTGCAATCAAACATATAGTTTCAGCAAGATGGTGTTCCGCTTCACTGGTCGCTGAATGTGCAGACAACCGGATAGAAAATTTCCAGGACACTGAATAAAAAGAGTTGGACGAATGAAGAGGCCTCCGTGTTCTCCTGACATCATATCGTTAGTTTTTTTTATTCCCCTTTGGGCTAAGTGAGGGACAGGGTGTCACACAAGTGCGGGGCTTACGAGACCTCCCTCGGATTGTAGAAGCGATTGGTACAATCTCTCCGGACATATTGGAGCGGACCTGGATGGAAATTGAGTGCAGACTAGGCATCCTTCAGGCCATCACAGGGGCTCATGTGAAAGTGGTGTGACTGTTTATATATATAATTTATGAAAACTCTATATGTGATACAACAATGTTTGTTAATAAACCGTTCCTTATCTTTATGGTTTTGTATAAGGAGAAAATACAATTAGGAAATTTCGATGTCGAAACCCTATATATGTACTGTTTTTTATTTGTTTATTTAAGGACGCTCTTTAACATCTCAGGTCATCAACGTCCCATTCTATTTAGGGCGTGAAACGGCCGACAAATTTTGAGGCTCAGAGGCCTCTTTTTTCAGGCTTGAGGTTCTTTATCGTGCCGTAAATGTACGACAAAATACCCGCGGCTTTACTTCCCTTCCGAAGGAAGCCATACTTACAATTTTTACGCCCGAAAAAAATTCATCGATCCTGGCCCGGTTCGAACCCGCGACCTTGGTTTAAAATGCAAGTATGGTTACCACTACACCACCAGGACCGACACATGTACTGTGACCCCGATTGACAGTAGCTGAAAAGTAATAATATGCTCTCGGTGCCTTTGTTTTGAAATAACAGGAAAGAGACAAAAGAATGTGCTTATGTTCATAAAAACATGTTCATATGTGAGGTTTGAGAACTCCATGGGGAGCTCATTGTCCCAATAACGGGATTGCTATTATATCAATTTAAGTGGAATAGATTGTTATTGACTCTTAAAATTGCAACTTGTGGTCCATTATTAACATAATCTGTGAACGCAATGGAATGTTGAAGTTACAAAACAATAAAGTGGAAAACACGAAAACACATTTCACCAGTGTGTAGCTGAAATCAAGAAAACTTGCTCTCTCAAAGTTTATGCTGCTTCTCATTGGTTAGTATGTTCAGATACATGAAATGAAATGAGTGGGATGAATTATTACTGTTTTAAAATAAATATGCACGATACTGGCAATATTTTCTCTAAAAGGGTATATACTCTGATAGAATTTAAACGCGTTTTATAATTTTAAGTGTTTATTTTGTAAATTGAAAAATAGAAAACACATTTTCTTAAGACTGCTTATATTGAAAAAGTTCATATTTTATCAGATATACAGAGGAGGAGCACATCTACAGAAACAAACTTTTGCAGATAATACCTACTATATCTGACCAAGAAAAGACATGTTTGTAGAATGTTCCTTCATCTGTCTAAGGATTTTAAAATGTTGAAAGATGAAATATTATTCACTAAATTAGAGAATATAGATATCAGAAGACATGCTCTTAAATGGATTCAACCCTATCTTCAGAATAGGCAACAGCTAGTGAAGATCACTCATATGACCAAACTGAATTTATAATACTATTATTTATGCAGTCAGACCATAAAAAATAAAGAACACTAATGCTCAATTTTAAGACCAGCTTTATTTTTATTATTTGTACATGATGTAAAGGCAAGCAGACTATAACCCAGATTGTAGACAACACAAACATAATTTATACCATGCGTTTCATTCATAGTGGACCATAGATTGCGAATATGAGTAGTTCTCTTGCACTGCAATGACTTAGGTATTATTCCAGTTGTGCACTAGTGGTGAATGATCCACTCAAGACTACGTATATCAACTGTGTTATACTGTGTCAGTGCCTACTGTTCGAGCTGTAAAGACAGGAGATTGTTCGCAGTGCATCTCAAATGTGAAAGTTTACTCAAGACATCTGTGTTGTATATGAATTACATTAGATTATTCATTATAGTCCACTGAAATGTCTACCGAAAAATTCACGCTTGAACAAAGAATTTATATGTACAATACATACGTAAAAATCTAATCATGTAGAATATTTCGGGGTAAATTTCCTGGCATTCCAGTTCCAGGTAGAGAAATTGTTAACCGTCTGGTTAGTAAGTTTGGGACAACGGGATCGCTAAACGCTAATCCTAAGAAACAAAAAAGGAGGAAAAAAAATTGACGAAATTGGTGCATCGTTCAAACGATCTCCAAAGAAGTCTCTAAAACGTGTTTCAAAAACCTGTATTCATAGAACTGCCAATTTTTTTAATTAAACCCTACAGAGAAACTGCAGTTTATGAATTACAACCTAGTGACGACGAAAAACTAGTAAATTTCTGCGGATTTTAAAAATATCATTGACGGTATTGTTAACCCATATTTAATAATTTTCTCGGATGAGACATAGTTTCATTTAAATGATCTTGTTGCGTTGTCTCACAAAACAATAAGTACTGGAGCACAGAGAATTCTTATTACACCCCCCCCCCCCCCCAGTGTAATAGTGCGCGGAGCATGCGTACGCACAATCCGCGGACCGGTAATATAAGGAACGCTCTGTATATACCTAGTACTGTTATGGTGGTTTAAAAGAACCAACATTAAAATTTAAATAATTTCTAATTAATTTGAATATAACACCAAAGTTATCACATGAGAAAATATAGTAATACACATATTTATTTTCATTCTTCAAAAAATGCCACAACAGATAATATTACAAAGTCCATTTTACAATAAAACAATTTATAATGCAGCTATAAAACAAAAACAAAAAAATAATAAGAATTATCAATAAAAAAAGTTATAGGTTTTATTGCAGGTATATCTTCAAGAACTCCAAATTTTACCGTTCAACTGTGTTGTATACCATTTATATAAAACGAAACATTGCAGGTAACAATAACGACTTTCCATCAATAATGAAATACGTACCAGATACAATATAGAACTGCATAGGCGCGGATCTACAAATGTTCGACGGGGGGCGATCGAATGCCCCTATGGATATATTAGAATTATGATTATACTGAAACAGTTGCTAACTAAATAAAATAATATTTTAATTACAAGCTATGATATAGATTCTATTTGTAAATAATGAGCCACAGGCACATAGAAAATGTCCAATCTTTTTAAAAATGGCTGAAATATTCGGAATAACCGTAAACCTTTCCAAAAAATTACAAAATCCGAGCATTGATGTAGTTCATTGTTACGGAATGATTGAATAAAGATACCTTATAAGAAAGTCGAGAAAATCAAACTTATGTTTTTGAAAATGTTATCACATTAGCAAAAGATGTTGATGTATAAGTTAAGGTGGCTCAAATAACATCCAGAAAAACTTATTAAAGAAATATTCTTATAACTTCTCTAGAAGACCATTTTCGCATCAATGTTTTCTTCCATTCTTGGATTACGTTTTCTAAATTCTACATGATAAACACAACCACATCCTTAAATTTCAGTCTTCGATTACAGCTTTTCGGAATGACCTAAATTCAGGTATTGACGATTTAGTAAAAGATGCAAGCATTTACAAACAAGATTTGCCAGGAACTTAATTACAGAGCTTCAAGATGAAATAAAAATATGGTTTAACTTTTGGGAAACTCAACAAAATAATCTGAAAACAACTATTGAGGATCTTCTCCTTCTCCACACCAAAAGCAACTTCTATCCAACAAAAGGGAATATATAACCATCATGTGCATCATACCATAACAACATGCATGGCCAAAAGGTTATTTACAACATTAAGGCATATGAAAACCTATCTAAATTGTAATATGTAACAGGAAGTACTGATTAGTTTGGTGCTACTTAACACCCACCCCAACAATGAGGTGATTCTAGAGGAAGTGGTTAATCTTTTAGCAAGAAAACATCTCAAGAGATTACAGTTTCAATAACATGCAAGTTACAACATCATTGTTACCATATAAGTTTTTCTGGGCACAATTAATTTATTTTTATTTACATATTCTATTTATGGAATTGATACAGCAGAGTCACGTTTTTTGCAATGTAAACTGAATGTGTGTCTTTTAAAAAGATTGAACATTTTCTGTGGGTATGTGGCTCATTATTTACAAATAGAATCTGCACCACAGCTTGTAATTTAAATATTGTTTTATTTAATTAGCAATTGTTTAGGCATGACCTTAATTCTGATATATTCATTGGGGTAGTCCATTGGGCCCCCTTATTGAATATTTCTATATCTGCAACTGGCTGACCATATTACAGAGCTGTTAGTTTTCATGTAATAGCACAGCATGGTTGTTACTCTGTTAGATGTCTAGTCACACCAGTGTGCTTTGAAAATTCTTGTTGCTAAAAGCCACATACAAAGTTATAAATTCATGTGAGTATCTTTATGTTAAACTTGGATTCTAGTGGAAAATGCTGAAAACTTGGTTTTCCATTTTCCACTTGATATAATCTTGGCAATTTTCCATATTGGTATAATCTCATTCCAAATAAAATGCTGCACTTTCTTTTTATTTATATATATATAAAACTTTTGCCTTAGGCCAAAATTAGTCCAACAATTGAACATTCTTACATTGGTTAAAACATAGAGAAAGCATTTAAGGATACGAAAATATGGCAAAAATTGAATAGAGTGTGCTTTGTTCTTTACCAGTTAAAATCTTGCATATATTAAACACCCTTAGAACCTGTTACCTTGCTTACTTTCATTCTCATTCATCACATTGATCTAATTATGGGGAAATGCAGCAAATAATGTAACATTTAAACTAATAAAGAAAGCTGCAAGGACCATTTTAAGCAACTGAATATGCTGCCTTTGCCAAGCCTATATATAAAAATATATTAGTTTATGTAAAAAAACAACCTTGGTAACCTACGAGTAAATACAGTATACATTTATTCTCCAATAAATCTATTAGTTCCATGTTTTATTGGTACAAAGGATTTATGCTTATGTATTGGAATTATTATACTCTTAAGCTGTACCTCTTGTACTTAATATTATTATATTGTGATGTAACGTATGTCATTTTCTTATTGTTTAATTTGCCTTTTTTACGTGAATACAGTCAATGCTGACATTTTGAATTGATAATTTATTTGTTTATCAATATTGTATTCAATTTATTGCCTAGTCCCATATCTATTTGTAAGATCAATAGATTTAATTATAAATAAACAAATAAACAAACCTTTTTTTATTTCAGTGAATAACAAGTAAGTTGAATGTTCAGGGGCCAGTCCTGTATATATGCAAATTATTCATAAGAGAACCTTGAAAAATGCCTCCAGGACATTCAGTACAAGATTAAGAATGTACATGGCATATTCACTTCATTAAGTCTGAAGTACAATTAAGCTGAAATATTAAGAAAAGCACATAAAATGTTCTGGGCATCCAAAGGTATTCATTCACCATTGAAAATTTGATAAAAATGGAAGAATTTGGTTTTCTTGACAAGCATTATCTTGAAAGTCAGGGCAGACTATCCAGCCAAATATTTAAATAATATACTTGGATATTATTGTGTAAATTATTTTTTTGAAAAGAAACCATTTGTGCAGCAATATAAAAAAAAAGATTGCACTGTTGTTAATGATGCAACAATATATGCTTATTTTGACAATCTGGAGAAAGTTTTGAAAGACTTTCTGCTATAAAATTTGGGGAATAATGACTAAAAATATCTCTGCTATAAGTTATGTGTAAGAGAGTATAAAATATATGGAGAAGATAATGGATTCATCAAAACCATTGTCAGTTATGCTCTGCAGAATGCCAAACATAACTGTTACATGTATGACGTACAAATCTGAACATCTGAGGAAATATTGGACTGAATATGAATCTTAGACTGCGTATATAATTAATCTATAATTGGTTAGATTTCTTAGCTTTTAAGAATTAGTTTTCCCTGCCCAAGTTGAAGAAATATCCAGGAACTTATGTACTGATTGGAGATTACCTTACAACATTATATTTCCGTTTTTATTGCATGCCAGGAAAATGGAATGTTAAAGTTTCCATCAAATAAAATATAACATATGGTGGGCTGCATGGTTAGGATGAAGAAGTCATGGAAATGGTCTAATGAAAGGAGTGTATTAATACAGGCAGGGAGATAAAACAAAATAAAAACACAAAACATGTATTTTAACATGTCTGTTCTTTGTCTTTGAGTTAACATTGTGATGTAAATTTTAATTAATCTGTCGTATAACACACTCTTATGCTTCATTTACTTTTAAATAGGGTGGGACCGGTTTCGAAGAGACATCGACAATGACAAGTTGTCAAGTTGGTTGAAGATGGAGAGGATGTATCTTCGAAACCGGTCCCACCATATTTAAAAGTAAGTGAAGCATAAGAGTGTGTTAGATGACAGATTAATTAAAATTTACATTTAACAAGCTTCACTGTGTGAGTTCCAACAGAATTTTTTAAAAAGGTCTTATTTTTCGAAAGTTCTTAAATGAATAACATTGTGATGTTTCTTTTTAACGTGATTATGCTGACATAAGAAATATACCCCTAAAGATTCCAAAAAATTATATTTTGAATTTTTGTCTTATGTTTTTAGTATTTTTATAAACAAAGTACTTAATAATTAAGATTATTGTATGAGTGAGTTGAACTAATTACTCTTATTGACTCTTTTACTTGTTTAAATGTAGTACAAGGGTAAGTCCATCAGTTTCCAGCCTTGCTGATAAGGGTTATTGCTTTCACAATATCCTTAGCTGGTGTCATATCTTATATGTTAAGTAAATAATTGCAGTTGTAACTTCCATTCTGGTGTGTTCAGTTGTTCAAATATAGCTGCATAAAGAAGGTTATGTGTAGAAGATTGTAACATGTTGAAAATGGAGTATTGAGATGTTATTAAGTTCTTCACAAAAGAAGGGCTTACTCCAAATGAAATTAAACAGCAACTGGACGTATATATGGGGAAGCATCCTCCTTAAATTCTACCATAAAAGAACGGGCCAAACTTTTTTGAATGGGTCAAGAGGAAAGAAAGCATGGGAGACGAAGATCATGCAGGTCGGCCCTTGGAGGTGCTCCCTCCTGAAAACATCGCTCTTGGGGAAGGAGAAATTATGGAAGACTGGTGGCTCAAAGTTACAGAAATAGCAACAAGGTTGGGCCTTTCTAAAGCAACAGTCCTTCGAATTATTCATGAAAATTTAAAACATGAATAAGGTCAGTGCAAGATGGGTGTCTAGACTTCTTTCCTCAGTCCAAAAATAGCAACAAGTCATCTGTTGTTAGGCATTTTTGGAGCTCTGCTGTGGTAACGAGAGAGAAGTCTGCAAACCATTGTGACAGGGGATGAAACTATGGTCCTCTACTGTGATTCCTTGTTCAAAAGAGAATCAATGGAATGGCATAAACCTGGCATAGCACCGCCTCTAAAGGTCAAGGTCACTCAGTCAACCAAGAAGACCATGGCCACAATTGTTTTGAACTGTGAGGGAATACTCTTCATTGACTTCAAGGAGAGGAACACCACAGTAAATGCTGGCCTACTTCACAGAGTATGTACTTCCATCAAATAAAAATGGCAAGGAAAGCTGAGTAAAGTTTTACATATTCTTCATGACAATGCGCCTGTGTGCACAGCTCTTGTTGCAAAGGAAGCTATGAAGAAATATGGCTTTAAGGAGATTGACCATCCACTCTACAGCTAGATCTAGCTCCCAGTGACTATTTCCTCTTCCCAAAACTCAAGAAAGACTTTGGAGGAAGGAAATTCAAATCATGGATGCTGTTTATGCCCATTTTGCAGACAAGACTTCTTACTTTTTGGTGGAGGGGAATGAAATGTTAATTCAAGATGTGAGAAGTACAGCAATTAGGGGAAATATATTGAAAAGTGAAGTACAGTTTTTGTCTTACTCATACCAAGAAAATGGTTAGGCCGGAAACTTATGGACCTATCCTCATACATGTTTTGCAGATCAATCTGAATCATCAGCTAATCTTCAACTGCTGGATAATTAGCATTAAAAAAAGCTTGATGTTATTCTTCTTATATACTTTTTTCTTATGATAAATAAAATTGTACAGTGCATTAAATAAATTGTACTAATGAAGCTTTAGACAATGGAGTAGTAATATATCATACACTAATGTATTAAATATATAAGTGAAGTTAGTGCAAAAATATTTAATACATTAGTGTAGGATATTGTACAGAGCAGTTCATATTAATCTAAGATGCATTAAAACTTGGATTATTCCTTATTAATTTATTTGGATCAAAGTTAATCCACTTCAGTGTAACATTGATGCAAATATTAAGAAAAAAGAAATAGCTATTTTAATGAGTTTTAACATGTCTGAGAGTGCACTGTAGTGTTGCTTGGCAGGGCAAAAATAAAATTAATTTCACGGTGATACAGAATTTTATTTGGAAAAGCACATTAAAAATGAACTTCATAACCCCACCTAAGGGTATATAAATTTGTAGGAAGAAAGTCAATTATGAAATTTTAATTTCTGGTGCTATATATCTAGATACATCTCTATTCATATCTCGTACAATATTGTTATTATTTTATTTACTTTTTTTTTTTGATTCCTTAAATTTAGCAGTTATCTAATTAAATAATTACATCTTGAGATATTCCAGATCATAGTATGTGTAACTGTGAATTTATAAATTATGGAATGATTTGGGAAACTCCTAAGCATACTTGGGGGCAATTTGTCCATATGTTGATCTGTATATATTGTGTATCAAATAATGCAACTGAATACAGGTTGCATAGGTGGAAAGCAAGGACCTTATCTGACTACTCAAGTCAAGCCATAATTCAATAATCTCATCTTTGTGCTCAATGTTACATTAATTTCTCTATATTATTTACGAACCCTCCAAGCAAATCCACTTAACAGATGCAAAAAATTAACGGAGGATATATTAAAAGAAAGTACTATATTCATAAAATATGACATTTATAAAATTAAAATACCAAATCCATCAATAGCCAGGATAATAAGACTACCTAAAATACATATATCCGGAAAAAACATGAGACCTATCATCAACAATGTTAATACCCCATGTTACCGTCTGGCGAAATGATTAACCACTCAATTTAATACATTACTGAGATTTCCGAGCTTAAGTCTAAAAAACTCTTTAAACCTCATAAATAAAAGTAAAGATCATAAGTTATTTACAGACAAAACATTGGTATCATTTGATGTAAAAGCTCTGTTTCCAAGTATTTCAAAAAAGAAAACCCTGACATTGTTAAGAAAATGGCTACTATCCACAAACATTACAGAAACACATATAAAAGAATTTATCAAGCTCACGGAATTATGTTTAGATCAGGCCTACTTCACGTTTGAAGGAAAATTTTATGAACAAAGTTCAGGTTTAGTAATAGGCAGTCCTCTCTCTCTGTTGTTGGCAGATCTATTTATGAGTTTTTTTGAAATGGACATAACTAAAGCCTTCCCATATATATTCAAAATCTGGTACAGATATGTGGGTGATGTTTTTGCCATCATGCAAAACAAATACATAGAAGATGCTCTCAAACTCTTAAATTTACAAGAAACAACAATAAAATTTATAACAGAAATTGAAACTAATAATACTTTACCATTCTTAGATTTGAAGATAATAAAAAATAATAACAAATTAGAATTTGGCATATACAGAAAAGATACGCACAGTGATGATTACATAAAAGCTAAATGTTTCAACCCTAGACCTCAAAAAGAAGCAGCATTCAATAGTATGATTTATAGGTTGATTAATGCACCACTTAAAAAAGAAGAATATGACAATGAATACTTAAATATAATACACACAGCAAAAGTTAATGGGTTTAACAAACAAACGATAGATCAAAAAAATAAAAAGATTCAAAGGAAAAAAGAAAATCAAACAAATCACCACACTCAGTAATTTATATAAAGAAAAAAGTTATCAAAAGTTCACGTACCACCTTTACATCAATCACAAATTTAAAAAAATATTCAAACAATACAACATCACTTTGGCACTCATAAATAGATACAGTGTGGGCAAATTGCTGAATCTAAACAAAATTGAACCCAGATCAAAAGAAGATAGTTCAGGCATATAAAGGATCAACTGTAAGGATTGTGATAAAGTATATATAGGCAAGACCAAAAGAAGCTTGGGTATTAGATTGAAAGAGCACCGGAGAAATGTCAGATACAAGCAAATAGAAAAATTGGCAGTAGCAGCACATTTTTGGAATGAAAATCATGAAATAGAACAGGATATAATACTGCTAAGAGCAATTCAGCATCCAAAGTAACTTAGTATATGGGAAAAGATTTATATAAAAAATTATGAACAGAGACTTATGAATTTTGATATACCGGAAGCAGACATATTGTACGGGTTCATCAACAGACCACCAGAGCCCACACAGCCAAGTATACATTTTACTTGAAGTGATCCGTTAGCCATCAAATGGTTGACAATGTGAAAAAGTGACTCATGAAACAAATCCTAACTTACTATTTAATAAAAAAAGTTTTAATGTGAAATGTCAAGTGAGTTTTAATGTGTTGACATGATTTTAGTAGTTTTACTTTTAATTCAACAGAAAAGTGTCCAATTATTTTGCTACAGGATGTGGGATTGGTCAAAACAAGAATAAATTGTTCCTGTAATTATATGTCCGGAAAACAATACCTTTTGAGATATGGACCAATCTGCCTTCTGATACCTTCTGCCATCTATCCATTATGTAGACATTATAGGAGGTGCTGGATGTGGTTACCATGCATACATACACATGCTTCAGCCCTTCTTTGCAAAGAATCACAAACTCCTGTGAACAAACCTGGCTGCTCTTGAATTTGGTTACATGCATTGGTCACATGCTACCTTAACACGTGCATATTGTCCATGGGTAGAAATACACCAATGTCTTCAAATATCCCCATAGGTAGTAATCCAATGGATTCAGATCAGGTGAACTACCATTCAGCCCATGCTAGACCTTCTGGACCAATCTATCACCCATGAAACATTTGAGTTAGGTAGTGTCGTGAAGGTGTAGAAAATGGGGTAGTGCTCCATTGTGCATAAACCACAACCATTGTCTTTCTACAAGGGTAGTGTTCTCCAAGTATGGGTAATTAATCACGAAGTATGTAAAGTGTACAATCCTATGAGTCTTTTTTTTTTTTATTTATTTATGGATGCTCTTTAACATCTCAGATCATCAGCATCCCACTCAAGAAATGGCTGACAAATTTTATTCAGAGGCCTCTTTTTTCAGGCTTGAGGTTCTTTAGTGCCGTAAATATATGATATTGTACTCAAGGCTTTACTTCCCTTCCGAAGAAAGCCATACTTAGGAATTTTATGCCTAAAAAAATATCCATTGGTCCTGGCTGGGATCGAACCTGCAATCTTGAGTTTAGGAGGCAAGTATGGTTACCGCTACACCACCAGTACCAACATCCTATGAGTCTGTCACCACAATTCATGCCCACACATTGATGCTAAAGCAATCCTGATGCCTCACCTCCATGATTGCTCAAGGATTTGCATCTGCCCACACATGTACAATAAATATGATAATTTACTATAACATTTCCTGTGAATCCCGCCTAATCTGTAAATAAAATGCAGGCTGTGAACTGCAAATCTTCAAATAACTTGACATAAGATAAAATAACTGTTCATGTAGAACTGACCATGCAAGACGATAGTTGATACCTTCAGCAGCTGCAATTTTTCTCACACTTGTTGCAAGATCATTTTCTACACGTCACAACACACGTTCCTCCATATCGAACATGCCAACTGTGCAAGGTTTATGTGGTGTCCTGGCTGCAAGTGCTCTCATGTGTGCAAGTCACTGGAATAGCCTGCTAAATATTTCTTCAGATGGAATATGGCAGTGTGGATATCGTTCAGCATATATGACATGGGCCTATTGATTAGTCATTGGAGAACTCATAGCAAAATATGTCTGCCATTTCCCTTGTGGATAGGAATCTATTTCATTGTTTACCTAGGCAGTCCTGGTGGTGTAGTGATAACCATACTTGTCTTCTAAACCCAAGGTTGCAGGTTCAAACTCGGCCAGAATCGATGGATTTTTTTTGGGGCGTAAAAATCCTAAATATGGCTTCCTTCAGAAGGGAAATAAAGCCTTGGGTCCCGTGTCATACATTTACGGCACGATAAAGAAAGAAATGTCAAGGTACTGGACTAAGGCTATAAAAAGGATAAGCCATATCATTTGTGACTGAAGCACTCAAAAATCTCCAGTCTTTGTTGCGTGTGCATATCTGCATTATCTTGATTAGAGCCTGGATTTTTATACACTATCAAATCTTAAAACATCCATGCATTCATGTATTGTGATAAAACAAAACAACAACAAAGCAAAAAATTAAAATATGCACATCAAAATTCAGTTCTGTATTATGTGACATTTTTATTTTCTTTTGAAGCAATGAACAACTATTTCTCAGAATTTTCTTCACTTAAACTCAAACATTTGCCTAAATGTTCTTCAATGCAGAAAATCTTTCTACATCACAATTTTCTTTTCTTTTGAAGTAATGAACAACTAATTTTTCAGAATTTTCTTCACTTAAACTCAAACATTTGCCTGACATGTTCTTCAATGCAGAAAATCTTTCTACATCACAAGTGACAGATGGAAAATTAAATGAAGAAATTTCTCATGGTGAGGTCGAAATGACAGCCTTCTGCATTTTCACCATTAAATACATTTTTAATCAAATGAATTTCAGATCAGGATTTTAACTCAATTGAAGGTATATTTGCTTCTAAAAAGTGTCATATAAATACATAAAAAAATGGGTTTTGGAATGGCTTAGTTGGTGTTTTTTTTTTTTTTTTGATTTATTTAGGGACACTCTTTAACATCTCAGGTCATCAGCATCCTTCTATTCAGGGTGTGAAACGGCCATCAAATTTTGCTCAGATGCCCCTTCTTTCAGGCTTGAGGTTCTTTATCGTACCGTAAATGTACGGCATGGGACCCACGGCTTTACTTCCCTTCCGAAGGAAGCCATACTTACGATTTTTACACTGAAAAAAATCCATCGATCCTGGCTGGGTTCAAACCCACGACCTTAGGTTTAGGAGGCAAGTATGGTTACCACTACACCACCAGGACCGACAGTTTGTGTTGTAATAATGAAACATTGTACACATTGTATTTTTGTTTCTCTTCGTTGCTTTATCTTGGCAATACATGAAACAGAAGTTTAATATTAATCAACATGAAAATTTTTGTGCATTTAATCTAAAGGCAATGTGTGTGCATTTTTGAGAAATAGTAAGGCTTAAATAACAACATACGGATGTGGTAACCTCGTCATCTAGTGGTATTGCAATCAGTCAGCCTCCTTGGATCTCTTATTCTTCCTTCTTAATGCCCCTAAAATCTTTTTCTAGACTGATAATGCTGCATTTACTTTTGCCAATCTGTATTTTCCTTTTACCTTTTCTATTTGACCTCTCTTGGTCAATTCATTTTTCCTATTTCACTTTAATTTTTTTAACCCAATCCCAAGGTGTAAAGCGATCCATGCTAAGCCGATGCATGGCACATGGGTGATATTTCTTTAATGAAGCCTCTGAAATATCAGGCAACCAGGGTACTGCTTGGGTTAAATTCTTTTCCCTAGATTTCAGTGCACTTACATTTCCTCAGAACAACTCTTCAACTTGTATGGGAACGACTTTAAGTTCTCATTTATCTTTTCACAAAAAATCAATTATAACTCTACTGGTTGTCTGGTTCAAGGGCACAGAAGATAATGAAGTGATATATATTCCAAAAGAAGGAACTAAGATCAACTTTATAGGTCCAGAACCCTTTCTACAGCATTAGCAAGAAAACTGCTACAACCGCAGTATGCCAATTGACTAAAAAAGAATAACAGATAAGATAAAAGAACTTTCCCGGCCAAAAGCAGGGTAAATCTTTTATTAAAATATCCAATAGAACCCTGGCCAAAAACCTACAGAGTAGGGATTGGAAGCAAACCAAGAGAGCTATTGAAATGATTGATGAACATAAGATAATTCCAGAAACACCTACGGATGATGGGACTTTATAATGGAGTCCTATATGCTGTCTATGCGAACAGTCTGAAGAGACTGCAAAGCTCTGGAAAGATTCTAGAACTCATTAAAGTTCTAGATCTGAAACTACAAAGTTAGGAAAAGATGCACAAAGGGCATTTGTGGCTCAAGTGTCAAGGTGTGTTATTGCGCTCTCCAACAACATAAACAATCAATCAAAGTTTAAATAAAATACCTCAATATATGGCACGCTGCAATGACAAATATTTTTCTTTAAAATAAACTATTAAGATAAGTAAAATACATAAATACTTACATCTTTATTCTTCTTAATTGGTGTTACAGCCCAGGGTGAGCCTTGGCCTGCTGCAGCGACCTCTACATTCTATCTGTCTTATGACTTCATTGATAGAGGGCAGTATTGTATGGGGGCATGTGACCAGCATGCCGATACCCTGCAGGTAGCCTATCACGAGGATTTCATGATCAAAGAATGCCACCTTTCCATCAGGCAACTTCCCAATTGTCTTCATGAATCTAGGTGGACCCCATTCCAGACCTCCCTAACTTAGAAAATTTTCTAAGTAGATATTGGGAATTGAATTCAGGCCTCCTGGCCAGCAGTCAGCAATGCTAACCATTAGACCAAGGAGGTGGCCACTTACATCCTTATTACAGCTATCACAATACACTATACTGCTGGTCATTAGAAATTACTTTCCTCAATGCACTTAAACACAATGTCTTTCCTTGCAGTTCCAAAAGGAGCCATAGCAATACTTACAAATCGATAATAAATTGCAGTTTGCAAGAATGATGCTTCTGCCTTCCTTTCTTTCAATATTTTGGGCTTGAGTAAGAGTGTAAGAGTGGGGGATTGAAAATTCTCACGTAACAAAGGAAGAGAGTTTATTGGAAAATCCAAAGACTGTAGTTGTCACCTAGAATGATATGAAATCAAAAAAGCTTTCTTTTACTTAATTCATTTTCTTCTCAATAGATAAAATAACTTAGAAACACCAGAATCTTTGAAACTAGATTTATAAATGGTAGTATTATGGTAGTTAACATAATACATTCACTGAAGCCCCCTTCCCCCAAAAAATATGAAATATAAAAGTTTTAAATGTGCTATTTTACCTAAAATATTCAAATTAAGGACTATGCATGTGTTTACTCCCCAAAAGACAAAAAGATGCAAATTTGTATGAAAAAAGTATAGTTATTTGAAATCAATAAAGTCACACATTGAATGTTGGCAAAGTTTGGGAGGAAAAAAGAAAGAAGAAAGAAAAAAGAAAAGAAAAACAGTTTGCTTAGAAATCCAAGCTGTAGTCATGATGAATGATAATTTAACTTTGGGATTTTTTTTTAATAGTGTTTAATGCCCGTTTTTACTGCTAAGGCACCACAGGCAGTGGACACTGATGATACATGAGATGAAATGATATACTGGGAAAGGATTTTTTTTTAAGGAAGGAAACGTTCCAGGCCTAAGTTTAAGCATTTGCCATTTAAGAGGACTGAGGAAAATCTGGAAAAAACCTGTCAGAGAGGACAGTCCTGGTGACATTAGAAACCCAGACCTCCTGCTCACGAGTCCGTGCTTTAACAACCTCAGCCACCCCTGATGATGACTAGCTTTAGGAGTGCTAAGTCGGCAGTGGTAGAGAGAAGATGTGTCATTTGTAAGCTCCTGTTTGGTGTTCAATAAGGGAATACGGTGCATTGAAAAGTACAAAGGAAGAATTGGTCTCTATTAATGTGGGTGGAACTATTTGAGAAAGAAGAAAAACATAGAAATTAAAGTAAATATATACATATGCATTTTTATATGTAATTGGGAATTTATTAATTATTGGAGGAGTGGAACAGAATCCTGGGCTGAATGGAAGTTAGGGTATTTTGAAAGAAACAGCTAAGAGCATATAAAGTATGGAAGAGAGATTAGGAAATAATGAGGAATGTGGGCATACAAATTAAAGAAGAAATAAGTAACAAAATGCATAATATGAAGACAGAAGTATTGAGTATTATGAAAAGAGAAGTATTGAAGTAAATTTTCATAAATTTACTGGGTTATTGGCATAAAGAATCAAGAGACAGGTGGAGGAAATCTTGTCACCATTTCAAGCTGGCTTTAGTAAGGGGGAGAAGAACTATAAGACATATACTGATTAAGATCATTGCATGATTGAGACAACTACAACTCAAGATATTACTTTTAAATGAAAGAAGGATCAGATAAACAAATTTAAACAGACTATGGACTGGAAGTATGGTCAAATATACCAACATATAATAAGTTATACGTTAAAAAATAATGAAGCAGAGGAGGCAACCAATAGCATAAATACATTAATGCAGAGAGCTGAAGACAGGACGAAAACAGGATGGGAATTGGGGAAAGGGGCAAAGAGTGGTATGAAGATGAATGTAAAGTAATAAAAAAGTACTAAAAATCATGTCGTCACATGTTTCGTTTCGAAACATGTACCAAAATTACTTTTATAAGTGTGTTTGTGAAACTTAAAGAGAATTTTAATGTGACGATATGATTTTTAGTGTTTTACTTTAAATCAAAATAAGATTAACAAAAGTTTCACTGTGTGGATTCCGACATTCCGTAAACATAATAAAAAAGTTTGAAACAAATGCTGATAAAATGGAGAGAGGTGGGAGATGAGTCAAAGAAAGAATATTTAGAGGGGAAAATATTTTATAACTTGATGATAAGAGAGCAAGAAACATGAGTGGAGAAGGATAAATGAGAAGAATTTAATCAGAATATTAAGTGAAGGAAATATTAGTAGAATATGCAAAATGTTAAAAGTAACTTTTATATAATATGACAAATTATTGTTGCTAAATCACTCAAATTTCACTAATTTTGTTCCACTTAAACATTGGACATGTTTCAATATATTTCACTGTGAAAATCTCTGATACAAAAAATCACTTAAATAACTTTTATATGTTCAAGAATATATTTTCCCATACCGATAATTCTATGGATTTTTGACGAGCTTTTAAGAGTTTTGGTTCATTTTGGAACTCACTCTCTCTTTTTCTCTCTTTTTTTGCCAGAAATGGTATCCTACTGCTGATTTTTCCCTATGTTTATATTTTATACTTCTCATGTGTTCCTTAAACTGTATGGTAATGTTCCTTTTTGTTTTGCCTATACATTTATTATTGCAGTCCTTGTAACTGATTTCGTATATGCCTGATTGTTTTCCTGGCAGGATTTTGTCCCTTGTGTTGGTTTTTAGGAGGTTTTTCAAATTACATTTGTTCACTGGAGTCAAAATAATGTTAGCATCTTTAAAAATCTTTTGAAATTTTTGGTGTCCCCATGGATGGAATGTAAATTTTTTATATATCTGCTCTCCTTTGTAACCTTTCTGTGTGGTGATTTCTTTTGTTTTCTTATATATTCTTGAACGAAAACAAAGAAAAGTTATTAATGGATATCATTGTATGATTCAGTTGAACTACACACTCTTAAAGCTTCACTTACTTTTCATAAATGTATGGAACCGGTTTCGAGAACATTTTGTTCCCATCTTCAGCCATGCTAAGGTTCAACTGTCGGATCACAGCTCAACGAATGATCCGACAGTTGAACCTTAGCATGGCTGAAGATGGGAACAAAATGTTCTCGAAACCGGTTCCATACATTTATGAAAAGTAAGTGAAGCTTTAAGAGTGTGTAGTTCAACTGAATCATACAATGATATCCATTAATATGATTGGCTTCACTGTGTAAGTTCCAATTTACATTTAAGTAAAGAAAAGTTAGTTAATTTTGATCTTCCAAACAATAGCAACCTCATGAAAAAGTTTATAAAATTCAGAGAGCGACATCTTAATGCCATGCTGGAAAACTGACAGTGGAACTGTGCTGATGATGAAGGAAATTTGCTTTTGAAACATGTCTAAGTACGTGGAATAAAACTAGTGAAATTTAAGTGATTTCCTCATAAATAATTTGCTCTATAAGACTATATTTCACTGTGAAAATCCCAAACTATTCAAGTTTATTTTAAAGTCATTATTAATTTGTAGAGGCTGTAGCTAGCGCTATAATGGTATAGGTAGAGTAATGAAAAATTTTATTTAGGACCTTGGATTGGGTCAGAGGCTAGTCCGCTGGAATTCCAGTAGGCTGCTGCTATTGAACTGGGGACTAGGAACTGATGCAATCATGGTGGAAATATTGTAATATTAAATTATATTAGCACTCAGATAAAGGTGATAGAATATAACTAATTATTGTATTTCGATTTTTTGTAATTGTGAGCCTAAAATGGCTTGGGCCAAATAGGTGGAGGCCCCCTGGTAGTTTATATTTGTATTTTTTGTATTTGTTCTTAGCATATCAATAAATTTCAATAAATTAAATTTAAACTTCACACTCTTATTTGCTCCACTTACAATAAGAGTGTGTAGTTCGACTCAATCATACAATGACCTTAATTAAATAATTAGCTTCACTGTACAGGTTTCAATTAGCATTTCAACATACTGATTATTAAAACACTGATATATAAGTACTAATAATTAACACGGCACATTATATACGTGTTTGTTGAACTGGAGAAAACTATGATAGGATCGTTACCAAATGCTTTTAGTACAAACTATTAAAGAAAGGATTAAACACTGAAATGACTGAGATATTGAATAATTTATGTCAACAGAATAACTTTTGTGTAATGAGGGAAGTAATTCAAAAATGGGGGCCTGACAAGGGTGCAAATTAAATTCTGAACTGTTTAATATATTTATTGATGGAAGTGATGGATTATGTTAAACAAATTAATATCCACTAAAAATTGTTAATTGAAACTTGTACTGTGAAGTTAATCATATAATTAAGATAATTATATGATTGATCTTACAATGGATATTAAGTTAATATCCATTTACCTAAAATTATTAATTTGACAATTCCTGTTTATTGTAAACAGATGATTTGAAGGTTTGATTCCTATTAGTAATTGGTTTAAAGAATAAATCAGGGTAAGTCCAAAATTATGGTGTTTAAGAAGGGAAACCAAATGAAAGAGAAGAAAAAAATCCCGGTAATTAGTGAATTTATTTATCTAGGAAACCAGATGAGTAATATGGGAGGATGAACTAAACATAAAAGGATAGTAACATTTTAAAAAATTGAGTCGAAATTGTAACATACACACATACACACCACTAAAATTTAGTGGTGTGTATGTTACAATTTCGACTCAATTTTTTAAAATGTTAATATTTGACACAACTGTTACAAAAGTTCATTATATTTTATATAAAAGGATAGCATTAACTAATGAGAGTATAACTATGAGGAGGTGAGAAGGAGCATGTATCCAGCTCCAAGTTTGCATGTGGTATTGTTTGAGAGGGTTTATAGTGCTTTGGTTGAATCTTAATGGATATATGGCATAAAAATATGCAGATTGAAGATGAATGGGTAAATATGCATTTATTATTAAAATGTTTTGCTACATAATTTTGGGTGTTCTGCGCCAATTCAGGGACATTGTTAGAGTTAAGTAATGTGAAGATAAGGGGCTGATAATAAAATGAAAATTTAAATACTTGTTCATTCAATTATTACCAAATAACTATATACTGAGAATTTGTCTAAATGACCAAAAAACAAATCGAGTATTAATAAATGGTTAAGAAAGGCTACAGAACAGATAATTAAAAATTACGCCAGATGATATGGAAAGACAAATGTTATATTAAGCAAATAAGAGCAAAAAAAAAAAATTATTAAAATTTTACACAGAAACAAAACTTGATTTTTAAAGAGAAATTTTATTACTATATGCGATAAAATGAAAGAGGAGGGTTGCCTAATTTCATTTAAATGTGGCATTTGAGCAGTAGGAAAATAGTTCATATATGTCCTATTTGTGGATATAGGGATGATGCAATGCATATCCTGTTTGATTGCAAGGGAACCAATAATTGGAGAATAAATTTATTGAGGGAGAAATGGTTGAAGATGAGTAAAGACCGATACAAATTGATATTTTATAAGAGGAAAATAAATAATCTTGGAATATATCTGGAGAAAGTTAAGTTAAAGTGAACATGGGCTATTAAAATAGTGGTTGGTTGCTAGTGATTATTGGGGATGCTGATATTTTATCATTTTTTCCCTAGTTTCTCAATAAAGACATGAGCTGTAGAAAAGAGTAAAATTATGTATAAGTATAGATTTTGACACCTACATCAAGTTAATAGTTATATCTAAAGATGGAATAGCTCTAGTTCTCTGGATACCACTATGTTACTGATGGAATTTATTAGATAACATTAATTTTATCTTATTTGTAATAATAATTGAAATAAAAGATTGTTAAGAATGTACTATGGAGATAATGATCAGGGCCAGAATTTTTACACATCCATTACATTTTAATTTACTTTGTAGTTATAAAATTCATTCATGATGATTTAGAATAGTACTTTTTTAAAACAGATCTTCTCCAAAACTGCCAGTGCACGACTTGAAGCATGCCATTTTGAATTTGCTGTATGGCATCCTTCTAGTGGCTATACATTGTTCTCTCCTGATTTATAGGTTGATCCTCATCTGGAGATGTAGTGATTAACTTATTTGAGCAAAAAATATAAGAAAGCTTATACTGTGGTATAAATACTTCAGCTTCTTTTGCTCTCATACCTTAAAGCAATTTACCCATATTTCATCACCATTGACCATGCCATACACTGCATTGAAGTGGTATTGATGAAACTACTTGTGCATTTTTCAAATACAAGTCCTCCTGTATCTATTTGTTACTCTTTTGTGAGTAATTCACCTATAAAAGATTTCTGAGATCAGCTGACTATGCAAGATTGTTTGTACTTTATTGTTGCACAACTTTTGTTTGTGGGTTAATCAGCTGCCTTCTTGTACACAGTGCACCTTAATGATCATTTGCATCATCATCCCTATTTATACACATAAAGAAGTCAGTATTGTCCCCAGCTGAAGATGAGAGCAAAAGCTCTTGAAACATGTTCTGACAAATGAATCAGTTAGTGAAGTACAAGTTCATTTAATATAGACTTCTTTGTGTGTGTAAACAATCTACTTCACTGTTTCTAACTTCTACTGAGTTTACAATTACTCTTAATGTTGTCAGTCATCCCTGAATATGCTGAACCATTTAAAAACTGTGGCAAAACATAGTGCTTCATTTGTTATGGAATTTAAAGTTGCCTATAGCTTTGCTGTTAGGTTAGACCAACTAAATTTGCATTAAATCGTTATTTGGAAATGCTCTTGCATTGATTTTATGTTTCTGCTGTGATACCCACAAACTTTCAAATTCTTAAGACAGCTAAATGCTCTTTCAGGCTTCCATGATCATGTCATTAATGAGATTTATACTCCATGAGTTATGCCACATCTTAGCAGCATAACCCGAGAACATAAACCCACTCTTATAGCAAATTATTAGACAAATTCTCACATTTAAAAAATTATATATGGAACTAAACACAGTGAAGCTAATCAATTTGATTTAATTTTTTTTTTTTTTTTTTGTCATCAAAACACTCTTAATGCTTCACTTACTTGTCATAAAATGTGGTACATGTTTCGAAGACGTTCGTCTTCATCCTCGGCCAAGGGATGACTGATTGGAGACTCGATTGCACTTTTTGATGTAAGGTTTTGCCCTGGTGGTACTTTGATGAACTTAAAGTTTGTGTTCACTTCTTCCGGAACGTCAAAGTTCATTATACGATCTCTGTGTTTGTAAATATGAATTTTTTTCCCATGTAGCCAATTCTGTAGATCCCTGTGTTGCTTTTAACAATTCTACTTTTTTAATTATGTCATGATTTTCTGTCCAAAAATGATATGCTACAGCTGACCTTTCCATCTGTTTGTATTTTATGTTCCTAAAATGTTCTTTTAAACGTGTGCCTATATTCCTTTTTGTTTTTCCAATATAAATCTTATCGCATTCTCCGCAAGTTATCTTATAAATACCTGCTTTTCCTTCATTTGGGGTACTTTCATCAACATTGTCCTTTAGAATATTTTTCAAACTATATCTATTGACAGGTGCCAATCTTATATTGTAATCTTTAAAAATATTTTGAAACTTCTTCAATGCCCTTGGATGAAATGTAAATTTTTTAAAAACCAACTTATTTTTATCTGCTGAAAGGGTGGTGGTGTCTTTTATCAATTTCTTCCTTTGGAACTTTTGTACTTTTTTGTGTACCAATTTCTTACTAAAACCATTTTGAATCGCAATTTCTTCTATCTTAAAGAATATAAAAAGATAGAAGAAATTGCGATTCAAAATGGTTTTAGTAAGAAATTGGTACACAAAAAAGTACAAAAGTTCCAAAGGAAGAAATTGATAAAAGACACCACTACCCTTTCAGCAGATAAAAATAAGTTGGTTTTTAAAAAATTTACATTTCATCCAAGGGCATTGACGAAGTTTCAAAATATTTTTAAAGATTACAATATAAGATTGGCACCTGTCAATAGATATAGTTTGAAAAATATTCTAAAGGACAATGTTGATGAAAGTACCCCAAATGAAGGAAAAGCAGGTATTTATAAGATAACTTGCGGAGAATGCGATAAGATTTATATTGGAAAAACAAAAAGGAATATAGGCACACGTTTAAAAGAACATTTTAGGAACATAAAATACAAACAGATGGAAAGGTCAGCTGTAGCATATCATTTTTGGACAGAAAATCATGACATAATTAAAAAAGTAGAATTGTTAAAAGCAACACAGGGACCTACAGAATTGGCTACATGGGAAAAAATTCATATTTACAAACACAGAGATCGTATAATGAACTTTGACGTTCCGGAAGAAGTAAACACAAACTTTAAGTTCATCAAAGTACCACCAGGGCAAAACCTTACATCAAAAAGTGCAATCGAGTCTCCAATCAGTCATCCCGTGGCCGAGGATGAAGACGAACGTCTTCGAAACATGTACCACATTTTATGACAAGTAAGTGAAGCATTAAGAGTGTTTTGATGGAAGAAAAAAAAAAGAAAAAAAAAAAAAAAAATTAAATCAAATTCTCACATGATGTTATACACCACAGGCTACTTGGCTACAACATAATATGTATAATGTGGATCTGCATCACACAGTTTCCATATCTAAACATTTACTGTGTTTCATATCTACTTTAGAGCTAATTTTCTTCTATCCTAATTCCTTGCCGATATCTTATATGATTGTTTCATTGCTGAAAGATTTATGTTCCACAGATAAATTTATAAAAATATTACTTGCTTTCATTCTGAGGCGGAATGTACATAAACATCTAACAAAGGAAATAATGGTATAAATAATAAAAATCATTAAATTTAAACAATGCTATTTATATAATTTTGAATACAATACTCTCCATACAAAAAGGAATACAGTGAAAATCTTTGTCAGCATGGTTAATTATATTCAATAAAATAGCTATGACATAAGAGAGTTCCATTATATTCTAAAATAACAAATATAACTTTCAGAAACTCTCTTGTTTTACTCTAGAAACATTACATCACACTTCTGTCAAAATGCTGTATTATAAACAACAGATCTGATAATAAAGGAAAAATTGTTTTTAAAAACTATTCTAAAAGAATAAACAGAAATTTCAGAAATTCACTTTCTTTAGATTATTTAAGGCCAATTATAAAGAAAATAGACCAATTATTACTCCTTTTAAATCATACATTCTAAAATAAATCTAATATAAGCTCAACAAAATATTAAATTATACTTGCTATACAGCTGCATAGCAAGGAATGTAAACTTCAAAGGTACAATGAAATGAGATTCTGACTAACTCATTATTTGAGCAGGAAATATAGAGAAGATATCTTGTACTGAGGTGTGTATAATCTTTCAGCTTCTTGCTCCTTAATCATTTAAAATATGATCTTTAACTATCCCTTTTTCACATACCCAATAAATGTACTCAAATTAGTGTTGCCTTTCCCTATTCTTTGATATCTTTGGAATTATGATTTGTGAACTGCCAGTAGGCCTATGATTATTTGGTACTGGTCTGTATGGTTGGGGAGAAGCTATTCTAGAGCGAACATAAGAAGGATGCTCTTGCTTAAAATAATGGGTAAAATTATCTGATCTTTGTTGCTGATGTTTATTATGATAAACATAGCCTCCCAAATCACCTTTTGTTCCTCTTGAATCCCTCTCATAATATGGTTTGCTTGAACTGCCAAAATCAGATCGCTCTGAATAATGCCCAGCTGCATCATGTTGCATCTGTTTTGAAGTAACTTCTTTCATATTTTCAGGATGAGAACCATACATAACATTTAAAGGTCTTTTTTTCTGGAAATCAATATCAATATTCCGTGATTCTCTTTGGTATGCTTCAGGATAGCTTTTCAGATTGAGACTTTCATTTCTCATATCGTTAACATGAGAATATACCGGTGATTTCTCTTTTCTCAATGGTCTAGTGTAGTCAGAACTCATATATTGGGTTGGTGCCACATCATAATATCTCATATTTTCAATTTTTTTTCTATCTGATGGCATGTTTCTCTCGATGTACGTTTCCTTCTTGTATACGTGAATATCTGGTTCATAGAAATCTACATTCCTCTTTTTGTATGGTTGTCTTTCCATGTTTTCATATGTGCTTTCATCATGTAATTTTCTTTTTTTTGAATAACTTTCCCTGGGATAATATTCATTACTCTTTTCTTGTTGATAATAGTGTGGTTCAGATTTCATGTTACTTCTATGCATTTGAAAATCGACCCTTTCACCATGAGGATTGCTAACATATGAACTTCTGTCTGTTACATGCATATGTTCATCTGAAAGATGGAATTTTCCTTGCTTTGGCCTCATTATTTCTCTGCCATCATCCAGTATATTTTCATTTCTCTTATTAATTGATAATTCACAATTCACATATTGGTTGCTTGTAAATACATTTTTTGCTTTTTGTCCATTACCTGAATATGATGTACATCCCCTCTCATATTCAACATCTGCATATCTTTTATATGGGGATGTATTCTGAATATATCCCTTTTCTTCAAATTCTCTTTCACAGCCTGCAAATGGCTGCCTAACAGACTTTACTGTTTTATCATATTTGCCATTTTTATCTTGCTTAAACAATTGGTATTTACTCACGCCACTATGATAATATGCATCCAAGTTATTATCAGTATCACTTGCATATATTTTACTAATTTGTTTTTTGCCACTTTGTGATTCAGC
This sequence comes from Metallyticus violacea, assembly GCA_030762175.1. Lineage (NCBI taxonomy): Eukaryota > Metazoa > Arthropoda > Insecta > Mantodea > Metallyticidae > Metallyticus > Metallyticus violacea. The sequence continues at coordinate 115,704,225 of CM060835.1, forward strand.
ACTTTCTCTAGAATTATACCTTCGAGAAAGACAGGAAGTCATATCAGTGCGAGTGCTAACAGTATACATATTTTGAAAATTGCCATCACCTGCTGTTCTACCTGCTGGCTGGATAGCCTGTTTCCTTATACTTGGGTGTACAGCACTTATCTTAGATGCAATTTCACTATCATGACATAAATCCTGAGATACTTTGAAATCTTCCTCTGGTGAAATTCTTTCTCTTACTCTGTCATTCTTGCTGAAAGACCTATAAGAGTTCCTCTTTACGGCAATATCTTGCTCCTCATTAATGTAATATCTGGCTTGATGTTTATAATCTGGATTACTGCCATGTGCACTGTCTACAGTATCCATAGTCTTATTTTGAATTCTTTGTTGCACAAGTGTCACAGTAACATCATTTTTCAGTTTCAACTTATTTTCCCTTTGAAGCTCATATTCTAAACTGGCAAGCCTCCTATGTCCTCCTTTTGTCACACTCATTGTAGGACTTCTGCTCCTTGGTAACATGCTGTGACATTCATATTCCACTTCATTAACTTGTTCTGGTGCATAATGATTCTTGTTTACTGGCCATGTTTTATTACCCAGAGTTCCCACCCCTGTACTGGAATCTGCTACAGCTTTTTTCAAATAGAAAGCAACTTCATCATCAAGTCCTGATATGATAGATTCTTTAACAGAATCAATTAATGTATTACCTGCAATTGAAATGGCTCTAGATATCTTATTTTTTCTTCCCCTCTCATCCAATTCCTTTTCAGTATTTTCTTCAGCTCCTCTATAGCTATCTTCCACATCTCTTTGTTTGCATTCTGTGACACCATATTGGTTACGTTCTTGAAAGCAACTTGAGCCTACCTTATTGCCATCTTCATTGTACATTGTTTCTACTCTGATGACAAGATTTGGACGTTTATGAAATTCTGCATTTCTCAAATCTAGTTCTGTTTTGCCCTTTTTGCTTTGAAGAGCTTGAATTTCCTTCCTAGCATCTGACAATTCTTTGGAATAGTGCTCAGCATCATGCTTAGAATGAAAGGCCTCCATTCTTTTCTGGTTTATTTTTTCTCTCATATCTCTGAACTCATCGTGCCTATCCCCCACATCAACAAAACCCTTATCTCTGATCTTTTCCAACTTTGAAAATGGTGATCCTTGATTTTGTAGACGATCCATAACTATCACCATCATGAAATGCTTCTCATTGAGTAATGTATCAAAGGGAATAATCTTTTGTGGAAAAAATGGAGTTCCCGATAAGGTAGGGTCAGCAAGTGTCTTCATGATCAGTGTAAATGGCTTTGAAGATTCTAGCAAAAGCACCAACTTCTTGATAACTGGTATATCCCTAAGTGCTGTCATTGCTCTGCAAGCTAGAAAGAAAACAGAAAAATTAATGAAGCAACAAGAGCTGTATTAAAAACTGTATACCCTCTTTAAAATAATTGCAAGATAATTTTTAAGCATTTATAGCCTCCACTAAAATGTGCTATTTGAAATTTATAAAAATATTCTCTGCTTTTGATTAAATGAAGATTAGGAGCAACAATTTTGTTTAAAAAAACTAATAAATGTATACAATGAAACCTAGATGAATGAGCTTTAAAAAAAAAAAAACAAATAAAACTAAACAAACAAATAACATATGCAATACACGGAAACAATAGTTTGTGTGAAACCAACTTTTTTACTGTTAACTGAATCTTAGTACATGCCTATATCCTGTGCTTCCTTTCTTTTCTTTTTTTTTCCACTGTTAAATTTTTATGGTTAATATGCTGTAGGCACACTAAATTTTGGACATTTTTGTACTTCTACGTTTTTTGTGCTTTATAAAATAAAAACATGTCTATTCCTCATCAAATTTAGAGGTAATACAATGGTGATAAGATAACAGGGGATTTAGATTTAGTGAAGTTTAATGATCTCCGCATATCAGTCTATAAGGCTTATTGTGCTACCCTATTAGAAGTGACCCCTTCATCATTCACCATAATCTGCTCCTTGAACAAGTTGCAGTATCTTGGTTCCAACATTAGTGTCCATTCCTAGGTCTTCTCTGGTTATAGAAAGAATAAGTCTCTTTCTTACCAGGAATGGGCACTCAAACAGTATTTGCAAGGCAGTTCCTCATCCTGTTTGCACATTCTACAGTTGTGTTCATCTTTACAGAGTCCCACTTTTCGTAGATGTTTTCTGAAGTGACCTTGTTCAGTCATCAATGCAACTACTATCCTTTCTACCCAATTTGAGGAGATATAAAACAATTAGTGTCATTCAGACTTAGGAATAATTTCCTAGCTTGTATTTATCCAGGCTGTTTTCCCTCTCCTTGTTTGTATTGCAGTTTTGGCATTATATATGCTGATTCCAACCATGAGGTCAGGGTAACATAGGTGTTTTAGAACCCTAATTGGCCAGCTGGTAGGCTATTTCATTTCAATAAACACCTTGATGCTCCAGCATCAAATGCAGTTCAAGCCTGTTGCAAAATGCTAGGGCAGTTAGGGCATTATTTAGACATTCCCATTCCAGTTTAGATTTAACTTGGTTGGAGGAAAGTGCTTTTAGAGTACCTTGACTATCTGAGAGAATGAAAATTCATTTACCATTGTAACCCTTCAGGATAGAAAATACTTCTGCCTGAAAAACTCTTCAGTGTCTTCCAAGGTTTAGTTAATGTTAGTCCTTGGAGTAGGCTATATATGCCTGCACTTGATTGTGTTCCTATTTGGGATTCATTGGTAAACCATATAAGTTTATCACATTCTTTTTCAAACATGATTCTTTTCATCCAGTTTTTTTCTAGATCCAAGAGTTACTTAAAAAGGAGAGAGAGAACAGTATTGAGTGCTCATTAGGTCAGAAGGCCTTACGCTCAATACTGGAAAATCCAGGAAATTTAGAATGGAGGTATGCCCAGTTGCTACAAAACTGCTTCTCCAGTTCTGTTTGTACAAAGCAATATGCAGTAAACCTAGCCTAGCTTGCAAGGAGATGTCCATGGGAGGGAAACCAAACAGAGTCTCCAATGCAATGGTTGAAGTGCTTCTGAAGGTCCCTCTGTTAACTACAGACATAGTAGTCTCTGTAGTTTGGTAAACTTACCTGCTATAGTAGTTTTTAATAATGTTTTAATGATGGTGCCAGAGACTATCTGCCTCTATGGAGAATAATGTGAATATGACTGTTCCAGGTCAATTTCTTATCGAGTACAATACCTAGATATTTAGTTGACTCAGAATATTCCAGGATTGAGTTGCCTAGTTAAGATTTCCTAGGTCTTTTAGATTTCTCCTGTTAGTACAAGGGACAGCAACTGTCTTGCTAAGATTGATAAACAGACCTTCTTGCATGTACCAGCTGTGAATTTTTCTTAGTCCACATTTCCCAAAACTGACCAGTGCTATGTCATCCACATAGCCCAGTATATAATATCCTTCTTGGGTCATATCTTGGAATAGACTATCCAGTATGAGACTCCAAAAAAGGGATAGAAACAACTCTTCCTGTGGGCAACCCCTCATGGCTACGAATCATTTTCTAAGAAGGCTAGCAATAATATTTCTGCACCTAAGCATGCTACAAAGGGTGTTACTGACTCCATTCTTTTGAGCAACCAGAACCATAAACTTATAAGAGATGTTATCAAAAGCACTCTCTATTCTAGGAAGGCCCCTAGGGCTACTTCTTTCCTTGCCATAGTCAATCCTCAGTCTGCTAAGACAGTGTAATGCTGTTATGCAGGACTTGGATACCTGGTAGCCATTGAAATACATTTTGATGGGGGGGGGGAGTATCTGACAATACCCTCCTTTGAATATATCTTTCCAATGCCTTTAAAAGGAATGATACAAGATAATCAGTCGATAAGTCTTAGTTTTGGTGTAATTATTATGACTGCACTTAGGAATAAACACCTATTTTGGTGGTTCTGCAGGTTTGAGTAATATAGCTAAAGGCTATACTGGTCCGGAAGATGTTGCACAGGAGAATGTAAAATGAGTCAGGTCCTTTCTGCAGCAAATCAGTAAACATGTAGTATTCACTTGGTGACTTAAATGGGTAAATTTATTAACTGCTATTTAACACTTTGTATTCTAACAACTTGGCATGCAAATTCCCAGTTCTTAGAGTTTTTGCAGTGGTCTATGAATTCACAGGTACTGTCATCAAATTAGCACTTGGGGAAGTGTACCTCAAAGAGAATTTTCAAGTGTTTCTTGAACCAAACACTTACAATTTCCAGTGGGCTTACATATTGTTCCTTCATGGCTTATAAGACCATGGACCAAAGCTCTAGGTAACCTGGCTGCCTCTGACATGCTAGATATTTTCTGGCAGAAGACTTGCCAAGAAGAGTTGTTCTTGAATAAGCTTTTATTACATACTGTGAGACTGAATGGTGCTCCCTCCGATCTCCAGGTATTTTTACTTTGTTAAAGAGATGTCTTACTATGCTCTCTTTTGTTCAAAGTCTTTTGTCACCATATCACTTTCTTGGATTTTGTCCATGATTGCATGGGGTAGTTATTGTGATAAGTGTAAAGTATAGACTCTTGAACGATATAGGCTGCCAAGTCAATATCACCAAAGATTTAATCCTATCAATCTGCCCAATTCTATGTGGGAGAACTTGCATATATGGTTCCCAACAGGTTCTTCTGGAATTTCTAGAGATTAGAACTTTTAATTACATTAACATTAAATGAGATATAGCTATGATCCGGAAGAGATGATTCATTCAAGATCCTCCTATTAGTAATCTGAGGTACTATTATACTCTGTACTAAAAGAAAGTCAATAACTTCTTGCCTTACATGATTAGCAAAGGTAGGCTTGTTGCCGATATTCAATATGTACACATTATTGGAGAACAGAAAGTCTAAGTGGTACTTATCCATTTTATTGATGTCTTTGCTGCCCCAGATTTCAAGGTGAGAGTTGGCATCACACCAAAGATAGTCTGTTTCCCTCTCAATACAGTCTGTGACTAACTGTTCTAGTTCCCTAGTGTGGGGAGATCAGTAGAGCTCAGTAACAAGCCTTTCTTTCTGTTAATCTCGGATCCTTGAATCAGGGCTAGATCAACACCTTTTTCATTGAAGGTTTTGCAGAATGCAGCCTTCTTATGTTGAAGGTTGATCTGAAGTACCTTTAGCAACATCCTTGTCTAAAATTACCATGGTGAGTCTTCCAAGGCCCAAAAAACTTTCTTTACCAGATCTTTAATGGCCTTGTTAATTTTGTCTACCAAGCAGACAAGTGTCTGCCTCGATGGGTCAGATTTGGAACTAATAACTTTCCAGTCTCCTACGCTTAGGGTTTGATTCTAATCCTTAAGTATCTTAATTATCTTTTTGGGTCAGTTTTAGTAAACAATTTTGGTGTCTTAAATAGCATCTTAGTTGTATGTAGTTTGTCCACTCTGGGTCTTACAGCAAGTTTGATACCTTTCCATGGCTCCAATTGAGGGATCTTTTTCATCAACCACTCTTTGGTGATGTTATTAGTGCAAGAGAAAACAACAGCATCTCTCTTCCCCTAGGTTCCAGTGAACTGTGGAAAGCTCACATCTTCAAGGATTTCAAATGCCTCTACAGTTACTTTTTGGAGTTTCTCAATTTGATCCTCTGAGAATTAACTATTTGCAAAATAGTCAGGGATCACTGCTACCTTGAAACTGGTTAAAGTTCCTGTAGGTTTCTTCGATTGAGATGGAAGGTTTTTCCTCTTCATATCCTTATCTTGCTTGATCTTTTGGGTAACTCCAGAGGAAGAGGGAGTAGACCCCTCACAACAACTATGTTTAGTGCTTATCTTATGTGTTCCACTCCTCTCCTACTGTAGTTTTGGGGTTTTAGGTTAAAATTTGCCTTTCCACCATTTATTTGGATCCCATGCTATGCCTTTCTCTGTAAGTTTTGCTTTTAGGGCTTGTTTTCTTTGCACCCCAGGAGGTTTTTTTTTAATCTTAAATATGTTCATTTTTTTCCCAAGGAATAGGACACTTAAGATCCCCCCCCCCCTGAACTGAGGAAAAAACAAAATACCTGTGTTGCCCTTGGAAGATATGGTGCCCAGTTCCATGTCTGAGGTTTGCTCTAAAAGAGCTTCCTCATCAAGGGATCTGGTTGCTATTGCTGAGGACTCACTAGTGTGGTCCTCAGAAATAAGTTTCAGATATTTTTGAGTGGTTTCCATCTGGTCCCACTAGAAGATTTTTTATAAGATCCATTCAGGCACTGCCCAGCATACCTGGTTAAGGAGGTCTCAAAGGCTCAATTTGAGACACATTAGCCCTGTGTCATATACCCCCTCAGCACAGGTAGCACAACACTTTAGGGTTGGGCATGGTAGGCCACTTCTTTGTCTGGTAGCTTATCTGTGGCTTCCCCTGGTATGAGTGACTCTACCAGGGGTGACTCTACTCTACCGGTGATCACCACCTCCAGTAAGTACAGCCCATAGGATCACAGATACACAAGGTGCAACTGCTGATTTATCTACCTGATTGTACCTGATGTTTCTCCAGCATTCCTTTAGCCTAATTCCAATGCTTCATTTTATTTTGCCAATCTATACTTTGTTGCATTCTGAACAATTGATTTTATATATTCCTGGCTTTTTCTCATCAAGTATTCTATCATCATCAGAGTTGGTCAGATTATTTAAGCTAAATTTGTTCACTGGGGACAAAATAATCTTAAACTCTTTGAGTATTTTCTGGAATTTTTTGGTAGCACAAGGATGATAAGTAAAATTCTGGTGAACGATAGTTTTATTTTTTGCTGACTTTGTTGTAACCTGTTTTAACCCCTTCTCTGGTTTGAATTTCTTGGTTTTCTTGTCTACAATTTCTTGGCCATACCCTCTGGTTTTTGCCATTTGTATTATATGAGAGCACTCTTCACTGTATTGAAATTCATTCATGGGTATGTTAAGGAGTCTATGTGCTAAGTTGTTGAGAACTGCATGTTTGTGTGCTGTGGGATTGAAGCCACTGGCCTTTATGTAATTTTCAGTCTGTGTATCCTTTCTGTACATTCCAAATTTCAAATTATTATCTGTTCTTATAATTTTTAAGTCAAGGAAAGCAATCATGTTGTCTTGTTCTGTTTCAGAAGTGAATTTCATTTCCCTATTCTGTAGGTTTAGCAACTGCAAAGCATATCAAATTTTTTCTCATTAACCACCACAAAGATATCATCCACATATCTGTGCCAGACTTTAAAAATGTATGGAAATGCTTTGGTGATGTGCATTTCTAAACTACTCATATATACATCAGTCAGAAAAAGTGAAAATGGATTCCCCATAGCGAAACCTGCTTCGTTTGTGAAATTCACTATTGAACCTGAAGAAATTCTGACTGATGCAGCCTTCGGTTAGTTGGATGTATTCCTAAATTTTCTAGTTGTTTAGTTTCAGACTGCAACCATTTCTGAAGGGATGTTTGGAGATTGCATTTTGGTAAGCTGGGAAGGAGTGAATTTACATCAAAGGATCAAAGAACACTAGAAGATCATTCTTTTGGAGAAACAAATCTTTAATTTGCTCCACCAGTTCTTTGGAATTACTTACACTTCAGCTATCAAACCTAGGAACAGAATAAAAAATTACAACATGTTTACAAGAAAATATTAAGATAAGGTTATGAACTTCGAGATCCCAACAGATGACAAACTAATCCAAAAGTTCATGAAATGTCCATGAGAGCTATACCAAGTCCATCTAACCAACAACAGTCGACTCACAGCTGATGATGTATGCAAAAGCCTGTGAAACATGTTCTGTATGATTCAATGGTAAGTAGAGCATAAGAGTATTAAATAGACTCACTAGCTAATTAAGAAGTGTATAACTTTGAGAACTAAGTATGTCCCATAATCCTATAACTTAACAGTTATCTTTTCAAAGTTTACTTATAACCAGTCCATTTCACAGACATACTAGGCTTTTATGGCTAGTATTAAATATTTTTAAAACCAATGTAAACAGTTTTACCTATTAAATCTGTCATTAATATGCACTAATAACATAATTTAATATAATAAGTGACAAATCTCTGTATGAAGTACAGAAGAAAAGCAAAACTGAAGATGACATTACAAACAAAAGAGGCTGTACTATTTCCACATGGGAATGTTATTTTAAAAAAGTGAAATTTCCTTTTTACTTTGAAAGTACAAACTAATGATCACATAAAGAATAATTCTTTGAGAATATAGTTATTACACATGTATTTAGATGGCTACTGGATTCAGATGTTTGGCATTATACACACTTAAGACATATGCTGGGTTCACTATGTTGCCTTCAATTCATGTTAAAGTAATATCATAAACAGGATATGTGTTTGTTCATACCATATAATATTGACTGAGCAGGCAAAATCACACGTCTAGTAATAATAAGAGCTACATAGGTTTGAATCCTTGTTATGTTTTAACTTTTTATTTGTTAGATTTTGCAAGTAAAATTAATGTTTAATATATACTTTAATAGAAAACATATATTTGCATTTTAAGGCATGTATGCTCAAACATAAAAACATAAATCAATCATCTTTGTTTTCAAAATAAATGCCACATAAAAATTTTCTAAATAGAAAAACTATATGAAAATATAAATTGCTTCATTCAATTTAAAAATGATTAATTTCTTTCGTATTTTGAAAATAAAGCTATTTTACATTTTGTGTGCATATGTGTGAGCCTATATGCCCTAAATTCAAATAAGGGTTTGCAATTGAAATATACTACACATTACTATTATTATATTACTACAAAAAAAAAAAAAAAAAAAAAAAAAAACCAGTTACTGCATGGTAGAATTCAAACTTCGATAGCTCTCATTACTAGACTGCTGCTTTTAACTGCTCAACTATCAGAGTACATCTGCTATGAAAAACTTGATGTGACTGGTAATGCTGTTTGTTTTATTAAGCACGTTCTATAACCTCTTTGGTTCTTTGCATTCCATTTATTTCAGGACATGAAATAGTTAATGAATTTTGCTGTGAGGTCTCTTCTTTCAGGCTTTTTTAAGTGCCGTAAATCTGCAACACTGAACTAACCTCTCCTAACATTTTTATACCCTTAGAAATCCATTAACCGTAGCCAGATTTGAACCCACAACCTTGAGGCAAGTATGGTTACCACCAAACCATCAGAAATGACAGAGATGCCATGAATCAAGTGTTGAATTGTACAGAACTTAAGACAAATTAATGCTTCAATAGTCTGCTCATTTTTGGGGGGTCTTAGGGTGTGTATAAAATGAAATTTAAAATGTTTTCTTAACTGTACAGAACTTAAGACAAATTAATGCTTCAACAGTCTGCTCATTTTTTTTGGTCTTAGGATGTACATGAAATGCTATTAAAATTTTTCTCTAAGTAATTCTACATCATTTATTTGATCAGAACTCATAGATGAAAACCAAATACAGGGCTGTGTGACGCAAAGCATTGTCTGGAACTATGTAGTTTCATTAATTCACTATCACTTACAACTGCACAGATGCATAATACAATCAAGAATGAGCTTCATTAAAAAAATGTTTATACTAGAGATAATGCATAATTTGTTTTTCTGAAAGTAGCATTATATTGCTCTTTGACAGAAGGAACTTTTATGAAAGGTACGAGAGTGGATCAAATGTAAATCATAATTTTTATCTAGTGGTTTAAGTAGCAAGCAGAGCAATTTGTGGCTTTGATAATAGGAAGTGGGGATGTCTGAAGCCCATTGCTCTTCCACCTTATGTGGCGAGTAGTACCAATTGTCAATCACACAATGAGTGAACAAGTAGTATGCCTGCCCATTGCACAACTCATCATAAATCTTTCCAAAGGTGTCACACCTACAGAGATTTGAGAAGGCTCTAAGCAGGATTTGGGGAAGAAACCCCTTCAAAGACCCAAGTGTTTTGGTGGGACAAGAAGATATGAAAAATTAACCCTACCAATGACAAGTGTCACAAAGAATGAATTTCTGCTATTCATAACAGATGGTCACATGAAGATTTCAGAATCTGCATCAGCTAAAGGAATGTTGAATCCATTATCAGTAATAAATAACCTTGACAATTGCAAAAGTCTGCCAGATGGGTTCCTAATCTCCTGCAACAGGAACAAAAACAGTTTTTCTGGAAGTTTGTCAAAGACTCCTGACTTTCTGAGGAGAAAGGGTAGGATTTTTTGCGCCATATTCTCACTTGCAATACCTTGAACTCTCCACTACACTCTGAATCAAAACAAGTGAGCATGAAATGGCACAGGAAATGGGAAGCTGTGCTAGTAAATGCCAAAAGATGTTGTCAGTTGGAAGGGTGCTTGCAATTCATTTTCGCTTTCCCTCCTTTTTTACTGTTGTAAAACAGCTCTTGAGCTTGCTGGATGGCTATAGCACCTTGGGCCTCAAGAGATTTTACAGCTTAGTAGTTGAAACAGTAATACACAGCAGTATTGATATAGGAGCCCCAGTGTTCTTTGTTTAAGACAAAGTTGGTCAAATTTAGGACAGTTGTTGCAAACTTCTCCCATGAGTACGTTAAATGTACTATCTTTGAATAAAAATCTTTTAATAACTTTTACGGATTTTACAATATATGTTGCTGCAATGGTAACATACAGTAGGATGCCATAATATTGAATTCCCTTAGCCCACAGAAGATACATGAAGTGGTGAAACTGTTGATTGTTGAATTATAAACTGCTTCCAAAACTTTGTGGTCAGCAAAAATATTTTATTTGGTCTGTTTATTTCATCTCAACAATGATAATGAGTACAGGAACCACCTTCAATGTCATTAGTTTCATCAAATGAGACAAATATCTTATCTTCAATTTTCTGTCTCATTTTTCTTATGGTGTCCTCGTAGCACAATGGAATATAGTTTCCTCTTAAAGATGCCTCATGGGAAATTGGGGAAATTGATTGGCTAGTTTAGCACAACAGAACATCTGTCAGTTTTGCATTATTTACTTACCAGAGAGAAATATTCACTCAAACTAGTACATCACAGAATCCTTTAAAAATTTTGAAGATTTATTGTGACAGGCTGTAGTTTGTGCTAACAATTACTGTGCTGAAGTTTTATTTTCAGCACCATTCTTGAGAACTCATATGTGTTTGTCGCATTTCATGTGCTGTTGTGTTATAAAGCTCTTCTCTGCTGCCACTTTAATTCCACAAACATTGGACAATATCAAACCATTAGTCGCAAATACATCTTTGCTTCAGAAATCATTTAGTTTAAATGACTTTTTACATGACTAGAAAATTTGATTCTAATGGTACCAGTTTTTGTGTCCCCTAGAAAATACATTGGACCTTACAGGGGATTACAAACTTAAATGACCTTAGATTTTGTGTTGCCTAGAAAACATATTGGACCTCACAGATAATTACAAACTTTAATGGCTTTGACAAGGACATTGTATGCAGAACTGTATTTATTATCTTGGAGAATTTCCAACAATACAAAAAGTAACTGATGTTTAAGAACTAAAATATCATATAATGGTTTTAATTCTTCCACTTACAAAATTCCGTGAAGTTTAGGGTTCAGATACAAAAAGAAAAATGATGAATGTAAATTTTTAATGGAAAAGAGTGATAATGTTGTGTCAAGGATAAGATTCTTATGCAAAATGCACAAAAATGTATTTCTGGTGATAGAGACTTATATTTTACTTAGATAAGACTTGGGTTAATAAAAAACACACAAAAAATTCATTTTGGCAAGATTCCTCCAAAATGGGTGGCCTGAAGATACCTATTGGGAAAGGCAATCAGTTCATCATTCGTCATGTGGGTCTGCTAAGATGGACTGCTACCTGAAAGCAAGTGATCTTCAGTCCTAAAGCACATCAGAGAAAATGACAGCTGATACATTTAAAGACTGGATTTTGAATAGATTCCTAAATTACTTAGTAGAAGCATAATAATAATAATAATAATAATAATAATAATAATAATAATAATAATAATAATAATGCTTATTATTATTATTATTATTATTATTATTATCATCATTCAGTTATTCAAAATTAAATTCCAAATTCAGTCAGCAGAAAAGACCAAATATGGAATGGTTATAAAAGGGGGGGGGGTGAATTTTTTTGCATCAGAAGCTAAAACTGAGCTATTGCAACAGCATTTGCATTCAGAAACCTGGAAAAAATATATCAGCTAGATATACTTAAGGGACCATAAGGTAGCTCTATCCTTCTTACTACTGCCATTATAATCCAATTGAGCAGTGTGGACTCAAATAAAATTAAATGTGACACCACTTTGAAATAGAAAAACGTAGAATGACTTATTATTGAAGAAATTAATAAAAATAACACAATGTACCACAAGCTGAACAGTTACAAGAACACATGTTTATGAAAGAAATAGAATGTAACAAGATGTTATATCCTATCATAAATTTGCATGACTCAGATGACAAAGACTGATGATGATGAACTGCCTCCCTACATAACTGATAATGATGACAGTAACACAAAAGGGCCACTATCAGTTCCTTTGAATTAAAAGATTGGGTAATTAATTTAATTAGACAGGATGTTATGTTTATATATGTATGTTATAAAGTATTGAAATCAGACATCAGTTTGTGCTATGTGAAATTGCATGAGAGGGGACTATATAAAGAGTGCAGATGAGCAAAGCAGCAACATGTTCCCAGCTTTCTGTTAGCTGCTCATGACTCTTCCCATTTGAAAGCCACTATAAGGCTCAACACCTTTTCCTACTGTTGTAGTTATTTCAGGGTTAAGACAAGTTCCAATTATAAATTACATCCTAGCTTTGCTTAAATGAGGTAGGCAACAGTACTGAAAAATAGAATGAAATAAAATAGAATATAAAAAAAAATGAAATATATAGCAAAAATAAACAATAATGCACTAAAATTATAAACACTGCCTAAAAATTAAAAATGTCAAAGTATTAAAAATATTTTACATCCAGAAATTCACAATCAGGAATTATGTAGTATGTATTAACATTGTTTACAACATTTTAGATAAAAGATGAATATCAACTGGGCCCTGGCCATAATATGTGCTTTTGCTGCCTGATGAGTTATTGATTTATGTATACCTTTACTAATTCACTCAATATTACAGCATAAATATATACTGCTTTTGAGCAATGAGCATTACTGGTATATCAACTCATCAACAATAAAATTTTGAACTTATTTCTATTACCTGCAGCAGTTGCAAAAGATGTAAGTGTTACAAAAGCATAGGCTGTGGAATGCTTTAGGGTAATGTCTGGCAGTACATTTTCTGGAGCACCAACAAAAAAGGTACATCCTGACAGCTCATTTTGCTGTACATTGTGCTTCAAAATTCTGATTGCTTTTATTCTGTCAATGAATATAACCTCTCCAACAGTCTGAAACATAAAATGCACTAATAATAATAATAATAATAATAATAATAATAATAATAATAATAATAATAATATAGCTACCGAAACCCTATGCATTAGAGAAACAATAACGTGTCTAGAATTTCAGCCATATTCTTTCAGAAATGTTATAGAAAATGAAAGATTTTTCTATCAGGTTTCTAAGGAAATTTTTAAACTACTCTCGTAAAATGCCACATTAATGCAAAACATATGATTCATTCAATGCAATATCTGCCAATAAACTGCCCTGTGACATCAGCATTCAGGCTTTTTCTGCCCCTGGATATAAGGAATGCATATTTAGGGCATTGCCTGGCACTACATTTTGGATTGCGGACGATCATGAAACCCCATCTGCACCGGTACATTCAATGGGGACATATCAGGAATTTATCAGAGGCTTATATTTTTTTATTAGCATGAACTCTCTGTAAATATATTATGAGACTTTTCATTTAATATTATAGATGATCTAATTAGAAATGCTTTGATGTTTTTTTGCCAAGTAAATATACCCTAATGCTACATGTTATGTTACAAAATTATTTTACTTAATGCAGTTAATGTTAATGTCACAGATTAAATTATTTGGAATATTTATATCTTGGCATATTGCTTATGAGTGATTTTGAAATTTGCCTAACTGAAGCTTTTCCTCTAATTTTTAAGACTTGGTACAGATATGTGGACAACATATTTTGTCATGATACCTAAACACCTGGTTAAACTACACCTTAAAATTATTAACTTTAAAGGAAAGATCAATACAGAAATTGAAAAGAATGGATGGATCCCCTTTTTGGATTTGAAGATTATAAAAGACAATAACAAACAAACTGGGCTTTGCAATATATAGGAAATCTCACCACAGTGACAATTACATTGGAAATAATAGCTTTAATCCCAAAACACATCAGCATGCCATTCTAAATAGCATATAGATGAGTGAGTATTCCAATCAGTAGAAAAGAATACAAAGAAAAATACCAATACATCATCCACACAGCACTACATAATGTCTTCCATAAAAAATTAGTAGATAAAATAATTAAAAAGTTTAAGAGAAATAAAGATATCAAAGACACAAGTACATTATCACAAATAAAAGAAACTTGCAATTCAAAAAATTTACACAGTACACTACCATATTCAATGCATTAAAAAAAAAGTTAAAAAACAAAAAATAATGTTGGCTCTTCAAAACATCCAAAGTATTAAAAATTTATTACAATCTTCCTGTAAAGATCATACATCTTCTGACAGGAAGTCAGGTATCTACCAAACCAATTGCAGATTGTGATCAGGTATATACTGGAAAAATGAGAAGAAATTTGGAAACTTATACCAAAGAATATTTCAGAAATATCCATTACAGATACAGAAATTGGTCAGAAAACCATGAAATTGATTTAAAAAATAAAAAAATTAACACACTTTCAAACTTTTGGAACTATTGACCTGGGAAAAAATTACATAATCAAAAATATAAAACTGTATTGAGAACTTTGGAACACAATCATTCAATATTATATATTCAATAAATTTCTCTGATCACCTAGAGAATATGCTTCTACCAGAAATGATGGGAATGAATGTTCCCGAACATGTCCAATAATAAAAAAAAGTAAGTGAAGTATAAATGTCATCAAACCAACTCTATATCAATATTAACAAAATAGTTATTACTAAATTTAATTTGTACAAATCTTTCATTACTGAATAACACAAAGTCTTTACTGTTACCCATCTAAAGTTATATTGCATTATTCCATTTAATATTTTATTTATAATATGTTTTAGGAATTAACATAAAATATCCTTTGTCATTCATAAATGAACACAAAACCAGAAAAATACTGTAGAAAAATATTGTTCTACAAATTACAAATTATCTGAATACAAACATTATTAGAGGAAATAAATTAATAAAATAGTCATAATGTAAACAAATGTTAATATTTAAGGAAATATGTGTACCTATACACAATTTTTACAATAGTAAAAATAGATATTACTAAATTATGGTCATTATATGTAACACCAGAATGTAATCTAACAAACAAATTGACAAAACTTAAATGCTGTTTAAACTTTTGTAAACAAATCATAATGGATAATAAGAATTGTTACTTTTATAACAGTTAACTTTTAGTAAAACAGGAAAAATGTAATTATAAAATTAGATAGTTGATATGGAAAGATAGTACACTTGTACCATACTCATTACATAATAGTTCTTTCCACACATGCAAAAATGTTAGCTTTGAAGATCTTACACTAAGAGTATTTTGATCAGTCAACGTTTAACAATGTAAATGCACTGCAGTAGAAAGTATGTAAACAAATATGAATTGCTGACACACATTCAATCCTCTGCCTGGGTAATTGAACTGCATGCACTGCTTGGCAAGCTCAATCATGCCATTACTTCATTTGTTCAGAACTGGCAAATACTGATATAATGCATACATACATTACTTAGACTTCAACTATAAGATACTAAGTATTTCTACTTGTTAAACTCATGTTCCACAATTAGGACGCGTTCTTAGTTACCTGTTAATCCCTGTTCCATCATGGGCAGCTGGCACATTAGCATTTGAGGCCTTAAATTTAATATTACATAGTTATCCCTTCCTGATAAGGGTTAAGTCAAGAGAACAGAAGGAAGCAAGGGAACATCTTTCCCAAGGTGTAAGGATGGTATTAGATACAATGGAATAGCAAGTAGGAAAATGATTTAGTGTAGAATTAAGTTTGGAGAGTAGTAGAAGAAAGTTAATGAATATAGAACAATATATAGGAAAGATTAAAGTGAGAAAGCTTGGATATTCTAAAATAAGGCATTAGATTATGAGAATAAAAACATTCCACGACCAACATGAAACAACATTGGTGTGTAGTTTGGAAAAGAATGTATATTAGCAAGAAGAATATTTTTTTTTTTTATTGACTTATTTATGGACGCTCTTTAACATCTCAGATCATCAGCGTCCCATTCTACTCAGGGCATGAAACGGCCGACAAATTTTGCTCAGATGCCTCTCGAAGAAGAGTAGAGAGAGGGAGATGGAGTCTGGAAGAAAGGGAAACTTTTTTTTATGAGATGGGAATATAAATGCTTACTAGAATTAAAAGACAGAGAATGGGCCATCAAAATGAGCAGCTAAAATTTATAAGAATAGTAAAATATAGAGGATAGTAAAGAAACTTACTTAAAGTAGGCATTAAAGACAATAATATATTCCCTGAAGATTGGGTGAATTATTTTAGGGCCCTATTAGAAGGAGACAAAATAGGAAAGATAAGATTCCTAGGCCAGAAATTGTGGGAGAGCAGGTATCAGTATATTGAAGCCTTAGATACACAAGTTACATATAGTGAAGTTTTTTTAAAT
This sequence comes from Metallyticus violacea, assembly GCA_030762175.1. Lineage (NCBI taxonomy): Eukaryota > Metazoa > Arthropoda > Insecta > Mantodea > Metallyticidae > Metallyticus > Metallyticus violacea. Next base: position 115,721,067 of record CM060835.1, read on the forward strand.
ATCAAATTCAGAAATTGAAGAAAGATAAAGATTGAGGAATTGATGGAATCCTGTAGAATTTTGTTAAGTTCGCTGAAAGGAATTCAGGGGCAATTTTAGTTTATTTAATAAAATACTGAAAGAGGGGTGGAGTGATCCCCAAAAAATTAAGAATAGGATTAGTTGTATCCATCTATAAAGGTAAAAGGGATATTTATAACCCTGTTAAATATAAAGAAACCTGACTAGGTGCTTCTTCATCTGCCACAAATACCACTCATGGCCACTGGGACCAAACCTGATTTGTATTCGTGGAATGTGAGCAGTCTAATTTGTCCAAAGTGCCATAATAGAAAAACTGTTCATTGGAATTTTGGCTATTAGATTACAGGAATGTGCAGAGAAAGAAAATAAATTTTCAGAATTCTGGGCAGGTTTTATAAAAGGGAGAAAAAGCATTTATCTAATAACAAAAGGGGAATAGTGTATGTGGTATTTATTAATTTAGAAAATCTTTCAACACTATGAACAAAGATGCTCTATGATTAAAATTAAAAAGATAAGGGGTCAGTAGGAATTCTATAAGGGTATTAAAAATGTTACATTATGAGAATCAATTTGGTATCAAATATCACAGTGGCAGAGTGAATGCAGAATAAAAGGGGAGTAAGGAAGGGATATAAGTTAAAACCAGTCTTATTTAATTTATTCATAGATTATATTTTAGAAGAGAAAACTAAAGAAAATGTGCATCTGCCAATAAATAATATAATTCCAGGTTTATTTTTGCAGATGATTTGGTAGTTGTGCATGTATTCAGTATAAGGCTGAAGAGAGCAACTGCAGTGATTAGTGCCTACTGTAGAGAGTGATGTCTGTAGAAAAAGAAAGAAAAAACACACACACACACACGCATGCACAGAGAGAAAGAAAAAAACTAAAGAACTAAAATTATGGTCTTCAAAGAGTATTATAAATTAGGAAAGGATAGTTAAAAATTAGAAGGAGAAGAATTACAAGTAGTAAGCAAATATGATTATTTAGGGTTAGGTTGAGTTCTAATGGGAATGGAACAAGCAAAAGAAGAAAATGGCTGTAGTTAAAGAAAAATTGGTTATGGGAGTAAGAAGAAACTGTTACCCAGTTGCCAGATGGCATTTAAACCCCGCACTGACTGCTCCCTGATACCCAATAAACAGATCTAGGTATTTAAATGGCCCTGAATTTAAATTTCTGCATTACAAAACAAACCTTTATATTTTGCTTATTTTATACCATATTTTAATAAAACAAAAACTGAATTAACAAGACGTTAAATGATGAGCCAACTACAACAAGTATTACTGTATTTAGTTGCAAAATGGAAAGGGAAAAGAAGAAGAAGAATAATTTTTTCAATTTTGGAGTGTATTTTAAGTGTCTTGATTGCAATTTACAGATCTAAACAAGTTCTCTACTTTTTTCTCTAGAATGCTACCACCATTTGACACTTGTGTTTGGTATTGCAAGCTCTTAGCCGTATGTTCATAGCTGTGCAATCAGACAACACACAATAAATATTGTAAGGCGAGAAATGTTTGGCATAATGCAATGCAGCCACAAATACACTTCTTTATGGTTTGTAGAGAGTAGGTTTTATACACACACGTGTGTGGCTTTAGATAGGTTGAATCACATGATTGCATTCGCATGACACGAAGCTTAGCTTGTTATGCTCAGGTCAGCTATACAATTTTCAGCTGTTGAGATGGTTAAATAAGCAACTTGATTCTGGAATATGTTCTTGGTGCCACATGTTTGGGTTTGTTTATTGAGAATATTTTCATTTCAGCTAAATACTAATGAGACAAAGTTCACTTGGCATGGGATTACAAAGTTACAAACTTGTCATTCCCAGTTTGAATCATGGCTTCAATTAGTGTGTACCTTTAGCTCATTTAGTAAGCTTGTTCCTGCAGGTATTAGTGCAGAGACAGGGTTATGGAGTGGATTCGGGTTCTACCAGGCCCTGGGTCCAAGGGGTGTAGCGCACGCACTACATCCCAGAGGTCTGTGTGCCCAGTGGTTTTTTGCATTAGGACGGCACCTTGTTTCCTAAACCGACCCGCCATTCGGCTGCAGGCGATTACGTCGCCCAAGTGCACCGAGTGAACTGCAGCTTCAGAAGTCGAGTGCACCCAGCTACCAGAATTTCACTGGGTCCGATAGGTCGTACTAGCTTAGACCTACTCCTTTATAGGGGTGAGTGACCCCAGCATTAAGGAAGCCACCACCGCCTCACAATGACGGTGATGCCGGCGCACCGGCCCCCAGGGTATACGCCTTAGGCACTCCCCTGGGACACACCGCTCTTGCGAGTACTCAATTGCCCGTGAGTTCCGGGTACCACTGCCACGCCGAGTCCAACCCAATCCGGACAACTCCCTTTCGGGAGGGGCTTGTCTCAAGTCCGGCCCGGCTTCCTCTAGTAATGCCAGAGGTACCGCGGGCGCTCAGGGTTTGCAGAGCCCGCGCCTGGAGCATCTGAAGAGCAACGACCGAAGCCGCGCCCCCCCTTACGGGAACCGAAAACCATTGCAGCACCAAAAGATATATTTTTCGGAGTATAACCTGTGATGTACAGTCTCATACACTGCTCACAAGTGACAGCCAACCAATTGATTTTTACCAAGTTTTTACTGCAGATTTAGTAGCTGTCATAGTTACTAAAACAAATGTATATTAGCATAAAGTGCAGGAAGATTTGACCTCAAAAGGCAAATTAGGACTTTAAAGTAGGATTCAGAAGTGGTCAGATGTAACACAGAATGAGATTTACAGGTTACTGGGCATAATTATTCTCATGTGTGTTGTTTGAAAACTTACATTGGACACGTACTGGTCTACAGATGATATGCTAGCAACTTCCTTTTGGAAGAGGCATTTCAAACAACAGGTTTTTGACTATAATGCGGTTTCATTTCACCAGAACAGAAAACATAAGTGATAAATTATATAAAATTAGGCCCACATTTGACTACCTTATTTCAAAATTCAAAGAAAATTACATTCCTGATGAAAAGGTGACCTTTGATGAAAGCTGAAAGAGCCACTTGGGTTGGAAGCAATATATCAAAACATAAAGAACCAGATTTGGCATAAAAAGTTTTGATCTATGTGACAGTTAATCAGAGTATGTCTAAAATAGCTGTATGTATACTGGCAAAGGGACTGACAATACAGGAGAAAAAGACTTGGTATTTTCTGGTTCCATAGTCATGCACCGCATGGAACCTGTGCTTGATCAGGGTACAACTGTATGTCTAGACAACTGGTACAGCTGGTCTTTATTGTTTTATATAAAAGAATGACAAATGCCATTGGAATAGTATATTCAAATTGTATTGGATTGCCAAAGTGTATGAATGTACATGCTCTAAAGAGAGCAGAAATGGGGGTGCATTAGCTTTCACCTTTGACTTATTGCTTGGCATGATAGAAGGGTAGTTATGACTTTATCCAATTTCAATTCTAAAATTTTGATGAAAGATGCAGGAAAACTAGATGCCAAAACCAAAATGACAATTTTCAAGCCTGATATTATACATGAATACAATATGCATATGGTGGTGTTGATTTAGTGGATCATGTATTGTAGGCATATCCCCCTTTATGAAAAACTGTAAAATGGTACAAAAAACTATTTTTTTCACATGTTGGATATCACCATATACAATTGCTTGGTAATTTGAAGAACTCTAACCCACAAAAAACAATGATATACCTGGATTTTCGTTACCCATTGCTTGCAGTCTAATTGCAAGGTACTAAATTCAGAGGCCTGTTACACACAGGGGGAAGAAAGTCTAAAACCCCTGCTACCCTCAGATTGATGGAAAGATACTGTCTATGGGAACAAAGTTGCATCAGTTTCCGAAATGTGTGGTATGCAGAAAAGGGTTACACACACGACAACATGATGTCGTGACTGCGGAGATGTCACTACCCACTGCTCGAGGTGTATCATTCAAAATGCAACATTTAAAGGTAAGGTTGAATTATTTTATAGAATTTATTTAAGTCAAATTTTTAAATAAATGTTAAAACAATTACAGGTTGAAAGTCATTCAATTTGCAGCGCTTGCCAGATATGTATATAAGTCCATATGGCTCGAGCCCATCTTACTCTGGATGCCTATACATGTCCATAATGGGGAAGAGGTTAAGGAAAAATCAGAAATTAAAATGAAGTGACTGGAAAGAATATATATATATAGTGCTATGCTGGAAAGTAAGATGTTATTTGGGATGCAATGAGGGATGGAAAATTTTGAGTAGATACATAGTTTTTTGTAAGTAAATTCTTGGAATACCTAGATGGGATAGCTATAGCTATAGGTATAGCTATCCCATAAAAATAATGGTAGTTTTACAACTAAGGGCAGGATAATAGAAAGAATTATGAAAATTTTAATAAACAGAGAGGAAGAAAATATAGTAAAAGAATTTTTTTTCATGGTGTTTAATACCAGTTTTACTACTAAGGCACCACAGGCAGTAAAAGAATGTTCTAATGTATAGTGAAATGCACATGGAAAGGTTCTTGGATTGTCAAAATTATGGAAAGTTTGCAAAGAATTAGAAGCAAAATGTGTAGTAGGCAAACAAATATAATATTATAGCATTTTTGAAAGAAGTAAGACTTAAAATCGAAGCTATAGATAGGCAAGAGATATCCATTAGCATGAGTAATATGAAATCTTTAAAATCATATTAAGTTTTTGAAAGAATGAAGAAAGAAAAATAAATAGCATTTTTTGATAAAATGGATAAAGAAGGTTTTCTTGGGCTAGAACAGGAGTAGTTATATAAGGGGGATAAGAAGGAATTTAGCTATTTATCCCATGTATGGAGAAATAGATAACAGATTTCATTATTTATTGCACTGAAAAAGTCAGTGCTGGTGGTTTAGTGGTGGCCATATTAGTATCGTAAACCCAAGATAGTTTTGTTTTTTTTGGGTGTAAAAATCTTTAGAAGGGAAGTAAAGCCGTAGGTCCCATGTCGTAAATTTACGGCATGTAAATGAACCTCAAGTCTGAAAGAAGAGGCCTCTGAGTAAAATTTATCAGCTTCTTAAAATAAATGGGGCACTGACAACGTGATATGTTAAAGTGTCTGTAAATAAACCAATAAATAAAACACTGCAAAGAGACTAAAATATGGAGGCAAAAGGATATGCAAAGGAAACTGAATAATATTAGGGATGAGATGTAGTGGAAAAGAATATTAACTATAGAAAGAGAAAAATAACATAAAAATGATAGAATACATGGAAAGATTAAGAGAAATGCACGAGAAAGGCAAGATGTTATAAATTTAATGAATTTGCTAAGCTCAATGGTATGATTCAGGCAAATATTTTTAAAAATGAGGATATAATGACTTCAATATATAAAACAACCTGGAGTTAGATGGTATTAATGAATTTAAGGACATGTAGGCAACTTAGAAATAAGTTTTCTATTTGTTTGTAGTTTGTGTAGTATTTTGTAATTTTCTACTTGTATTTTTTATTGTTAATATAAATAGCTGAAATTTTCTTGATTTGGGTTAAGTTCAAATAATTTTAGTATAAATAAGCTGAAGTGTTCTGAATATTCTAATTGGAAATTGCTGATGAGCAGAAAATAAGGGTTCAGCAGTTAGTTAACTAAAATTAAAGAAATTGTACATATATTAAGGATCATAAATTCATTCAACTTAAGCTCTATTTATTTTGTGCAAAGTGATCACAGGTGCTTGCACAGTTTTTGTTAGAACTATTAAACAATTTTTGCATTTCATCACCAGCAATCCAAAAATATTACTCACCTTTGCCAAACGTAGTCCAACTATACCACTATCGGCACAGCCAACCACTATGAAGCTGACATTGTCAACAGGTTTAACCACATTCTGCACAATACTGCATAATATTTCAGGTCTTCCAATGCTGCGTAAAACACTGAACTTTGGACTCACTTTAATATGCAATCCACAAATAGATTCCCCAAAAAAAGCACTGCCCATTAGCAACTTAATTAATGACATTTGAGATTTTGATGCTGCATCACTGTAAGTAAAATGTAAAAACACGTGTAAAAACATAAATACATTTTCAAACATAAGAAAAACACAATGAAGAAACATTTACAGAATATACACTAGCAATTGATGGATATGCGTGGATCATGTCAGCCAAGTGATCACATAACTGCTTGAAGCAAACCTATTATGCATATTTATCCATATAAGAATTTAGAAGTAGCAATTTTTGGGACACATAAAACAAACATGCAACATAAGAATGTGTGTTTGCAGAGAGAAAGAATGTAAGCAAAGAAAGGTGAAGAAAATTGTCATTTAAAATAGAAGAAATAACGTAAAGCAGAGGCAATGTAAAGTGTGAAAGACCATCAACAATTAGAAAACAATATGCATCTTGAAAAAACTGAATTATTTTAACACAACATTTGCAATTATAGAAATTCATTGCTGTGCAGCACAGTTTCTTCTAGATACATTAGCTCTGTCTGCAGTTCATTACACAACAATTTGAATTACTATACTTTTTGTTATGAATTTTATTCTCCTTTAACTATCTATAACAGTAAACACATAAATGGTCAACTCATATTTACACCAGTGCCCCAATAACTATTTGTGTTTTCTGAGGAAATTCAAGTTCATTTTATTTAACTAAAGAACCTAATGATTGATGAAGCACATAAACTGCTTTTGTTTGCATCATAAAACTGCCTATTTGGTGTGAACAGCAAATTCATTTTACAAAATATATAGTAAATAACTTAAGTTATCACTGTTATCAAACTTTGGAATAGTGTTCTACAAAGATTCAGAAAAGAACGGAGCATCTTGGAGAAGAGAAGAAGAGATTCATTTATAAGGCAGTGATGAACAGTTTAAAAATGTATTTCATGATAAACACATGCACATAATAAAAATTAAGAGTAAATAACATTTTAAAATGTAAACAAAAACAGCTTTTTTAAGAATTATTAGAGAAAAATTATGAACAAATATAACAATATATCTTCTCAATTAACTGAATAAATCACACTTCTTGAAAAGAACAAGATTTCTGTTCTTGTTGATATTTCAGTGCACAGCATCTCAGATAATAACAGTTTACCAAGATGTTAATTTTACAATATGCGTTTAAAATTTTCTCTTAATGCAACAAAATTTGTCTTGGTGAATACAGTTCATCTTGGAATAGTTAAAATTGTCTTATTTATCACAAAATGCACAAAGATGATTTCAAACTTCTTTTGCCATTTATATTTATTAATCAAATTTTTATCTGCTTCAGCATTCTTGAGTATATTTTAATTTTAGAACTTCCTCCATTTAAGCAAAGATTCTAAAAACAAGTCCTTTCTTTTTCCTTTCCAAAAATTTCACTTGTCTTTGATGCAACCATCAATGCCACTTTCAATTTTGAACATGTTGAGTTTATCAAATAAATGTCTAATTAGCACTATCCCATATTTATAGCAAAATGCATGCTTGGAGCCAAGTATTTTTAAAATCTCTTTATAAGCATTCTAAATGGCTCTTTAATTGCAATTTACCATAAGAGTGCCATAAAATGCACATACTCCAATGTGTTTGTTTTGCTTATGAGCATCATAAAATTCTCCATAGAGATAGATTTACATATTTAAAAAATGCACCCATTTTCAATACGCCCCTGCTACATTCTCAATGTAAGAATGCAGCAGAATCTTTTTCATTTATACCAAGCCCTTATGGTAAACGAAAACACAAATATACAACAGCATCAGAATACAGAAAGTACAAACAATTACAACATATATTACTGTATTTTCTTTATCATATTGGTATCCATTATGTCACTGGTTATCAATTAGATATTATTTCAAGAATATGAATGTGTTTCATTTACACATTCTAAGATATATCATTCTTAATACATAAAGCTTTTATTTATTGCACATTAATTTCTGTGCTGTAACATATTCATAAAAGCAATGGTTTATAATTTTCAATAGCAAAGGGCAAGATTTTGTCCTTTGATCAGGTACCAATAACAGTAATTAAAAGATAATACAAGTTTTACGTTCCACTGCATGCATGGTTTTTCTTACTCAGAAAACTTAATGGTTTTCAGATCAATTAGTCACTTTAATGAAACTTTTGTGAAGAGTGTATGGCTTCCAGACATCAAACAATAGCTCCACACATGCATGTAATTATATTTCTATTTCAAAACATTTTTAACATATAATAGACACCACAAAATCATTTACCATCGATAATCATTTGGAACAGTTTTAAATTTTTCTTGAAAATAATCATGCTTGGAAGACATATTCTTATGATCTACACATCAACTATAATGTGCAAGTCAAACTTCTCCATTAGTTAAAAACTTCAGTTAAATACTCATTATTTGCATATTAGATGACAAACATAATGGCTTCATTCTTGCATCTAATTTCTATGTTTTTGGACATTGTAAAAAAGTAGTTGCTGGTTTCCATCAATCACTTTTGCTAAATTAAAACATGTTCAAAATGCCCATAATAGCAGATGAGAAATTACACATACGTGGTGGATGTTCAGTTTATTTGCATTTTCATTAAAGAATATAAATCATCCAAAATAAATATCAGTTTAATTTTAATTATATGTCACAGACACATTTAATTTCACATAGTTATTTTAGAAATTATGCAAAGTCAAACTCCAATTCAATTTTTTCTGTATTGCACATCTTTTGAAGAATAAGCTGTAAAACCTAGAACATCCAATATGAATTATTTAAAACACGCTGACATTCTTTTACAGAAATTAAGCTTTACACTTAAGTGCATTGCACCCAGCTCAACTCCTGTGTGATGAAAAACAATCTCCTGATGTACATAACAGTTTCTGGGAAAGGTTCTGGCTTACTCACCATGCCAAAGATTCCAAATGCATATGAAAAGAGGCTTTGATCAATAGTGAAGAGCCCTTTCATAGACCCACAGCTCTACCCATTTAACATCAATTCAAATGTGCACTGCTGCTAAACTTTCTTTTGCTTAGTAATAAAAAATTAACTTCTGTACATTGGCAGTAGTTATAATGATCTTATGAAAATTTGAACTGGTAAAGTTCTAACATGTGAAACATAAGACATCAAATCTGTTCTAAAAACAAGGAAACCTACATGAACATCACTTGGGCGTAGACTGATGTGACTTTGCACTTCCTTCCAATTCCTCTTTCAAAAAATTCAATACATTGCATTTGCAAATGCTTTGCTTCATCCAGGGCTGAATATTCTGTAGATTGAACTTCCACCCAGAACAGGAGATCACCTTTCTTGTTACTGCGAATAATCAACTTGCGCCATAGTCCACTTTCACCTTTGGCTACCTTCCACTGTGATGAAACAATCAGCTTCTCAAATATCTGTAAAAAACATTTTCAGTACTCTTGGAATTAACAGTAAAGATGGGATTGTGAGTTAGTTTTTAACTTGGCGACAAGAACAAATAGTGCAATTGCAGCTTTATATCTTTATTTACCAGGGTCGTTCAAATGTAAACTGTGAAGCACAACCTGGGCCGTCGTAATTTAATCGTTGTGATCCATATGAATAATGTGAACAAAGTTGTCATCAAAATTTCAACAGCAAAAATGATGAAAACGTCTGTTTAATACTACGCTGTATAAATAGCACTAATTTTCCATGATGTACAGCTTCATATGTACAATGTAAATGGCTGAAGTCAGAAAAATTTAACTGTTACATTAATATCCTAATGCTTTCTAACTACATTTCCTATTTTCTTATATGTATCTTGCACATGCTGCACTTAATAGCAATTGTATTCGATACCTTAAAAGTGTGATTTAATTTCTGGGCATTACAACATACTCCTAGAGGTATCCTTTGTCAACTCCAATATAAGGTTCAGTAGTCATTATACTAGTGTTTTGAAATTCCTTCATTAGAGGTATATGGTTTTTAACTCTGCACATATTTTCTACCTTCATTTCTGAGTTACAGTTATCAATTATGTTAGAACTTATTTTATGTAAGCACTATTTTTGTTTTTATTCCTTTTTATCCATCAGCTTTTGTTCTTTAATAACTGCCAAATATAATTTCTGATTCAATGGTGGTTCCTTATAGAAATGTGCTAGTGTGTGAAATACACATCACTGTTACCAAAAGAAGTATTTTCTAATAAAATATTTACCATTCTGTATTTATAAGATGCTTACACAGCTCTGTAATTCTTGGTAAGACTGATTCATAATTTTTTGAGAAAACACTGGTAAATAATCTATTAGCTATACTTGTTGTTGAAGCCTTGGTACAGTTATTTTGCTTATACAAACTGCATGTGGAAAACACACAGAACTAATAGAGCTGCTTTGACTTGACTATAAGCTCCTGTTGCATATTAGCTGCATAGAATTTATATTAAACAGTAACTAGTGATGTTTACATGAAATGCTGATGTCAGAAAAAATAAACAGTGTCTGAAAATACATGAATCACCATAATGGTTATGCAAAAAAGCTGATGAGCTCTTACTCAGATTCTGCTTTCTTACTCTTGATGACTTTTTCTTGATGAGCATGCTTTAAATTTTATGCAAAATTTAGTCAGCTACCTGCTGTGTATTATAATGTTGTAATTCCTTTCCATCCATAAAATTAATAAATATTTCCAATTTCATGCTGATGCATACTTAGCCACCACTACTATTGGAGCCTCTCAAGTTTTTAGTTGTCACGCCGACTTCAATTGTAGTTTATATAAGAACACACACAATGATGTTTTTATTTCCCTTGCTGCAAATTAAAAATCATTTCTTTGGGAAATGCATTTTGCAAGATGTTCAGTTCTCAAAAAAACGATGTAGCAGCAATTCAAAACAAAATTCTTTGTTTAAATTAATAACTGCTTTTGATGGAATTGCTGCTGTGAGAGAGTGGAACACTTATTTTCTGCTCCCTTTATATTGTTTCACTTTAAATTAATAACTGTTATAACTGCTTATGATGAAACTGCTGCTGTGAGAGAGTGGAACACTTATTTTCTGCTCCTTTTATATTGTTTCTTGTAAGCCAAGCTCTTGATGCAAGGGGTCTTGAAATTTTGTGATTTATTAAGTCTTCCAATTGCCTCAAAAGCAATGATTCCACATTCCAAGATGAATATTGATTATTCAAAATTTTCAGTAGTTACATTCTTGTATTCTTGCACTCCTGATGACTAGTTCGAATTGGAACTATTTGCTTTTTCCATTAAATTTGTAAATAATACTTGGTAAGTTTTATTTATATCAAACTTTATTAAAATTAATTTTTCTTAGAAGTGAGCACCAGACAATAGCATTTCTTTTTATAAAGCCCAAAAATTCAATAAAAAAAACAATTTCTGTACTGTCAGTTATACATCAAATAAATTCTTTCATCACAAAGTTTCTATTTTACTTGATCTTTGCAATTTTTCCATTCACTACAGTGAGTTTTCATTTGAACGACCCTTGTAAAAATTCATTACCCAAATATTTGGGATGTCTTCATGCTTCGGTAAACACAACCTGGTGCTTTTGATCTGTGAGAACAGAAGACGTACATGATTATATCATATTCACAAGATACAGATATGCTTCAGAATCCAACTCCTCATTTATTCTAATCATGATGAACAAAGCATCTTCACCACTGTTTTGGCAATTTCTGCCATTATACATCAGCACTTTTTCACAATGTTTCTGTATTGCATTACACATTGCATTTCACATGCAAGAAAGTATAAAGAATAATAGCAGGTAAAAGAAATGTTAATTTTATCAATAATCTTATTTCTTTCCATTTAATCTAAAATTATACATAATTATTTTTATAAAATTTCAACTTCTTGATTTCTTATCCAATAATGCCACATGAACCATGCATAATGTGAGGCATACATGTAATATACTCTTTTTACAAACATTGTTCATTACATTTAATGACATCTTCTGCCATACTTTATATGAATAGCTGAGCAGTAACCAAACACCATCTTTAATGAAATGTTCTCTGCAGAAATAGTACTTTACTAATGGATGTACATGCCACATATGTACAAATATGCTCACATTCACTTCCAAATGAACTTCAAACTTCAACAGAGAAATCGTAATACATAATGTCACAAAATTGTACATTGTGTGCAATCAGTAGCATATAAAAACTTTTTTTTTATGATATAATGTTAATTAGAGATGTTTTTAAAACAAAATTACTGCAACTTGAAATGCTATTTACTGTGTGTTACAACAATATTTTAAAAATTCTGGATTACAAATTATAATGAAGGCAAAACTTTAACCTCTTACTTAGCATATTCATATAGGCAGAGTTTTGCTAGTATAGAAGTAAAATAGTAATTATGGATATGAATAACATTAGGTGTCTGATGATTTTGAATACTAGCTCACTTGGGAAGTGAAAGATAACAAGATAGATACAAAAGAAAATGCAGCTATAAAATGGGTTAGAGTATGCTTATATAAAATAACAAAATTATCTGTTAAATGGTTGGAAAAGTTGCACGAAACATTGGTAGAATCAAGAATGTTCTATGGTTTGGAAATATGGGAACTATTTGAGATTTCTGAAAAACTGACATAATACACGGAATATTTAGTATAAACAGTAGTTAGGTTTTCCAAAACATCACCAAGAGAGAGAAGCAGGTTTTGATTGACCAAAGGATGCAAAGGACAAAGTCCAAAATGCAAAGATCAAATTTTAACAAAAGTTAATAAAAACACAAACTTTTATTTTATAGAGTTTTAACTGTGTGTTATTTTTTAGTTATCTTTGTTTTGGCTGCTATTTGCCTTCAGCTAGGTAAAATGTGATGACAGGAATTTTGTCGATCACTACCCTAGAACAATGTGGAGAAGGTAAAATTGCAAATAGAAATTCAGGAAAATCCAAAATGATACAAGTTTTAAAATAAAATTTAGATTGCATATTCTTAAATGTTATATTGCAAATTCTGTGTTAAGAAGTAATTAAGATTAATGTCATTAACTAATTGATTACTGCAATGCCTAGAAAAACAGTAAAATCAAAGTACATTTTGGAATAACATACTGAACTTGCTGGAAAATGAGCAATAATAAAAATTTTCATGGACTATTTTTAAACCGGTATTAGAGAATCATTGCATTTACTAATGCAGATGACAAGAAGATGTTTAAAATACATTTTCATAAATAATGATCATTTGTATAGTGCATGAACAAAGATACAGGTTCTCACAATATTATAAATTTAGGAGTGCAACTTTATGTGAATAATCCATACACTACTGAACAAAACATTATGTAAAAATATAGCTATGTAGCAGACTATGTGCAATATATTATGAATACATACAATTTTTCCATAAATTTTTTTTTATAGAGGCATAATACATTCCCAAAATGTAGTATACATGACCTTCTAATTCCAACATATACAATTTTTGTGCATGATTGCATGTTTCAGTCTTTTTTGAAAGTAAATAATGCATATCTGAATGCTTTTTGTCTTTATCAGTACATAATCCTTTTTTTTTTAAAGCGAATTTTCACAAGAATGGTAATACAACTTTTATTGACAGTACGGACTCAAATATGTGATGTTTGGTAGTGAAAGAAGGGCAAAATATGAGTGACTTAAAACAGTGAATGTACTTAAAGTTGTTAGCATTTGCATCGTTATGGTTTCAATAAAAGGTACAAGATGTACATTAATAGTGCAGTGAATTAAGAGCAAAGAATTTGTTAGGTTGGATGGGAAAATAATATATTGTGATTGATGTAATCAAGGCAAGGTTTGGAAAGTATTTTCATATTACAATAATAGAATCCCATTTTTAGATTACAATAGTCTGTAATGAAATTACTGTCTCCAAAGTTTGAATGTTTTTTTGGGTATTTCTAGCAATCTAAAATCAAATTCAATGCCAGGAAGTTCCTATTATGTATCATGTTTGTAATTTTAATTTTCATAGAAGAGAGAATGAGATTATACACAACCTTGCCATTATGTTTATTTGTGGCAGATATTTTCCAAAATTCTTCTGGAATTCTATCTATTTCTGAAGCCTTTTTTTTCTCTCTTCAATATCTGATGTGATACCCTAACTTATTCGTAATAAACTATCTAATCATTCTACCCCGTTTTATTGTCTAAATTTATTTCATAACCGTGAACCTTTTCACCACCTATCAGATATCTAAAGTGATATTTTTTCCATTCTATTGGCATTATCTTATTTCCTACCCCTTTTCTTTCTCGAGATATCCTTAACAACTGACCATAATATATATTTACTATCTTTAGCTGTCACAGCTTCCTTAATTTTTTCACCCATTCTCTGATGCCACTCTTTCTAGTAAAATCCTTAAACACTTCCTTTCTTTAAGTAGTTCTGAATAGCAGGAATTTTCACAGCTAATAATAGTATAATATAACAAATTATTATTGAGGAAATCACTCAAATTTCACTAATTTTGTTCCACTTACTTGGACATGATTCAAAGGCTGTTGCCTTCATCTTCAGCATGCTTCCACTGTTTGCTTCCCAGCATGGTATTAAGATGTTGTTCTTTGGATTTTACAACCTTAGTGATGAAGTTGTTATTGTTTTGGAGATCAAAATTAACCAAAATTTTCCTTAATAATCTCTTCTGAGTTGTATGTTTAAAACACTCTTTACGGTTTCACTTAAATGAGATTTACTCAGGATACATGTTTCGCGGAACTATCATCCACATCATCAGCTGTTAAATGACTTGGATCATTCGTAGGAGCTGGGTATATAGGCTGGTATCCAGGTTGACTCTGCTGGTCTAGTGATAAACTTAAATAAAGTGCTGCCTGCTTCCAGGGTGTCAAAATTTATAGGTTATGCTCATGTTTTTTTTTTAATATAAATCATTTCCTATACGTTTAGTTCTTTTGGTTGTTGAATAGTTTTAGTAACTTGATGCCTTTTTCTATTTCATGGTTTTCATTCCAAAAATGTGCTGCCACAGCTGATTTATTTATTTGTTTGTAACGGATGTTTCTCCAATGTTATTTCAACCTAATGCCTATATTTCTCTTTGTCTTCCCTATGTAGATATACTGCCACGGATGGCCAAGGTCGTTAAGATGTGGATTCATGAGTAGGAAGTCTGGGTTTGAATATGCCAGGACCATCCTCCCTGGCTGAGGTTTTTTCCAGGTTTTCCTCAGTCCTCATAAATGGCAAATGCTGTGGTGGTACCCTAAACTTAGGCCTGGAACGATTCCTTCCTTAAAAATAAATCCTATCCCAATATATCATTTCATCTCATGTATCATCAGTGCCCATCGCCTGTGATGCCTCTGTAGCAAAAACGGGCGTTAAACACTATTCATTCATTATGTAGATATTTTCACAATCCTTATAATTAATTTGGTAAATGCCAGATTTTTTTTCTATTCTGTTTTGTTTAATTTCAATAAATTTTTTGCACTGTATAGATTTTAAGGTGCTAAGATGATGATGTGCAGCTTGAAAAGCTTGAAACTTTTTTATTGGTTGATGGTTGGTAAGTGAACTTTTTGAATGTTTAAGAAACTACATGGACCTCATGAATAAAATTAAAGATAAAATATTATCACCAAACAACACACTAGTTTCTTTTGATGTCAAAGCCCTGTTTCCCAGCATACCACAGAATAAATTGTTTTTGTAAGAAAATGGTTACATCAGCTAACTTAACAGAAGAATACATTGCATTCACTAAGTTGTGCATAAATCAAGCATTTTTTATATTTGAGGACCAATTCTTTAAACAGAAAGCAGGACTTGTAATGGGCAATCCATTATCACCTTTCTTAGCCGACTTATTCATGAGCTATTTTGAGATGCACATCACTAAAGCTTTTCCCCACATTTTTACGATTGGGCACAGATATGTAGACAATGTATTTGCTATTATAAACAAGTATGTACAAGATGCACTAAAACTTTTAAACCTGCAAGAGCCTTCAATTAAGTACACTGTGGAAACAGAAAGAGATAATATGTTACCATTCTTGGATCTCAGGATAATAAAATGTAATAATAAACTTGAATTTGGCATCTATAGAAAGGACACACATACAGACAACTATATCAAAGCCCATGGTTTCAATCCAAGAGCACATAAGGAAGCAGCTTTCAACAGCATGATATACAAACTAATAAATGCACCACTGAGCAAAGAAGAATACAAGAATGAATATCTACACATAATAGGAGCAGCTAAATCCAATGGGATCAACAAACAGATGATTAACCAAAAAATCAAAAGATTCCAGAAACAAAAAAGAATTAAACAAATAACAACATTGAGTGGTTTATCAGGAGAAAAAACATTCAAAAAGTTCACTTACTAACCATCAGCTAATAAGAAGTTTCAAAAATTTTTCAAGTAGTACATCATCATCTTAGCACCTTAAAACCTATACAGTGCAAAAAATTTATTGAAATTAAACAAAACACATTACATGCACATAGAGAAAAAATATACAAAGGGAAGACAAAGAGAAATACAGGCATTAGGTTGAAATAACAATGGAGAAACATCCGTTACAAACAAATAGATAAATCAGTTGTGGCAGCACATTTTTGGAATGAAAACCATGCAATAGAAAAAGGCATCAAGTTACTAAAACCTAATATTTATGGAATGTCGGAATCCACACAGGGAAACTTTTGTTAATCTTATTTTGATTTAAAGTAAAACACTAAAAATCATGTCATCACATTAAAACTCTCTTGAAGTTTCACATACACACTTATAAAAGCAATTTTAGGACACGTTTCGTGAGGTACATTCCTCACAAAACATGTCCTAAAATTACTTTTATAAGTGTGTATGTGAAACTTCAAGAGAGTTTTAATGTGATGACATGATTTTTAGTGTTTTACTTTAAATCAAAATAAGATTACTAAAAACTATTCAACAACCAAAAGAACTAAACATATGGGAAATGATTTATATAAAAAAAAAAACATGAACATAACCTTATAAATTTTGACACCATGGAAGCAGGCAGCACTTTATTTAAGTTTATCACTAGACCAGCAGAGTCAACCTGGATACCAGCCTATATACCCAGCTCCTACGAATGATCCAACAGTCATTTAACAGCTGATGATGTGGATGATAGTTCCGCGAAACATGTGCCCTGAGTAAATCTCATTTAAGTGAAACCATAAAGAGTGTGTTAAACATACGACTCAGATTATTAATGGGTGTTTCACTGTGTTTAATTCCATTTGAATTATTATTCAAATTTTCCTTGTTTTTGTTTATGAATATATTTTCCCCACACAGTTAATTCTATGGGTTTTTGAAGAATTTTTGAGAGTTTTGGTTCCTTTTGGAATTTGTGGTTCTTTTGCCAGAAATGGTCTGCTATTGCTGATTTTTCCGTGTGTTTATATTTTACATTTCTCATGTGTCCCTTAACCATGTGGTAATATATATTTTTTTTGGACTATGTATTTTATATTGTAGTCTTTGCAACCGATTTCATAAATGACTAATTGTTTTCCTGGCAGAATTTTCTTTTGTGTTGGTTTTTAGGGAAAATAAAAAAAACTCCTAAAAACCAACATAAAAAATATATAATTCTGCCTGGAAAACAATCAGGCTTTACAAAATCGGTTGCAAAGACTGCAATTTGAAATACATAGGCACAACAAAAAGAAATATTACCATACTTTCCAAATACTTTGCTGAATTGCCATTTCACAATATCCACTCTTTTGTGTTTTACTGCTGACTCACACCCTGTTTCTTCCCATCGATCCATAGTTCGATGCCATTAAAATATACTTTTTTCCCCTCCTCCCAGAACGGTTTCATTTTCTTTAGTAATGAATTCCTAAAATCCCTCTCTTCTTTTCCTAATCTTGTTCTATGAAATTTCCCATTCCTTTCAATTTCCTTTCATAACAAAGAATTGACCATTTAATTTTATTTGTTGCTAATTTACCACTATTGGTGTGGGTTTGTTTCCTCTTCTTACAATTCTAAAGCAAGTCACCATTTCCCACCCAGCCAATTTAATCTCCAAATCTTTCTCAAATATTTCAAACTATTTTTGGCAATTGCTTCTCTCTGTTCTCTACTCCAAACAGTATCAAATTGTATCTTCTTAACTCCACTTCCATTTTTTTCTCCAACTTCTCCATACTTTCCTTACATATGTAAAGTTCTCCATGCACTTCTTTTTCTTTTTGCATAATATGTAGCATGCCTTCTTCTATCTTTTTATCCAACTTCATCTTGATCCTCTTTTCTATTTCTTTTCAGATCAACTAAATCTTCTGACATAATTTTCAATATAGCCATTATCTGCCTCATGTCTTCAGGGCCTGAATTCAATCTCATTGCCCCCAATAATCATTATGGCTAGTATATTGCTAATAACCATAACTGTTTGTTGCTCACTAGTGTATCTTTCCTTTTGTTATTCTTTCCTCTGCTTGCAAAACTTCCAATTCTGGCCCTGTATATTTCCAAATGATTACCAATGTTCCCAGGCTCTATATCATATGCAGAGTTACGCATACACATCTTCTCACTACTGCTGCTCGTGTCAAACTCCTTTTCAAATATATACTATGCACGGTTACTCTTCTTTATGAGCATTTCATACAGGGTTAAGTAATGTATGATTTGTTTTACAGGTAGATGGAAGATGAAATATGTTGATTCCAAAAGTAAACCTAGACTGTACTCAGGGGATCGGTTCTACATAGATTCTGAATTTAGATCAGCAAACAACTGCATCAAATTGCTCCCTGATTATCAAACATTATACTTCTAATGTTTATTTTTTCATTTTTGGAAATTTTCACATTGAAATGTTACATTAAATTGTAATCACTCAAATTTCATTATTTCCAACAACTTACTTAAAGGAGGCTTCACCCTCTGCAGAGATTCATTGTAAATTTTCCTGCATGGTCTGCATACATTACTCTTAAGTTTTACAAGTTTGAAGATGAGTGCATTACGTTTTGGAAGATCAACATTAACCAAATTTTTATCCTAGTATATAATTGTTAAATATATACACAATGAAAAATTGACAATAGCATATTATTTTTGGTACAACAATTATAAATTTCAAAAAGAACCAAAACTCCTAAAAATAATTCAGAACCCAACTGTTTAGGAAAATTTATTTATATATACAAGACTAAAGAACAGTAAATCTATTTTGATCTTCCAAAATATAATGACCTCATCTATTAATTAGTAAAACCTAGAGAACCTCATCTGCAGACAACATGGGAAAATCGACAATGAATTCATGTAGAGGATGAAGGCAATTGCCTTCGAAACATGCCCATATAGGTTATTGGAAATTAGTAAAATTTGAGTGATATCTAGTAAAATTTAATTACACAATTTATGTCAGTTTCATTTATGGGGCACATGTTTGATTCTCTAGATCTTTGTTTGCTCCCTCCAAAATTTTCCACACAATCCATTGGAAACATCTGATAAAATATATAGTGTGTACATGAGAAATGATATCAATTCAATGCTATCCACAAAAGTTTAACATGCAAATCATCACTGACTAAAGTAGATCTTTTAGAACATATACACCAAACTTTAATACCAAACAAAGTACATATGTGGCAATGAAAACTGAATGTTTTATAATTAAAATCATTGTATGAGCCAAACTACATACTTATTGGGTCCACTTGTTTAAATGTAGTACATGTTTCTCGGATCCTTATCCACATCCTGTGTCAATGGGTAGCTGAGGTTGTGGACAAGGGTTTGTGAAATATGTACTACATATAAACAAGATGTGGAGTCAATAAGAGCATGTAGTTCGACTCAAGCATACAATGATCTTAATTACATGATTAGCTTCACTGTACAAGTTTCAGTTAGCATTTCAAGTTGAATTTATATGTCTGTTTTTTAAGAAATTAATTTTTCAGTTTGTTGATAAAGAGGCCATATTTGTTTTGAGGTGTTTCCTTACAAAGATAACACAAAATGCAGAGAGAGAAAAAAAAATGAATGGATAAACAAGAGTGAAAAGCATCCAGATTAAATGTAGCTCTGTGCTTATTTCACTTGACCAAATGATTTAAAACTTTGTTTATATGAGTGCTATTAAAATAGTTGCATTTGTGATATATTGGATGAGCAAAGTTCTAGATAAATGGCTGCTGATTTTGTTATTAAGTTACTGCATAAATACTGTGCCACTTAACGGAAATTAATGATGCTGATGTGTTAAATAAAATCAAGCTGAACTTTGCTCACTCAGTATAACAGAAGAACTGCACCTTAATAATGTCGACTTAATAAATTTAAAGATACTTATCCAAGAGAGGGAACTTCCAAAATATGGGCCTAAGGTAAAAGCACCTAACACAATTAAAAGGTAAAACTTCAAATTGTGATAGTTAATCGTGACTGTGCACTTACACCAGCAGCTGCTAAAACATCGGAATGGTAATAGTTCCTCTTCCTCCAATTTCTTTTTACCTTACCACTGCTATCACGCAATAGCAAAGTTGGCAGGCCAGTTTGCATATCCTCAACTGAAACACAATCAGCCAGTATAATGCACATATATAAATTTTTAAGACTATTGCATGTTAAACTCATTAGCATATTTCTTAATCATTTAATATTTAATAAATATATGAGGGTAAGTCAAAAAGCAAGCATTCCTAATTTTTGAATGTGAACAGTTAAAGTAGGGTTGATATAAAATAAATCACTTTATTTTGTCATCACTCTCCTTTATTTTTCACATTATCACTTAAGTTATTTAAGCATTTATATCATAAAAAGAAATTTCCACTACCTGATGGCAGAAAGTGGCATGCTGGTCCATTCCACCACTTCATCACTTATAATAAAATACTAATCTGAGTTTCAAAACTTTTTTCTGGGGTCAAGGATCTTACAACTAACGTTTTATATTTCTTACATGAATTTAAAAATATAAATAATTTTGCTCAATCAGGTTGGGTATTATTACTGCCATCTTAGTTATATGTATTACAGAAATAAGGCATATAACAAGGTAAGGAACTATGATTACTGTCACAAAACACACTTAAATTCACATCAGGTACAATATATGATATATATCATAAATACAGTTAATGTGGAATAAAGGGCCTTTTCAAGAAATGCAATTTCTGTTTCAGATCTTGAAAACCACGCTTGAGAAATGGGAAATAGCTGGCAACTCAGTAAGAGGCGGAAAGGGGGTAAAATTGCCTTCTTTCTTGCAGCTGCAGCTTGGGTTTCGTGAGTGGTAATATTTACATTCTTAGAAAATGTGCAAGACTCAGACCAGTTTGCTACGTTTGTGATAGTCACTATGCCAGATCGAAAGTTGAAAATCTCTCCTCTTGTGAGAGAAATGCATAATGCCCACTTTGTGTTAAAATTGTGACAAACAAAAACCTGACACATCAAACAGTAGCAGTATTATGCAACTTCACTGAAGAATCTATGAACTTAAAATAGTCTGCATATATGTATAACCATGAGTAATGTGATATCACAGTGCTTTCCAAAGTAGACAATGCTGTAACACTATCCAAAATTACAAGAATGATCATCAGGGCTTAGATTTCTTTGATTAAATTGTATTATTTGAAGTCTACAACTTAACAAAGATTCAAGATGATTTTAATTTTAAAACTCTTGAGTGGCATGTAACTAAAATACATATTTCAAATTTTTTATTATTTGAGTACATACAAAAGTGTCATTTAAGTTACAAATTGATGTGGGACTCTACAAGTTTGAATGAGGCACCTGAGGCTGTTACCCTAGATGGTAGCATTAGTCCCATGGTAATTGGTGGCATTTAATGTTTACAATAGTGAAACAATAGTTGCAAGGTGGTGTTGCCTATGAGTGAGTGTTCAACCCTTGAGCAGTGCTCCATTGTGTGATTTTTGTGGGCAAAAGGTATAGAATCAAAGAATATTCATAAAGAAATGCTTCCCATGTATGATGAGAAGTGTCTGTCACATCAAGCTGTTTACAATTGGGTTCTCTGAATGTAGACACACAATGAAGATGAACACCATGTTAGTTGGCCACAGAGACAAATCAGCAATAAGTTGAAGACTTAATCCGAGCAGACAGAAGGGATAGGCTCTATAGCTGATTCTATTGGTTGTTCATACATCATGGCCTATCTCATAATGCATGACAAGTTAGGTTTTCACAAAGTCTATGCACAATGGGTGCCAAAAATGCTGACCCACAACACAAAATGCAATGAATGAGTCTGGCATTATAGCAGATGCTAGATCAATCACTAACATGATGGGTACAACATGTTACCCTAAATTTCCCCAGATGATGAGTCTTAGGTTCACCATTACTAGCCTCAAAATGTGTTGTTGTCAATGCAGTGGAAACATCCTGCATTGCCTGCACCCCCCCCCCCAAATGTGACACTGACAGTATTCTGGGATCATGAAGGCATACTGCCCACCGCACTTCTGTCTCAAAGAACAACTGTAAATGCTGTCTCCTATGGCATGCAACATCCTCAGGAAACTTTGTAAGGCCATTTGATGCATGCAACAGAACTCTCCACCAAAGGCATTTTGCTGTTGCATTCAAATGTTCATCCTCTTACTGCCAACAAGACAAATGACACACTGCAAAATTTCAAGTGGGAAGTCCTCAAGCAAGCTCCATATAGCCCTGATCTTACTCCAAGCAACTTCCATTTGTTTGACCCTATTAAATACTATCTTTATGGTGAACATTTTTCTAATGATGAAGCTGTAGAAAAGGAAGTCACCACCTGGTTTCGATATCAGCCCAAAGAATTTTATGCTGCTGGATTTCAGGGGCTTGTGAATTTATGAGACAAGTGCAGGAAGATTATGTTGAGAAATAAAAGTATTCTTCAAATCAGCACTCTTATTTATGTTCTATATCCATTTGTAGCTTACAATGACTTACCCTTGTATTTTGGAAAACACTTTTGAGCCACAGCATGACCACTCCTAAAATATAGCTGTGATGAAATTCCAAATGTTGCAAAGTAATTAATAAAGCTTTAAGCATGTTTATTCAAATTAATTTAATGCAGTATGGCACTAGCCTGATATGATTTCACACTGTAGTTGGGCTGTCAGTTTCTGCATGTAAGAAGTAACTGCCTACAATGATCTCAACTTATGGTCTAAAATGAAAAATTGCAATGTGGTGACAGTGTTCATTTGCATTGGCAGATTAATGAATTCAAAGATGTTTTCACCACAGAGGACAAACTAATTTAGCAAACCTGTGAAAATCACTGTCAGAAGGATTGCCATAATCTTTGGAGGACAACTGTTCAGTTCTTATGGACACCTAATGAATGCGAAGTTTGCATTTTCTTCCTTCAAAGTTCATTAGTCATTTTTATGTTTGTGAATGTAGATATTTTCCCCACATGTTCTGTTATTTATACTCTTCTACTTTGTCATTTTTCTACAAGAATGGATAAAATAAATATAAACATTTTTTAATAGTGAACAACTGTGAAAGTAACATGCCACTTTTCTACACGATTTCCTAATTTATAAACACTTTTCCCTATCCAACTGACAGTTTTTCAACACCATCCTTGAAGAAAGAAGGGAAATATTTTCAGTCAGTTTTGCAGAAACTCTTCTATTTCTGCATTATCATCAAATTCCTATCCACCTCCCCAAGGGCTCTTTAAGCAGTCCAAACAAATGAAAGTGTCAAAATGATAAGTCTGAATTTTAAGAAGGATGTTCTAGTGGTGTCCATCTAATTTTTTACAGCTCATTTGTGTATTAAAGCAGCTTTTCAAATTTGCATTGTTATGAAGAAGAGTGACATCTTGGATTGGTTGTCAATATCGTTTATGTTATAGGTTTACTACTGTTTAGAGCACAAGACAGAAATGCAACAAATGTGCAATGAATGCTTTCAGGGATATGGATTAAAAGTTATTTCATTACATACTAACAGAAATTTGCACCTAATTGTAATAATATTATGTTCCCAGGGCTTTCTGTAAGTCATTGGGGTCAGTTAGTTTGAATATTTCTAGATTCTATGACATTTTATGCACGCAAAAATGACAGTTATAAAGGTTATAAAAACAGTAACATGACCAGGTACACGAGTTACCTCATAGGTACTCTCACTTGATATTCCTAAGTGCCTAAGGGATTCTGTTTTAAAAAGGTGGGTGGTAAAGATAACTGCAATTTGCTTGCAAAAAATACAAGAAAAACCGGTGAAAACAATTAATATCCCATTAATAGTAATATAGTTAGTTATGTGTGCATTAATTGTGGCAGTGAAAATGAAATACAACAGAAGAACTGTTGTACGGCAAAAAAAAAAAAAAAATTAATGTTGATTGTAGCTTCAGAAAGCACGTGGAAGATAAGTGAACCTATAGCATCTTTGCAGAAAGTAATAATATTAAAAAAAAGATATAAAGGAAGCATACCCAGAAGCGGAAAATTTAAAAAAGGAAACCATGGAATTGCTCTCCTCAAGAGAGGAAGAAATAAAATGGGAAAAGTCGCGAAAAACAGCAAAGAGATCTTCAAAAATACTGGACCCAGACCTTGCAACATTTAACTTCTACATCCCCACAAAAGACCAGGTACACATTTGGCAGTAGAGCAAGTGTGTAAACAAAGTGCTATAAAGAAAAAATATAATTTCCAGCACAAAGAAAGTGAAAATAGCTGTACATGGTGATAGTCACGCTCAAAACACAGCAGTGAAAGTGCATGGCTGCCTAAGCAGCATAAATGTGATAGGCTATGTCAAGCCAAATGCTAAACTTATTCATGCAGCAAACAGTGTTTTGAGTGACAGTAGTGAAGATGTAACAGTCATTATAGCAGGTACAAACAATGTATACAAGAAAGAGATGATTGGTGAGATGGAAAAGGTATTCATAAATTACCCAGATAAGCAATTAGTAGCAAATGTACCCCATAGATATGATTTAAGCCATAATCCTTTTGTAAACAAAGAAATACCAAAAACTAACCTACAACTAAAGCTTCTATGCTCTAAATTTAGCACTGTTAACTTATTGACATAGGCAATTAGGCAATCTACACACTAAGCATGGACTACACTTAAATTCAAACAGAAAAATTATATAGTCAAAGAACTGTATGAACTAACAATACATAAACAAAAAACTAAGCAACCCTCTTCATGTGTCACCAAGTGAGAAAATAACCTTTCAGTCAGAAAACTCAATGACCTCAAAGGAACTAGAGCAAACCTAAACAATAAAACATTAAGAGTTCACCAAAATATCCAGTATTTATCTAATAAAACAGATGCCATTAATATAATGCTCAATAATTGCAAAGCAAATGTAGTATTACTCACAGAACATGATCTTTTAGATAATCAGATTAAATTTTCAAACTTAACAGGTTATAATTTAGGACATATCTTTAATAGGAAAGACCATAAAGGGGGAGGTGTGGCAATATATGCACAGAATAATATTGTATATAATTCTTAATAATGGGTACAAAAACATTTTATAGAAATGACATTAAATAGGTATATATACATCCCCAAGTTCCAACATAAGTGATTTTATAAAAGGACTCGAGTTATTAGATAAAATTATGATAAAAGAGCAAACAGTTGTTATACTAGGTGATATCAACATAAACTCAAACCTCCATACTAATGAGTACAAGCTACTTTGCGACTTATTAAGAAGTTACAACTTGCATGATGTAATTAACTGCTCAACCAGAATAACTTCCAGATCTGCTACATCAATAGATTATATAATAACTAAGTTGAATTAGTTTTCTGCATTTTAAATGAGTGTCACCTTTTGAGGTGGAAAGGGAGGAAATTTTATATATATATATATATATCTGTAATTGTAATTTTGAGGTGGAAAGGGAAGTACACATACAAATAAGACAAACTAGTAATACAAATCTAAGAAAGTTAAGAAATATATTAAAATTGAAAAAATGGGAATCTATATATTTAACACAAGACCCAAACAAGAAATGGGATAATCTCTTCTAAGTCAGATATTTAGAACACTGTTTATGATTTCACTTACATAAGATAATGTTTCCTGGAACCTTTGTTTGCATTATCAGCTGTTAAACGACTGCTGGGTTATTCCAACCTAACACCATAAAGAGTCACTGTAAGTCAAAATATTAAAACACTTTTTGGTTTCACTTATATAAGATTTTACTTAGGACATATGCTTTGTGGAAGTGTTTTCCACATCATCAGCTGTTCATAACTAATGGATCATTCGTAGAATTTGGGTATGTAGGAATCTGGGTGTTTTAATATTCTGACTCACAGAGATTATTAGTGCATGTTTCACTGTGTTCGATTCCAAATTGAACTAATACTGAACCATAAAGAGTGTTCTAAATATCCGAGTAAAAAGGGATTATTAATGGGTGTTTCACTGTGTTCGATTCCAAATTGAATTAATATTTAAAATGGGATTCTTTCATTGATACATTCCACCAACTTGGCATGTCCAATAAAAGTAAAAATATTACACAAAAACAGAAAATTCAAATACCTTTTGAATTAAAAATGCTAAGAGAGATGATGAAATGCATGTATGAGTTTTATAAAATGACAAAATTTGAAATTTATGATAACTAAAAAACATTGAAAAAGAAGTATGCTATACGTTAAAGCTCTTGCCAGGCAGATTTTTCAAACATATAGCACTGAAATTTCGGAATCATTAAATAAGGTTAAAAATGCATGGAACATTATAAATAGGCAAAAGAATCAGATAAGCCTAACAAAAAACATAACCTTTAACGTGAACAAACAAATTACACACACATCAGGAGAAATATGTAATAACTTAACTATTATTTGACAAATATAATGGGACCTACACATAATCAAGTTAAACCTTGTAATTTTCAGCTTACCATGCCACACTAAATATATTTTAGTTACACATCACACATGGAAATAAGCAAAATAATTCACCATTAAAACGTCAATCATGTTCACGGTGGGATGAGATTTCTACTAAGATTCTTAGGTACTGTAAAATGGAACTTATAGTTATACTATTACACCTAATAAATCATTCAATTGATACAAGTACCTTTCCTGATTGTTTAAAGATAAGTATTGTCAGACCCATCTTTAAAAAGAGAGATGAGCACAATGTTATGAACCATTGAACTACAGGCCTATTACTCTCACTTCAGTATTTGTTAAAGTGCTTGAGAAAGTTATAAATATCAGATTGGTCAGTTTGTTCAATAAGCATAATTTACTTGTTAGTACTCAGCATGGCTTTAGGAAGAATCATTCAACACTCACAGCTATGGCAGAGCTAATCCACAAAGCATTTGCACACTTGGACAATGGGGAAATATTGATGGGACTTCTCTTTATTTACCAAAGACATTTGACAGTGTATCCATTGATCTATTATCGCTAAAACTTCAAAACTATGGTATAAAGGGGAAAATGCTTGAATTACTAAAATCATACCTACAAATCCCAAACAATGCACCAGGATACCAAGTAACATGGTAATATTATTAAAACATTTTCCTCACAGTATGACATTGAAAAGTGTGGAGTACTTCAACCCTTAGTTCTTGGCCCTCTTTTATATCTTACATATATATTTTTTTAATAGTGTTTAATGCCAGTTTTTTAGGCACCACAGGCAGTGGACACTGATGATACATGAAATGAAATATTGGGAAAGGATTTTGTTTTTAAGGAAGGAAACGTTCCAGGCCTAAGTTTAGGGTACCTACCCCGGCATTTGCCAGTTATGAGGACTGAAGAAAATCTGGAAAAAACCTTAGTCAGGGAGGACATCCTGGCAGGATTCGTACTCCAGACCTCCCGCTCACGAGTCCACGCCTTAATAACCTTGGCCACCCATGGCAGTCTTACATATGTGAACAATATACCTCAGTTTAAGAACTGCAAAGTAATTTCACATGCAGATGATATATCACAACTATTTTGGGATAAGACAGTAGAGAGTGTAAAACATTTAATAGCAGACTTCTCCACAATCATGCTGAAATGTCTTGAAAATAACAAATGGAAAATAAATTTAAACAAGACAACAATTTTATACTTCCAGCATTACAATACACTCTTATGCTTTACTTAGGTTTAAATGTGGTGGGACTGGTTTCAAAGAGACATCCTCGACAGTCGTCAAGTTGGTTGAAGATGGAGAGGATGTCTCTTCAAAACCGGTCCCACCGTATTTAAAAGTAAGTGAAGCATAAGAGTGTGTTAGACGACAGATTAATTATAATTTACATTCAACTCATTGTGTTAATTTCTTGTGATTATACCTTGATAAGAATGTGACATATAACTGCCATGTAGATCACAAATGCAAGAAAATAAGCATGGGATTATATCTATTAAGGGTACTCTCAAAATATTTGGATGCTGCTTTAAATGGCACATTATGGTATAATTTATCCTCATATATATTATGGCATTGAACTTTGGGGTAGCACAGTTTATTGGTAACCTAAAAGGACTGCTAATTTTACAAAAACCATGTATAAGAATTATATACAGACTTAACAAAAGAACTTCATGCTGAAAAGTCTTTAGAGAAAATAACCTGTTATCTGTAATCTCACTATATGTATACAGAATAATCTTATTAATTGTAAATAGCAATAAGCACGCCAGCAGTAATAACTAATACCATATCTATGACACATGGGGAAAAGCTAATTTTCAAGTCATTATAAACATAAAATCATACGTGACCCATTTATCAAAGGTGTAATTTTGTACAACAAACTACCATAGACTCTAAAAATAAAAA
The DNA here is from genome assembly GCA_030762175.1 of Metallyticus violacea. Lineage (NCBI taxonomy): Eukaryota > Metazoa > Arthropoda > Insecta > Mantodea > Metallyticidae > Metallyticus > Metallyticus violacea. The sequence continues at coordinate 115,749,996 of CM060835.1, forward strand.
AAACGGGAGAAATTTAAGAGAGATCTAAAAGTATTCTTAACTGAAAAATGCCTATACAGGGCGGATGAATAGTAGATAATTGTAGAAAAAACGTGTAATTTTCCTTTACTGTTGTAAATGTATACTAAAATTATCTACGAAAAAGTTACTGTATATCTACTGATTCTGTTAAACTTTTGCTATTCTTATGCTATACTTTACAATTGTGTATGAATTATTTAAATTATGTTCTACACTTATACACACTTGTTACTTTAGATTTTTACAACGTCTGAAACTTGTGTACACATTTATTGACAGCAATAAATTTATTATTATTATAACAGCATATGATCAATAATATGCAAGTGCTACAATGAGTTTTAAGAAGCTACAATGAATTGGGGCCATTTTCATTAGGGCAATTCCATAAAAAAGAATATCTTTGGAAACCAAATTTAATGTAGTTTCATAGACTGCATCTGTTTCTTAAAGTTTCACACTTTATAAATATTAAAAGGATAAAAATTAGATTGGTTTCTATACTGTTTAAATACAATATACACATGTTAATTTAAATTGACTGCATTTTCCTGGCATTATGGGTAACCATGATGCTTTGCATTTTTTATATGAAGCTTGGCAATTGAAAAAGGAAAATGTATTTGTACGTTATAATTCATTTTTAAATAAGCAGTTACTCAATGGCTATGTTCATATTTCTTTAAAATTTAAACTACAGTAATACAAGGTACCTGAAACTTTATATCTTCTGTCAACATATATAAGCCAACATCCATGCCAATAACAAATAATCTTGCGAGTTCATGTACATAGTAAAATAAATTATTATGGACTAACAAACATGCTTATTATCCAGGATTATGATATAGTATGCAAGTTAATGGTCTAAATATAAACTAGAATAAAAATCTAAGTATTTTGAAAATACTTTATACAATGAATATAGAATGTGATAATTATAATACTTTTTATTGGTTATAAAATAAAAAGCAAACATGGGGAAAACATGAGCAGAAAAGATAAGTGCCTATAGTGCAAGAATGGATGAAGAAAATAGGGCTGTCATTTGTGTAAAAAAGCAGACTCGAATAAGTTAAAGCATGAACATCTCAGAGAGCACTGCAGAGGAAGCAAGAACAGAAAAATTGTCATCTTTCCATGAAATGTCTCCTTTCTTTGAGAAAGAAAGAAACAAACATTATAATTGGTTAAATATGGTGGACTTTTGTAACAGTGATGTTTAATATTAAGAATTTAATATGATTTGAGTTGAATTTGTAACACTTACAGCACTAACATTTTAATAGGGCTGTCATTTGTGTAAAAAAGCAGACTCGAATAAGTTAAAGCATGAACATCTCAGAGAGCACTGCAGAGGAAGCAAGAACAGAAAAATTGTCATCTTTCCATGAAATGTCTCCTTTCTTTGAGAAAGAAAGAAACAAACATTATAATTGGTTAAATATGGTGGACTTTTGTAACAGTGATGTTTAATATTAAGAATTTAATATGATTTGAGTTGAATTTGTAACACTTACAGCACTAACATTTTAAAAAAGGAAAACTAAGTTTCTGGAGCTAATCGCTCCCATCTTCAGTTCCAGTTCAACTGCCAGCCTTGTTCTCGGGGTGGTTTGGTTTGTCTCTGGTGGTGGTTGGATGAACTTCTGTATTAAGATGTCATTTGGAGGGGTTTCAAAGTTGAAAACGTGATTTTTGTTCTTCCAAATGTAAATGTTTTCCCAGACCATAAATTCTGTTTTTCCTGTAATATTTTTTAGTTTTGGATTCCTGTTAATGTTATGTTGTTCCTTCCAAAAATGCCAAGGTACTGCTGAATTTTCTTCCTGTCATTGATTTATGTTCCTGATGTGTTCTTTTACTCATGTTTTTAGGTTTCTTTTAGTCTTTCCAAAATAAATCTGTTCACAATCGATACATTCCATCTGATATATTCCTGATTTGTTCTCTTGTGAAATATCTTCTTTTAGTTTAGAATTTAGTATATTTTTTATGGAGTAACTGTTATTTGGAGCTAAGATAATGTTATGTTTTTTGAAAATCTTTTAGAATTTATAGAAGGCTGATGCATGGTATGTGATTTTTTTGTACATTCTATTTTATTCCTTATTAGGAATAAGTGTACTGATGTCTTTGATTCTCTTTTTGTTCCTTGCTCTGTTTACTTTCTTATATAGTACTTCAGTGGTATATAAGAAAGTAACAAGGAAGAAAATAGATTGCACAAAAAATTTACTTACCATCCATCAGTCTTCTATAAATTCTAAAAGATTTTCAAAAAATATAACATTATCTTAGCTCCAAATAACAGTTACTCCATAAAAAGTATACTAAATTCTAAACTAAAAAAGGATATTCCATAAGAGAACAAATCAGGAATATATCAGATGAATTATGATTGTGAAAAAATTTATATTGGAAAGACCTAAAGAAACATAAAAACATGAGCAAAGGAACATAAATCAAAGACAGGAAGAAAAATCAGCAGTACCTTGACATTTTTGGAAGGAACAACATAATATTAACAGGAATCCCAAACTACTTAAAAATATTACAGGAAAAACAGAATATACAGTCTGGGAAAACATTTATATCTGGAAGAACAAAAATCAGTTTTCAACTTTGAAATCCTGCCAAATGACATCTTAATACAGAAGTTCATCCAACCACAACCAAAGACAAACCAAACCACCACAAAGAACAGGGCTGGCAGTCGATCTGGAACTGAAGATGGGAGCAATTAGCTCCAGAAACTTAAGTTTTCCTTTTTTAAAATATTAGTGATGTGTTACAAATTCGACTCAATCACTTTAAATTCTTAAACATTGTTAATATTACAAACCCCAATACAAGATCTTCAGTACAACCATTTGGAAAAGCTGCAGCTTGTGTGAAAAGGTCTTTTTCCCCCAAGAAGAGATGTGCTGTTATTAAACATTAAGTACAGACTTTCAGCACACAAATCTCACCTAAGAAGAAACAATTAAAGCCAGATTTTTCAGTTGCCTCCACAGTTAAAGAGAGTAGAAAATTTCTTGCATGATATTTTCTATTGTTGTCTAGGGAAAAAAAGAGTAAATAATGACAAGGACAGAAAATGATGAAAAAATCCAGTAATAGTAGCATTGTGGCAATTCTGCCTACCATTGTCTGGAACTCCAAAAAATATTTGTGTGCAACTACCATGCAAATATGGAACTTCTGCAAGATGTGATATTACCTTTTATACCAAACTTTCCCCAGAATTTGGCTGAGTACTTCACATGCCAAGAGAATGATGGCAAAAGTGTGTTGTACAGAAGTGTAAAATTTGCAAAGCAAAATGTGCAGATTTTTTAACTGATGTTGAGAAAAGCATTCTTTCAAAAACAGTTACCTAGATGCATTGGAGAAGGGATAGTGAATGCAAAACAATGCATGCCCAACTAGAAGAATCTGTAGCAAATGTAGTCACATGACTCAAAAAACACCTTCCAGCATTTATTCTGCACTGTTCTGTAAAAAAGAAGCAGACAAGTTACTTTCAAACACATGATGACAGAGAAGAAAGTATTATCTTCACCAAGTTGACTTTAGTGAAAACTTTTAGTAACTTATTAAGATGAAGTAGAAAGTATTCATTGGGGCCAGTCAAAAGCACTTTGCCATCTAACACAGCTTGTGCTTGGTTCTGGATTAATGGTGAAAGGAATTTGAAATTGAATATTTGATAGTTTGCTCCATAAATGTGTTACTTATGTCTTCAACAGATGAATCACTGAAGCATGTAATTGAACACAAAAGCCTTTCCTTAGATGCAATATGGTAGAGCTTACATCCTATTCATGAACTTCTTAAGGCTAACTTTGTTAAAGTGTGAATATAGATATCATTGAAGATTCAGATGAAGGATGTTTATAATTCAGGTTATTGCCAATACAACCATATCTAAGTTCACCAAAGAAGTAAGAGTTAATTATCAGAAATGCTATGTGGTAATGAATACATTACTGGTTTTCACGACATGCTCTTAGCATTATCTTGACACCAGAAATTGCTAATTTTCCTTTCTTCAACAAACAGGTGAATAGAAAATCAATTTTCAACTGAAGTTGTAACATTACTGAGACATCAATTAACAATATATTTCCTTATCACAGAACCAAAGCCACTACCATCAATCTTATCATCCACATTTTGATTTCATGAAGCTGATTTTTAAAGTAATCTAGCAAAAATTTTATAAACTGTGGCCTTTCAGTATATGGTAAATGGTGATGAAGTGTAAGGTAAGCCAATTTTATTGCAATTAGATATTATACTGTTGTGCCATAGGATAAAATAAACTTTAAAAAAAAAAAAAAAAAAAAAAGCCAATTTTGACCAAGGACCATTTGAAAAGTTTTCAGAATGAAGCACAAAATGATGGCACAGCTTTTTGAAATTATTTTTATTTTTCAACATAGTCCCCCTTGAAACTAATGCACTTTGTCCTGCAATGCTCCAAAACTTTTATCCCATCATGAAAATCAGATTCCTCCAGGGCTGCAAAATATGTCTCAACTGATGATTTATACTCTTCATCAGATGAAAATGTCATTCCACCAATGAACTTTCTCAGTTTAGGGAACAAATGAAAGTCCAAAGGAGGCAAGTCAGGGGAATAAAATGGATGTAACAGTAAATCATACTCTAATTCATTGATTTTCATCACTGCAACACACATGTGAGGGCAAGCACCATCTTGATGCAAGATTACTTTCTTCTTTGATAAACCTGGCTTTTCTCGTATATTTTTGTCTTCAATAGGGCCAAAAGGTTAACATAATGCACTCCAGTGATAGATGTGAAGTGGAAAGATATTCAGTTAGCAGTACACCCTTGGCATCCCAAAAAGTGTACCAGAAAGGGTGGCCAAGGTCATTAAGGCACAGACTTATGAGTGGGGGGTATGGGGTTTGATTCCCACCAGGACCATCCTCCTTAAATAGGGCTTTTTCCAGGTTTTCCTCAGTCCTCATAAAGGACAAATGTCAGGGAGTACCCTAAACTTAGGCCTGGAACGTTTCCTTCCTTAAAAAAAATGATCCTTTCCCAATTTATCATTCCATTTCATTTATCATCAGCGTCCGCCACCTGTGGTGCCTCATTAGTAAAAACGGGCATAAAACACTATTAAAAAGAAAATCCCAGAAAGCAGATGCCATTTTTCACACACTTGGCCTTTTTTGGTGGTGAAGAATTATGCTACCACTGTTTACACTGCTGTTTTGTTTAAGTGTATAGTAGTGCTCCCATGTTTTATCACTGTTTACAAATTTACACATTAAGTTGATTGGATCTCTCTTTAAACAGTCCAAATTTTGATGAGATGTTTGCACTCTTGATTTACTTTTGATTTAGAGTTATCAGTCATGACACCCATTTGCAGATACCGTTACGGGTGGCCGAGGTCATTAAGGCACGGGCTCGTGAGGGGGAGGTCTAAGGTTTGAATCCAACCAGGACTGTCCTGCCTGATTTGGGTTTTTTCCAGATTTTCCTCAGTCTTCATATCTGGCAATTGCCAGGGAGGTACCCTAAACTTTGGCCTGGAATGCTTCCTTCGTTAAAAAAAAAAATCATTTCCATATTTACCATTTCATCCCATGTATCGTCAGTGTCCACCACTTGTGGTGCCTCAGTAGTAAAAACAGGGTAAAAACTACTATAAAAAAAAATCTTGCAGATAATTTTTTCATGTACAATTTAATTCTTCCTTCAAAATGTAAATTATTCATTCCTATAAAATGCCCAGAGCTTTATCAATTTCAAGCAATTGGAAAAGACTACAAACCAATTAAAAAGAATCCACTCAATAAATGCAATAATATGTTAAACAAAACATTAAATGAAGTCAAAACACTATCCAATACTGAAAAACAGAATATCACACAGGGTAATCTAGTACTAACCAGGCTTTATCCACTAATACATAAAAATAATAACAGGACGAGACCAATAATAAACAATATCAATTCACCCACATACCAAGTAGCAAAAATATTGATCAAAGTGTTCAATTCTTTTAAGAGATTCCAAAGTTTGAGCATTAAAAATTCAGTTGACCTAGTCAAATAACTTGAAAACAGCAGAATTACGGCTGGAGATATAATGGCTTCATTTGATGTAAAAGCTTTATTCCCGAGCACACCTATAGAGAAACTTATGCTTATGCTAAAGAAATGGTTAACATCAATAAAGTTTAAAAACAGAATAATTAGAAGATTTATTAAAACTTACTAATATTTGCATTAAACAAAATTACTTCAGCTTCAACAAAAAATATTACCAACACGTTTCAGGCCCAACTATGGGAAACCCTTTGTCACTTTTCTAGCAGAGCTATTCATGAGCTCATTTGAAATAGATATCACAAAAGTCTTCCCTTTCATTTTCAAGTAATGGTATAGGTATGTGGATGAAATTTTTGCAATAATACCAAAGAAACACTCAATAGATGCCCTGAAGCTTCTTAATTTGCAACATGAATCTGTACAATTTACTACAGAAGAAAAAAGAAATGGGTGGCTGCCATTTCTAGATTTAAAAATTATAAGAAATGGAGATTGTTTGACTTTTGGAATTTACAGAAAAGAAACACACACAGAAAACTACATAAAAAAAGAGTTATATTTTTTCTTGTGTATGTTTACTTTTTTCTTTACTTTCCATTCTATATGACATGTCCCCACAAGGTTATACAGATAGAAAAGGCAAAACATTATAAAACATTTACCATATAGATTTTCAAATGTATAAAAAAATATTTAAAATTACCAAAAAGTTAGGTTATGTTATTTGGGATAATATGTTAAGGAAAGCACTTGATCATATAGAATGGAAAGTAAAGAAAAAAGTAACATACACAAGAAAAATTGTAATTCCTTAAATCAAAACCCAAAGAAAATCCGCAGATCAGAGCCAAAATCAAATTATGTAGTAAATTTATCTCACAAAAGTTTTAACCAACAAGAAATAGCATTCCTCAACAAAGGTCTAAAAACCTGTGTAGACTTTTCAAATAATGTAGAAGAACATATGGCAGTTCTTGAAATAGCTATGAATAACTTAACAAACCAAGACAAGCATAGAATTAGGATAAAATCAGAAAAAGTCTTAAAAGAAATGAATAAAAAGAAACTTATCAGAATTAACTACTACAAAAATATTATCAAGAGCCTTAACTCAAAAGGAGTAGTATATAAAACGGCAGATAAGGGAAATAAAATAATCCTAGATAAAGAACAATATACCACTAGTATGTTAAATTTATTAAATAAAAAAGAATTTGCCAATGTCAAATCAGATCCATTGAATGAATGCTTGAAAATAAACAATGAAGCCATAAGAAAAAGCACAATTATTCCAAATACAAGTAAATACAAATTAATTACAAATAATCCAAAATTAACCAATGGCTTGCCAAAAATTCATAAACCAATAATGAGCATGAGACCAATCATAAACAATGTTAACACCCCCACATATTTGCTAGCAAAATGGTTATCAGACAGATTCAATGAATTACCAAAGTTCAAAAGTAGAAGCATAAATAATTCTATCCAATTAATTGAAGAAATAAAGGATATTAGATTATTACCTACAGATGTCGTTTGATGTGATCTCATTGTTCCCTAGCATACCTAGAGAAAAACTTTTAATTATTTTACAAAAATGGTTAAAAGAAGTAGGAATCAATGAAACACACAGAAATGAGTACATACATCTGACAAACATTTGTATTAATCAGTCATATTTTACATTTAATAAACACTTTTATAAACAACAAACATGCTTGACCATGGGCAACCCTCTATCTCCTTTCCTGGCAAATCTTTAGACGAGTAATTTTGAAACACATATTACTTCAGTCTTTCCACACTTCTTTAAGTGTTGGTACAGATACGATAATATTTTTGCCATAGTTAATAAAAAGTTAATTGAGGATGCACTAAAGATTTTGAATATTTAAGATAGAGATATAAAATTCACACATGAAATAGAAACAGAAGATATGCTGCCTTTTTAGGATGTTAAAATTATAAAAAGTACAGAAAACTTGAAATTTGGCATATATAGAAAGGACACACATGCAGATAATTATATCAAAGAAAATAATGTTAATCCTATAGCTCACAAAAATGCAATTTTTAAAAGTTTGATAAGCAGATTGATCAATTTACCAATTAGTAAAGAAGAATATAACATGGAATATAAAAAGATAAAAGAAATAGCAATTCTAAATGGTTTTAATGAAGATTTAATACATAATAAGATAAAAAAATTTCAGAGAAAGAAAAGAATTGAAAATTCCACTAAATTATCAATAATTAAGTAAAAAATGTCCTTTAAAAATGTATATATAATCCAACAGTGACGTATAAATTTAAAAAAATATTAAAGATGTTAATATAAAATTGGCCCCCACTAATAGATTTAATCTAAACAACGTTTTGAAAGACAATACTACAGATAATACCCCTAAGGAGAAAAAAGCAGGGATTTACAAGATTTCATGTGCTGAATGTGATACGCTCTACGAAGGAAAAACTAAGAGGAATGTGGGGACACGTCTAAAAGAACATATGAGAGATTTAAAACACAAACAAATAGAAAGATCAGCGGTAGCATATCATTTTTGGATCAAAAATCATGATATAAAAAAAGAAGTTGAGTTATTGAGAGCTGTACAGGGACCAGTAGAACTGGATATTTGGGAAAAGATTTACATCTACAAACATAAGGATCGTTTGATGAATTTTGACATTCCGAAAGAAGACAACATAAATTTTAAGTTCATAAAAGTTTCACCAGAGCAGAACATTGCTTCTGATATTATGTAACAACAACCTTTCACACCAGTCGTCCATGGCCGAAGATGGAGATAACATATTTTTGAAACCAGTTCCAGATATTTTTAATGTTAGTGAAGCATGAAGAGTGTTAGACGACAGATTTAATTCATGTGAGCTTCACTGTATTAGTTCCATATGAATTTTTTAAAGTTTTTTACAATTTAAAAAAAAAAAAAATTAATGTTATCTCTTGTAGGTTAGTCTGTGACCATAGTTTTATATTATCAAATATATCTTAATGTTAATCTTGAAACATAATTATTGTGTTGCATTCCATTTTTAATCTATTATACCCTGAAATTTGCAGGTTCTGTTTGAAAGTATAAAAGCAATTTATGAACGAAATAACATGGATGAAAACTCCAAGTGTTAGTCCATAACCATGCAATTGCTTCTTTAACAGTTATGTCAGTAACTTAAAAATGTGGGAAATGTGTCTCTCAGATACATTGCTTCCAACATATGATTAACCTGGATTTAAAGAAATACAAAATCAATTAATGAAAACTTCCCTTCACAGCTCCATGTAAGTTTCTGTCAAGTATTCTGACAGTTTTAATAATGTATTGTTCAGAATTGACTGAAGTGAATTCTCTGCCTTACAATTTTGAAGCATGCATGATGGGAGGATTAGTGTATTAGTTCATGGCACACTCCATATCTCAAATTTTTCTGGTTGCCTCTATAAACAAAACAATATATAGATTGATCATTTGCTTATTATCTTATTTAATAAGCACTGTGATTGAGAGCTTACCAATCAAAAAGCAGCAGCTGAGATAGGGTTCTTTCTTTGGTGTATAATGTCTTAACTCATCCACTTCACAAAAGATGTCATCATATTTAGCTTTCCTCTCGTTAACTAAGCTTTCATATGTTGGAATATTTTGCAATAATCTCATTTCCATCTGCACTGCAAAATTTCTAATCTGTTCATTTCGAATTTCCACCTGTAAACATAAAACAAAAGTAAATGACATAATTCTCTCAAGTGTTTAATCATATGTTAAAGAATCAGAACTCCTAGTCTCAAAGTATGAGAGATAAGAGTCCCATTTCAAGAGCTGACATTTATGTCTCAAAGTAGGAAAGATAAGAATCCCATTTCAAGAGCTGACATTTATAACAAACTGAAGTATTACACTGTTTTAAAAGGAATTTTCACCAAAAAAGAGTAAATGCTCTATGATGGTGTCAATATGCTGATTACAAATCTGTTTTTAGTTTTTTCTATCATGTATAATATTTTATTTATTCTTATTTTCCCTTTTTTTTATGCTGTAATTTTTTGCAAGCACCCACAGTCTTTCTTATACATGGCACACATCGTTTCACTGTATATGTATACATTATCTTATCTCGTCTACATTCCAACAAGGGTTTATGTCAGAGGTATTCGGTGTATCCATAGTGAAACCACAGAAGATATAAGTATGGAAGAAGTGGAAAGGGAGAAGTAACGAATATTGTTGCTAATCGAAACAAACCACTTAGTAATAGCAGCTTTTAAGTTTTTATGGAAGAGCAGGAAAATTCATTAATCTGGGGAGGAAAAAAAGAAGAAAGGTATACCGAAGAAAAGGAAGAACATGTTAATGGGAATTTTGAAAACATGTGTGTTCATAACAAATTAAAAAAAAACACTCAACAAGAAAAGAAATATTCAAGAAATGACAGAAAATGCAAGGCCAGTGGCCAAACCAGAATCAGCAAAATTTATGCTGACTTTGATAATACACTACAACTCAGTCGATTTGAAGAATGACCAGACTTTGGTCATGGCCTTGAGGCAAGTCATAAGAAAAGTTCATAAAAATAATCAATAATTTTTCCAGTGCCAGATAAAAGTTCAAAATATAACAAACCATGATGACTTTTTAAAATTACTCAAAACAGTTTTTGAAAGGAGAAACAAAAATTAGACTTAGAAGAGGTATATAAACACTTTGTCCTCTGATATGGACATATAGCTTTTGACAGCAGTTAAAACTAGCCACATTGTTATATGTAAATTAGACACAGTGGAATCAATTATCCCTGACACAAGGCATCACATGTTTGGTAATTGAGGTTACATCTTACTTCTGAGGTGAAATGGATGATTACAGAGACTCAAATTACCAAGTACTTAGAATTGCACAAATTAATGCTAATGCAGAAAACTAGTGATGTTTGAAAATAAAAGATTGCTGAATGAACTAAATTTAGATATCACCTGTATTCAGGAGCCATTCTTTTAGAGGAAAATTAACTCATATTCCTGGGAAAAATCCAATGACTGTCATAATTATAAACAACCTGAGGATCCAAATGGCCTTTTACAACTAAATGACTCTTATACAAACTGCAGATAATGGAAATTTATACTACCTAATCAGTTGTTGGAGGAGTTGTTTATTTCATGTCATCAGCATCCCATTCAATTCAGGGTGTGAAATGGCCAACAAATTTTGCTCAGAGGCCTCTTCTTTCAGGCTTGAGGTTCTTTATCGTGCCATAAATGTACGACACAAGACCCACGGCTTTACTTCTCTTCTGAAAGAAGTCATTCTTAGGATTTTATGCCCAAAAAATCCATCAATCCTGGCCGGGTTTGAACCCATGATCTTGGGTTTAGAAGGCAAGTATGGTTACCACTACACCACCAGGACCGAGCAAGTATGGCTACCATTATACCACCAGGACCGACTACCTAATCAATATTTTCAATACAATCATACTATAGAATTTTATTTAGACACAATTAGAAATATTAACAGAACATTTTTGGACACAGAAATAGTACATACATTTATGCTAATGCCATGTCCAATTGGTGGTATAATGAATTAAAAGATGAATGTGGAGAAAAGTTAGAAGAAGTAATTTTGGAATTAAATTTAATTGTTATAAACCAAGCCAACAATCCACATTTGTTTGAAAATCTCACAGGTCCAACACATTGACATTACACTATGTAACTCCAACATAAACAAAATCACCAATTGCAAAGTTGGATAGATTATACTTCTAGTTACCACAGATTAATTTATTTTGATTACTGTATTAGAAGAGGACATAGGAGTGAATCAATACAAAAAGACATAATGTATAACAATTCACTTGCCAACTGGAAAAAAAATAAGAAAATGTTTTAACAATCTAGAGTTAAATTATTCAAAGTACTCTTTGACCAAGAAGCAGAAAGGTTAGCCAAAGCTATTAAAATTGTAATATCTGGTTTCATACCAATTTCAAAACCTAAAAATTTTACAGATAAAGTTTAGATCAATGCATTACAAAAAGCCAGAAGAAGATGAGGAAGACTAGAAGAATATACCAGAAAACAATAATAGCAGGTGAATGGAAAAATAACTTAACTATAGAAAAACAAAAGAAAGATTTAAACATCTATTAAATGAAACTAGAAATAGCTCCTGGCAGAAATTTATAGAAAATAATCAAAATGCTAACATCTGGGATACTCCATACAAAATTATTATGGAAAAAATTAAATAACCAGAAACTTAATCTAAATAATGATGATGGAACAATGACTCTTGGAGAGATTCAATTAATGTCTTATTAAACAAACTGCTGCCCAATGATGAACCTCATATGGATGAAGTATTAAACACATTAAAAAGGATCAGTATGATTCATGCATTTAACAATACTAGTGTCATATATCCAATTGACATCTCAGAAATCAGACTCACCATTAATCAACTCATAAAAAAATGGCTGCAGGACCAGATGCAATACCAAATGAGGTACTCATCTGTCTTCAGGAAGAAATAACACCATTTCTTTTGTCTGTTAAATGACTGCATTTGGCAAGGCCTTTTTCCACTGTGTTGGAAAAGAGGCCAAACTAATTATATTAAAGAAAGGTTTTGATAAAGACCCTAAACATCCAAATGTTTACAGACCTAATATAATAGGCAAGTTTTTTTTGAGCAATTAATAGCAATAACAGAATTTAGAACAATGACATGTATAAATAATCAACAATATGGATTCAGAAAAGGAACATCAATGGAAAGTTGCAACTAGAAGTAATTAAAACAGTTAAATCATCAAATTCTAACTATGTTGTACTAATATACTAATATATTAGTAATATACTATATACTACACTAATATACTATACTTATATACTAATTGATATTTTGGGGGTCTTTGATAACTTATGGTGGCCCTTTTTGTTTGAGGTTACGAGAAAAGAATTTTCCAAAATGCCTGTATGGTCTGTTAAAATTCACTGTTTAAATATGAGGGTACGGCATAGGTGAGATGATAAATAAACAAATAAAGAAAGGATGCCCCCAGGGTTCAGTCCTTGGGCCAATCTTTTGGGACATTGTCTTAGAAACCTTTTGGATATTGTAAATAATGATGTAAATGTATTAAACATCATTGTCTATGCTGATGACGTTATATTTCTACTTGAAGGAAATAGCAGGAAACAACTGGATAAATGGGCAAATAATCTAACTTCAATTTTAAAAACATGGTGTATAAATTCCAAACTACAGATTGCTCCTGCCAAATCCTCTTGCATGCTGCTGAAAGGAAATTTAAAAAGAGACTCTTCCATAAAATGCAATAATTAAGTAATCACAAGAAAAAGAGAAATGAAGTACTTTGGATTGATTATATTTTGATGAAAAATTCAACTTTAAAAAAACATACTGATTATGTCAAATCAAAATCCAAGAAAACAATGATGCAATTGGCAAGAATTATACAGTCAAAATTCAAAGTATTATTAAATGCAATAACAATTTACCCCAACTGCATATTTACAGCCATAATCACATATGGGGCATGGGTTTGGGCAACCAGGATGCATAATATAAGTTTAAAAATTAATTAAGAAGCACACAGAGGAAAATATTAAGATACACAGGAGCAGTTAGTACCATACCTATCCTGGCCCTCTTTGTAGCTGCCGGGATTTGTCCGATATATTCATTAATACGTTTAAGGGGAGAGATATATTGGTTTAAAAAAAGAGATTATGAAAAGAGTTACTGAAATAACTGAAAGAGATTGTATTTCAACATCAGATATAAAATATAAGCTTCCATTAACCTGACAACAAGAGTGGGACAAAATCAATGTAGGGAGAAGAACGCACAATCTGTTTAGTAATATTTCAGAGAGGTTTAAACAAAGCATATAAAACCAACATAAGCCTGATTCACTATCTAACAGGACACAGTCGGTATGGTACTTATCGGTGCAAAATTAAATAATGACAACTATAAATATTGTCATAAGCAAGATACATCTGGCCATGCCATATTTGAATGTAAGAGATACCATGATAGAACACACGAGGAGAGAATGGCGTTAAGTGGATATAAAATAAAATACATTCTAAGAACAGAAGAATTATACCGCCATCTTGAAATCTTAGCTCACAAAATAAGCAAAATTGCCTGGGTGGAGAGAGTTGAATGGAGGAAAAAACAAGTACCAGTACAAGAAGAACAAATAGTGAGATCAGAAAGTTTACACACTATTAATTTAACAAATATACAAACAATTAACTTACCTACAGATGACAATCAAGAAGCAGATCAAATCACACAAGTAGGAGGAGGAGGTGTGGAAGGAGAGGAAGATCAAGATGAGGATTAAATGGAATGTTCAATAATACAGCCTAGAGGCTGGAGGAGGACAGATGAGGACAAGGGAAGAAGAGGGAAATTGAAACGAGGTTGATAACACAGAGGAGGAAAACTGCAGCCACCAAGGGAGGAGTTTAAAGAGAAGGGAAGTGAAGGGAGAGCGGAGCCAGTGTAGGAGAAATCAAAAGGTCCTAATAAGTCAAATGAAATAAAGTGAACTTAGGACAATTCTAGATGTGACTTTAACAATAGGTATTAAGTGAAGTGGCATGTTTTTAGGAAGTGTAGAGGCAGGTGAAAAGAAGATAAATACAAAATTATATATATTTATTTTATGAAATAAAATAAATTTACTTGGAAGGAATAGTAATAACAACAATAATAAATGTATATTATAGGATAAGTTAGTTTTAGAATATATTTGTATTCTATATAGATAAATTTGTTGTAAATATTATATAACAAAAATTGGATTAATTTTACACAGTTTATTGCTGATACAGATGAAATAAATTTAAGGAAAGTATTAGTACTGGATTCCAGGACATGTGTTTGCCGAAAACTGGTGGAACAGTTTGTGTTTAGTTTAAAAAGTAAACAACAGTGTTTACAATTTGTATTTTGTTTAACAGTTGGCTCCCAGCATGTATGGGAATTTGTAACATAGTTTAGTCATATAGTATTTGTTTTATTGTATATTTAGTTTTAGATTTAAGTAAATCTATATTATTATAATAATAATGTAAAAATGAAATTGAGAAATAAAGGATAAAGATACTAGAATATATGTCCCCAGGTAGGAAACAAGGTTCCAGGATGTAATATTAGATTTTTATTTTATGTTCATATAGAGAACAGTGTATCAGTAATAAAAAGCTCTGCAGAGATTTAAAAGCAATTGGTTTATTGATAAGTGTGCAGTATGTATCTGAGTGAAATATTTTGTAATATTTCAGTTGCAAAATTAAAGAAAGGTGTTTTAGGCCAGTACTTCAGTTTACACTTAAGCTAGTTAGGAGCTTAAGCTGAACTTTGCTACCTATGTGTTTACAGTATTCAAATTGAAGATAAGCTTTGCTTAATTGGCTCTTGGCTTAAGCTGAGGAGCTAGGTTATTATTCTATGTTGGAATTTTTCGGAAGAATAAGATATGTGACGAACAAATTCAATTTCATCTACCTCAAATTGAAGGAAACCAAGAACATTTAGAACACATTCTGATTATTTTAATCTATGGAGCAATTCTGAATTCTATAAGAGATTTAAATAAAGTTAAGATTTAGGTTAAGTAAACAGTCGGCAAAAATGATGTTGGAAATCATTGGAAATTAAATAAAACATGCAACTCAATGGTAATAGTACTAGTAATGCATAAATCATACATGTATAATTTATTTTAGAAAATAATTCAAAATGTTAAATAGTGACCTAGATATTAAAATAATGAAATGTCAATATGGAATTTGGAATATACAGAAAGAATACACATGTAGATAGATAATCAAAGCTGACAGTTTTAACCCTACAGCGTACAAACATGCAGTTAACACGTTTACGGAATGTCGAAATCCACACAGTGAAACTTTTGTTAATCTTATTTTGATTTAAAGTAAAACACTAAAAATTATGTTGTCACATTAAAACTCTCTTTAAGTTTCACAAACACACTTATAAAAGTAATTTTGGTACATGTTTCGTGAGGTACATTCCTCACATTGTCAACTGAGTCGTCATTTTGGTTGACAATGTGAGGAATGTACCTCACAAAACATGTACCAAAATTACTTTTATAAGTGTGTTTGTGAAACTTAAAGAGAGTTTTAATGTGACGACATGATTTTTAATGTTTTACTTTAAATCAAAATAAGATGCAGTTAACAGTTTAACACACCGGCTAGTTAACCTACAAATTAGCAAAGAAGAATATTTTAATAAATACAAAAAAATAGAAGAAACAGCAGTTAAAAATGGTTTTAAAAAAGAACTAGTACATAAAAAGGTGCAGAAATTCAAGAGACAAAAATATATCAAAGAAACCACAACATTTTCAGCAAGAAAAGGTAAGCCAATTTTTAAAAAGTTCAGATATCACCCATGGGCTACAAAAAATTTCAAAATATTCTTAAAGATTTTAATATCAGGTTGGCACCGATTAAAAGATTTAATGTTAAAAACTTACTGATAGATAATGTTAATGACAGTATTCCAAAAGAGGAAAAAGCAGGTATTTACAAAATAAATTGTGCAGAATGTGAAAAAAATCTACATTGGAAAAACAAAGAGAAACATAGGCACACGGTTAAAGGAACATAAAGTACAAACAAATACAGACATCAGCAGTAGAAATTCATTTTGGACACAAAATCACGACATAATAAATAAAGTAAAATTATTAAAATCAGTACAAGGCCCTACGGAACTAGCAACCTGGGAGAAAATCTACATCTACAAATACAAAGACACTCTAATGAACTTCGACAATGCTGGAAATGAAAACATAAACTACAAGTTTATCACACCGCCACCAGAGCAGAATACACATTCCCACAGCTCAACAAATGATCCGACAGTTGAACTTAACCTGGCTGAAGATGCGAACTAAATGTTCTCGAAACTGGTTCCATACATTTATGAAAAGTAAATGATGCTTTAAGAGTGTGTAGTTCAACTGAATCATACAATGATATCAATTAAGTGATCTTTATTATTTCAGGAACGAGGCTCTATTGGCAGAAACAATGTTTGAATGTTTCTTCTTGCTTTGAGGTTGCATTCAACAGGGTGTATGCTGATAACAGAAAATTTCTGCGGCTCTGATGAAAGATTTATAAAATTTCCTTCAACACATGAAGGCAAATTGGGTCCTCTACCTATATCATACACTGTGTTGTATTTATTTTGTAGTATTCTTTATATTGTCATACATGCTTTAGAATACCATGTCCCTGAAAACAATACATTGAATTCTTTTGAAATTTCCTCCCAAATCTGGGTGTTCTTTTGCCACAACATTTTGTCTAAACTGCTTGCATTCTACTATGTGTCTGTACTCTTTAACAGTCTGTAGCAATATGATAATTTCTCCAATAGTAATTTTATTTTATTTTTTTGAGGGGGGATATTGCTTATTTCTGAAATAAATATTATATTATATTCCTATACTTTATTTTCTTAACTTAGCAAAATCGTATTAAAAAAAAGGGACAAGCTCTGAATTAACTACATGCCCATGCATTGCCAACTTCAGCTTTATCAAACAATGTTCAGCTTACCAAAGCAAAGGTTGCAGTGTAACTGTAAAACTCAAGGAGCTTAAGCTGAAAGAAAGTTTAATTAAGCTATGGGCTTAAGTTTAATTAAGCTTCAACTGTAAGACCGGAACTTAGTGGGACAACAGATAAGGGGGCTAATGGAGAATGAATCATTTGAGAATTTCTGAGTGAGAGATTGGAAAAGCTTAAATGGCTTTGTATGAAGGTAAAACAAAGTTTGCTGACTGCAAACAAAAAGTGTAGGAATTTATAAAGAAATCAGTTTTCACATTTCACTTAAACTCCCATTTCTTACACTCGTGTTTTAATTTTTCCTTGATCAATTTTTATGTCAGTGATGAGATAGGTGAAAGATTTCATCAAAACATTAAATTGATGGAAAAAAGTTATCAGGACTTTCAGCAAGAGTCCATGATGGCAGATTATTGGATGCTATATCAGATAATTCGGAAATGTATAAAACAAAATCATATGCTAAGCATTTGTAACTTTCAATTTTGTGACACATTCAATTCAGGTGCTAAATTTTAAATAATATTTATTGTAAGCAAAATAATTCATAATATTAATGTTAAAGTTTTTATGTGAAAAAAATGTTTAGTGATAAAACAGTCATTGCTATTTATGATCATTTTAACAAAGTTAATGAATAAGTTATCATTTAAAATCCATATGTGGTAGTAGAAAAGTGAATATGTTTCTGGAATCAGCATGAAAAATTGGATTAAGTGGGCAATGTTTTATTTTAGTGATTAAAATTAATCTTGTTATTAACCATTGTTATATTATTTAGATTTGGTATTTTATGTAATGCATAAGATGTGGCTAAGGTTTTGTAACTGGAATCAGATAGGCTGGACAAGGACATAGCTCATAATTATGTTCATAGTAAAGCATTAGTATGATGAGCCAAAGACATATGGTTCACACTCTGGTCCGAATTTCAAATTTTTCAATTCCAATTCCTTAACATATGTAGAAGACCATATCTAAGTAACAAAATTAATTATGTTGGTGCATATAATCAGCTACTTGTCGTCTAAACACTCTTATGCTTCACATCATTTTTTAATATGACGGGACCGGTTTCGGAGCGACATCCACTCCATTCTCGACCAACTGTCGTTGAGTTGGTAGAGAATGGAGTGGATGTCGCTCCGAAACCGGTCCCGTCATATTCAAAAATAATGTGAAGCATAAGAGTGTTTAGGCGACAAGTAGTTGATTATATACATTTCAAAAGCTTCACTGTGTTTAGTTCCAATTAGAATTATCGAATTTGTGTAATTTCGATATTTCTTAAAATTTTATGTTGGTGCAGTTAAATAAAAACCTGGGTCTTAAAAATTACACATAACCAGTCTACCCTTTGGAATACAATTTAACTAGATAACCTTCAAGGTTTCCAGGATAGGTAGACTCAGAAGAGATAAATTGACAGTGTGGCCAGACAGGGCATGGTAGCTCAAATGGTTGCAGCATTAGCATTATAAGCCCAAGATCCCTGGTTCAGGTCCCCGCCATGACCTCAAATTTTTCTCATCTGGTTCAACTTCTAGTATTAGCATCTACACTATTACTACCCAAATCAAAAAAATTAATGCATTCCTTACTGCTGATACATTATTGAATAATTTTATAACTTTTTTTCTAAAAAGAAAGAATTGTATTTTCTTCTATCAGCAAAAATCTGTGATAAAGACATTACATTTATTTTTCTATAATTTATCACTCCCTTTTTAGTACCTTCCACTGAATTTTACATTCACAAAATATATCAAGAAAACCCATTTTAATATACAGCATATTTATTTGTACTCCTCTACTACAGAGTGTTTCGAATGTTTACTACCAAGTTTAAGGAAAGGGGCAAACTATAGCACTCTTTAATTAGAAATCTGCATTCTCCAAATAGTACATGCAAATAAAAGAAGTAGAGACATTAAGAAAACATAATATACATACATGTTCTTTATACTCCTGTACATCAAACTCGAAGTATTGTATCTGCTTCTCTCCTATCACCTGGAAAACAAATAAAACTTATACAACAGATACATCAAGAATTTATTAGGTTGCACAGTAAAAGACTCCATATCAACAGAACAGAAATCAGGAATTTACAAAATAAAATGTGCAGATTGTGAGCAGAGCTACATAGGCAAAACAAAGAGAAAATTGGAAATTTGGAGGAAAAAATATTTTAGGAATATTTGGTTTAAGCAGGTGGATAAATCAGCAGTAGCAACTCACTTTTGGACCAAAAACCATGAAATAAAACCTGGAATTAAACTGCTGAAACATCTTCACAGCCCATTCAAGTTACCCACTTGAGAAAAAAATTTTACATTAAAAAATAGGGAAAACCTAATGAATTTCGAGTTTCCTCCTATGTATGAACTCAGCAATTTCCTATTTCAACCAACATAGGCCACCACAGAAACATTCGGCTGTCCAGCCATCGTTTTGAGTTAACAGCGGTTCAGTGAGCAACTGAAGATGAGAGAGGTTCTCCCAAAACGCATCTTACTTTTATGTAAATAAGTGGAGTTTAGTGTAAAAAAATGAATACCTAAGTTTAGGATATATTACAACTCCATTGTCAGCAGCTTCGTAAGTAGAATATTTATAAACAAAACTTTCCTTATTATGAGGCAGACTTATGTCTTGCAGCTAAATTAACAGCATGAAAAACATATGAAGAGAAAATAGTGTTAACATTTATTTAAAATGTTTTTAAACAATTTTGCAGTACAAAATTGAGATAAATACAGTGATGGACCCATATATGCAGTGCACTCACTGAACACAGAACTAAAGTGGCATCATTCACCCATAATAGTCATATATAGTGGTACTTTTCTGCAAATTTTAACCATTATAAAAAGCCCAGCCCTTTAAATACAAAGAGGAGTGAAATATAAATTTTTTCTTACACAATTTAATGAAACCAAATTAAATAAAAAATGGAATACAGTTTATTTTTCAACATAATTTCTTGAATATTGTACTTACGAAACTGTTGACAATGGAGTGGTAATATATCCTAAACTTAGGTATTCATTTTTACACTAAACTCCACTTACTTACATAAAAATAAGACACATGAGAATCTCTTCCATCTTCAGTTGCTCACTGAACCGCCATTACCCAAAACGATGGCTAGACAACCGGATGTTCCTGTGGTGTTCATCCTTCATAGAATGAGCTCAGCAATTTCCTTCTTCAACCAACAGAGGCCACCACAGGAACATCCGGTTGTCTGGCCATTGTTTCGAGTAACGGCGGTTCAGTGAGCAACTAAGATGGGAGAGATTCTCCCAAAATGGGTCTTATTTTTATGTATGTAGAGTTTAGTGTAAAAAAGAGTACCTAAGTTTAGGATATAATTTCTTGATTTACAAACAAATGTTTCCCAGTATGAGGGAAGCTTTTTAATCCTATTATCACAGAAAGAGTGGAATAGGGTTTTCAGTCAGTTGCACATGAATGCTTCCACATCAGCCTTTTGATCGTTAATAAGAATTTGAGGAACTTACCTTGCTGAGACTTTTTGATACTCTGAAATATGGACTGAACACTTCCATAACTTATCCCAATATCAAAATCACCAAATGTCTGTCACTCTAGATCTAAAGGCCCAAATTTTTGTTTCTGTTACACTCATTCTAGACTGATATTGGTGGCTTTCATTTTCCAGTTTCTTATCCTTCTCTTCAATTTTTGTGCCATACATATACTTGTCTTAGACAGTATCTTATCCTTAAACTGTGCCCTTAATCTTCACAAAATTTCAGTAAGTTATATCCCCCAAAGTAATATGTTGCACAATCGATAATGTACCTCTTGCTTGGACATAATGCTAACAAACAAAACAGTTGTGCAAGGCAAATTGGTTTCTTCCCTAGTCCTGATATACCCAAGCTTATAATATCTCAAAGGTTCTGTACTACTCACAAGTAGTAAAATCAAAATCAGATTTAAATTTCATTCACCTTCATACAATGAAAATGAGGGATGAAGAAGAAGCAAAGGAGATGACCATATATGATCTGCATCAAATGATGTCTGAAATAGAATAAGTTCTGCACACTTACCTCCTCAGCTGTGATCTTATGCTTTAAGATGCCTTTGGTATTCAGCAATTTCTTGGCAATTTTCATATCTTCTTTTAACTTGAAACAGATATACGTATATCCATCATTTCCCAGCTGTGGCTTGATCTTATGTTTATTAGGTCCAAATTTTTTCAACAGCATTAGCCCCAGGACCTAAACATTACATACATAGTCTTATATCATGATATTTTTCTTTTATGATACTGAAAGGGGTTTGCACTTACCAAATTAGTCGATGCTTGTAACATTATTATCATGAAAAACACAACTATTATTTGGGATCACTTCTTACAAGACAGGACATTATTAAATACCATGCACATTCATTATCTCAATGTTTATAACAAACACCAATGTTTACTCGTTGAATTTGCCCACTTCTAATGTCATTTAATCACTTATTCATTATTGCTAAGCAGTTTCTGTAATTTAAACTTAAACCTAAACTTAAACTTAAACAAACAGTGGCCAACTCAATATATCTTCATTATGAACTGAAATAAAAAGAATCAGATATCCTAATTGGTTATTTATTCAGCAAGTTACAACATACAGCCCTTTAATGTGAAGTCAAATATTGGAGTATAACCATTAAATAGCTATAATCCAGTTGTTAGATCTAACACCCCATATCTCTGCATACAGTGAGCTTTCCTTGCTTTTTCTCTAATTTTCCTATTAGATTGAAACATTGCTGTTCCAAAAAGATTTGCACAACTTTACACACCCTCTTGAGATATTCTTTTTGACACTTTGCCTTAGAGAAGGCTGGTGCTGCTTTAAGGGATGAAGCATCTTTTGGTAAATTTCTGTGTCAGTGAATTCAGGTTTTTTTTCTCTACATAACTTTTGTAACACCATTTTGTGCTGTCATACATATAATTATGTCAGTCATTCTGTGGCTACTAACACAGTCCTTGATCACCTATGTTTTATATTGATTTTCATTATTGGCTGATACTATTAAGAATTTATGGTGCTCCTGAGTAGAGAAAATGAATGTTTTAGCACTATTATCATTGTAGAGCACAAATAGTACATTACTGTCAACAAAATCTTCAGTAGTTGCCCTGACTAGGCTTTGATACACATACCCTCAATTAGCTGATGCAGCAATGAAGTCTGGAACTACAATTTTACTGTTAGGCATTATTGCATCTAAATTAATATTCCTATTGTTTGGAATAAAAGTCATATATTTTAGTTAAGTATTCTCTTACCATATGATAATAGCTACAGTTTCTGCAGTATCCCTTCATTTCTGTTACTATTCCAAACTTAGATGTCAAGTTATTTCATACCAATCAGTACTACTGATGATCTGTCTTTTCTTGCAGAGTTCATATATTGTACTGTAATACTGGATTTTATTTTCAGCAATATTTGCTCCTTGGATTATGTCGTCTTTTTTTTCTTCCCTCGTACAACAATTTTCTTAAGTTCTATATCAATTTTGGTCTGTATAATTCTCTAGCATTCGAACAAAGAATATTTATATTTGTAGCCTAAAAAGGGCAGTGTTTTGTTTGCAGTGAGAGGCCATTTGCAACTTTTTATTACCCATTTTACCAAGGAAAAGTTGCTTGCATCCATGGCACTCCTTTGTCCTGCTGTCCCAAAATGTAATCAGTGCATACATATCAATAATTCATTGTAAAAATTTGAAGAAGACTAATTTACCTGAATATTATATTTGTGCACAAGCTACAGTAAGTGAACTGTTAATAATCTTGCACTTGCATCAAGTATAAATAGTAGAAATGTGTGATCCTTGCTGGAAGTTTTGTACCCTTGCCCCTCTTAGTGTTTCATATATTTCAAAGACCCTCAGAACTTTTAATGTATATTATTCTGGAGGCAGTATGCATGTAGAATGAATTTATATTAAATTATAAACATTCCTTTTGGCTTCAAAGTGTATGGCCATGAAAAGGGAATAATATTCAAGGTGGTGCACTTGATGAAGTGTAAGAGGTATAATGCCATGAAAGGAGAAATCATAACACCAATTAATACATTAATGTGGACCTTGTGCATCATAAATTTGCACTTGGAGTCCATTATTGTGAGAAAGAGAAAACTGTTCACTGAGAGACAGAATATCCTGAACTTGCACACTACCATCTTCTGTAGCAGCTATCTTTTCTAAGAAGACACTAATTATGTGCTTAAGTGGCAAAAGTATATGCGTAACAACACCTAAAAGTGAAAGTGTCTGTATATCAACTTTAGTTTATGTAATTAGCTATTTTTACAATAGGCAACCATATAGTTCACTAAAATGCAAATATGCAATTTAGTTTACATGACGTTGCGGCAGTTGTCCAAAAGATCAATGTCATCTTAGCCGGTAGTAGAGCAGCTACCTCTGCCTGTGTGACATAAGTAGAAAAAATAGGAGTATCACCACTATCTGCAGGTACCTATGCCAACAATTTTGTTTGAATATGTTATTGGCTTTGTTTATGCAAGATGTGCATTATATTTTGCTTGGCTTAATGAAGCATATACTCTGTTCTTATTTAATTAATTGGCAGTATCAAGGTATATTTCTCTTAAACCTTAAAAAGTTTACCTTCAGTGTTTTGAATTCATCACATCTGGAAATTTGGTATCTATGATACCTAGAAAGTAACAGCTTTTCATAGTTAGTGCAAATGGTTCCTGCATTCAAATCAATTGTGGAAGTGTACACCTTACCAATATAACTTTCCTTTCTTCAGGGCTTAATTTATTTAAACTATAAAGACCATTTTTTTTTTGTTTGGTGTATCTATAGGTGAGATTTAATACTTTTTAAAAGAACAGTTCTCATAAAGCTGTCCTCTTCCATATTTATACACAAATTATCTGTAAGGTATATCATAATATGATAGAACATTTCTAATGAACTGCTAAAGGTTATGATTGGAATACAAGACATGATCAAACAGATCATTATTATCAGTGTCAATGCAGACAAGAGGTTTATCACGCCAGTGGCCAAAGGCTAAATTAACATATCTTTTTCGTGCCGTAAATGTACAACACGGGACCCACAGTTTTACTTCCCTTCCGAAGGAAGCCATACTTAGGATTTTTACGCCTGAAAAAATCCATCGGTCCTGGCCGGGTTCGAACCCGCGATCTTGGGTGTCCTTTCTCAAAATGCTTATCTAGGACCCCTTCACAATCCTTGCAATTTGTGTGGTTGAATTCTGGGACACGTATTTTTGTATAAGAATTTGTAATGGGCAAAACCTAAAAATTGGCTAGAGTCAGAGTTAGGTGATTGCCATTTTGTAATGTCTTTTGGCATATCAATAAATACAAATACAAGGAGCATTCAAGAAGCTAATGTTCTTTTATAGTTTCAAGGAAAATGAAGAGAACAAGAAAGTTGTGTGGTAATGGAGTATAGAATGCCATATGACTAGAGCATAGCAATTCTCATGATGTTGCAGTAAGGATGAGAATAACAGAACTTGATGGCTGCTAAACTTGCAATTTGCACCAGAGAATTTTATGGGCAGAAAGTATAGCAGGTATAGAAATTCATTGGTATGTATGTTAACCCATTAAGCACACAGTTCTCTAGAGTTGTCCACGAGTGGATTACTATATTTGAACAAGGTCATACAAGTATGACTGGTGCAAAGTGCAGACAACCTGTTATATCAACAACCATGCCAAATAAAGAAAGATTCTTGGAACTTATTCACGAAAACAGAAGGGTAATTGTTAATGATATTGCAGAAACACTGAAGGCTAATATTGGAACTTCTTTTCCCTCAAGCATGATAGTTTTAAATTTCAGTGTCTGCCAGATGGGTGCCTAAGGAAATGATAGATGAGTATAAGTACATGGACTTAGTAATTTACTCTTGCCACTGGATCCATTAAGACAAAGATGAAAGCTTGCTGCAGAAACTTGTAATGGGGATAAAACCAGCTATCTGATTTCCATCTTTTTGGTTCACTCAAAAAGCCTTTAAAAGGCAGAAAATATTTGTGTAACAAAGTCATGAAAGCAGTGGTGCAATAATGCTTATATGTACAACCAAATAATTTATTTTCTAACTGCATGATAAAGTTAATAATACCCTAAGAAAAATATATCATAAAGCACAGGATTATGTAGAAAAATGATTATAATTAGAGTGAAATAAAAATAAAATGTGAAAACTTTTTGAATGTTCCTTGTACATGCATAATTATTCATTTTGGCAAACAATAGTATATAATTGCAATATTTCAAATTCACATTTGCTGTCACAGTGTAAAACAAAATAATAGAAATATTATGGATGCACTCAAACCAAATACGATTTCTTGCAAAACGATCCAAAGTTGGACACAACTCAGAAAGCTCTTTCATGGCCCAGATTTTACCTTTAATGCTATACTAATGCATTCACTTGTAAGTGATGCAATTAATGAAACTGGATATTCTGCCGTTCTAATGTTTGATAATAATAATAATAATAATAATAATAATAATAATAATAATAATAATAATAAAAAAATAGTACACAATCTGCATTTAGTAAACATCAGATGTTAATCGGCACTGCAAAAAGTTGTCACTGAGTGCAAAACACACATGGTTACAATCACAATGTACATCATTCACACATAATTTCAAGTCTGGCTGATGGAACTTTATTTTACAGAGTTTGTAGTCCAAGCCATGCATGGCGAAACATGTAATACAGTCTCAGCTTACAGTCACCACACTTTCTGTCTTCAGAAGTCATTGCTTCAGTAATATAAAAATCTCTCTTATATATTCCTTCTCTTTGCTGGTTTTTTTAAAGTTAAACATATCCTGGAGTAGAGGCCAGCAGTATGAAAACTAAATTCGTTTATGAAAATGGGTTCCCTCGTTAAGAGAAAACCTTCCCATAAAACCCACTTTAGAAAGTTGCTTTCAGTTCATCCAGCTGCTAAAGATGCTTTATTTTAAAACGTGGCCATATATTTTCTGTTCCATATGTAAGGAATGCGACTTTTAACTGAAATAATTTCAAGGCTGGATACTTTATTTAGATGTTTAATGACATTCATAGCATCACTGATTAGTGCTTAAAGTTCACCCCTATTTTCAGTTTTCAAGTGCTGCATGCAGTGGCGGAGGTTTGGTTATCAGCATAGATTCAGAATCAACATGTGGGTAGGCATCGTGTACAATCAAATAATTGGATAATATCCACTTTCTACGTGGTTAACGGGCATGTTTATCCTTAGTTCCTCACCCATGTTTTGCCTGTGTTTTTGGAAGATGTCCCTCTGAATTTGACTTCAGATATAGTTGCAGCATAATGGGACTTCTCTGCATTTCAGTGAGCAAGTATGAGATTGTCTCAATGGTATGTTTCCTGGGCAGTGGATTGGAAGAGGCAGTCCTGTAAATTGGCCACCCCATTCTACGGACCTCAACCCCCTAGATTTAAGGGACATCTTAAGAGTCTTGCGTGTGCATCATCAGTTGACATTGATGAGCAGTTACTAGTACAGGTGTTGGCTGCTTGTGAAGAGGTTCATAACACTACAGATATTTTTGAGAGGGTGGAAGGATCACTTCTTTGCAAGTGCACTCTTTGCAGTGATGTTGCAGGCCGACACATCCAACAATATCTCTAGTGATTTCCGATTTATTTTTTCACTTAAAATACCTTTTTTTCTTAAACCTCCAATTTTCTTTTATTTGGTTGTCATGCAGGGTGAAAAGCTAGAATGTCGTTTACTTAATTTTTCAAATTTTGAAATGTACTGGCATGTACAATACTACATGTACTTCACAGGTCAAGTTGATAAGTCTTGGGTAATGTCTTTACCCTTGCAAGTTTATAGTTACTATGTTATTCATTAAACACATAATTTATTTTGCTTAGTTCATGAGAGTGAACTAGCGATTATGAACAAAACAAATATGGTAACTAAAACACAATAAAAAGGGGGGGAAGAAAAGAAAAAAAAAATGCAGCTATAAAGGTTTGAATATCACCCTCCATCACAATGCCTAACGCAGCGTATGTAGCATGCCTCTAACCATGGCGCTATTCATGAACAGTACCTGGAATAAGTGAAACAACCGTCTTTTTCCCAATCTCCTGTGGAGGTTAAATCAGTGGCTTGCTAACCATTAACAAATTTTATGCTATTGCATGTAATTTACAAATCATAGACCATAAGTTCCCTATCTCAAAACGTTTATCTAGGACCCCTCCACAATCCTTCAATTTAAGTAGTTGAATTCGGGACACCCAGTATAAAAACCAAAGAAGGGACATCCACTCTCACCATTCTTAGCGGATAAGTATATGAGTTTCTTGGAAACAAAATTATTTGAGGCTTTCACACATATATACAAATGTTTGCAGTTATGTTGATGATGTCTTTACAATAATAAATAAATGAAAAATAGAAACAGGATGCAATTAAACTACTCAATCTACAAGCCAGCACATTAAATTCACAATGGAAATAGAAAACAAGGTTCTTCCCTTCCATAAAAAATGACAATAGATTGGAATTTGGCATATTCAGAAAAATACCAATATAGAAAATTATTAAAAAAAAACAACAACAACAGCCACAATCCAAAAGTTCTTATTATATTCTCCTATATTGTTTTCATCAACGATCCAATAAGATAATTTTACAATTGATAATCATATAATCAGTCCAATAAAATAAAAAAAAGTTTAAATACAAAAAAATTCAACATAAACTTGCAATAACCAATACCCTCACATTCAGATTAACAAACCTACGAATAAGCAAGACAGAATATGAATCTGAGTACTGAAAAATCATAAATATACCAGAGAAAAATGGCTACACAACAGATCTGGTAAAGAAAAAAAAAAAAAAAAAAAAAAAAAAGAAAAGAAAAGAAAAGAAAAGAAAAAACAAAAGCAAATAAAAGACATCACCACACTGAAAAGCTACAAAGGAGATCATATATATAAGAAATTTACATTCCATCCATGGGAACACAAAAAATTTCAGAAGATAAGATGCCAATATCATTTTGGCTCAAATGAACAAATCCAGGTTTTTTAAAACCTCCTAAATCCTACATAAAAGACAAAAGGAAAACAATTAGGCATTTACAAAGTCAGTTGCAAAGACTGCAATATGAAATACACAGGTAAAACAAAAAGGAACATTACACTATGGTTTAAGGAACTTACGAGAAACATAAAATATAAACACAAGCAAAAATCAGCAGTAGCATACCATTCCTGGCCCCAAAAAAGAACAAGAAAATAATTCCAAAATGAACCTAAACTCTTAAAAGCTTTTCAAAACCCCCATAGAATTAATCAATGTGAGAAAATATATTTATAAACAAAAACAATGAAAATTTAGTTAATTCTGATCTTCCAAACAACAGTAACCTTATCACAAAGTTCATAAAATCCACAGGGCGACATCTTAATACCATCCTGGAAAGCTGACAGTGAAACCGTGCTGATGAAGGCAACAGCCTTTGAAACATGTCCAAGGGAACAAAACTAGCAAAATTTGAATGATTTCCTCATAAATAATTTGTTATATTTCATTTATTCTGTTTATAATATGGTTCACCTATCATTGTTATCTCTCAATGAACAACTGAAGTCTGGTCTGGTATCATCATCCACAGTGCAAGAGTGAATATAAGCAGCATCAACAGTATGCCAATCAAATTAAAGTGAATATAAGTTTTAATAACTGCAAAAGATAGACAGACTACTGCCAAAGACAGATAGACTAAGTACTAAATTGTGTATACTTGAGAAAAATGAATAAATAAACCCTATTAATTGATATCATTGTATGATTCAGTTGAACTACACACTCTTAAAGCTTCACTTACTTTTCACTTATTTGAAAAGTAAGTAAAGCTTTAAGAGAGTGTAGTTCAACTGAATCATACAATGATATCAATTAATATGATTGGCTTCACTGTACAAGTTCCAATTTACATTTAAGAAATAAACCCTATTTTTTTATTCTTAATTAGACAGTCGATAATACTCTTATGCTCCACTTACCATTGAATTATACAGAACATGTTTCACACACATAGTCGACAACAGCTGATAATGCAGGCAAAGACCTGTGAAACATGTTCTGTATAATTCAATGGTAAGTGGGGCAAAACAGTATTAAATCCACTCACTGTCTAATTAAGAATAAATGAATTGCTTCACTCTATTAGTTCCGACACGAAATTTATTTTAAATTAAATAAACCCTTATCCCTATAAGTGTGTATTTGTATTTTAAATTCTTTATTAATGTTGAAAGAAATGTAATTCTCCATTATAGCAAGTAAAAGTAAACTAAAGTTATTTTTGCCCTCACAATCTCATATATTATTTAAAATTCAAGGTGTATCTAATAATATGACCAGGGAGTACATAAATTCACCACATTTAAAAGAGTAAGGATAACTAAAAGATATCTAACCAAGAGAAAATAGAAAAAAAAACAAAACACTGAAAATGCTGCTGAAGTGAGACTGCTGCTTCATAAGAAATCTTATCTACACCTAATCTCCTAAAATTTAAAACCTTATCTTGTGTCAGCTAACATAGTCCAGAGAGTACAAAAAAATTAGCAGTGTTAACTGTTCATTAATAATTTTTTAATATTCTGTCCATTATTTGCAAAAGAAGAGGGTCTAAAATTGGGGGAAAAAATCCATTTCTTCAGGTATTCTAGAAGGAAAATATTGAAGAGTCAAATACTTGAGTTTTATCTAAGAATGTGGGCTAAACATGTCTTACTTTCTTAGAGAATACAGAAAATTAGAGTGTGAACTGTTCATTAGTACTTTTAAATTTGTACACTCTGTGCATTGTTTGGAAAAGTGGAGGGCATAATACTGGGGGAACAAGTCCATTTCTTCAGGTACTCCAGAAGGAAAATGCTGAACAGCCAAATACTTGAGTTTAATATATGAGTATGTGTTACCTTGTTATATACTTATTTAGTTTCATTTTCAATATGTTTTATCCATATCACTAAAATGGCTGTTACTGAAGAGTTATTCCAAATATTTCTTATAGTTTAAAGGGCAGAAATAAATATAATAATTTCAGGAAATGAGCATATATAATAATAATAATAATAATAATAATAATAATACATTATATTTCAATTTAGACATGTATGTAGCCTTTCATGATAATATAGGGCTTTCACGTAAAAATTATCCCACACTTGCAATGTTTGATTCTTGACGACTGGGCATGTAGCATCGCTCACTGCCTACGAGATTCAATACACTGCAAGTAGGGGATAGATTTATGTAAAAGCTCTGTATTATCCTGAAAGGCTAAATACATGCCTAAATTGAAGTATAAAAGTTATGTTTTTAGCCTCTATTTTGTTCAATGACTTTTATAAGCATTTAAAAGCGTAAGTAATCTACTTAAAAATCCTACATCATTGCTTTCTTTCAATTTGTAGCCTTTTGCCCATTAAAAGTCATGATTGGTGACTAAACTTACTTTAAGAGTGCTTGATTTTATTTATTTACGGATGCTCTTTAACATCCCAGGTCATCAGCGTCCCATTCAAATCAGGGTGTGAAACAGCTGACAAATTTTGCTCAGAGGCCTCTTTTTACAGACTAGAGGTTCTTTATTGTGCTGTAAATGTACGACACAGGACCTACGCTTTACTTCCCTTGGAAGGAAGCCATACTTAGGACTTTTATGCCCGAAAAAATCCATCAGTTCTGGCTGGGATCAAACCAGTGATCTTGGGTTTAGAAAGCACTACACCAACACGACCGACAAGACTGCTTGATGGCATTATTATTATTATACACATCATGAGAAGCTCATCAATTCCTTTCCTTTGGAGGACATAATACAAATATTTGAACCAGAGTATTATAAAACAAAATGCCTACATTACCCATTTTACAAAGCAGTGTGTGTCATAAACTGCATTTCCAAAGTTATATTACACTGAAAATTACGATTGCTCTATTACCATTTTATAAAATTCTTTCTGATTTTACAAATAAAAGCAATATTGCACTATATCATTATCCATTTGACTGCCATGGGTGTCCGAGGTCGTTTAGGCGCAAACTCGTGAGGGGCAGGTCTGGGGTTATAATCCAGCCAGGTCTGCCCTACTTGATTGAAGTTTTTTCCAGGTTTTCCTCAGTCCTCATAAATGGCAAATGGCTGGGAGGTACCCTAAACTTAGAATGGAACATTTTCTTCATTACAAAAAAAAATCCTTTCCCAATATATCATTTCATCGCATGTATCGCTAGTGTCCACTGCCTGTGGAGCCTCAGTAGTAAAAATAGGTGTTAAACACCATTAAAAAAAATGCAAAAATAAAACGTGTCTTGACAACTACTGTTAAACATATTACTTGTGTAAACTGGCATCTTATCTTTGTATCTTGTAAATAAAATTAGGGCTTCTTTCATTTCAATTCATATATTTTTGGCTTTGCTGAATAAATTTCAAAACATCCATTTAAATGAAAATGAATTCTGATTTGACTCCGGTGGTTTAACTCCTGGGCCCTGTTTCACAAAAGTATGGCCTAATGCATTACAAATGTATGCATTGGTAACTCGTAGTTATTCGAAAAATTCTGTTCCATAAAGATTTCTGCTGCACTTGTACTTTACAACTCTATGCTTGAAAATGTACAAGTGATTTTTTGTAGTTCTGTTCCACAAGTCGGCCACTGGTAGTTTGTATAAATTTCTCTATTAAGCGTAGGAACATTGGTAACTTCAAATAGTAGCACACATTTATTATCTTTTGAATGATTTTTGGGAGCCAGTTGACCCAAATGTGCTAAGTATTACCAAAATTGATGATAATGATGGGTAGAAATATGTATAAAGAAAGAATAAATATTTTTGTATAATCATAAAAACAGGTTAAGTGCAAATAAACTACGGCTTATGATTGATATCGACATTTTCTGTTCCAAATGCATATTTCAGACCAACATTTTAGTTAATGTATTTTTAAGGTTCTTGCTACATGCCACGAAAATAATTTCTCTTCATTCTTTTCATTTGTATTTTTAAAGTTCTTGCTGCATGCCAGGAAAATAATTTTTCATTCTTCATTTTCTTTTAAAATAATCTATTTTGGCACAATGTTCACTTGCTTCTGAGAACCTGATTGAGAAGCATTATAAACAAATAAATAAATAAATAAATATAAAGGATAAAATGAACTATAAAATAAATGGCCGAGAGCAATCTGGAAGCTTGATTCTTCTGCCATCTCTCAATGGCTGATATTGAATCTCCTAAATGTAGCCTTAAGGGACCTTCGTCTCAAAGTGGATTATTACACTTGAACATTGATAAATACATCATAATGCATTTAAATTATCATTATGTCTGAGAAAAAAAAAGGCCCATTTTGCAGAACTGACAATGATCCACTCTGTGCATTAAAAATTCCTAAAGAGTGGACATAATCTAATTCAAGGTATGGCAAAGGGCTGTTCCTTCATTTTGCTCTTATATGACATAACTTGTAACTTTTTACTAATACTTTACCAGATAGCATTTCTTTCGTGGAACAGAAAGTTACAAGACCATACTTTACAAGAACCTGCGCTATTACACTTGTATGTATTAGACCATACTTTTGTGAAACAGAGCCCTGCACATGCTCCTGCATCCCATAATCCCTGGTATCAGGTCTGGTAAACAAAAACAAATAAACAAAGTAACCTATTTCCAAACTTTGCTCATCCTTTTATCATGAAAAACAAATAAAGTTCTCATTATCATTTCGATTGCTTAAACAGGGTTTCGGTAGTGTGCAACTATGACCTATGAAACAGCATCTGCTATGCTAGTATTTACAAAACAAGAAACTTAGCCTGCAAGAAAGAACAGTATTACCAAGAATCATAGTTATGTGGTTATATTTGTAGTCGCACTTCTTTCACAGTTATTTAATAAGTACATGCACTTGAAATACTCAAATGATTAACTAAACCAATTATGAAAGTATAATGTAATATAGATAATAATACTTTATCAATGAGCAAAGATATTACTGGTGCTTTTTATGGTCCTCATATGTTGTGCATGTTTCTATTATGGCATCTATAAACACAATCTATTGAAAATTCGTTTTTAGGACTATTTTGGAGAATGTTTAATTATTACAATTATATAGTTATTCTTCAATTATTATCCAAGTCCATCAGTTTATTTCAGTATGACAATTCATTTTTAAAAATAGCCATTACCTTATATATTTACGGTGTTCAGAATTGCAATGAACTGTCTCAGTTAAGTATATTTTTACCAAAAGTTACAATCATAATAGCTAAAATAGCCATCATCTAACCCTATTTACTATGCTCGAAATTACAAAATACTGTCTTGGTTTAATATATTTTTACCAAAAGTTGCAAGACGAATAGCCATAATTAGCTCGCTCTGGAATATTAAATGGGCAAATTAAAACCATGCCAAAATACTATGTACCTACACATTTCTACTCACTTTTTTTTCCCCCACACGAAGGCCTTCTACTGCTAGCATGTGATCATCATTTATTATCCAAGTTCTTTCAAATGTCTTAGTTCTCCAAGTAGTGCATTGTTTATCAGAGTCCACAGAGCTGTTACTGCTCAAGTGTTTGGAATTATTAACTTTTTCTAGTTTTGCAGCATTTTCTAGGATTGATGTTATTTCCTTCTCTGACTCCACACTATCCAATACCAATTCCATTCCATTTTCCGTCATGTGTATTTCCTCTTTCAAACTCATGTTGCAAAATCTTTTCAATTTCCTCAATTATTAGAGTTATCTAAACTGCTGAAAAACCAAGTGGATTTGTAACGTAGCACTAGATATTTTGTACTCGCTTCTATGTAATACAATTCTCCACGCTTCTAGTCTTCAGTAGTGTACTTTTGTTATTTTGAACCATCCCACGCCGAATTTTACCAATTGGTGACTACTTTAAGGACCAGTTACAATAAACTTTACCAATATAGCACAATACCACTAACGCAGGAAACTAATATGGTCACAAATATGGTGTATGGCTGTATGCGTATTGCGCAGGAGCGACCGATGCGCCCCCACTGTGGACCATGGCCATTTCCATGCTATACAAAGGTGTGAACAGACTTAACATTTAGGTGCAAACTATTTGACTTAATTTTGCTTGTTAGCAATGAGTTCTTTTTACTCAGAATATTAATTGTTTTCTTTTGGATATACGAAAACCTAAATGTTTTAATATCTTTTCTGCCGCAACATTGTTCAGCTACACAGGTAACTTAAAATGTTCACGGTTATGGTATTGATGGACATTTCGTAACAAAATATTGCAGATCCACTAATACATTATGTCACATACAGGTGGTGAATCAGAAAAACAATTTCCCTGTAACAAGAAGAAAGTATATAAGTATCGGTTTAATTTCCAATTTTTAAAATTTCTCTCATTGAGAAAGTCCCGATCACAAAATATTACATTCATATTATTGATGTGAGGATCTATCTCAGCCTTTAGCACGTCCTGCAATATTTGTACTGTTGAACTGGCTGATTTGGGGCGCACGCAAGTTTCACAGTTATTACATTGACTTAGTGTATCCAAATTTGGTGTGCCTGAACTTCTAGCTAGAAAGTAAACTATTTACGCATTAAAAAGTTTCATATGATATTTGCACATGAAATACTTCATGTAATAATAATAATAATAATAATAATAATAATAATAATAATAATAATAATAATAATAATAATAATAATAATAATAATAATAATAATAATAATAAACTGATTCGTTAGCGAACAGGATAAAAATGAATAATATCACTGAATATTTCAATATAATATAAAATTAACTTGAAGTTTCAACCTAAGTCCACATATACCTTAAATGCTGAGTTGAGTTTAACTGTTTATTGGGCATTAGAAACGGGAAAAAAAAAAAAAAAATGGCATCATCGGAATTTAAACATGTGCAGAAAACATGTAAAGAATTTTTTTAATAGAATTTAACGTCCGTTTTTACTACTAAGGCACCACAGGGGTATGTAAAGAATACAACAATATTGGTTGTGCATGTAAAATGTTGGCATGTAACATTATAATTTTTTATTATATTATATTATATCCACAATCTTCAAATGTGTAGTCATGTGTCCCATAACATGTGCCCATGTATATATGTACATGATCCATAGGATCAATTTATTGAACTTGAACTTGCACATGTAGTGTAATAGGCTGGACCCCTCTTCTTTCAATATGTCCCGCTACACACAAAGCACAAACAAAAGAAATATTGACTTTAAAATTAATTTAGTAGGTGTATAGAATTTTAATTGCAAATATATACTGGTGTAAAATTGCATATAATTGCAGAATTGGTTACTGTTTAAATTGATTGTGGTAGTATTGTCTGAAGTTGCGTGAAAGATTTCTGGTAATTCTATAACAAGTTGAATAATATTTTGGATGTTTTTATACTGCACTCATAAAACTTTAATTTGTCTTTAAAGAGATAAAGATTTTGATAAATGGAAAATTTGTTTCTAAAATATACCGGTATATGGACGGGACTGATACTATTCTAAGTTCTCAAAAACACTTTTACTTTCTGATCATAGTGGTAAATTTGTAATAGTTTACTCTCATATTTTGTAATATAAAAATATGCTTAGATTTTTATGATACTCCCCACAAATTATGCCATAGAATAATGCTGCTGTACATATTCAGTGTACACTGATTTTAAATTTTAAACTGGAACAAAAACCTGCTATGAATAGGAGATGCTATAGTTTCAACTTTCACAGGACAAGAAATCATAGAATATTTTCTTGCGGTAGTAATATCTAATTTTCTTATTATTTCAAGTGAGTAAATACTGTACTTTAAGTATTGAGTCCTAAGCCCCATTTCTAATAAAGAATATTTTTTCAGTTAATATGTGAATGTTTGCATTAAAATAGGCTTGTTTATTTATTTATGGACGCTCTTTAACACCTCAGGTCATCAGCGTAAAATAGGCTTGTGGAACATTAGCTTGTTCTAATGAAGTTTTCTATCCTACAGTAAATACTAATTATATTACCTAAGTACCTATCTAATTAATATAATTCAACTCTATTTTAGGTGAAAGATGGAAAGATGCTTGTAGGCATTGCTTTTAGGAATGCATCATTTACGCTGGATGAAAGTGAAGACCAAGACTCAAACATATAACAGTATTTCATGATTATTTGATATTTCAATTATTGTTGCGAGTACAAGTTGCACAGAAGAAATGACAATTGACCGCAGACATAAAAACACGATAATGAAATACTCAATATTATATGATTCCAGGCCCAAGCAAAGTGTTCTCTCAGTAAATTTGCGAATATTCACTGTCTATCCTAGAAACGAACTATAAACTACCAAACAAATATTTCCAATATATGTGTAAGTGAAACACTAGAACTTCATAAATATTAATGTTATAAAATGTTTATAACATACCTCAATGCAATGACAATATGCCACAATGTACATAATAACACTACAATTTATATACAATATCAATCCTACAGTTTTTACAATACAAAGGGACACTATTTTGATGCCGAAGCATAAGACTAATAATTTACATTTCAAACATTTTTCAACCGGATAGAAGGCTTTAGAATCCAGTAAACCATCCTGAACTGACTTGAATTTATTTATTGGAAGTGAACATATGGCGCTTGGAAACACGTTCAATAGAACTAAACTTAAACACTTGCAGCTAGAAAACCCTGAAAATTGCACATTTATGTTTTGATGATATCTATTGTTACAGCTATAAACAGTGCACCTGAGAGTGAATTGGTACCAATTTTCTTTTATAAAAACTAACTAGTTATAGATTTTATTATTGTCATAATATCTAATATTTTGACATGATTCCGGCAAGGTTTCTGATAAGAATTGCCAGGAATGCACATGGCTCCTTTTTTTCCCCCTTCCTCTTTTTAAATGTTTGTTAGGAACCGTTTAGTTAAATCATAAAAGAATAGTGTAAGTCATATGGGGATGGGAAAAATGCCAAGTAAGAACAGGTAGATTCTCACTTACACAATTTTAAGAGTAGCATGGAGTACAGACATACATTATACTTGACTGCGCTTCGTTTTGTGCATTACCGTTTCTATCATATATTTTCCCCCTTACTTGCCATTTTTCTCGAAATTCATTTTGGGAACATTTTTCACAGTTATTCAGTATATAGTAATTATGAACAAAATCATACGCGTAAACACTTTGAAAGCTGCCTCGACCAATGGCAGTAGATATAGATCTCTGGTTGGATAATACCCTATCAAATGGACACACTTCAATTTATTAAAGCAAACTGCAGTATTTATCAAGTTACACAATAGAGTGGTTTTCGAACAGTTGTTAAATGTACATCAGGGTCCTGCTCCCTTTGTAACTGAAGACGGATCTATGACTTCTGTAACGATTAGTGGGACTCCAGTGCCGAATACACCCATGCCTATGTGTTTAATTCACTCCCTGAATTATCAAATGATAAAATATACCAAGGTTTACAGGTATATGGCCATGTAATTAAAATTGAAAATGATCATTGGTCTCTCGACGATAAGTACGGGGTGCAAAAAGATATTAGTTCTATTCAAATGAATTTGAAAAAAACCTATTCCATTTAATTTTATGGTTGCTGGTCACGAGACTTACATTAGCCACGTGCAATACCTGTGGTGAAACCACTCATTTCTGCTATCGTTGTCCTTTGTGTAATTTATCTCTAAGATCCCACAAGTACGTCGTCCAACATCAATGAATGATCTATTCTCTGAGAACAATGTTCCTCCGGAAATGTCTGTTTACAGGCCAATTCAATGTGACCAGCGGGCGACGCCTTTCCCTCTCACTTGGAACCGATGTACCCGACCTTATTGTAGTCGCAACGGCATGACATACCTCTCTTATCCTCACCTAATAATCACACAGACAAGGTAGCTATTGCATCATTGCAAATAGAGGAGCTAAATATAGGACCTAGTGCTAAGAAACAAAAAAATATACGAAGGATCCCAACTTACGATTACCCCTTTTGAATGATTTTGATACCCATACTTTAATAAATAATAAAGCAGGGATTTCACCCCGAGATGTGCGATTACAAGGGGCTCATGTTCAAAAAGTACTGTCGACGATCTGTGATGTTATCAGAAAGGTCTACTGAGCCATGTCAGAAGGCGTGTCTCACTATACTTTGAAGTTCACAATTGGAGAATAATTTCTTATTACTCTCCTCTAACTGTTTTGTTCTTTTAATTGTTCCTGGTTTAACTTTCTCTCTCTTTGTGTCACACCCATATAAAATACGTAGATTGAGTATTATTAATATCCAAACTCCCGGGAATTTCCCCACATGGGTATTTAGGTGGCGATTTTAATACTGTTTTATCTTCTAAAGATTGCACAGCAATTTATTTTCCTTGTCCTGCATTAGTAGACTTAGTTCATCAATTCAAGTTACGCGATACATAGGAAGTCCTGAATCACGACCGTCCGCTTTACACATTTCAATGCAACTTATCGAGAGTACGACTAGATTGCATTTATAAGGTATCAATTTGGTTTCCTAAATTTGTTACAACGCGTTCATTTGGAAATGTTTTCATTATCTAAGGTATGGTTTATGAACCAGGTTCTGGTGTTACCATCCATTTTTGAATTTATATTGAAATCAGCTACAGTATGGTTAATTTGGAAAGGTTTCTTATTATGAGTTCCTAAAAATCAGTTCACACTTCCAGCCTCTGGAGGGGGTCTAAATGCTATTGATTCACACGCGAGAGTTGTTTGTCTGTTTCTCCGGACAAACTGGGCACATCTAGAACACTATCGCGATTCTTATAACCATCGGTTTCTTACTCAGTGGTTATTAGAACACAGCCTTCAGAATCCCCCAGATCTTCCAGATTGACCTATTCAGGCGCCCCAGGATAAGAACTTACTTCAATTAATAGCATACTGCCCTGTCGACCTATATGGCCAACCACCGAAGACCAGAGACTTGTATATTGCCTGGCTGTTTCAATTTGCCTAAGGTATTTTTCCAGCACACAGTACACACCTGGCGCCGAATCTGGTCCAACATTTAACATTCTGCACTCAACACTTACCAAAGGAGTACCAATTAGTGAACAATATCTTACCTACAAATGAGCCCCTACATTTCATTAGCATGAAGATGTCTCCTAAGTCTAATAATTCCGGACTTAAGATACCATACCCCATCGTTTGGAATGTGATGCTGATACATCAGCCTGACGGAGGACGCAGGTCGATTTCTCCATATTCTGGATGTCTCTGAGAAATATTTTGGACACCAATATTTGAAAATTGCAGCATTTCGCTGTTCCTCAGTAGCTCAGCGCATAGCAGTGTTTCGATATATTGGACAGTTTTATAATTTTTATTTCTTTTGTATTTTGCTTAGCGCACAGGGAATAAATTAATTAATCAACACTTTCAAAGACTGGTACTTTTGTAAATGAGAAACATACACAAATATTCACACAGTAGTATGAAATGTCAAGAATTCACATAATCGAACTGAAGATATGAAAGATTAAGCTCCGTTGTAAATTTCTCCGGAATACTGGTATTATTTTATTTTATTCCTTTATGTCTTCATGCATAAATACTCATATTGAATATTTTATTGCACTTAATGTAGCCCTTTTTGATCTGATGATAGGTTTTGTTTAATATTGTAGAAATCATTATTTACAAACATTTGTATTTATATGACCCACTAACTTATTAATTTTAATGCATTTTCTATTATGTAAAAGAAAGTTTACTAGTAAAAAGTTGTGTTAATAGGTTTTGGTAGAATTTGCAAGTTTTTGAAAAAGAGACATATTAAATTCGCTAGATTTGGCTCCTACTGTAAATAATTTTTCTTTGTTGCTACATGAATATTTTTTTCACTGTCTGTAAAATTTAATTCCAGAAGGGGTAATAATTTTAGTACATTTATACTAGGATACTGATGTTTAGATTTGTTGTAAAAATGTGATTGCAAATTAACAAAGGTTGTATACTATTCTTTTATATAAAGTGTAAATAAAGTAAACATAATTCCCTTTCAGTTTTTGCCCAGAAATTGCTATGTAATTATATATATATCATACCATATGCATAAACATGAAATATCATTTCAGGGAATATGGATTTTTATTTTCTCTATGCAATTCAACATAATATAAATTCAGTAAATAGGAACAATATTTAACATTTAATATGTTCATATTGAAAAACGTTCAATATACTGTAATAATCAGGAAGACAAGTAAATTGAATTTTTTTTTGTATGATAAAACTAAAGCACAATTATTGGAAAAGAGTGAACCAGATTAAAGCCGTAGCTCAATGAAAACCTTGAAAGCACATGCAATCGCTGTTTATCCGTTATTCAGAAAATGCAGCTCATGTAGGGTACTGCAAAAGCAACCATAGAGTTCTACACCAAGGGTAAAGATTGCTAGGCACTTCTTTCATTATTCGCTCATTTGAAATGAATAAGCAAAAACACATTTATTGGCATAAAACACTTTTGCTTATTAAGGGTCAAAGAAGAGATAGCAGTTGGAACTGAAAGGGATCTTTGGATTGCAAAAACTCCAGTCTTGGTGAACCTGAAAGTCAGTTGCACATTGTGCCTCATTACACATTTAAAAATTAGTTTTTAAAAGGCATCATAAAATGGACTTTATTGTGGATAATTAGTGCTAATTAAAGAGTTCTTGCTTACCATGACACAAAATTTCAACACAAATCAATTAACACTTTCCGATTTAAAGTTTGGATTCCTGCAATAGAAAGCACTAATGTAACTGTATAACATTCCCTAATGCTATTTCGAGCTAAAGTATAAATATGCCTTTTCTTTGCATTAAAGCATGAAATATGTCATGTTCAAAGATATGCCGTTTTTTTGGCTTCTTCAACACTACAATGTAACCTAAATAAACATGTGACTAAGGCATTTTATATAATTTGCTGCATTTAAAATTTAAAACATTTTTTTTTGCGAGTTCAAAGATTGAAAAAATTCTTAAGTTAATTAATTTTATATTATTAGCAATATATTCATTTAAAATGCAAGTAACCTTGCGATGATATGGTTTTGTTCTGTATTTTGAGATTTAATGAGGATATAACCTAACCTCAATTTTAATATCGGTTATCTTCGACAGAAATAAAATCGCTAAGCATAAAACGCTCAATAAAATGCTTGAAAAATAAACAAACGTATTTTTTTTTTATGTAATGTTAATTTGGAAAGCACAATAAAATATTACATGCAATTAAATTCTAAATGCAGTTAACGCTACTGTGTGTTACAGCGGTTGCAACATTATAAAAATTTAAATAGATTCTCGTAAACTTCTATCATGTAACTGCTATTTTTAAACTGTGTGGATGTTTTGGGCCTTACACGCATGGCACAAACCCTTGATCTGCTAGCACAATAGCAGGGTGGTGGATGCATGCCGCTTGGCTGCAGGCATAAGGCTGCAGTTCCGAGCAACAACGGAGTGAGCCGAATGTCTCAGTCCGGAACGAGGAGGGAAATGCATTTAGTTACAATCAGTGCACCGCACAAGTACGAATAAAAATTAGGGTGCAGGTGAATATTAAACACAAATTTATTACAAGATTGCACAACAGAAATGGCTGATGCAGTGAGAGTTATAACAGGAGACTATGTAAATCTTTTGGTTACCAATTCAAAGGATAACTCATGTTGTGTCGACAGACGTTTTCAGAAAAGTTTGACAGTCGGTGAATTGAAGGTTAGGTTTTTATGAAACAGTGAAATGTTTCGTATTTGATATGTTTTACATTTCTTAACAGTGGTATTATGCTTTTCTTGTTTCAGTGCTGCATCGGAAGGGTGGGGGGGAAGAATCCACTAGAAACTATGGCCGTAAAATTGAATATAATTTCTGTAATGCGATTTTATAATTGTAATTGTCATCTCTTTAATAGAAATATATCACTTATCTTTGTTTGATGATAAAACAAGTTACATATTTCACGGAAAATGGTGGTTTTTGTCAGTGTTTGGCCCTTGGGGCGTGCTTTATCACATCATACCTGGTATCTTTCATTCAAATGTTTTGCACTTTGTTCCACTTGTGGTCTGATGAAATCTAATCCTGGCTGCTGGAGATTAATGTAAAATACAGATAGAAGCGAGCTGCTCCTTTTGTACTATATTTTTTAGCCATTAGATCAATGATAGAACTATCCTTTGTTGAATTGTAAAATAAGTATATGTTAGAATACTTCTTAGTTTTATTGGTTTTGGAATATATGATATAAATGTTACAGTTTTCCAAAGGAAGGATCAGCGAAGGTGAGGATACTGGAATATAGTTCTCATCCTCTTACAAGGGTAGGTCCATAAGTTTCCAGCCTCGCCAATAAGGATTATCGCCTTCACAAAACCCTTATCTGGTGTCATACCTTATCTGTTAAGTAAATAATTGTAGCTGTAACTTCAT
The DNA here is from genome assembly GCA_030762175.1 of Metallyticus violacea. Taxonomy (NCBI): domain Eukaryota; kingdom Metazoa; phylum Arthropoda; class Insecta; order Mantodea; family Metallyticidae; genus Metallyticus; species Metallyticus violacea. The sequence goes on from CM060835.1 coordinate 115,793,470, forward strand.
TTCTGTTCAATTGTTCAGATATAGTTGCATAAAGAAGGCTATGTGTAGAAGATTATGACATGTTCAGAATGGAGCATCGAGCTGTTATTAAGTTCTTCATAAAAGAAAGACTTACTTCAAATGAAATCAAACAGTGATTTGATGGTGTATATGGGTAAACATCCCCCTCATATTCTACCATAAAAGAATGGGCCAAACTTTTTTGAATGGGTCGGGAAAGCATTGAAGATGAAGAGCATGTAGGGGCCCTTGGAGGTGCTAATCCCTGAAAAGAGTTTTCTTGTGGAAGGAAAAATTATGGAAGACCTGCAGCTCAAAGTTACAGGAATAGCAACAAGGTTGGCCTTTCTAAAACAACAGTCCTTGAAATTATTCATGAGCATTTAAACATGAATAAAGTTAAAGCAAGATGGGTGCCTAGACTTCTTTCCTCAGTCCAAAAGCAGCAACAAGTCATCTGTTGTCGGGCATTTTCTGAGCTCTCTCGTGGCAACGAGAGGGAAGTTCTGCAAACCATTGTTACAGGAGATGAAACTATCATCATCTATTATGATCTCTTGTCCAAAAGAGAATCAGTGGAGTGGCATAAACCTGGCAAAGCACCACCTCTAAAGGCCTAGGTCACTCAGTCAACCAAGATCATGGCCACAATCTTTTGGGTCATATTTGCTGGTAGTGTTCCTCCACAAGATGACGGTTCAGCCTGTATTTTTGATAGGTTAACAAGCAACTTCAGAGTTTCTCAAACTCTGTATTCAGAAGTAGTTCTTTCTTGAGTACCGGTGTACACTTGCATGTAGTGAATGCACTTTTCTTTGCATTCAGAAGCATTCTTATTATAATCCAATCCAATGCTTTCCCTAAAGGGAAAATTTCCTATAAAAAGAATGCCTCATCAGTTGGTTTTATGATTTAGGTGATTTAATGGTTGATTTAATTTGTTATTTACTATATCATGCAAAGGAAGAAATTTGTCACTTTCTCTTCAGATTTTGTCATCAAATCTGATTACTCTTAAAAGATCACAAAATGTGTTTTAGCCCATGCTTGCAGCATGTTCATAGTGAAAATATCTGTTTTTCTAGGATAAGAGAAGGATGTAGCTGGTTCAGCTGTATGCAAGAATATATTTTAACTTAATGTCATAGGCATCCATACATCCTGTTCCCCATGTTGTCATAGGCGCATGCCACAAAATCAGTCATATCATTATGTACATTGTCAATTCTGGAATTAATTTTAATATTATGTAAAACAGTTTTCAGAGCTGAAAATACTTTCTGTTCTCAAAAGAGCAAGAAAATTTCTTTGAAAGGCATGAATAAGTACAGTGTCATTTTTTATTGATTTTGAGATGAAAAACAAACTCTTATATGTTCACCATTTTCCTTATAATATACTACAAATGGACGAACAGTCATCATTGAGTTCTTCCAATGGAATGAGTGCGCTTCATCTTGCACAATAAATGAACAGTTCTTGGAAATCACATATAATCACTGCTTCATTAGAGCAAAGTGCAATTTTATTTTGATAAAAAAAGCAGATTGCTGTTTACCAGTGAAATCATGAGTTTTCAATATTTTTAGTTTGGCTGAGACTCAATACAATCCTCTGTAGTTAGGTTTATTATATTTAAGGGTTCTCTTTAATATCTTTGGTCATATTGGTCCTGGTGATATAGTGTTAAACTACTTGCCTTCTAAACCCAAGATCGTTGGTTCAAACCTGGCCAGGATCGATGGATATTTTTGGGGCGTAAAACTTCTAAGTATGGCTTCCTTCGGAAGGGAAGTAAAGCCATTGGTCCCTGTCGTACATTTAGGCACAAAAAAGAACCTCAAGGCTGAAAGAAGAGGCCTCTGAGCAAAGTTTGTCTTTTGTTTCAGGCCCTAAATTGAATGGGCTGCTGATGACCTGAGATGTTAAAGAGCATCCTTAAATAACCAAATCAACAAAAATGTTTTGCCATAGCATCCCATTCAATTCAGGTCTTCATGAATCAATTTTGCACAGAGGCCTCTTCTTTCAGACTTGAAGTTTATATACATGCCGTGAATCTACAAAATGGGATCAATAACTTTACTATCCTTCCAAAGGAAGTCATACTTGGAAATTTTATGCCCTAAAAATCCATTGACCCATGGTTGGATTTGAACCCGCAACCTTGGATCTATGCAAATATGATTGCAACTTGAATGCCAGGACCAACAGAATCCTTGTAGACTTACATATAATTTCAAATGAACAATGATCTGCTGAAATGCACTGCTTGCAAATTATCTTATTGACCATTTTGCACATGTATATGCATCATTGACCATTTTGCACACATGTATGCATCACTGTTCTTTTCAAAACACTTTGTGTGCTGAGGGAAAAGCTTTTGGATGCCCTGTGTAGAAAAATCTGCTGACTGAGAACTGAACTGCTTTAGTACTAACATTCTTTAGACTTTTACAGTCAGCATTGTTATTATTGAAATTGATCATTATCTTGCTATTTTGCCTTGGTCACTGAATTAAATCAATTTTAAAACCAAAGCTTTCACCGACACAGTAATGAGCATTGTCATTGACTGAAAGTGTCTAGAGAGGCAGAGATACAGAACCTAGAAGTGGTAGGGCATAAGAGTGTTGGAATAGTTGTGACACATAATATTTTTTATTTTTTTCATTAGTTTTTTAAATTGATATAAACCAACAACCATGGTAAAATAGCCAGTAATGATCAATTTCAGTAATAATATAGTACTGCTACTTTCAACTCTTCATTATTGTGAAATGGCATACACACACACATCACCATTCCTTTCCAAATACTTTGTGTACTGAGGGACAGGCTTTTGGATGTATTATGCAGGGGAAAAAAAACATGCACGCAGACATGCATGCAGAGTTTCTTAAGCTCCTACTATAATGCAGTTTCTTGTTATTAACTCTGCAAATTTTGAAAATCCAGTCTTTTCAGATATGTTTTTATACTTGAAAAGTTGGTAAGTTTCTGAATATTAGCGAAATTGGGTACTTTTGGATATGAGATCTACAGCTCTCATTGTTTTTGTTTGAAATATAATCTTTTCCCTGGCATTTGCATGTTGAATTCATCAGTACAGAAAATTCCTTTAGTAAGCTGACTGTATCATCAGATAACACTTTTCAAGGCTTGGAATTAGATGAGAAAATTCTTTTCTTTGCCTTGCTTGCAATGTAGTTAGCTACTTCAAATTTAATTTTTCTTAAAGGACTTAGGAACTTTTCATTTTTGTTGAAAATTCCAAATTTTTCCTTCAGTTCGTGAGTCATTTCTGATAACCATTGTGACAAATTTTCTTCTTTGAATCATCTTCAGAAGTAAGAAATTATTCCTTGCAAGTTTTTTTAATTTTTTTTTTTTTTTTAAATATTTCTTAGAACTGTCTTTCCTCTTACTAACTGGAGATTTACCAAAGGAAATCAAAGAGACATTTAAATAGCTTAAAGTTGCATCTGGATCATCATATTCCTTAATATGATAGGACTTGGAATATATCAATTCTCAACAGGAATCGCCTTTTCAAATCTACTGTCCCAGTGGGAAGTGTGCACCTATCTTTATTGCAACCTACATGAAGCATATTCTCAAGTGTGGTTTGATTTCATAATTTATCAAAACCATCCAATCAGTTTCTTTTCTCAAGTCTTGTCATATCACAATGCCCCTCTTTCAAATCAAGCAATTATCTTATCATAAATGTGATTAATTAAACTTAAAGACTAATAAAGTTTCATTTTAAAAAAAAGTACTTTTGTCCTCGGTGCTTCCAAATGTTATGAAAAACTTGGATGATAAACATAAGCAAGAACAAAGACAATATATATCCTCCACACCATTACTAACTCCCTCCACCCTCTCTGTAATAATCTAATTATAATTTTGTTGGTTTCAGATAAAGTTCATGACTTAAATGTATCTATGGAAATGGTTGAAGCATTTATCCCTGGTCACTGCAAAGAAAAACGTTTTAGTTTTATATGATATTGAGATACCACCTTAAAATTTGGACTAAATAGCTGGAAATTACATTTATGTAATTTTTTTTAAAGAAATTTTAATTATTTTGTTTCTTTGAAGTAGTGAATTTTTAAAATAACACCTGCCCCAGGTCTGTACAAATTATAGTTTCTAATAACCATCTTTTAAGGGGATTAGCAAATTATGTGTTTTTTTTTTCAGGTAATTTTAAAAATCTATCTTATAGAAAAGAAGGTTGAAATTAAAAATTATAATTTTTACTTATTTTATTGTAAGATACAAACATTCATAACAAAATCCATGGCATCAAGTTCCAAAATTAATTCTTCATTTGTTGATTTGACATGAATTTATTACCCAATAATTTATAAATTCATAACATCATTATGATAAGCAATGATCAGATGTAAACCACCCTACATTGCACTTGTTTGTCTAAAGATAACTATCAATTTTACAGGGAAAATTGGAGCTTTTGACAGGAGGTAATCCAGTAAGTATGAAGATTGAACTGTATAGCAAAGAAAACAACCTCATTGCCAAGCTTGACAATGATATTATGTTGCTAGGATCCTATCCTGTGCAGGATGGTATGCGACTGCATGTGAGTATATTTTTAAATTCAGGACATACCTTAATGCTTTATAGGAACAAAAATACCAAAATTCCAGATTTTTCCTTCTAATTTTAATATTCATGCTAACTACTAAAAGTCCTGAAAAAAAACTATTACAGCATTTTAATTTTAGCACAAAGTCCACCAGCACCTATATGTAACTTGTTCTGTTTTGGAGTTACATTTAGCCTTACCAGTCTGAACCAAAGTTGTTAAGGTGCATGAGCCTCACAGCTTAGTGCCTTCGAGTGACAGTTGTCATATAGGTATTGCCTACAGCAGTATCGGAACATTTAAAAAAATGTTCTTTTAAGGGGAAGTTAAGATTATATTTGTGCTGTAAACCAGCAACACTGGTATTCTGTAATAATATACTAGTAGTCACTTTCATAGACTATGCACATCATATATGTTGTTAGTGTGGAGTTGGATATATTGCCTTTGCAACATTCATGTATTTTTGTAATAGTACCTTTAGAATGGCTTAGAAAATGACCGCATTGAAGAAAGTGTTTATCAATTATGAGTTAACAATGGGTTTGTGAAGTTAGAAGTACAATTTCAGAAAAGATACCAAAGTGTTAACACTAGTAAAATAAAACCAACTGAACAAATGATTTTTACTCTCTTTGATTGGTGAATTGATGAAGAGGAGCAATACTTTTTCATATTTTGAGCAGGATTCTGCAGTGATATATATATAGCTGATTACTTAATGAATAACTTAACTACAGTATTTGAGGATAGAATTGTTAGTAAGACTGTGTACCCTATTGATCCTGCAGCTAATAACCATCAGCTCTAACTGATCCATATCTAGCCTTAAGGGTCAAAGAAATCAAAATTCTCCAAAAAAATACCATGCATATCTGGGTAAATCACTTTCAAAAGATTACTAACAATAGGAATGTAGAGTAAGCAACAGCCTCACTGAAAGGTAACGAAGCTTCAGGACCAGATACTGTATTCAGTGAAAATTTTGAAGATATCTGAACTCATTCCATTAGATGCATGGGTTATGCTGTTCAACAAAGGCTTGCAAAAGACATGAATAATTATATATATTGTATAAGGAGAAGGGAGATATTGCTTGTCCATATTTTTATAGAAGCATTCTTTAACTTGCTGTTTTAAGTTGTTCATCAAAATACTAAAAGAAAAAATGACTAATCTGAGAGACTATATGATCCCTGAAGAACAAATGAAATTTTGAAAAAAGGAAAATCTACACACTTTAAAGTAACAAAGTATGTCAAGAATACTCTGAGACATCCAAGAGAAAAGCTTTATGTTGTTGAATACAGAAAATCATTTGACTTACTCAGTTGCAGTATATAGATGGGCAAATAGAAAATACACTTGGCAATAGTCACTCCTCCCAATATCATAAATAGATGTTTTAAGTAAATAATGCATGGATTAACTTTTTTATTTTTTTTAATAGTGTTTAATGCCAGTTTAACTACTGATGCATCACATAATGATACATGAGATGAAATAATAAACTGGGAAAGACTTTTTTTTTTTTAAGGAAGGAAGTGTTCCAGACATAAGTTTAGGGAACCTCCCAGTTTGCCATTAATGAGAACTGAGGAAAACCTAGTAAAAACCTCACGGAGGACGGTCCTGGTGGGATTCAAACCACAGATCTTCCTCTCATGAGTCTGTGCCTTAACAACCTCAGCCATCTGTGGCAGTGTAGGGATTAATGACAAACTAACACCTCAAAGGCAATATCACAGACAGACAGGGTCCTGCTCTTCAATCTGATCACAGCTGTCATCACCTAAGCTGTCCATCGGATGCTATATAGATAATATATATGAAAAATAAGTAACACTCTGGATAATGTAACTAAAATATCAATAATTAGAGAAGCAGGTTGCGTATATTTATACCTGCAACAATTATTGCACGCTAATGGGTACAGAGCCAAGCAAATAAGAGCATTAATCCTAGAAATAACATAAAATGGAAGGATACTCTGTCTAAGAAGAATGGCACAGCTTATCTTTCATTCCTGAAAAACATCACATATTGTATCTCCAAGCTACATAAACCAATCAGCAACTAATACTGAAGAAATTGCACTTAGCATGGTATCCAGTTTTAGAAAATACCAAGCCAAAGAAATTACAAGAACCAATCAGCAACTACAGTGAAGAAATTGCACTTAGCATGGTATTTGGCATTACAAAATACAAGCCAAAGAAACTATATGAACATGAACATGACAGGTAAATCAACAATGAACAGATGAAGCCAAGATTATCATATAATGTTCTGTAAACAGATATAACTCACATTACATTATACTAGCATTGCTACAGTAAAATGGAGTCAAGATTATTGTTTGAATAGCGGAAAGCAATTTTGAAGTAGTATGGGAAAACAGAGAATGTTGTTGAAATTCAAAGGCAATGGGAGATGTATGAACAGAAAAACGCCAATGTGAGTAACAATTGTAGGCATTCGAGACAAATTTGAGACTCATGGTACCATATGCAATGTTCACAAGGGCAGATCTGAGAGATCTTGTACAGCATTAAGCCCCGCATCCCTCGACTATAGTTTTGGAATATTTTGAGCACTGACCACAGAGCACTCACGAAGAGATTCAATTGAGTTTCCATCATGTTCTCCGGATCTAACTCCATTGGACTTCTACCTATGGGGAACTCTTAAGGATAACTTAGAAAAAAAGGTACACTGGCAGCACTTTGGGAAGAAATTGAAACGGCATGTGCTGCAATCACTGAGGACACTTTCGCAAACATTGCTCAGTCAGTAGTTCAACGTACTCAGAAGTGCATTGATGCCAATGGTGGGCATTTTGAGCAACTGTTGTAACTGTAAAAGCCTAAGATGATTGGTGCTCATCATTTGCTTCTTTGTATGAATTCAATTTTGTTATATTAACACAGTTTTTTCTTGCTTGAAGTGTGTATACATTTTTTTGGCACCGTCTTTATATATAGGATGTAACAAAAGGTATGTCAGAACTTTGGAGAAACATTCCTCATAAGCACAGGATAAAAATATAATATGAACATGGGTCTGAAATTGCTTTAGAGCCCTTTTTCTTTACCTGTACCACATAGCAGAATATTCAAAAACAGAACTGTGGGAAACAAAAATCATATGAAATATTATGTCCTTTAGCATGGATACATTCATCAACCCCACCATTGCATGGACTATCTGGTGCGCTGATGTATCCTTGGAGTTAAATGAACTGAATCTTCTAGGCTGTGGTCCAATGGGATACTTCTCCTTCATCTTCCCAGATGTTTCGTCCACAACTGCGGTGGACATCATCATTTTAGTGCTTTTGATCTTCTTGGAGAGGAGGCAGTGACTGACTCATTTCATTGCTGGAATGGGTGACGGGTAGGGGTGTCTGTGAAACTGAGCTCTGATTGGTTCGCTTGGTTGAGGGATCTCCTTGGTGTGTTAGTTGCTGATTGGTTCATGTAGCTTCTTAGGCTTGGTATTTTGAAAGCTGGATACGATGCTGCATGCAATTTCAGAGATTTTTCTTCTTTGCTGTTAAAATTGTTTCGCTTGTAAATTTCAGTTGTCTCTAGTGAGATGTTGAATATTGAAAACCAATTTTATGCTCCCCTTCAGCTAGGAAAGCATACTCACTGGCAGCTGATTTGTCTATCTGACCTAGTTGGCAATGTCTCTTATATTCTGTAAGGCATGTATGAATGCTAAGCTGAGTGGTACCAATGTAATCCGCACCACATGAACATGGTATTCTGTAGAGAATGGCTGAGGCAAACAATTTCCTTGTCTTTTGTGGAGCTGAATGTATTTCTTATCTATTTTGTTGGTTTAAAAACTGTAGACAGTACTTTCATAGTTTGGAACCAAGGTAAACTGCCTTTCCTGGATGTTTTGGTCAAAAAGAAGAGTGTTGGTACTCTCGAGTTTACCATAAGCCTACAGACTGATGCACACATACACACCCCTTCATAAGGCCTCCAACCAGACGCCCAGTTTACCATAATCCTACACACACAGACAGATATCTTCATAAGGCCTCCAACCACCATCCAAAGCAAAAATGTACTATGATAAAAACTGTCCCAGATCAAGCCTACCAAATCTCTGAACCAAAGCTTTTAGGACAAGAGAAAAACCCCTGCAACAAGTATTAGAGGTAACAGGTATGGGAACCTGGATAGTAAGAAGAGTCTTACATCCCAGAAACAGCACAAAACAGATAAATGCACTGTCTAAGAAGAAGGGCATTGTTTATGTTCTGTTCCTGGAAACAGAATGCATCTGCAAGCTACCTAGACAACATACCATAGAAACAGTTTTTAAACCGACAAATTAGATAAATGCATTCTGTGCCACAAAAGACACAAGAAAATCAGTTGCCTCAGATGGTGTCTACAGAATACCATGCTTGTGTGGTGCAGTTTTCATTGGCACCACACAGTACAGTATTAATACATGCCTTACAGAACATAAGAGACATTGCTGCTAGGTTAGACAGACAAGTCAGCCGTCAGTGAGCGTGTCCTCCTATCTGACGGAGAGCATAAAATTGGTTTTCAAGATACTGACATGGTAGCTTCAACATCTCATTATCATCCTCGCTTATATGAGGAGACAATTGAAATTTACAAGCATAGAAACAATTTTAACAGAAAAGAAAAAGCTCTGAAATTGCACATAGCATGGTATCTGGCCTTACAAAATACCAAGCCAAAGAAACTACATGAACTAGTCAGCAACTAAAACCCTGCTGAAATGTCCAGGAGCTCCAGGTTAGATTCAACCCTCTTAACCAAGCAAACCAGTTCAGTTCGCAGGTACCCTTACTATACAATATATATAATATTATATACTATATATATATTATACAGGGTGAGGCAATTATAGTGTCACGGCCATTTTATTCCGTTATGAAAGGGAAAATCAAAAAATGCTTCAGACAAAATTTGAAGTGCTCTTAGGGAAACATAAGATAGTAGCTTTAACTTTTTCTTGAAATGCCATTCTCAAGATCATTTCAAGGTCAGGTTAGTTTTTTCAAATGGAATGGTGTCGTTTTTCGCCCAGGAATGGAAAGAGCATTCAGTTTTCAGTATAAAAGTTTTAGTACATCTATCAGCTATGGGTGATAGGTGAGATATTATACAAAAAAGACAGCAAATATTATTCACTTACTTTCACTTCTCCCTCTTTTATTTTGTTGTTGCTATATAGGAAACTCATTGGTTTATATGCAGATGCTCATTTGTTGACATCAGTAGATAAACCAGTGCTCATCATTGCCAATTCAAATTTAAAAGGATATTATTCTCAGTAAGTTCCACTTAGTTTTCAATTATGGATGTTCAATACGCAATCAGTGAGAGGATTGATATGGTTTACATTTATGGCGAAGCTCAAGAACTCTAGTGCAGCTTGCAACTTATATGTAGATTGATATCCTGAAAGGATGCAGCCATCTGTCAGAAATTTTTAATGACTTGTGAACTTCTCTGAAAAGGGAGCTGTTGCATCAAGAAAACACCATCAAATGAGAAGTGCTACTGGGGAAAATTCAGAAGTCGCTGTATTAGCTGCAGTTGCCGATAATCCTCACGCTAGTTCCCATCAACTGGAACATGATTTGGGAACCTCTCAAAGGAGTGTTCTTCGAATACTTAAGCTTCACAAATACCATCCATATCATATTAGCCTGCACCAAGCCCTTCATGGAAATGCTTTTCAGAAGCATGTTGACTTTTGTAAATGGGCTTTACTACAAATTCAAAACTGCAACTTTTCCAAGATTTTATTTTCTGATGAGGGAACATTTACCAATCATGCTCAAGTGAACAGACATAACATGCATTATTGGACAGTGAAAAATCCAAGATGGTTACAGGAAGTAGAGCATCAGTGGCAATGGATTGTAAACGTTTGGTGTGGCATTTTTGGATTCCATATAATTGGACCATACTTCATTGAAGGTAAATTTAATGGACAGAAATACAGAAATTTTCTGAACCAAGAACTTAACAGTGTTGCTTGAAGATGTACCCCTTGTGGACTGGGCTGCAAAATGGCATCAATACGATGATTATGCATCTCATTACTCAGCTGTAGTTCAAGAAATATTAAACAGGAGTATCCTGGTCGATGGATAGGATGCAGAGGACCTGTCCATTGGCCTGCCTGTTCTCCTGATCTCACTTCTTCAGACTTTTTCTTATCTTATTAAAGATAAAATTATGAAGAAGTACCAACTACACCTGGTAAACTATGTCAACAAATTAGGAATGTCTGTACAAGAATCAGCAAAGAAATGTTGAGAATTGTTCATCGATCTTTTGAAGCACGTTTTCAGAAATGCATCGTAATTAATGGTCATACTTTGGAGCATTTACTGAATTGAAATTATTTGTAATGTGAACATGACATTGTTTCAGTTATAGTTACAACTGTACTGTATGTAAATTGATGCAGTAAATTGAAAGTGAGAGAAAAACATTTGCTGTCTTATTTGTCCAATATCTCATCATCTATCACCCCTAGTTGAGAGATGTACTAGAACTTTTTATACTGAACATTGAATGCTCTTTCCATTCCCTTGAGAAAAAAGTACATCATCCCAATTGAAAAAAAAACAACGTGACTTTGAAATGACCTTGAGAATACCATTTCAAGGAGGAGCTACAGATGCTATTTTATGTCCCCCTAAGAGCACTTCAAATTTTGTCTAAAGCATTTTTTGATTTTCCTATTTGTTTCGAAGTAAAATGACCGTGGCATTATAAATGCCTCACTCTGTATATATTATGTGTAATATATATTGTAACCCATTCCAGTAATGAGTCATTCACTGCCTCATCTTCAAGAAGATCATGTCGAGCACACTACATATGATGTTCACTGCAGTAATGAATGAAACATCTGGGAAGATGGAGAAGAATCCCATGGACAAAGACCTTACAGCCTGAATGATTCAGTTTATATAATTGACACTGACCATGAAAGCCTACATCCTATCCTTGGAGTATTTTATATTGAGTTAAGCCTTGCAGTATATGAGCATGAATACTCTCTAAATCTTTGGCTTATCCATAGATCATATAAGCATATGCCATCCTTGCATTTGAATCTCATTATACTGTATCTAAAACGAGATCTGTAATGGACAGAATTGACACTACATGCTCGGTACTACATCAAGCAATGAAGTGAGTACCCTAATAAGCTGACTACATGGCACAGAATGACCATGACAATGGTGAACCTAGGAACTAAGAGCAGTTACAACTCCAACCTTATTTAACCAGAGGTAAAAGCAAATTTTTATTACTGCATGTATTAAGCAATTGTTATATTGTGAGGTTATTGTCACAGGGCAGCTATGCTGATATTCTGGTTTGCATATCACACCATGTAAGTGGAATTGTAGACAAAGGACTCTAACAAATAAATACAGCATTTCTGGGCCTATGTTCATAATAGTATATTTGTGCCATCTATATGCAAGGAATATTTCCCCAAAGTTTTTATATACCTTTTTGTTACATTCTATATATGTATGCAAAATATGGCATTGGTGGCCACAAACACAAGATTTCCAGGAAAGCGTCAAGTTGGTATCTTGGACAAAAACCAGTGGACAATAAATAAACAACAAAAAAGTGATGATGGTCTTTCAAAATAGTGATAAAATATCCCAACAGGAGAAAATAGATTCTTGACTTGCATTCCATACTGACATTTTTCAGGAAGTAGTTTTATGTGGTTTCCAGTAAGTCCTAGGATGCCCATAAAATCTCTGAAATACTATTCCATTAAATCTGGAAATCTCTTTCTAATTTTCTGTTTTTTAATTGCAGACATTCAATGTTATGATGTGTTACATGTTGTTGAAGGCCTGGACATTCATCACTTTCAGTACAGGCATTTCCAAAGGCCACCTTAATCATTTGAAAAGTTGTCATGCAAAATAATCCAAGTTCAAAGTTAATGCAGATTAACTGAATTTCTTGCTTGGTCATTTTGAATTTAATTTTAATGTACACAGAGTAGAAACCCAGACAGTAGCAACTCACTGCCAACTGAATAATTCTACAGCAAATTGGCCATTCGTATGCACAGAAAGGTCCCCTCTGACTCGTTGCCAAGTTACTTCATGACTAAGTAACCAGTCAATGAGATAAACAAAATGACTAAATGCTTTCTGGGTTTACCCTTTGTAAATGACCAACTCATCAGTGAATTGCAGTCAAGGGAACTGTATCATGTTGTATATTTGTTAACCAAATGTTTATTGTGTTTTGTTTAACAGGTGATCGATAAGTTTGTTTTGCGCAATGAAATGGAAGATGTTTCAAAAGTGGAAAAATTTGAATTATCTTCAGAAGAATACTCTAAACGGGAAGGTTTGTTATAAGAAATTTTTCACATTAGATTAGCCGTGCAAATTATAAATTATTTTTTCATCTAAAGAATTATCAAAAATATTTTCAAAAAATCTCCAAAATGTGTTTAAATCATTTTAATAATTCATAGCTATTGTGTTCTCTAAATTTTTTCTTTTTACAATTTAATTAACTATTTCTATCCATATTTTTGTTCATTGTGAAAATTTGCCAATCTAGATTCTTAGAACTAAAACACTGATACATAATTTTTTGAAGGGAATGAAGAAAAAAATTATAAATTTGAGAAAACAAATTTTTAGGAAAATGTTAAGGAAGTTACATTTAGCAGCTTCTGTTTATTCCCATTTTCCTTACATTTAAATAAACTGCTCACTCTCGTGATGAAAAGAGTTTGAATCACTCTTTGCATTGAAGCTAAAAGTACTTACAACTCATCACCATTGCTGTAGATGTGCACATAGGAGAGTAGTTTTATATTTATATACTTTAGTTAAATATTACACTCTAGGAACAAATATTTTCTGGTAATCACTTTGTGCTTGCAGAGATTGCCTTCAGCTGGTATTTATGTGGCAATCCCATATAAATGTCTCAAATTCCTTTGTCTGTACCACCAAGCTTTTGCTAGTTGCTAAAATTAATATTGTCAAAGACTGGCCTTGTAGTGCAGCTGTAGAGCACCTGTCTATACTACTGTACTTAATGTTCTGGGTTTGGTTCCCAGTTTATAATAAAGGTTCATTGCCATATCCAGAGTCTTTGTTTATCAAATAACAGCACTAATTACAGAGTAATATTGCATACACTATTTCTTCATTTACGCTTGGAACAATGTAACTAAAATAACAAGTAATAGAAGCAGAAATAGATAAAAGACATTAAAGTAATAAAAGCAAAATAATTAGCATAGCAGCTAACAATATTAAAATTACACATATTCCAAGTTAGAATTGATTAGAGCTCAAGTAATCTCTAAAGTGCAAAGGTCTTTCTAACAGTTTAGTTGTGGCTCTAGTTGCCTCACATTGTGAGCCAGACTATAAGACAGCTACTTTCACATGCACTCCATAAAGTTGCAGTTGTTTAGGGTCCATAGTTAAGTTTTTAGATAATTTTAATGGAGATGAAAGTGTAGATGGAAGGATATTTCAAGTAAAGCTTAAAAATATATATTTTAACTATTTACTCAGTAAAACATAATGATGAACACTAATGTAATAATTTAGGCTAACATCTAACCTAACCAATATTTATTATTACAAGGGTCTTTCTCTAATCTTAAAATGTAACCCCCAGAGTAATTCTTGCGAGTGGTCCAACGATAGAAAAAAGAGAGAAATTTAGCAAAATGTTGGACAAAGCTACTTAAAAGCTTAGCATTAGGTAGGAGATGAATTCAACATTAAAAGTTATGAACCGACCCAGCACTTCAAAAAAGTGTATGAACTTTTATAACAGTAATCATACCAAGAAAGAGAAAGAGGCGGGTTGTGAAGCAAGAAATGTACTAGATAGCTACCTAGAGGAGTGGTAAGAGATAAAGCTGAATTAAGACAAATTTTATTAACCAAATTTAAGCAAATACCTTTAATCTAACCTAACTTAACTAAGCAAATATTCATTATTACAAGAATCCTTGTGAAACTTAAACCCTTAGTTCTAAGTTAATGAGTGGCATTAGCAGACATAATGGTACTTTTATATGTTATTCCATTAATTATAATATACCCACAATTCCATCACTGTTGCACAATATTGTATATAGTAGCATTATATAACATTTGGCAACCCTGAAATATAATTTAGGAACCTATGAAGATCCACAGAGTTGCCTTGATAGGGAAATGGAATACATTCATGCAAACAATTCCAATTATAGGTATGGCACGCATTGCAGAAAATAAAGGAATTTATATTAGCACATGGCAAATAAAGTACATTTAAGATGCATACAATGTGAAATGACCAGTGTAAGAGGAGTGTAGATAAGTTAATAAGCAAAGAGTATCTCTCTCTCCCTCTCTTTTTTGTTTATTTACGGATGCTCTTTAACATCTCAGGTCATAAGCATCCCATTCAAATCAGGGCATGAAACGGTCGACAAATTTTGCTCAGGGGCCTTTTTTTCAGGCTTGAGGTTCTTTATCATGCCGTGAATGTACGACACTGGACCCACGGCTTTACTTCCCTTCTGAAGGAAGCCATACTTAGGATTTTTATGCCCGAAAAAATCCATCAGTCCTCACTGAAACACGCGATCTTGGGTTTAAAAGGTAAGTATGGTTACCACTACACCACCAGGACCAACAGAGAGTATCATTGGCATCAGGAATTTCAAAAAAGATATAGGTATAAAAGGAAGTATTAATGCGGATTTTATGTAGTTTTAACAGCCTGTGACATCCCTACATACTAAAACCACAGATCAATATACTGTACATTACAGCATTGCTAAATACAGCTATGGATAAATATGTTTCAACCACAGTTCCATCTAATGACAGAACTCATAAGTCTCTTGAAGATAGCTAGTATTTATTTCTATTAAGTTGAATATCTTTTTTCTAATATACATACAAGATAATAAGGAAATTCCTGTAGTCCCAATAGAATGCGTCATAGCGTAAACATTTCTTTTAATATTATAATTGTAAGATAAAATTTATATACTACTATATATTCTGTGGAAAGCTTACCAGGCAAGTTATATTACATTATGTAATGAGGCATATTGGAAAATAAATTAAACATGTAAAAGTAACACACAACCTTATACACATTGTGAACTTATACAACGTAAAGGCTGCTTGTCATATACCAGTTTCCAATCTTAATGATTTCTGCCAATTTACCTCATAAAGATCTCTGCAGCTCTTCTATTATTGTAAAATCCACTTAAATCCTTCTTGGCCGTACCTTTCTTCTGCATTGTAAAGAAACCCAAGCATTTTCTGTTTTCTTTGGCCAGCAATTTTATTTCATGCTTCATACATGTCCATACCTCTCAGTTTTTTTCTTTTTAGTGTGAATAATGAAAGTACTTATCCCTGTTAGCTCTTATTTTTTTCTTAATATGATTCAGTAAAGCTATTTGATAGCAATGTTGCCAAAGTTCTAGTTTCATGGATTTTAGTTTTTGTTTCATTTGCTCATTTATTTTCCAATTTTCTGCTACAAGTAGCTATACTTTCTATTGTATTAATATATAGTTTTAATACATCTTATTATATTTGTATAAATTCAAATCTTCATCTCTCCTCATAAGTTTTTGTTGTTCCAAATTGTATCTGTAAAGTTTAATCTATTTCCACACATTGTTACCTTGAGATTCAATATTTTTTTTTACCTCTTTCACTTTATTCTGTCTTGGAGAAGAACACAAATAGTTTGAAATATTGTGCTATTTATGGAACTGTTTCTGTATTTTACTGTTTTCTGCTTCTCTAGTTCTTGTTATTTTACTTATATATATATAATATTCTTATTTTCTTATTTTTTAAATATAACATTTAATTTCGTGTTGGAACCAAGAGTGAAGCAACTATTATGTTCTCAATTATCTAGTAAGTCTATTTGATAATCTTATGCTCCACTTACTAGATAATTAAGAACATTCTTATTTTTTTTTTCTAACATTTTTATTACAAACTATAGTATGTAATTTTTTTATTTATTTTGTAATGCCTGCATCACTGGTACTAATTTTATTTGGTGTAACTTTAAGATAATTATATATATATATCTATCCCTCTTACAATGTTATTGTATTTGTAATTAACCAAAATTAAGTTGACTGATACATTTTCAACAGCCCTGCAGTCAGTTTTAGCTATATCTATTTGTAATTCACTTTTATATACTCTTCATCTAGTTTTGTAAGCTATAATTTAGATGATCCTTTTCTTATGCTATTATGACCTAATCATCAATAAAATATAAATAATCTTATTATTTTCAGTATGAGCTCCCATATTACAGCATTTATGTCTCTTAAGTTTTCAATGCTAATGATGATTTATCTTAAACAGGGTGCATGAATTAACATATCCTTGATGTAAACCTTTAGTTCATTGTACCTAATTATTTTCTTTATCTGCAGATACACTTAAAGCCTATCTTGCTCGTAATCGACTTGGAAAATACAATGAAGAAGAAATGCAAAAAAGAGAAGAAGAGAAACGAAGAGAGAGAGAAGCAGATGAGGCTGCAGCAAAGACAGCAAAAATAGGAGAACGATGTGAAGTAAGAGTATCAGGCCAACCAACAAGAAGAGCCACAGTAATGTATGCAGGTAATTGATTGAGCCTTTCACTGTTTAAATTTAACAGCAGAGTAACTAGTACTGACCTTGGAATGATAGTCCAAAAGAATAATTCTGTAGCATGGCAAGTGAGAGAAAGAAATGTGATCTCTTGAATAGTATCAGAACAAAATGGTAGTGAAGAAAAGAAAAGAATGATGCAGATAAGAACAGCTAGTGTGTCACTTAGAGGCTAAGAAAGTGAAATGGGGGGAAGTATAGGGCTAAAGAAATTAAAATAAAAGTTAAATCTGAAAGGGCACACCAGGTATGGGCATGCAGTGATTAGGAATTGTACAATAGGTCTGACATAGCTTATATTAAACCATGTGAATGGGTGAGATATTTTGAAATTACAGCATATTATATTATATATCCACTTTAGCATATGGAATTGAAATTGGGGGGGGGGGGTACAAGTAACACCAATACAGACAGAATAAAAGTGCATAAAAAGTATATATAACCTGGAGTATCAACAGTCCTGTAGGGAAAACATTCAAGAAACAATATCCTAACTGTAATTCCACTATATGTACTCAAAACTATTATGTTAGTCAAGAAAAAATAGAAATTTAACATACTCATTAAAGACTGCCACAAGCAGAGCAAACGATTACCATAGTTTCAGCATGAATAAAGCTCAAACCAATAAGGACCCATATAAAATAGGAGATATATTTCCTAAACTTAGGTATTCATTTTTTACACTAAACTCCACTTACTTACATAAAAGTAAGACGTGTTTACGGAGAATCTCTCCCATCTTCAGTTGCTCACCAAACTGCTGTTACTTGAAACGATGGCTAGACAACCGGATGTTCCTGTGGCCTCTGTTGGTTGAAGTAGGAAGTTGCTCAGTTCATCCATAGGAGGAAATTGAAAATCATTAGGTTTTCTCTATTTTTTTAATATAAAAATTTTTTCCCAAGTGGATAATTCCAATGGGTTGTGAAGATGTTTCAGCAGTTTAATTTCTGGTTTTATTTCATGATTTTTGGTCCAAAAGTGAGCTGCTATTGCTGATTCATTCACCTTCTTAAACTGAATATTCCTAAAATGTTCTTTCCTCCAAATTTCTCTTTGTTTTGCCTATGTAACTCTGTTCACAATCTGCACATTTTATTTCATAAATTCCTGATTTCTGTTCTGTTGGTATGGAGTCTTTTACTGTGCAACCTAATAAATTCTAGATGTTGTATCTATTCTTTGGGGCTAACATTATCCCACATTCTTTGAAAATTTTCTTGAACCTGTTGTGGTAAATTGGATGGTAGGTGAAAGTTTTGAATTTTTATTCTTCTTTTGTTTTTTTCAGTGTGGAAACTTCCCTTATCCCTTTTTGTCTTTTAAAAATTACTCAGCTTCAACAAAAAATATTACCAAAAAGTTTCAGGCCTAACCATGGGAAACCCTTTGTCACCTTTTCTAGCAGAGTTATTCATGAGTTCATTTGAAACACATATCACAAATGCCTTCCGTTTAATTTTCAAGTCATGGTATAGGTATGTGGATGACATTTTTGCAATAATACCGAAGAAACAGTCAATAGGTGTCATGAAACTTCTTAATTTGCAACATGAATCTATACAATTTACCATAAAGAAGAAAGAAATGGTTGGCTACCATTTCTAGATTTAAAAATTATAAGAAATGGAGATTGTTGGAATTTTGGAATTTACAGAAAAGAAACACATACGGAAAACTACATAAAAAATGAGAGTTATAACCCCATTCCACATAAGTATGCATTGTTTCACAGTTTGGCACACAGATTGATGAATATTCCACTCACAGAAGCAGAGTAAAAAATAGAATACAAACAAATAATAAAAACAGCTTTAATCAATGGTTTCAACAAAGACACAGTGATAAAAATTATCAATAAATCTAAAAGACAAAAAGGGATAAGAGAAGTTTCCACACTAAAATACAGAAAAGAAGAATACAAATTCAAAATGTTTACCTAACCATCCAATTTTCCACAAGTTCAAGAAAATTTTCAAAGAACATGGGATAATGTTAGCCCAAAAGAACAGATACAACATCAAGAATTTATTACATTGCACAGTAAAAGACTCCATATCAACAGAACAGAAATCAGGAATTTACAAAATAAAATATGCAGATTGTGAGCAGAGCTACATAGGCAAAACAAAGAGAAGTTTGGAAATTCAAAGAGAAATTTTAGGAATATTTGGTTTAAGTAGGTGGATAAATAAGCAGTAGCAACTCACTTTTGGACCAAAAACCATGAAATAAAACCAGAAATTAAACTGCTGAAACATCTTCACAACCCACTGGAGTTATCCACTTGGGAAAAAAAATTTATATTAAAAAATAGAAAAGCCTAATGAATTTCGAGTTTCCTCCTATGGATGAACCCAGCAATTTCCTACTTCAACCAAAAGAGGCCAACACAAAAACTTCCGGGTGTCCAGCCATCATTTCGAGTAACGGCAGTTCGGCGAGCAACTGAAGATGGGAGAGGTTCTCTCGAAACGCGTCTTACTTTTATGTAAGTAAATGGAGTTTAGTGTAAAAAAATGAATACCTAAGTTACGGATATATTACCACTCCATTGTCAACAGCTTTGTAAGTACAATATTTATTATATTCCTTGTTTGATCACTTTATCTTTAGTCCCTATTCCTCTCAACTCAAGTAATGCTATTGCATTTGGTGAGATTCTTGGCAGTCTCAAGATCAGTTTGCAAAATTCTCTTTGAATTTTTATCAATTTTTTTCCATCCATTTTCAACTCTTCAAGCTTTGACACTAAATGTCATTGTAGCTTCAACTACTGTCTAATAAACTCTTTCAAGTGAAATTACTCTCATGTCTAGTATTTTAATATAACATATTCTGATTCCTTCCATAGGCAACTTACCCGTTGATAAACATTTTTCATTTGGTCACTCCATTTCCCATTAGCACTAAACCTCATCCCCAAATATACAAATGCATTCACCACTTGAGTTTCACTATCATTAGGCCACCATTTCTCATCCTTTTTGAGCTTGTTTCCATACTTAAAAACTTTATCTTTATTAATTTTTAAATCCCATTCACCAATTGCTTTAATTGAACACTATAATCCTTTGATAGAAATTGCTCCTGCTACTAAATTGTTTGCATAAAGCAGACCAGGTATATTCCTATTGTTTATTGCAAGGCAAGGTAGATTTTCCTTCTCAATTTCTTTAATAATATCATTGATAAATGAAATAAGATTGGGCTTAGTTACAAACACTGTCTTAAACCCATTGTGTTACATGCCCACTCTGTAATTCCTTCTCAACTTTGTATCAAAATAATGGGTTTTGTATTAGCTCTTTAACACATGAAAATTTGTAAAAATATTGTTTCTTTCAAAATTAAACATGGAAGTTTCCATTTTCAATTAAATAGTTTTTAGATATGTTAAAAATCTAGTAGATTGTATTATGTATTCTTAGATAAATGTGATAATCTTATCACACTGGAAACTGCTTTTATATATATGACACTATCTGTCTTTCTAACATTGTGACATCACAGCTAGGAAGTTGTCTGATTTTTACTGTGAAAGCTATCTCTGCTATTTCTTATTTTATTTTATTCTCTAATGGCAAGTAGCTTAACCCATTTGCAATGCATTTAAATTGTATCTCAGTTGTCTTTAGAATCAGGTTTAAATCCCCAGGCAAGAAAGTAGGTGCAGTTAATATTTTAAAACTTTGTAAGTTAGATGTTTTTTCTTGAAATTTTATATGAATAATAATGATATGATAGTTCAGTATGATGACTGACTTTAGTAGTTCTCAAAGCAGTTCTATAAATGAAGAGCAATGCTGCATTTTTTGCACTGCCAAGCACTTTCACCTCTTTTCCCTCAGTAAGTGGAACACACAATGCATCTTTTGTCACATTTTTTCTTTTTCTTCAGAGGAATTTTCATGGGAAAATGGGCCCATGTTTTGACCTACAATCTTAGGGGAGTAATACTCTTTGAGGTTATCCTCTAATGGAATATTCAGGTAGTTGTACAGCTCCCAGCAACTGCTGAGCTACACTTATCTTAAATCAGTGTAACCTGTCTTTTCCCTAGTCAGCAATTTTATAATATATTGGGAAATAGTTGAATAAGCACATATCAAAAAGATAGAAAAATATTTTCCTATATCTTTTCACTGTACATAACATATCTGGAAATAGGTCCATCATTTGATCTTGTAAGTCCATGCCTCCTACCCCTTTTTGGTATTCAAGAGCATATTTAGATTTCCTGACTTCATCTCTCGGTGTTTGACCTCTTTTCTTTCTTAGCTTGCCTGACTCTGCCGTAACAGCTGATCTATATTTAGAAGAGAGGAAATAAACATTCACTTGAAACAGCATGTTGTTGTAGGCCATATTGCAAGCTCTCCACTTTTGAGGTTTGTTTTGCTTATATCAGCAAGCATATCTTTCCTGTTCCATCTCATAATACCAATTATGTTTTCTGTCCGTTAGTTTTCAAAAAAATCTGGAGAGTAATACCAGTTTTATAAAACAAAGTGTGATCTTTGTCTAAAAGTGGTTCACATAGTTTAGACTGCCACAGGTGGCCGAGGTCATTAAGATGCAAATTCGTGAGTGGGAGGTCTGGGGTTCGATTCCTGCCAGGAATGTTCTCTCTGACTGAGGTTTTTTCCAGATTTTCCTCAGTCCTCATAAATGGCAAATGTCAATATGGCCATTATGATGTATAGTATATCTTGTTACAAATATTTTTTTGATATTTACAGGTCAGGTAGACTTCAAGCCAGGCTGGTGGATAGGTGTCAAGTATGATGAGCCTCTAGGAAAGAATGATGGAAGGTATGTTGAAACATTCACTACTGACCAGATTTGACCTTAGTGGTAGTTCTCACTATAAAATAAGCAAAAGAGAATTGCTAATGAGGGAAAAAATGGGGAAAGGAATATATGACATGAAAATGTATTTCGGATGCATATAAAATATATCTACATCATGTTCCACTACCAGTAAAAATCCCTATGATGTGCAGAACAAGGCACACTCTTGAGATTGTAGGTCACCCATTTTATTTAATTTAGTTGGTTAATTTATGGATTTAGTTTTTTTTTTTAAATTTATTTTCTGAATGTTCTTTAACATCTCAGGTCATCAGTGTTTGTAAATATGTGAGAAAAGATCTTTGATATATTGTAAGTTTTTCAAGGTAGAATGTATGAGGAAGATGTTAATTGAAAGGTACAACAGACGGAAAGAAAAAAAACAACCTGGTTTAGACTGGGGATTTGAGGAATAATATTCCACAGGGTATTGCCCAATATGTGGAGAAGATGAAGATGATATACACATTCTGTTTATATGTAAGGATATTGCAGAATGGAGTAAGGTATTAACTAGAGAGAAATGGTTCAAGATTGAAAGAAAAATTTGGGTGATAAGATTGAACTAAGGAGGTTGGCTGTTTCACATGCATACTTTGATGACAATCTGGCACTGGATAGGATGAAGAGGTTTGATTGCATTTCCATGCATTCTCCGCATCTAGCTCCATTGGACTTCTACCTATGGGGAACTCTTAAGGGTGTTGTATACCACAGAAAACCAGCTATACTGGCAGCATTTCAGGAAGAAATTGAAATGGCATGTGCTGCAATCGCTGAGGACACTTTCACAAATGTTTCTCAATCAGTAGTTCAACAACCGATGCCAATGGTGCGCATTTTGAGCAACTGTTGTAACTGTAAAAGTCTAAGATGATTAGTGCTCATCATTTTCTGTTTGTGTGAGTTCAATTTTGTTGTGTTAACACAGTTTTTTCTTTGCTTCAAGTGTGTATACATTTTTTGGCACCCTATGTATTTAATATCATTGTATGATTGAGTCGAACTACACACTCTTATTGGCTCCACTTATTTGTTTATATGTAGTACATATCATGAACCCTTGTTCGCATCTTCAGCTACCTGTTGACTGCTGGATAATTTTATGCTATGGGGATTATATTCTGCTTTGCTGGAGGTGTGATGAATTTAAAATTATGTTTGCATCTCTGGAAGTGTCAAAGTTCATTAATCTGTCTCTGTATCTGTAAATGTAGATTTTCTTCCATGTTGCTGATTCTGTAGGTCCTCCTATTGATTTTAATAATTTTTCTTCATTCAATATGTCATGGATTTCTGTCCAGAAATGAGATGCTACTGATAATTTTTCCATTTGTTTATATTCTATGTTCCTGAAATGTTCTTTTAACAGGTGCCTATGTTTCTCTTTGTTTTTCCAATATAAACTTTACGGCATTCTGCAAACTTATTTGGTAAATACCTGTATTTTTCTCTGGAATACTCTCATAACATCTTTCAGGAGATTTTTAACATTAAAATTGTTTATAGGTGCCAGCCTGATATTAAAATCTTTTAGAATATTTTGAAATTTTTGTGTAGCCCAAAGTTGATATGTGAACTTTTTAAAAATTAATCTCATCTTTTTAAAACCATTTTTAATTGCTGTTCGTTCTATTTGTTTGTGTTTTTTAAAGAATTCTTTCAAGCTAATTTGAAGGTTAACTAGCCTGTGTGTTAAACTATTGATCATCGCATATTTATGTGTTTTGGGGTTCAAACTGTCAGCTTTGATGTGATTTGTCTGTGTGCATGTTCTTTCAGTATGTTCAAAATTTCAGGTTTCCTTGATGCTTAATTATATTAATGTCCAAATTCTATAAACAGATTTAATGTTTAAAACTTAAATGTAAATTGGAACTTGCACAGTGAAGCTAATCATATTAATTGATATCATTGTATGATTCAGTTGAACTACATACTCTTAAAGCTTCACTTACTTTTCATAAATGTATGGAACTAAATGTTCTGGAAACCGGTTCCATACATTTATGAAAAGTAAGTGAAGCTTTAAGAGTGTGTAGTTCAACTGAATCATACAATGATATCAATTAAGATTTAATGTTAATGACAGTATTCTACTAGAGAAAAAAGCTGCTTTTTACCAAATAAGTTTGCAGAATGCAAAAAAGTTTATATTGGAAAGGCAAAGAGAAACATGGGCACATAGTTAAAAGAACATTTCAGGAACATAAAATAAAACAAATGGAGAAATCAGTAGCATCTCATTTCTGAACAGAAAACCATGACATATTGAATGAAGAAAAATTATTAAAATCAGTACAAGGACCTACGAATTAGCAACATGGAAGAAAATCTACATTTACAGAAACAGATTAATGAACTTCGACACTTCCATGGATGAAAACATAAACTTAAGTTCATTACACCTCCAGCAGAGCAGAATACACGTCCCCATAGCATAACAAATTATTCAGCTGTCGGTGGGTAGCTGAGGATGCGAACAAGGGTTCGTGAAATATGTACTACATATAAACAAGTGGTGCCAATAAGAGTGTGTAGTTGGACTCATTCATACATGATCTTAATTATATGATTAGCTTCACTGTATCAGTTCCAATTAGAATTTCTAGTTAGTAGAAAATATAATTAAGATTATTGTATGACTGAGTCGAACTACCCACTCTTATTGGCTCAGCTTGTTCAATTCAGAATATATTTCACAGACCACCATCTGCATCCTCAGCTAACTAATAGGATGATGGTCTGTGAAACATATTCTGAATTAAGCAAATGGAGCCAATAAGTGTGTAGTTCGACTTCGTCATATAACAATCTTAATTATATGATCTTTGCTGTACATATAAGTTCCAATTAGCACTTCAAGTAGAAAATATGTTAATGTTATAGAGAAATGTTGCCATCTAAGAGGAAGCTGTTTAGAAGATGCAAGATTTGACTGTATCAACAAGATAATGCATGGAAGATGCAAGATTTGGCTGTACCAACAAGATAATGCATGGAAGATGCAAGATTTGGCTGTACCAACAAGATAATGCATGGAAGATGCAAGATTTGGCTGTACCAACAAGATAATGCACCTTGCCTTCTCTTCTACCATGGCCTTCCAAGATCTCCTGATTTAAATTCCATAGAAAATTTGTGGTACAAATTGGAGATGATAGGTGTAAAAAAGGTGCCAATGTTGGATGATCTGAAAGTGGAAAATTGCAGTGCTATAGGGCCTAAGGTGGCCACATAAAAGACTGCCTGAACACTTAAATAATTAATGAAAGTGGAAAATATGCACAACAAAGGATATGTTATCTCATCTTCAGTCATCAGTTAATTGGCTATGTTTTTCTGGTATTTTTTGACTTGGTCAAAAATTCCAATTATAGTTCCAACAAATCTCATTTTATATGCTTTGAGATAGTTTTATAAGACAGAGTGATGATATTTGAAACATTAATTATAGTGCACCAATGTAATCTGTCATTTAATTTAATTTTTGAGATATTATAAGCTTTATAAGACAGTGTGACGATATTTGAAACATTAATTTAAATGCACCAATCTGCCATTTAATTTAATTTTTAAGATGCTATAAGAAAAATAATTTGAAAGGTCCAAAAAATGAGTTAAGAGTCTACAAAAAGAATACAGGTAAAATGGTGATCAGAGCCTTAAAATTGTCTTTAAGCACAGTGTTTATATTCCTGTAGCAACATAATGACTGTACCTGGTAAAAATACGGTTTTTAGATAGGAATGTCTTTAAACTTCAGTGTTTATATTCCTGTAACAACATAATGGCTATACCTGGTAAAAATAAGGTTTTTAGATAGGAATGTCTTTAAACTTTGGTTTGTTATTTGTTATTATATATAGTATATATACAAAATGTAGTTCTATAAAAGGAAAGCATCAATTGAAAAGTTATTTGAAGTAATATACTCTCCATTTCTTTACAGTGTTGATGGCAAGAGATACTTTGACTGCCAACCAAAATATGGGGGATTTGTGAAACCTATTCATGTAGTGTTTGGAGATTTTCCAGAAGAGACATTCGACCTTGATGAAATTTAATAAGCTTACTAAATTGTTTTATAAATTTAAACATTTTGCTGCAAGTTTACACAGAACTTTATTGGATAATTTGCAGCTTCTGTTTCTTTCATTGATAATTTTATAGCTTTAAGTATCAATGCATTCCTGTAAAGTTTTTAAATTTGTGCATTCTTAAAATAAATTATTTTTGCAGCTTACTGGATTTATTTAATATAAAAAGACATTTACATTATAATAAAAAGAGCACAAATGAACTAGTATTTTCTTCTTTTGAGAATCTCAGGTCGCCAGTGGATGGGGTGAGTCTCTTCTGACTGTAACATAGAAAAATAAGTATAATTATTTTGCTAGGTATAACGAAAAAAATAAGTACAATTATTATTTTGATGATATAACGAAAAATCCAGCAAACTCTTGATAAACTGTGTAATGTTATTTTTTTTCATCATATTTTAGTCAGTATATCATTGTCTTAAGAGCCCTATCTATGAAATGAACAACAATGCAGTAGTTGATAGTAAAAACACAATTGATTTCTACATAAAAGTATGTTAAATGTTGTATAAATTTTAGTGGTGTGTATGTTACAATTTCGACTCAATTTTTTAAAAATGTTAATGTTAAATGTTGCTGCTTAGCTGGCAGACAGTGACATAAAACATACATGGATTTATGAACTTCAAACAAGACTAGAATAAGTAGCAGATAAGAATACTTACAGCAGTATCATCCTCTTTATATATTTTTATTGTTTTATCTGCCTCTGTGGTAATAAGACGACTGCCACTTTGGTCAAATGTCATTGAGAATATCCCACTTTCACTGTCCATTGATCCTGGTTGCACTGGAGCCTTAAAAGAATACCAAAAATAATTATTAGATGTTTTTCAATCACCAGTTATAATGCTGTAAAGTGTAATTAGTTTTATTAGAAAGATATAAACTCTCTGTAAGGCTAAATGGATAATATAGATATAAAATTGGTTTGGTGATGTACTTAGTTTTTTAATTGGACATGTTTCTGAAACATTTGCTCTCCCATCATCAGCAGAATTCTATATATCAATACTATTTTACTACACTGATAATATATTCTTAATTAGCTAGTGAGTCGATTTAATGCTCTTATGCTCCACTTACCATTGAATTACTATGTTTCACAGGCTTTTGTCTGCATCATCAGCTATGAGTAGACTGCAGGATTCATTGTCGGTTGGATGAACTTGGTATAACTCTCTTGGACATTTTATGAATTTTTGGATTAATGTGTCTTCTGTTGGGATCTTTTAAGTTCATAACCTTATCTTCATATTTTTTTTATAAATTTTTTTTCCCATATTTCCAGTTCCAAGGGTCTATCTATAAATTTAAAAATTTGACTTCCATTTCTTATATCATGTTAATCTCTCCAAAAGTGATGTGCAATCGCTGATTTATACATCTGATTGTACCTGATGTTTTTCCAATGTTCCTTTAGCCTAATTCCAATACTGCTTTTTGTTTTGCCAATATATAGTTCTCTCTATAGGCCTCTTCTCATCAGGTATTCTATCATTATCACCAGAGTTGAGCAGATTATTTAGGCTGAATTTGTTTACTGGAGACAAAGTCAAACTCTCTGAGTATTTTCCGGTGGCCCAAGGAGATAAGTAAATTTCTTGTGAATAGTAGTTTCTTTTTTTGCTGACAATGTTTTAACCTGTTTAACTTTTCTCTTGTTTGAATTTCTTGTTTAAAATTTCTTGGCCTTACCCCATTGGCTTTTGCCATTTGTATTATGTGAGAGTACTCTTTGCTGTATTCAAACTCATTCATGGGTATGTTAATGAGTGCTACGCTATTGAGAACTGCATGATTGTGTGCTGGGATTGAATCCACTTGCCTTTATGAAATTTTCAGTCTGCGTATCCTTTCTGTATATTCCAAATTTCAAATTATTACCTGTTCTTATAATATTGTAAGTCAAGAAAAGGAATCCTTAACTAAAATTGTTAATTGGAACATTGCACAGTGAGGTTAATCATATATTAAGATCATTGTGTGATTGAGATGAACTAACACTCTTTTGCTCCACTTACTTGTTTAAATATATAGGATCGGTTTCACAAACACTTCATTTGCATTGTCAGCCCCATTGTGAACTGCAGGATAAACCGTTATGCTGTGAGAATGTGTAATCTGTTCTGGTGGAAGTGTGATGAACTTGATGTTTATGTTTTCATCACCGGAAGTGTCGATGTTCATTAAGTTCAAACAGTACAAAGAGAGTTTAATGAACTTAGACACTTCTGGTGACAAATACACAAACTTCCAAGTTCATCACACCTCCACCAGAGCAGATTACACATCCCCGTAGCATAATGGTTTATCCTCCAATCAACAATGGGGCTGATGATATGAACAAAGTTTTCATGAAACTAATTCTATATATTTTAACAAGTGGAGCAAAAGAGTGTTAGTTTGACTTAATAACACAATGATCTTAATAAAAGCAATCATGCTGTCTTGTTTTGTTTCAGAAGTGAATTTAATTCCCTATCTTATAGGTTTAGCAATTTCAAAGCATCCAAGTGTTTCTTATTAACCACTACAAAGATATCATCCATATATCTGTGCCAGACTTTAAAAATGTAAGGAAATTATTTGGTGATGTGCATTTATAAACTACTCATATATAAATCAGCCAAAAAAGGTGATAAATGGATTCCCCATAGCTAAACCTGTTTCTTGTTTGTGAAATTCACCATTAAATCGAAGAAAATCTGACTCATGCACATTTCGGTTAGTTGGATATATGCCTCAATCTCCTTGTTGCTTAGTTTCAGAGACTGCAACAAATTCCAAAGAGATGTTGGGAGTTTGCATTTTGGTATGCTAGGAAAGAGTGAATATCCATCAAACGACATTAGAAGATCATTCTTTTGGAGAACCAAATCTTTAATTTTCTCCACCAGTTTTTTGAAATTACTTGCACTATCAAACTTAGGAAATTTTTGAAATCTCTGGAAGAGTCATCCTGCTAGTTGGTAAGATGGTGTTTCTACAGTTGATTATTAATCTCCTGGGATTTTCCAGTTTATATATTTTCAGGAAGCCATGTACTCTTGCTATTGTGGCATTGTCTGATTTTTTTACAGACTGTATGTATTTCTTCAAAGGATCTGCTTTTAATTTTCTTGTATTCTTTCCCAATGAGTTCTTCCATCTATGACTTGTATTCTATTTTGTGTATGAATCACAATTTTATTTCCTTTATCTGCTTTTTTTCTATACTACGGTTTTTTACTAAGTGATTCCAGGATTTGATTTTGCACTCTAAATCTAACTTTAATTTGCCAATGTGATCCAGAATCTTCTCCCCTTTTTTCCTAATGATGTTCTGATTGTATTTAACCCATTGATAGCCGCCTCCAGATCTATTATATATTCCTCCACATTGTTAGAAAAATTGTCACATGTCTTCAGCCCTTTATTTAAAAGCTTTATTGAAATTTTCTTTAGAAGGTTCACTAAATTGCAATTTGAAAGTTTGGGTGTTGTATATGGCCAATTATTCTTCATAACTTTTCCCTGGTGCAAGTTATTTAGTTTCTTTTGTTGCTTTACAGCTTTCTTTTTCATATTAAATATATATGTCGAAAAGATGTAAATTCCAGATTGTCTCAAATATAATTTCCCAAAACTTTTGTTAGCATTAAATGTAACTCATACATTTTTAAATCTATTTCCAAAAGGTTTTTATAGTGCTTGTGTTTCTTGGACGTTATTATTTAACTTTCTGCTGCTATTTGAATGTTGCTTGGTTGCATTTCACAATTTTCTTTACGAAAATTGGTCAATTGGTCTTGAGGCATGCATTCAAAAACTTTATGTTCATGGATAATATCTTATATTCAATTTTAGTTACTGTTTAGTCAATGTTAATAGCTTCAAGAATATAAGCTAAATGGATATTTTAGCAGCAGGCAAGCAATAATGAGTGGATGTAAAACAGAAGCATGTTAATTGATATCATTGTATGATTCAGTTGAACTACACACTCTTAGAGCTTCACTTACTTTTCATAAATGTATGGAACCGGTTTCAAGAATATTTAGTTCCCATCTTCAGCCAGGCTAAAGTTCAACTGTCGGATCATTCGTTGAGCTGTGTGAATATATATTCTGCTCTGGTGGCAGTGTGATAAACTTGTAGTTTATGTTTTCATCCCAGGCAATGTCGAAGTTCATTATGCTGTCTTTATATTTGTAGATAGATTTTCTCCCAGGTTGCTAATTCTGTAGGTCCTTGTACTGATTTTATTATTTATTATGATTTTGTGTCCAAAAATGATATGCTACTGCTGATTTCTCTATTTGCTTGTACTTTATGTTCCTTTAACCATGTGCCTGTGTTTCTCTTTGTTTTTCCAATGTAGATTTTTTTCACAATCTGCACAGTTTATTTTGTAAATACCTGATTTTTCTTCTTGTGGAATACTGTCATTTACATTATCTATCAGTAGATTTTTAACATTAAATCTATTAATCGGTGCCAACCTGATATTAAAATCTTTAAGAATATTCTGAAATTTTTTTGTGGCCCATGGATATGTGAATTTTTTAAAAATTCCCTCTCACTATTTAGCAAAGTAATTAGCTAATAGATTCAAGACTTTACCAAAATTTCAAACCAGGAGCATAAACAATTCATATCAGTTAATAGAAAAAATTAAAGACATAAAATTGCGTCCCTCTGACACTCTTATATCTTTCGACGTAGAATCTCTGTTTCTGAGCATACCAAAAGAAAAACTCCTGATTTATCTACATGATTGGCTAAAAACAAGTGGAATTAATGATACACACATAAAAGAATACATCAAAATGACAGAAATTTGCATAAACCAAGCCTTTTTTACTTTTAAAGGAAAATTTTATAAACAACAAGCAGGACTTACAATGGGCAGCCCCTTATCTCCATTTCTAGCTAACCTCTTCATGAATAGATTTGTAACATACCTCAACATAGCTTTTCCACACATATTTAAGGTATGGTACAGATATGTAGACGATATATTTGTCATAGTTCCCAAAAAACTCATTGACGATGCCTTAAAACTTCTAAATATACAAGATATAAACATATCATTTACATACAAAATAGAAACAGATAACATGCTGCCTTTCTTGGATATTAAAATAATGAAATGCCAAGAAAATCTTAAATTTGGAATATACAGAAAGAATACACATGCAGATAAGCACATCAAGCTGACAGTTTTAATCCCACACAAACATGCAGTAATTAACAGTTTAACACACCGGCTAGTTAGCCTACAAATTAGCAAAGAAGAATATTTTAAAGAATACAAACAAATAGAAGAAACAGCAGTTGAAAATGGTTTTAAAAAAGAACTAGTACATAAAAAGGTGCTGAAATTCAAGAGACAAAAGCATATCAAAGAAACCGTAACACTTTCAGCAAGAAAAGATAAACTAATTTTTAAAAAATTCACATATCATCCATGGGCCACAAAAAAAATTTCAGAATATTCTTAAAGATTTTAATATCAGGTTGGCACCGATTAATAGATTTAATGTTAAAAATCTACTGATAGATAATGTAAATGCAGTATTCCACAAGAAGAAAAATCAGGTATTTACAAAATAAACTGTGCAGATTGTGAAAAAAATCTACATTGGAAAAACAAAGAGAAACATAGGCACATGGTTAAAGGAACATTTCAGGAACATAAAGTACAAGCAAATAGAGAAATCAGCAGTAGCATATCATTTTTGGACACAAAATCACGACATAATAAATAAAGCAAAATTATTAAAATCGGTACAAGGACCTGCAGAATTAGCAACCTGGGAGAAAATGTACATCTACAAATATAAAGACGGCATAATGAACTTCGACACTGCCGGGGATGAAAACATAAACTACAAGTTTATCACACTGCCACCAGAGCAGAATATACATTCCCACAGCTCAACGAATGATCCAACAGTTGAACTTTAAGCCTGGCTGAAGGTGGGAACTAAATGTTCTCGAAACCGGTTCCATACATTTATGAAAAGTAAGTGAAGCTTTAAGAGTGTGTAGTTCAACTGAATCATACAATGATATCAATTAATATGATTGGCTTCACTGTGCAAGTTCCAATTTATATTTAAGAAGCATGTTGTTAAGCCATTACTCTTTGTTTCTCAAATGGAATTAATAATATAGTAACTTATTTATGAGGAAATCACTCAAATTTCACTAAAATTTTTCCACTTACTTGGACATGTTTTGAAGGCTGTTGCCTTCATCATCAGCCAAAGGAATTAAGATATGTTTGTGTAAAAAAGAATTCTTATCAATTTACATTTATCCTTCTAAAGAAAGCAATAATGACATGCCATTACAAATTTTGACGATGCTGTGCCATTTTATTGTTCTTTTTAACTTTACTGGACACTTCGATATAATAATTTTGTTACCCTTTTGTAATGGTCATTCATTATACAAATTAAGAGAAGATTTGGAAGTGGGAGTGGTAACCATTAAGCATTAACATGGAAGCTCATCTAGGCCAAAAATAATATATTTGTAGGTATATAATATAGGTTCAAAAAAGGCACAGTGAATTATTGAATAAAAAAAATTGAAACCTGGGTGTGACCCTATTGGCAGGATTGAAACGTGTTAATTAATAGCCAACATTTGAACAAGTTTCCTCCAAGTACTCCAATTTACCCTGCCACTTAGTCTAGTCTAGAAAATGAGCTATTATTCCCCTTGGCTACACTTAGCAGAATTTTGAAATTAGTCAAAGAAATGGGCATTATAGGGTACCTGGATCTGATGCTAGCAGCAGTGGCAGGCAGATGTGTCTATGCAGTGCTTTATACTGAGTAAAGATGGGTGATAAATTAGAAGTATATTGAATAAGAATCGGATTAGACAAAGAAAAATGCAGAGAAACGCTATGGGGATAGTAGGAAGATTAAATGTAGTAGCAGGTGCGACAATGGCTCTGCTTATTACCAGCAGAGTAGAGTTAAACCCAGGCCTGGCAGATTTGGAGCAGGTGATGAGTCTACTATGGATCACCACTGAAGAAGTTGGGGAATTAAAGAAAATGGAAAATCTTACAAGGTGTAAATGAGGAAGTTAACAAAGAGCTTCAAGCATGAAAAGAAAGGATGGAAAAGATGTGAAGGACAAAGAAAAATGAATATAATCTTATTTGGAGCTGAAGAAGACAAAAATAGAAAGTTCAATCAAATTGTGGAAGAGGTATTTGAAAGCAAACTAGATTTCAAACTGCTGGATGGAAATAGAAATTTTTACAGATTTGGAAAAACAGGCGGAAAACCTAGACCAATTCTAGTGAAAGTGGCAACAGTGAGTTTTAAATGGCAAGTGCTAATCAGTGCAATAAATTTGAAAGGGATAATGATTTTTATGGAACAGGACTATGATTATCAAAGAAACCACAGGTATATATTATTTAGAAAAATAAAAAGCAAGGGATAACAGGAAAAATGCATTTGTTAAAGGACTACAGCTTTACATTGATGGAAAAAGACATAAATGCATCAGCAAAAAATTGAGAGACAAGCAATGTTAGATGCTGAGGTAGAACACAACTGAAGAGGAGGGGGGGGAAACGGGATGCTCAAGCATACACTGTAAACTGATCACCAGCATCCACAGAAAGGAGACTTGGAGGGGAAAGCAGGTAGCTGTGAGACATCACCGAGAAGTATGGTCATTCCTGACAATAAAGCAAGAGAAGAAGCGGTGGCCTTGGCATCACCTGGTAAACAGAGGCAGGAAAGTCGGTTAAAAGTTGTGTCAACACCTGAGGGGAGCATCCTGGAGGTCAGAGACAATACAGAAAATGCAGATGTAGGTCGAAGTGTTATGGCGAGGCTTAGAGTAAAGTTGGATAGATTTAAACCAATGGCAAGATTAGTTCTAGATGGGGATTGGAAATTAAGGTGATGTTTGGAATACAGAAGGAGTAAAAAGCAAAATAATTAATGGGGAAGTATCTGAGGTTTTAAAATTGCATGATATTATAGCAGTGGAGGAAATGTGGATTGATGAAGAGGAAGGTGTAAAGGTAAGACAATTTTTTTATATAAGGAGATGAACTAGCAGAAGAAATATTAAGGACAGAGGTTCAGGAGGGTTAGGCTTTTTATTAAGAACAGTAGTGAAATATGTGTGAGCAAGGAAATAGTGTGTTTAGAAAGGCAAATTTTATGGTTAACAATCGATAAAATAAAGGGTGGGTAGTGAAATATGCACTTGGTATTATATATAACCTCCCCAGAAACA
This sequence comes from Metallyticus violacea, assembly GCA_030762175.1. Lineage (NCBI taxonomy): Eukaryota > Metazoa > Arthropoda > Insecta > Mantodea > Metallyticidae > Metallyticus > Metallyticus violacea. Next base: position 115,828,057 of record CM060835.1, read on the forward strand.
TTAGACTGCTATAAAAAAGTTGTTCGAAAATCTAGGTAAGGATATGCAGGAATTAAAGTGTGCAATTTTGAAACCTCGTTTTAAAATTACATAATTGCAACAATATAAGAGAAAAAAAATTAATCTGGTGGAAATAGACAGTGAGAGTGGATGACAGAAAGATGTATTAACCATGAGGAAAAGGAGGGATAAAATGTGTTATAGGGAGGTAAAAAGATGTTAGAATCTTGGAAGTTAATTTTTAAGTGTGTAATGGGGCAGCAGGAGAGGATCTGGAAGGCAAATAAGCAAAGTGTCAAGACTACATACAGTGTGTTGAAAGGGTTGATGAGAATCTTACTAATTTTAAAGTATTAAAAGAATAATTAGCAGTAGTCACCTGCCTTTAATAATGAAATTGCATATAAATTAACATGCTATATGTGCAAAGAAACAACTGGGATCCAAAATGGAAAAATAATATTGTAGCAATTAAAAGTATTGATAGTCAGAGGGTGGGAAAGAAATGGGAGTATGGGTGAATATTTGGAAAGAATAAGGGGCAAGTGGATTAGGAAAGTAAAGAGAGAAGTAAGCAAAATAGGGCTTTAACACATGAAGAACAGAGAGTCATGACCTGTTAGGGCCTCAAGTAAAGTGGGTCAGTCTCAATTTTAAGAAATATATAAATCATTTGTTATGAAAGATTGAAATAAATATTCTATTCTATTGTACCTACATCATCATAGGAAAAGGATATCTTAGATTTTCAAAACTGGCATTGACTTTTTGGTATCAAGATAAAGCTACATCATTCTCCAAATGGTGCATATGGGGATTAATAATAGCACAAGAAACCAAAAATTGTGCAAGTATATTCTAAACTAATCTTTAATAATACTCCAACCATTTTCTCATGTAGGTACTCATACAATTACACACATCTTGTACTCTACCTGTAATCTCTGGAAATTATAACCAGTGCGCCAATCCCAGCAGTACAATGTTCCATTATCTGCTCCAGAAACCAGTACTCCCTCAGGATTCACAGCCAAACAGTTGATGATAGCATTATGTCCAGAAAGATTTTGAATGAATTTTCCATCTGGGCATTTCCACTGCTTTATGTTATCTGGAGAAGCTGATGCAAACATGTATCTGTGAATAGAAGTTAATCTTCTTTAACACACTGTCATCTGCTAAATATATAGCAAGGATGCCAAAAAAAATGTATACACCTTTCACAGTAGATATATATTTAATATTATTTCAAAGTTGGACCGAAAAATAACAGTAATGTATAGCATGATGTTCTGTAAACAGATGTGACTCACATACATTATGATAGCATTGCTACATGACAGGTAAATCAACAATGAACAAATGATGCCAAGATTATCATGTTTTGTAAACAGATGTGACTCACATTATGTTATTTGTGTTGCTACAACAAAATGGAGCTAAGATTATTGTTTGAACAACAGAAAGCAATTTTGAAGTGGTGTTGGAAAACTGGGAATGTTGTTGAAGTTCAAAGGCAATGGAGACGTGTGTACAGAATAAAACCGCCAACATGAGTAACATTTGAGACTCATAGTACCAAATGCGATATTCACAAGGGCAGACTGGAAGACCTCACACAGCAACAAGTCCTGCTATGGTTTTGGAACATTTTGAGTATTAACTGCAGAAATCTACAAAGCAATGTGCACGTAAGGCTATGATTAGCAGAACCAGCGTACATCATATTAAAACAGCAAAGTTGAAAGTTTTCACCCCAAGACTTTTGCATGCATTAAATGAAGATGACCCTAATCAGAGAATGCAGTACTGTGAGTGGCTTGGGAACATTGTGCAAGAGAATAAGGCCTTCTTAGGGAAAGCTGTTTAGTCTGATGAGGCACAATTTAAGTTCAACAGAACTGTTAACTGGCATAACTGTGTCTACTGGTGTGCAAACAATCCACATGTTATTTTGGAAAGGGCTGTTAATTTACCTGGAATTAAGGTTTGTGTGGTTTCACATCTAGGGGTCTGATTGGATCATTCTTTTTTGAAGGAACAGTAACTGGCCCAGTGTACCTGAACATGATATGCACATCCCTCTTATCCGCCATTCATAGCTCTCTGTGGAAATGAGGAATTTTCACTTCCCCCACATTACCACCAATATGTACGTGCCTACCTTGATGACAATCTTCCAAGGCACTGGATAGGACGAAGAGCTCCTTTTAAGTTTTCATTGCTTTCTCCAAATCTAACTCCATTGGACTTCTACTTATGGGAAACGCTTAAGGATGTTCTATACCGCAAAAAACCAGCTACAATGGCAGCACTTCCGGAAGAAATTGAAATGGCATGTGCTGCAATTGCTGAGGACACTTTTGCAAACGTTGCTCAATCTACTATCTACTATCAACGTACTCAGGAGAATATCGACACTGATGGTGGGCATTTTGAACAACTGTTGTAACTGTAAAAGCCTAAGATTATGAGTGCTCATTATTTTCTGTTTGGTGCAGTTTTGTTATGTTGACACAGTTTTTTCTTTGTTTGAAGTATGTATGTATTTTTTGGCACCCTATGTATTTGAATGTTGAGAATTACATAACTATATAATTATACAATTTGGTAATGAATAGCTCAAATTTCACTAACAAATTTTACCAACTCACTTGTATAAGTAAGTTGGTAACAGCCTTCAAAACTTGTCCAATTTGACCAAAAATTAGTGAAATTTTAGCATTTCTATATCAAAATTGTATAATACAATGTTTCATTCCTTGTTAAGAAAGCTGTATAAATTTCATAAAGTAACATGCAAGTTTATCATTTAGTCCATTCAAAGATGGAAACTAGTTCAATTATCACATTTACTCAAAACTGGGACTCCATCACAAATTATATCTCCCTAAACTGTTATCATAAATTTTAAAATCCTTTTTTTCATTGATATTAGACTTTTTTTTATTTAATTTTCAAAATTAAATACAATTCTCAGAAAATTCCTGGTAACTGTGGATGCACATTCTAATAAAGAGTGAGGTAATATATTTTCTCCCACTCCTGCATTCACCAATTAGCCATGCACATATGTAATCAGTCAGTAATTAGAAGTGCTTGAGGCAGAACTGTGTGGCAACATCAATAAGCCATATAAAATAAGAGGTGGGCATATTTGTTGAATTATATACAATAAATTTAAATACTTTACATGCAAAGAGTGAACACTACATCTTGTGGAGTTTTCCATTTTTTTTTATTAGTGGTTTAATGCCCATTTTTACTACTGAGGCACCATAGGCGGTGACACTGATGATACATGAGATGAAATGATATACTGGGAAAGAATTTTTTAAGGAAGGAAACGTTCCAGGCCTAAGCTTATGGTACCTCTCATTTGCCATTTATGAGCACTGAGGAAAACCTGGAAAAAACCTCAGCCAGGGAGGAAGGTCCTGATGGGATTCGAACCATAGACCTGCTCACGAGTCCGCGCCTTAATGACCTCGGCCACCCATGGCAGTAAGTTTTCCAACTGTCCAAATAATACTCATTACTTGAGGATGTATTTGCTGAACAATCACTGATCTTTAGAATGAAGGTGACAAATTTAATTTTTCAGATCACTGGAATGTGTGATGGTTACACAGGAGATTTTTGCAATCACAATAAATGGAAAATGAAACTAAATAATGTCAAAATAAACTGTATTTTTGAAAGACAGTGAAGTATGTTATTGTTAAGTTTTAAAAGTGCAATAAAATGAAAAGTTTGTAAAAATGCATGTTTATGTGCAAAATATATGCAAAAATATACTGCCATGAGACTTTTGTTTTTATTGCTTTCCTGGTTTATCTAAATGGGTCTTTTTCAGGTAGTTAGGGCATGTCGTCATGTATTGCAGTCTTGCTTGCTTTTATCACTAGCAAAAGAACATGATTTACCACTGCTAAATGGTGTTGTTTTCATTCTAACTGCTGTATGTGTTTAGCGGCAGTATTTGTTGCATTGTCAAGCTGATAGGAGTATATTGTAAAAAAAAATAAATAAATAAATCACGCCCACTTTTTTATGCCAGTCACAAACAAATAGTATATTTATTCTATCCTCTTTGTGTTTATTTTCACCATTATCTTCAACTTAAGGACATTTTTCTGCTTGTGCAATGTCTTTAAATTCAGTGTTCATTCTCACGCAAATTATTATAGGTGTTGGTGGCTGCATATCAAGACCGTTGGAATAAAAAAATCACAATTTGGTGAGTGGAAATGTATAAAAATAAACACTTCTATGTGGTGATTCTAATATTTTGATGCACAAGTTTAATAAGAAATTAGCTTGGGAGTAAAAAAATGTACTGGAGAAACCTTCAATTCAAAATATATAGAAGAACTATATCAAAGCTCAAGAAGAAAACAAAGAAAGCTTATGTTGAAATGAATGAGTTTGCCAAAAAGTTGGTAAAGAGGTGTTGGCAAGCCCAAATTCCTCTAAATACAAGGATGAATCAAATATAAACAGTAATTTTGATTTTACTATTTGTGAGTAGTACTCAGCAAACTAAGGCTTGGTCACTTTTGTATCCACAATCACAAAATTAAACCAGAGGTAAAATGCTGAAAGAACTTTACAACCAATAGAGTTATCTACTTGGAAAAAACTTTTCATCCTGGAGGGGGGGGGGAAACTTGATGAAAATTATGTTCAACTCATGGATAAACTCAGCAGCTGCTATTGAAAGCATCAGAGGCCTCCACAGAAGCATCTTGGGATCCAGTCACCACATGGAGTAGTCTGTCAACAGCTGATGATGGAGCTAATGCCCCCCAAAAATCTTCTAATGTTGTATAAATTGAATTAGTGTGAACATATTTAATACATTCTAATAGGATATATAAGTCTTCACTTACTTGTCATAATATATAGAACCGCTTTCAAGAACATTTTGTTATCATCAGCCAGGCTAAAATTCAACTCAATTGTTGAGTATATATTATGACAAGTGAAGCATTAAGAGTGTGTAGTTCAACTAAATCATACAATAATATCAAGGATATATAAGTGTTTGTTGGAAGCAAAAAGGAAGGAATGGCAAAAAAAATAGGGAAACAAATTAAGCAAGCAATAAGGGAGAAGAATAGCAAAAAAATTTGGGTAACTTTATGGCATACATATATACAGAAAGTGAGAATATTGATTGTTCCAAAGGAATGGCTGGAATATTTTGGGAAGTTGATTGGGGGTGGAGGTGTCACAGAGTATGGTGAAATGGGCGAGGAGTGGCTAGATACTAAAAATAAAAAATTAGACCAGGAAATTACTATTAATGAGATAGACCGGTAAATAAAGAATTTGAAATAGAATAGGCAGAGGAGATATGGAATATCAGGGGATTTTAGAAAATGTTCAGCAAATGAGAAATGGGGATGAAAATTATGGCTGAGTTTTTAAACAAAGTAAAAGAGAGTAAAGTGATACCAAAAATTTGGATAAGTGTAATGGTCCCTTTATTCAAAGGAGAGAGAGACTAGGAGTAAACTAGGCAACTATAGAGGGATTAGTTTCTTGTCTATTTTAGGGAAAATATTTACGGGGGATAATAGTGGATAGGTTACAGGAGTGGGCAGAAGAAGAAAATAAGATATGAGTTTCAAGCAGGATTTAGAAAAGGGAGAAGACCAGTGATAATATAATGGTAATAAGGGCAACAGTGAATAAATACTTCAGTTATAAATGAGGAAGGGTATGAAACCTTGCTATTTTATGCTATACTTTTTTAAAACATACTTTACCTCTAAATTTTTGACAATGTCTGAAACTTGTCAGACAATGTCTGAAACATGAAACATGAGTCTATTGACAGCAATAAATTTTTATTATTATTATTATTATTATTATTATTATTATTATTGTTGTTGTTGTTGTTGTTGTTTTTGTTCTTTACTGGTTTTGAAAAAGCATTTTATACCATCAATAGGGAGGCATTAAGAGTGGAAAAAGGGGATAAGCATTGAGTTTGTCATATGGTTTAGGAGAATGTATGAAGAAGTCAAGTTTTGTATAAGATGTGATGGAAATGGAATTACACGTGTAGTGCATCAAAAGCGGATTAAGATAGGGACATAGCTGAGTCCTATTTTATTCAATTTATTTATAGATGATATCTTAGAAAGAATTGTAAAAAGTACAGCACACTGTCCAGTGATAGTTAACAAAGAGATACCACAATAACTTTAAGCAGCTGATTTAATGACAGGTGCTATAACAGAACGGAATTACAGAAGGCTATCGATGGAGTTAGTAATTTAAGTAGGGAGTGGGACATAAGAATAAATGTTATGAATCCAAAATAATTGTGTTTAAAAAAAGGAAGTAAATTAAGAAAAGTTTAAAAGTATTTATATGGAGAGCAGCTGGAGGTAGTGCTAGAACTGGATCATTTGGGAGTGAGATGCAGGTTAGGAATCACACAGAAAGAAGATGGCTAAAGGGAAAATGGCTATGAAAGGAGTGAGGGTATGTGTAAATAAGATACCAGAAAGATCAGTAAACTGGTTAGAAAAATTATATGAAATTGTGATGGAAGCAAAAATGTTATATGCAGTAAAAATGAGGACTCTCAAAGGTTGTAGAAAGAATGAAGGTAATTTATGGGATATTTTGTAAAAAGTTATTAGGTTTACCATAAGCATTGCCAAAAGAGCAGCACTGGTAAAATTAGGTAGAAAAGGAAGAAAAAGTAGCGGAAAGAGTTTTTACATGTTGGTTTATAAATATGTATCTAAAAGAGGATAATATAATAAGAATTTATATGTGTTATCAAAGAACAGTTATCCATAATGATAATTGGGGGAAGCAATTGGAAAAAACATTAGAGGAGGTTGGTATATGAGAGAGGAGAAAATATTTGAATAGTAGGATCATTGTATGACTGAGTCAAACTAACACTCTTTTGCTCCACTTACTTGTTTAAATATGTAGAACCAGTTTCACAAACCTTCGTTCACATCGTCAGCTAGAAAGTCAACTGCTGCATACTTCGTTATGCTATGGGAATGTGTATTCTGTTCTGGTGGAGGTGTGATGAACTTAAAGTTTATGTTTTCATCCCCAAAAATGTTGAAGTTCTTTGTATTTGTATGTGTAGATATTTTCCCCAAGTTGCTAATTCTGTAAGTCCTTGTACTGATTTCAATAATTTTGCTTTATTCAATATGTCGTCGTTTTCTATCCAGAAATGAAATGCTACTGCTGATTTCTCCATTTGCTTGTATTTTATGTTCCTGCAATGTTCTTTTAACTGTGTGCCTATGTTTCTCTTTATTTTTCCAATATAGACCTTTTCAAATTCTGCACAACTTATTTTGTAAATACCTCCTTTTTTCTCCTGTCAAATACAGTCATTAAAACTGTTTATCAGGAGATTTTTTGACATTAAATCTGTTTACTAGGGCTAACCTGATATTAAAATCTTTAAGAATATCCTGAAACTTTTTTGTAGTCCATGGATGATAAGTGAATTTTTTAAAAATTACCTTATCTTTTCTTGCTGAAAGTGTTATGGTTTCTTTAATAAATTTTTGTCTCTTGAATTTGTTGCACTTTTTTGTATACTATTCTTTCTTTAAAATCATTTAAAGCTGCTGTACTCTCTGTTTGTATTCTTTGAAGTATTCTTCTTTGCTAATTTGGTTAACTAACCGGTGTGTTAAACTGTTGATAACTGCATGTTTGTACTTCTTGGGGTTAAAACCCCACAGCTTTGATGTGATTGTCTACATGTGTATTCTTTTTATATATTCTAAATTCTATGTTTCCTTGATGCGTCATAATTTTGATGTCCAAGTATGGTAACATGCTATCTGTTTCAGTTTCATATGTGAGCGATATGTTTCTAACTTGTATATTCAGAAGTTTTATGGCATCAATGAGTTTTTTGTTAACTATGCCAAATATATTGTCAACATATTTAACCATATTTTAAATATTTATGGGAATGCTGAGTTGATTTGTGTTTCAAAACTGCTCATGAAGAGGTTAGCTATAAATGAAGATGAGGGGCTGCCCATAGTAAGTCCTGATTGTTGTTTATAAAATTTGCCCTTGAAAGAAAAGTAGGATTGGTTTATGCAAATTTCAGTGAGTTTAATATATTATTTTATGTATGCATCATTAATTCCACTTGTTTTTAACCAATCATTTAGATAAATTACGAGTTTTTCTTTAGGTAAGCTTAGAAATAGCGATTCTACGTCAAAAGATATTGTGTCAGAAAGTTGTGATTTTATGTCTTTAATTTTTTCTATTAATTGAAAGGAATTGTTTATACTATTGCTTTGAAATTTAGGAAGTGTCTTGAATGTATCAGCCTGCCATTTTGCTAAATAGTATGACAGTATATTGACATTGTTTATGATGGGTCGCACACCTTTCCAGCCTTATGAATTTTTGATATATCATGTATCTTTGCTATGTTAGGGTTGTTCTGTTTAATTTTATATTTTGTTTCCTTTGGGATAACTGTGCAAATTTTATAACATCATTAACTGAATTAATACGAGGGTTGTTCCAAAACTAATGCCTCCTAGTTTTATTCATGGACACTACAGGAGATACATAAATCACAACAGCACAGCTAAATAGAGCAATATTTCAGCTACAGACTGCCATTTTTCCACATAGTCACCACCATTCTTTATGCACTTTTGCCAACGATGAACCAGAGCCTGCTTGTAAAAATCTGAACCAGCTGAGGTTAGCCACTTCCTTACAGCTCTGACAACAGCATCCGAGTCTTGAAAATGTTCGCCACATAGTCATCTCCGGTGATGATGCTATTCAGAAAATTATCACCTTCAGCTTCATATTGGTCCACAGGCCCCGACAAATTTCCATTCAATGATTTTTTTGTTCTTCTGGAAGCATATGCAGGACCCATCTTGCACAGACTTTGTGATAACCAAGATGTTTCAACAATGTTTCCAAGGCATTACAGCTGACATTCAGGTTTGCACACAATTCTTTGGCCATTATCCACCAATCAGCAGGGATGAATTGATTCAAGATGCTCTTCATTGTGAGGAGTGACAGCTGTGTAGAGTCGACTGGGCCGTGGCTTGTCACCCACACCCTTTTAACCACCGTTAAAATGCCGTACCCATCGCCTCACATTGCTCACTTCTAGTGTATCGTCTCTATACACCTTTAGCAAGCATCGATGGATTTCAATCCGCGCAATTCCTTCATCAGTGAGGAATTCAATCACACATTTCTATTTTATATGCGCAGACTCCATTTTGAAACACTCCTCTGCTGGCACCAACAACCGCAGAACAACAGAACCCTCTTCAAATGAAAGGGGAAGGTTCAAGCATTAGCACTACATCACCAACATGTGGCTTGGACATCCAAAGTCAACATAAAAAATAGGAGGCATTAGTTTTGGAATTACCCTCATACATCCCCTCAATGGACTCAAATGGATCTGAACATACTCTTTCTTATTTCCCAAATTTAGCATTCTTATGTTATAACCTCCCTTATCTAATATTACTATTCTGTTCCATTTGTTGACTTTTGTACAAACTACACCTTTTTCATTTAACGATTTTATTGTGTTCCTATGTGTCTGGTTACTGAAGTTTTTATTTCTTTTCTGATTTGATTTGAACTAATTCTTTTTCTTTGTTGTTTAATCCTTCAATAGAACAAAGAAAAAGAATTAGTTAGAATCAAATCAGAAAAGGTGTAAAAAGAAATAAATAAAAAGAAAACTTCAGTAAACCAGACACATAGGAACACAATAACATTGCTAAAGAAAAAGATGTAGTTTATACAAAACCCAACAAAGGGAACAGAATACTTAATAAGGAAGATTACAATACAAGAATGCTAAATTTGCTAAATAAGAAAGAGTATAATTTCTTGTGAGTCAGATGTTTAAAACACTCTTTATGGTTTCACTAATCGAAACATATGTCCTGAGCAAATCTCATTAAAGTGAAGCCCCTAAAGAATGTTTTAAAAATCCGACTCGGAAGAAATTATTAATGGGTGTTTTACTATGTTCGATCCCGAATTGAATTAATATTAAAAAAGAGTATGTTCAGATCATGCAGATTCATTGAGGGGATGTATTAATTCAGTTAATGATGCAACATTTATTTTCAGCATCACTCTATGCTATACATTACATATGGTTCTTATCTAAGGGATCAGATTGAAAATATCAAGAGGGATGAGCAAAATAAAATATAAAACTCTACAAATACTGACAAAGATAAGGTATTAACACTATACTTTCTAGGCCTTGACATTTTGTGATATTTCGCTATAATTAAATGAACCATGCTTACAGCTCATTATGACTTACAATGTTGGATGAAACACTAATGCTCTCACACTTTTTTTGTGGTTGGTGAGTGTTGCTCTAGATTTGCCTGCCGCCAAATCCCATAACCTTATAGTGCAATCATGGCTTCCTGTCACTATCTGAAACAGAATCAAAAGAACATTTCAATTCAGCATGCTCTTCTAGTGTTCTGCAATTACATTAAAATATATTAATTGATTAACTGCTATTTCACTCAAATACAGATCTCTACATTTATATTGTATGCAAACTGCAACCATTTTACATTGGTAGAATTTTAATCCTAAAAACCCAAAGCTAAACTAGAAAAAATTCTCCAGCTTCAGTTCAAATATTAAGCTTATTGCAGGAGCTCTCAAAATGTTGTCAAGTCTCTTTCTCTCTCAAGCAAATGCACACAAGTACAGAAGCATATGCAAGAAGTGAAGAAACAGGTTGCTGCAGTATTAAAATTAAGAGCATCTGGAATCAGGATCACTATAAAAGCTTTAAGATATGAAAAAGTGATAGCAGATAATGTACCAAGTGGCAGCCTTCTCTTTTACTTTAAGACTAGTAGCAGGTAGTTGTATGCACTATCTTTTACTAGCAGGATGAGTGCAAACAAGTTTCAGGAAAGAAAGCATTTTCACACTGCCATCTGTGATTTTTAAATTAATTTTTAACAATCATTTCTTGCAGTTTGTACAAGATTTTCAGTCTGTTTGGTCACCTTGCCTATTTCTTTCCACTCTTTCAGTTTAAACATTTTCACACTGCCATCTGTGATTTTTAAATTAATTTTTAACAATCATTTCTTGCAGTTTGTACAAGATTTTCAGTCTGTTTGGTCACCTTGCCTATTTCTTTCCACTCTTTCAGTTTAAAAATGTTATTTAAATTTGCAATCCCCTGCTTTTTTTGAACTCAAACAAGCTCTATTGGATTGTGATGACAGGATGGAGTTTTTTTTTTTAATTGATTTATTTATGGACACTCTTTAACAGCTCAGGTCATCAGCGTTCCATTCAACTCAGGGCATGAAACGGCCGACAAATTTGCTCAGAGGTCTCTCTTTCAGGCTTGAGGTTCTTTTACGTGCCATAAATGTATGACACGGGACCCACAGCTTTACTTCCCTTCCGAAGGAAGCCATACTTAGGATTTTTACACCTGAAAAAAATCCATCGGTCCTGGCCGGGTTCGAACCTGCGATCTTGGGTTTAGGAGGCAAGTTTGGTAACCACTACACCACCAGAACCGACAGTGATGGAGGACTATGTATATTTCCTTATGACCCATTTTAGTCAAGAAGATTGAGCTCATATATTTTGGGTTGTTGTTTTTTAATGGCAATAAGCACTATAATAGCTCAGTTAAATTTTTGATAGTTAAAATTCTATATCGTTTTGTTGCAATTTAATTTGTGTTTGGAATTTTATTTACAATAAGAGTAACATTGAGCATTTATTATTATTATTATTATTATTATTATTATTGAAATTTATTAATGTACTAAGAACAAATATAGAAACTACAAAATACCATTCACATCTAGCCCAGGTGATTTTAGGGTATGCCTCTCACAATTACAAAAGGTCGGTCCTGGTGGTATAGTGGTAACCATACTTACCTCCTAAGCCCATGATCGTGGGTTTGATCCCAGCCAGGACTGATGGATTTTTTTGAGCAGAAACATCCTACGTATGGCTTCCTTCTGAGGGGAAGTAAAGCCGTGGATCCTGTGTCATGCATTTACTGCCATTTATGAAACTGGAAAACAGGGATTTACTAGTGTCTTATGATATGGTTTCTATGTTCCCTAACATCCCCAAAGAGAAACTAATAAATATCTTAAAAAATGGCTAACCTCAATCAAGTTACCTGGAGAAATCATAGAACAATATCTGAACCTCACCAAAATTTGCATCAATCAAACCTATTTCACATTCAGAGACAAGATATATACACAAAAGAAGGGTTTAGCAATGGGTAATCCACTCTGACCATTCTTAGCAGACATTTACATGAGTTTCCTGGTAACAAAATAGAAGAGGCTTTGCCACATACATTCAAATGCTGGTATCGTTATGTTGATGATATCTTTGCAATAGTAGATGAAAAATGGAAAGATGACAATAAAACTACTAAACCTATAAGACAGTAACTTAAAATTCATAATGGAAATGGAGAGCAACAAGGTTTTTCCTTTCCTTATAAAAAATAACATACTGGAATTTGGCATATTCAGGAAGGATACCCATACAGATAATTATATAAAAAGCAACAGCCACAATCCAAAACAACATAAACTCGCTATAATCAATAGCCTCACATTCAGATTAACAAACCTACCAATAAATGAGACAGAATACAAATTGGAGTACTAAAAAAATCATAGATATAGCACAGAAAACGGCTACACTATAGATCTGGTCAAGAAACAAAAACCAATAAAAGAAATCACCTCACTGAAAGGTTACAAAGGAGAGCAGACATGTAAAAAATTTACATTCCACCCTGGGCACACCAAAAATTTCAAAAGATTTTTTAAGATGCCAACATTATTTTGGCTCCAGTGAATAAAATCAATTTGAAAAACCTCCTAAAAATCAACACAAAGGACAAATCCTGCCAGGAAAACAATTGGGCATTTACGAAATCAGTTGCAAAGACTGCAATAATAAATGTATAGGTAAAACAAAAAGGAATATTACCATATGGTTTAAGGAACACATGACAGGTGTAAAATATAAACATATGGAAAAATCAGCAGTAGCATACCATTTCTGGCAAAAAAAACCATGAGTTCCAAAATGAACCAAAACTCTTATAAGTTCTTCAAAAACCCATAGAATTATCGGTGTGGCAAAATATATTCTTGAACAAAATCAAAGAAAATTTAGTTAATTGTGATCTTCCAAACAACAGCAACCTCATCAAAAAGTTTTAAATCCAAAGAGTGACATCTTAATACCACGCTGGAAAGCTGGAAAGCTGACAGTGGAACAGTGCTGACGATGAAGGAAATTTGCTTTTGAAACATGTCCAAGTAAGTGGAATAAAACTAGTGAAATTTGAGTGACTTCCTCATAAATAATTTGTTATATAATACTATATTTCACTGTAAAATACCAAACTATACAAATTTATAGTTAATATAAGTTTGAATAGATGTCATAAGCGTGTGTATATGTTGGATCCTAAACTACAATTAATCTTTGGCAAAGTCAGAATGTCATGTTTATTTTTATTTTTCTTTGTGAGGCTATCGTGCATTGCCCAGTGTAGGTGTTGCAATATTGCGCAGTGCCCTGCAAAACATGTGAAAGTGTTTAACACTAGGCTTTGTTTTTCATGTTTTATTGTGTGTTTAGTATGTTACAAAATAATATGTATAATAAAATGGCAGAATAGAATGGAAATAAAGTGATGAGGAAATTCAAACAGCATTGCTAAAAATGACAGCTACAGTGATTTCTTGTTTAGTGAAGGTGAAAAAATATTGATATATCCTATTAGAACCTAAATTTAGGTTCTATATATACCACTCCATTGTCAACAGCTTCGTAAGTACATTTAATTAGGTTCTATTGCCACTCCATTGCCAACAGCTTCATAAGTATAATATTTATCCTATTAGAATTTATTAAATATGTTCACACTAACTCCACTTACTCATACAATATTAGGACATATTTTGGGGGTAATCATTCCCACATAAGCTCTTGACTGGCTATATATATGGTGGCTAGATCCCAGGGTGCTTCTTTGGCAATCTCTGATGACTGAAATAGGAATTTGCTGAGTTCATCTGTGAGTGAAACATCAAAATTCATTATTTTTTTTTCTATTTTTCAGAATGAAAATGTTTTCCCATGTAGATAGCTCTAGTGGCCTGTGAAGTTTTTTTCAGTAGCTTAGCCTATGGTTTAATTTTATGATTTTGGAACAAAAAATTGGGAAAAAATTTTCACCCTAAAAAACTTAATGAATTTTTATGTTTCTCCCAAGGAGAACTGAGCAAGCTCCTACTTCAACTGTCAGAGATTGCCACAGAAGCAACTTGGGATCCAGCCACCACATCCAGTAGACAGCTGATGATGCAAATGATTGTTCCTGAAACATGTCATAATGTTATATCAGTAAGTGGATTTTTAAAAAAATTGAGTCGAGATTGTAACATACACACCACTAAAATTCAATAAAATGGAAGACTAGTTTCGGGAGCCATTGCTCCTATCGTCAGTTCCTGGTCAATTGCCAGCCTCGCTGTTTGTGGTAGATCAATTCATCTCTGGTGGAGGTTTAATGAGCTTTTGTATTAGTACATCACTTGGCGGGATTTCGAAATTAAAAACTTTCTCCTTATTCTTCTAAATATAGATGTTTTCCCAGACTGTAAGTTCAGTTTTTCCTTTAATATTTTTAAGTAATTTGGGGTTTTTATTAATGTTATGTTCTTTCCAAAAGTGCCAAGCTACTGCCGATTTTTCTTCTTGTTTTTGGTTTATATTCCTAATGTGTTCTTTAGCTCTTGTTTTTATGTTTCTTTTGGTCTTTCCAATATAAACTTTATCACCATCATTGAGTTCATCTGATATATTCCTGATTTATCTTCTTCTTGTAGGTTATCTCCTTTTTGTTTTGAGTTAAGGATATTTTTAATGGAATAATTATTTTTGGAGCCAAAAAAATGTTGTATCTTTAAAAACCTTTGGAAATTTATGAAAGGCTGCTGGGTGATATGTGAATTTTTTGTATGCTCCGTTTTTTTCTTTGATAGGATACAATTTTTATACAATTAGTGGAGTTAGCGTGAACACATTTAATAAATTCTAACATGATGTATTACCATTCCATTGTCTATAGCTTCCTAAGTACAATTTAAATAAAAATACAGATACTTCAAGTAAAGTAATCATGTTATCCCTCCTCAAGGTCTGCAGTTGCTGCCACTTCTACCATTAATGATGATCTTAAAAAAGATGTAAATTGTCATCTAACAAAAAATTAAAGTAATCGTGTTATCCCTCCTCAAGCAGTTGTTGCTACTTCTACCATTAATGATCTTAAAAATTCTACCATTAATGATGATCTTAAAAAAGATGTAAATTGCCATCTAACAAAAAATTGAGATTACTTGGTTATTTCTCAACTCAGAAATTTTTAAAATTTAGACAAAATTGTTTAGTGATTGTAATGGTGATATCAAAATTAGCATGAAAAAATATTACTGTAAAAATCTAGTTAAAAGGTGAAAACTTAATTAAAAACTGGAAATTCATAATTCTGAAATTTTTTTACACCTAGCGCCAAAAGTGACAACCTTAACTATTACAGGGTATGAGGAAGAATATACCATTAGCTTTTTTTTTTTTAAGCTATTAATATATATAGTTTCCAAATTGAGGTACAAAATTTCCAGTAGAATCTTGTATTTTGCCTTAATTATGGCTGGTAGTTTTAACAACAGTATGGCATTTTAACTTGGCAGGGAAAAGGTTAATATACTGAAGAAGTAGTGACATATCAAATGAGTGAACTTAAATGAAAATGAATGGCCTGAGTGTTTTAAATCGTGATTCATGAGGATGAGACAATGTACACAATACAGTGAATACCATTGTGAACAGAATAAAACTATCTTTCAAGAAAGGTTCATGACTCCAAATATTTGTATTAACCCCTTTTACTCCTCCCTCACCCAGAAGATATAAAACAAAAGTAACATATTTCTCAATAATATTCATAAAGAATCTACTTACAATTTGATCAACAGAACTTAACTTGCATTTAGGCGAAAAGTTCAAACGATCTTAAACTGATTCTGCCTTCTGGGATTAGTATATAGCTATAAAAGACATGTACAAGGCAGATGGCTGTTAGCAAGGAGCACTGTATTGCAAATATGCTCCTGGAATATATTATTGGGTTGCTATAAGGTGTTACTTGGTTTAAACTTTCTTCTTTGGTTACTAATTAGTAAAATCTATTACAAGCTTTTAAAAATTATAGTGTTTAACAAAGGAAACAAGCTCAAAAAGATGAGAAATGGTTAATTGATGATAGTGAAAATGAAGTGGTGAACGCATTAGTATATTTGGGGATGCGGTTGAGTGCTAGTGGGAGATGGAGTGACCAAATGAAAAATGTTTGTAAAAGGGTAAAGTTTCCTATTGGAGGTATTAGAATATATTACAGTAAAATATTACATATGAGAGTAATTTGGCTTGGAAGCTAAAACGATATTTAGTGTGGAAGCCTGAGGGGTGGAAAATGGATGAAAAAATGTTGATAACATTCATAGAGGATTTTGCAAAATGATCCTCAGGCTGCCAAGAGCCTCACAAAATGCAATAGCTGTACTTGAGCTGGAAAGAATAGGGAGTAAAAATAAAGTGATCAAACAAGGGATAAAGTATTTCTATAGAATTAAGTCCTTGGAGGATGGAAATATTGTTAAGTAATGTCTAACAGCTCAAGAAAGAATGAAATGGAAAAGTAGTTGGTTTGCTAATATAGGAAAAATGTTAAAAGAAATTGGGATGGGAGAGTTTTGGAATCGGAGTGTTGAACTAAGAAAAGGTTTTTGGTGAAAAGTGCAGACATGCTGGAGAATATTAAGAAACAAGATTTATTTAGTAGCTCAATAGATAAAGATTAATTAGAATGATATAGAGATTTTAGAATGGAATGGGGTAGACAGAAATACATTGACAGAACAGGAAGAGAAGGATATGCTTGGACAAGAACAGGAGTTACAAAATTAAGGGGCTTAGAGGGGAAGTGGATATGGCTGTTTGCTTTTATTGTTAAAAATCCTAAGTATAGCTTCCCTCAGAAGGGGATTAAAGCTATGGGACCATATCGTAGATTTGTGCCATGTAAAAGTATCTCAAGTCTGAAAGAAGAGGCCTCTGAGCAAAATTTATCAGTCGTTTCTTGCCTGATTTGAATGGGATTCTGAGATGTTAAAGAGTGTCCATAAATAAACCAAATCTATACTGCTGCTTTTATTGTGCTAAATTAAATTTAACATTGCACTGTATCCTATAGTGTAAGAAAAATACTATGGAGGAGAGACCTGGATTTTGAAAAGTGGTATAGGCTAGAAAATAAGGATTTGTCAAGAAGATTTTTTAACAAAAATAGAAAGGAGTTTATTACATAGCTATGAAAGTATTTAGGAAAGGTAAGAGAGAAAAGGTTTAGTTTTGTGAGGAAATAATTGAGAATGGCGAGTAATAGAGGAAGGGAAATGGAGTAATTAATTTAAACGTTGGTTTTCTATACGTAAATAACTAGGATGTGATGTATACAATATGCAGAGAAATGAATAACTCTAAAGATACAGTAGTTGTACAGCACGTAAAATTCAATTTGATAATTTCTTTTGAGTCGAAATATTTAAAATATTCTTTAACGTTTCACTTACATGAGATTTACTCAGGACATGTTTTCTGGAACATTTATCCACATCATCAGCTATTAAACGACTGTTGGATCATTCGTAAGTTGGGTAGGTGGGTATTGGGGTTGATCCTGAAGGTATTGTGATAAACTTGAATAAAGTGCTGTCTGCTTGGGATGTTTATCCCCGGAGACTGGCTATCCCCAGACTCGAACACTCTAGGCAATTATCATTGCCATCTGAATTAAGTGTATGTATGCATATTATGTACTGTTTCATTTTGTTGGGGTGAGGAAGTCTTAAGAATTCTTTTAAAGGAGCGAATCAGCCATTATATCCTAAGAGTTTTGAAGGTTGCATTGGAAAGTAGCATTGCTTGTTAGAGGGATGGTATACGACAATATAGAAAAAGATGTGAGAACAGAGCAGCCACAGACGACAATACAGGAAAACAGTTTGGCGCAGTAAAACGGAGTAGCTGTGGATGACAATTGAGAAAAACAGTTGGCAGCGAGACCGATAGCAAGCTAGCAGCCAAAGTAACCTACGGGAAGAATTTTTTGGAATAATTAAGTACTATCCATCTGTGCTCGGTTATTATTATGTCCATCGGTAATCATTTATTAATAGAAGAAAACTTTCCTTATAAAAAAACCATTGGAGTGGTGAGAAACAAAAGTGCATGTGAGCTTAGTTCCGGTACTTCGAAGAACTTCTTAAGACTTCCTCAATAAGTCCAGATTGGGAACCCTGTGCCACAGAGCAATTGAATAAATAAATCAAGGCTGTTATCGTCAAAACAAGTGTATTCATCCACAGCCATCTTTCCATCTCCTTTACCCTTGAGACAAGAAAAATACTAGCTTAACATTAGCCGGGCATTGTGAAAACCCCAGCTTTAAGATACCATCAAAGGAGCCTGAATGGGCAGAGAAGAAAGTCTACAAGTCATCCATTAAGATTAACCGAATTCTTGGTTAATCCAACACATCATCCATACTTCTGCATCCTCTTACTCACCATTGTCACACCGCTCCAAAAGGGTTTTCCAACTTGTGGCTGTTTGCAACTTAAAGAAACTGCCACAAAAAGTAAGAGAGAAAAGGTTTAGTTTTGTGAGGAAATAATTGAGAATGGGAGTAATAGAGGAAGGGAGATGGAGTAATTAATTTAAACATTGTTGTAAATAACTAGGATGTGATGTATACAATATTCAGAGAAATGAGCAACTCTAAAGATACAGTAGTTGTAAGGCAGGTAAAATTCAATTTGACAATCTCTTTTGAGTCGAAATATTTAAAACATTCTTTAATGTTTCACTTACATGAGATTTACTCAGGACATGTTTTCTGGAACATTTATCCACATCATCAGCTATTAAACGACTGTTGGATCATTCGTAAGTTGGGTAGGTAGGTATCTGGGTTGATTCTGACATTATTGTGATAAACTTGAATAAAGTGCTGTCTGCTTGGAATGTCAATTTTCATAAGGTTTTTCTCATGTTTTTTTTTTTATATAAATCTGTCCTCATATGTTTAGTTCCTTCAGTTGTTGAACAGTTTTTAATAACTTGATTCCTTTTTCTATTTCATCAAGTTATTAAAAGCAAGTGATATCTGTTTGACAATTGTGGAGACAGTTTGTAGGAAGATTCTGAGGGTGGGGATTTTGGGAAAATGGAATACACTGTGCAACTATCTTTATAAAATGGATGAATAGGTACTAAATAAAATTATCAAAAAAACAGCAATAATGTGAATATATGGATGACAACAAATTATATAATAGCGAAAAGAATGTGAACACTATTATTGTCAATTTAGTGTATACGATGGCTCATAATATACTTATGTCACAACTGTGAACAATTCAGGTAAAGTAGTTTATACACTACCCTGCAACAATGTCTAAAGTGATGCAATCATATCACCAACTTCATGCGGAGCTGTCAAGTGGAGCTTTATAATGATCATAGTATAACTGGGAAACCAATGTTCTGTACTATTCCACTTATACACACTGCCTCTCATTGTTAACAATGTATTTTTAGGCAACATTATTTTTATTCTTCCTATTTACGGACAGCAGTAATAAAACTTTATAGTCTTTACATTCCTTCCCGTAAAGGGAGCACTTTATCCTACAATGAATCATCAACCATAACTACCAACAGTATGAACTGTATGAGATTTTATTTGTAAATTCTATTTGTTAATAAGAATCTTAAAGCAATAAAATTGGAAATGCAACATTGGCATACCTGAGGCTCTGCTGCCTGACACACAACACTAGCCACTGTGTTCGTATGCCCAGTAAGTGTGTGAACATTAGCCTTTGTTCGCATATCCCACACACGACATGTTGCATCACGTCCTGCTGTCACTAAGACATCTATACTGGGATGAAGTGCTAATGTATAAACAGCGCTGAGATGTCCATGGTAATGTCGAATAACCTGTAAGAAAATATAAAAGAGGATTAAGACTAAGAGTCATGCTAGAGACTGCTTAAAAGTTCTTCTTTAAATTTCATATTCTAAAGGATTTAAATAGATTTATAAAACAGATTTAAGAGAAAGAGTCATATCAGAGACTGCTTAAAAATTCTTTTTTAAATTTCACTAATCTTGTTTGCAAGTTTGATCTTCATAACAGAAAATTTTTAGTGCTGTTGACATGACTTCCAAACAACTGTTCAAACTTCTAAGTATGTTCTTAGCCACTGCAACTCAGATCTATTATTATAAAGAATCCATAAAAATATCATAGTATGCTACACACTGCACTTACACTCCCCCAAAAAGGAGATGCAATGTTCTGATTACCTGTGTTAGTAGTAAGGAAATTTCTTCCAAACAGGTCAATACACGCACTATTGTTATGAAAATCTTTGTGTAGAAGTGATTGAAATTGAATGACAAATGCAATGCTATTAGACTGCATGTCAGGTTAAAAAACTGTTCATCTTCCTGGAATCTATCATTATGCAGTTGAATCAGCTGTCAACTGCTGGGAGTGAGTGAATCAATGGCTTCAGGTATTAGTAACAGTTCAAATGTAACTTATATTGAGTAATACTTTGTGTGTTGATATGTCTAGAATGAGATTTACATTAGAACAGAGAATATTTCTTTATAACTCATACAAGTACCAGCAGAAAATTGTATGATAGATTTCCAGGAGTAGCATTTCCAGTTAGCTGTTATTGTCAAATTAGTGAAAAAACTCCAAATCCAGGTTAACTGCACTGAAAAGCAATCAAAACCAAAAAAACAAGTATTTATACATGTGCATGAAGGGCTCTTAACTCTAATTCAACTTTTTTTACAGATGATGTTTATTAATCTCTCGTGATATGTGAATATGCATGACCATTTATACTAGAGACAATTCTCGTCAATTAATTAAATTTTCCCTTTTTGACCAAAAGATTGGCATATAATGTGCAAATACTGCAAACCACATCGTTGGGTCCATATTCTTATGTGAATTTTCATAGCAGGAGTTAATCACGGTAAAGTTTTCAAGTTATGCTATGTGATGAATTAAGATAATTAAAAACCAATTTTTATGAGACCCCTGGGAACTATGATCTGAATTTTGCGCTGAGGTGTGCAATGAAAATATTTAGATAGGTGGGTGGAGGGGGATGTTGTAATGTAATGTCAAGTTGGCATTTGCACATTATCAGACAAGTTCATCAAAACATAATCTTGGGCCAATCTCCTTAATAAGAAGGGATGTAATCCTTGAAACATTGCATCTTAATTGTTTCAATTCATCTATGCAGCATTAACTGAAAACTTTACCAAGGTTACGTCCATATTTTATGAAGGCACACTTACTGCTTACCAGTACATATACAAAATATTAAATCCAATTTTTATTTTGGCATTCAGCATTGGTGGTTGGAGTGAACAAAGGTAAAAGATATTAATAAAAGAATAGCTTTGAAAGCTATAAATGTTTGCAGACATAAAATTCCAAGAATGCATATAAGTGGCTGGAGGGAATATACTCAGCAGTACTTGAGGCTAAAATGTTGTATACAGCTACCTGACCTGAATGTTACTTGGGTCTATAGAATTAAAGATATGATGGAAAAAAATTGGCTTGGAGATGACTTGGAGAGAGAGGAATTAAAAAGTAAGAGGTTTTTGGAAAGAAATTATACTAAGAATTGAAGATATTGAAACCCAGTAAATATTTAGTAGTTTCATTGTCATTGAGGACCTACAACAAATTGAGCAAGGAAAAGTATGGAGAATTAGGAGACAGAATGATGAGAGAAGAAATTGTGGATGCTAGAACAGGTGCAGTGAATTTGAAAGGTTTAAGGGGAGGAAGGGATTTATATGAATGTCCAATTTGTGGAATGGAAGGTAATTAATTGGCATATTATTTTTGAAAATGAGGAAATTAAAATAAAGAGAGAAAAATTAAGGATGGAGAAATGGTATAAAATATAGTGAACTTTTGTAATAGTGGTGTCAAATATTTTTTAAAAAATTGAGTCGAGATTGTAACATACACACCACTAAAATTCAATAAAATGGAAGACTAGTTTCGGGAGCCATCGCTCCTATCGTCAGTGCCTGGTCACTAAAATTCAATAAAATGGAAGACTAGTTTCGGGAGCCATCGCTCGTATCGTCAGTTCCTGGTCGACTCATGAACTGACAATAGGGGCGATGGCTCCTGAAACTAGTCTTCCATTTTATTGAATTTTAGTGGTGTGTATGTTACAATCTCAACTCAATTTTTTTAAAATGTTAATGGAGAAATGAGCCAATCTACCAACAGAAATAGTGGAGAAAAAGATGTTGAATATGAAATTAGTCAATGTTATCATGGAAATTGGTGATTATTTAGGTAAACTAAAAAGTAAATGATGAAGGAATGTAAATAAACAGGGAAAACAGAACTGATATAAAATTAATTAAAAACAGAAATGGAAAGGATATAAGTTCACGTATAAAGTGGTCCTGGTAGCGGAATAACCACAGTGTTGAAGTTTTTCGGCCTCTGGAATAGTTAGCAAATTATGAGAGAGTAGGTTCCCAGATTTAAATATGTGCAATTTTTATTTATGGTGAAACCTCCTAAAAACTGTATACCAACAATCCACATGATCCTGAGGCACTAAATAAAAAACTATCTGGGAGGCAATTAACAATATTTACCAGGAAAATTGTAACAAGTTACTCAAAATCTATTCAGAAGGTTATAAACTTGTCTCACAGTAAAAAAACATATTTTAAATGGCAAATACAATATTATTATCAACTATTTTAAATGATAGTGAAATAAAGAAAAAAAAAATAGATATATGGTAACAATTCTGACTGTGCAGCATATGGCAAGGCCCTTTCACAGTAATTTTATTACAACAGCAAAACAAATAGCTGGTTAACCAGCAAAATGAATATTTTATATAATTCACATAACAATTTATGTCAAAAACTTTACTTCATGGGCCCATTAGTTTATTTTGACAATAATTTTATGTGAATTATATGCTTCAAAACCAATGCTCTCACTAACTGCAGTTAACATCATCAATGGAATGCTGAATGAGTAATTACTTGTACAACTGTCACAATATTATGATTTAAAATTTAGGTCAAAAAGGCATGGCAAACTAAGTTCATACAGTATAATTCTTATTTAGCGTGACCTCAATTTAGTATAAACCCACACATAATGTAAGTAATTTCAAGTTCCGAAAATTATTTCATGAAAGCAGTATAATTTCATATTCTATTTAATGTAATTTTCACTACCATAAAACACATACTTAAAATAAGTAGATATTAGATGTAGCATCCTATCTTAACTAAGCATGGCTGTCAAATTTACAAATGTTATTATGTGGACTGAGAAAGTCAAAGATTGATGATGTTACACTCCTCAAATCAACATGCTTTTGCTTTCACATATGTACTATACAGGCTTCGTTTGCACTTTAGCATCATAGCTTCAGTTAGTGATGATGTGGTGATCTGTCACAGCCATAGCGTGAATTATCAGATTGACTTCAGTTCGCTCATGCATGTTTTTCAATTTATTCAGAGCTAGCTTTGATTAAGTTTATTATAATAGCGAGGGGGAAAAAAGCTTTTCTTTTTTTTTAATGGTGTTTAATGCCTGTGTTTACTACTGAGGCAACCCAAGCAGTGGACACTGATGATACATGAGCTGAAATGATATATTGGGAAAGGATTTTTTTTTAAGGAAGAAAACATTTCAGGACTAATTTTAGGGTACCTCTCCAGCATTTGCATTTATGAGGATTGAAGAAAACCTGGAGAAAACCTCAGTCAGGGAGGACAGTTCTGGTGGGATTCAAACTCCAAACCTCTGTTCATGAGTCCGCGCCTTAACAACCTTAGCCACCCATGGCAGTCTCTTTCCTTTCTGAGAAAGTGAACTTCAATTGTGAAGTGGAACGAAATGCAAAAGTGCCCTTATTGAAATAGCTTAATGTCTGGCACTGAAAAAATCTTTCGTTTTCCATAATTTTGAAAAACAACTAACTTGGCCAGAAAGAACAATCTGGTTTCCAAGCGAAAAAAAAGAGAACATGTTACAAAGAAAAGAAATTGATGTAATGAAGTGGTCTAAGGCCATAGTGAAAGCATATCAATCAACAGGGATGAATAAAAATGAAGGCTCCATGATATCGGAAAACTTGGGCTTACAGACTTCAAAGCATCAAATGATTAGCTTCATATTTTCAAGAAATGATATGGAACCACTTGCAAGGCAGTTTGTGGAGATAGCACTGCAGTTAGTGATTTAACTATTATATTACACAATGGCAAAAATGGGTGCTTCCATTATACCTGCAAGGCTTCAAATGACATAACAACTGTAATATGGATGAAAGTGGCCTTTTTATCACCTTAGGCCCTCTATAATCTTGAGCATTAAGAGAGAATGTCTTTAACATCTCAGGTTAAGCATTATAGGAGAATTAATGAAGGGCAAATGAACAAGCAGAGAATTACTGCTCTCTTATGCAGCAACACAGATGGCAGTGATAAATTGGATCCTAGCATGATCAGTAAATATGATGTTTTAAGAACAATGCTACATTGCATGTAGATATTACAGGAAGAAAAATGCTTGAATGATCTCTTAATTTATTCAAGAAGTTCTTGCAAACTTTTGATGTATGAATGAACGCAAGAAACAGGAAGGTTCTTCTCTTAATGAACATGTTTGCAGCTCATCCAGCAGACTTGACATATCTCCAGAATGTGAAAGTGCATTTCTTTCCTTTGCATTGCACAAGAATGCTTCAGTCCACAAATTTGAGGATTATCCACAGCTTTGAAAGCATATGTTCTTATCCTTAAGGCACTTGCATTTATTGCATGAAAAGAAATTCCTAAATTGAACATCCTGCAAGCAATGATATGTTCACAGGAGCATGGAAAGCAATAACCAAGGTATCAATCTCAAATTGCTTTTATAAGGCTGGGTTTAATGGAGTGAATATTGGCGAAGACTGTGAAGAAGTGGAAGGAGTAAATTTATGTGATTGGACACAAATAGCTAGTGATGAACCCACCACTTTTGAGAAATTTGTGGCTTGACTACAGGCATCCAGGATGTTCAAGAGATCTCCTAAGATCAAATGAAGCATAATGGAGATGATGATAGTGATGACATGTCCCTGTAAAAACACTAAATAGGAGTTATAGTGTTTTTCTAGAGATGGCCCTACATATCCTTGACAACAAGTCCATAAATTGTTATGCTTTTAATAACTAGAAATGTTAATTGGAACTTGTAATGTGAAGCTAATCATATAATTAAGATCATTGTATGATTGAGTCAAACTACACACTCTTTAAATTAAAATGTAAATTGGAACTTGCACAGTGAAGCCAATCATATAATTCATATTATTGTATGATTTAGTGACATAATGAATAAAGCAAAATTATTAAAATCATTACAAGGACCTACGGAACTAGCAACTTGGGAATCTACAAATACAAAGACAATCTAATGAACTTTGACACTGTCAGGAATGAAAACATAAACTACAAGTTTATCATACCACCACTAGAGTAGAATACACATTCCCACAGCTTAACAAATTATTTGACAGTTCAATTTTAGCCGGGCTGATGATGAGGACAAAATATTCTCAAAACCGGTTCTATATATTATGACAAGTGAAGCATTAAGAGTGTGTAGTTCAACTAAATCATAAAATAATATCAATTACAAACTCTTATTGCTCCACTTATGGTTAGCTATGATGAGAACAAATAGTTGGTGAAACTAGTACTACTTATTATAAACAAGTAGAGCATTAAGAGTGTGTAGTTCGACTCAAGCATACAATAATCTTAGTTATGCATTTGTTGCTACAGCAACATGGTAGAATGCTGCAGCATGAGATGGTAGAAACTGGCTAATGAAAAGCAGCCTATTATGGAAAGATACTTAAAGTCATTTATACATTTGGCTAATTCAGCAGCTTTTGATAAGCTTTAAGCTAAACTTTTAAATAATGCTAATGATAACCATTATAACTATCAAAATGCACTATTATATTCAGTAAGAAAGTTCTGGTTGAATCAATTTGTTATTTAGGAAGACTTTTAACAGTAAAGTTATTTTAAATTACAATTCTGGTTGGATCTTTGACACTGGAATTTTACAGCATTCAAAACATGTCCAGGTAAAAAAAAAAAACAATAAATAAATAAATAAATAAATAAAACAAATAATATAATTTAGGAAGTTTCAGTGTCAAAAATCTAGCCAAATATCTTAATTTAAAGTTCTAGTTCACTGACTGCTGATTTTGCTACCATCTACTTGCCGAGGAAATGAATGGTCCAAAAAATGCTATCATGCTGAACTTTCTTCATTTGGATAGCACAAATATTTGGAAAAGAATTAGGAAAAAACTGTCCAACATGTAATAAAGTGTAATGTGTCTAATTCGAATATTTTTCTATTTTATTAACTTCTTAGTCTTGATATTTTCTTTGTTCTTAGAATTTTGTATTGCATGTATTTTAAAATACATAAAAGTTCCAGCTTTGATTTTTGCTTTAAATTAAAGAAGTCATGCTATATTACAAACTTATGCAAAAATAATACACATACATAACTAAAATAGCTTCACACCATGCACACTAAAAAATTAGCTATAACCAACCATATAGCTTGTTTTCAAACATGTGATAAATTTTTTTCATGAAAAACATGAGGCATAATTAAAAGTGCATTGGTATTATTAAAAACTAAAAGTAACATTGATACAATAACATGCAACAACTCCATGTCCTAAATTCACAGCACTATTACATTTTCAAAATTAGTTATGATAAAACATTCATTGAAGAATAATGTAAGCAAAAGGTACCAACCTTGTTATATTCCAGATCCCAGCATTTTACTTGACGGTCCTCACCACAGCTAAATAAATAGGGATGCCGTGCACTTACAGCTAATCCTCGAACACTGCTGATGTGTCCAGTAAGTGAAACTTTTAGACGACCACTAGCTAAATCCCAGATCTAAAAATTAGAATTATATCTTTTGTTAGTATTATTACTTTTAGTGTTATACATATAATGTTCATGTGTATAGAATTTTAATACTTGCTTTAATTTCTGTGGCATCACAAGCATGCAATTATATTATGAAATTATACATTGGGATAGAAACTTTTGGGGGAGGGAAGTATTCTCAGCTAAATTTAGGGTACCTTTCTGACATTTGCCAGCTGAGGAAAGCCTAGAAAAACTCTCGGTCAGGGAGATCAGTGCTATGGGATTCGAACAGCAGATCTCCCATACATGCATTTGTAACTTAGTGACTTCCATCCATGTCAGTCTTACGTATGAATGAAGGAGGATTGATATGAATATGAAAAATTATACATCTTATGACAGATAATTTCATATATTATATTTAGTTTCCTTCCTTTCCATTCTTTTTTTCCTTTGTTCGTTTATTTGCAGCGGTTTTTCATTAACATTATTAAAAAATATATAACAATTTAGGCCTAAGATCAGCTAAGAATCCTCCTCCTCCCTCTCTCTGCAACAAGCCTATCAGATTGTTTTCATTAAAAGCAAATAAATCATGTTAATCAACTTGCAAGATGGATGCCTAACGTTTTATTCTTTAAGGCAGCAATTATCAAATTAATTACTTGGCTATGCCACAAAATTCAACACAATAATTGTTTACATAATACATGTATAAAGTTGAGGATTATGGCATGATTGAATGTTTGGCACACAAACAAATAGCTAATGCATTAATGTTAATGAATGTCATAATCAAGATTATACATGAGTTATATACAACATTTTATGTAATTATAGGATTATAAATTCATAATAAATTACAAACTATAATTAATTTTCAATGTATTCTGTTTTTATATATGTAATGATTAAAGATGGAACAATTGTTTCAGAAACAAGATATCAGCATAAGATATCAGCATAAACCTGAAGTCGGAGGGAGGGGAGTTAGAATTTGTGACTGCATGCCAGAAACTTACTGTTGCTTATATTGACTGCAGAGCTCAGAGTCATGAGGCTAAGGTAACTTCACATTCATTTTGATATTGTTAATTTGATTTATTTACGAACGCTCTTTAACATCTAAGGTCACTAGCATCCCATTTAATTCAGGGCTTGAAATGGCTGATAAATTTTGCTCAGAAGTCTCTTCTTTCAGGCTTGAGGTTCTTTTTACATGCCATAAAAATAAGACCAGGACTCATGACTTTCCTTTTCTTCCAAAGGAAGGATTTTTACACCAAAAATATCCATTGACCCTGGTCATTCACATCCATGGTAACAGATGTTCCACAACCAGTAATTATACACTAAAAGTGGACTTACTTTTAAGAGAATCAGCATTAGTTTATTAACTAGAGTAATGGAAGCAGAAAGCAAAAGTAATGAAGATATTTCTCAGGCAATTGCAAAAGGAACAGACATCTGAAGCTCTAATGAATAAAGAAAATCAAAGGAATATAAAAAAAAGTTACAATCACAAATGAAACAATCATACTGGCATGTGTGTGTGTGTGTGTGTGTGTATATATATATATATATATATATATATATATATATATATCTCCAAGCTCATGTTGATCCTGGTGGTGTAGTGGTAATCAAACTTGTCTTCTAAACCCAAGGTCGCGAGTTCAAACCCAGCCAGGACCAATGAATTTTTTCGGGGCATAAAAATCCTAAGTATGGCTTGGGAAGTAAAGCTGTGGGTCCCGTGTCGTACATTTACGGCACTAAAAAGAGGCCTCTGAGCAAAATTTGTTGGCCGTTTCATGCCCTGCATAGAATTGAATGCTGATGACCTGAGATGTTAAAGAGCGTCCGTAAATAAAACAAATCAATCAGATCCAAGCTCATAATGATTTAAAATTTTATGTTTTATTAACATGATAGATCATTTTAAATTTAGATACTAAATTTTATTTTCATTATTACTCTATTACTCATCTACAGAGAATAGTGAAAGGTAGTACGTCAGGAATGGTTGCATTGAAAATAAGATAGTTCTTGAAATCATTTTATGATATAGTCGAACTACACACTCTTATGCTTCACTTACTTGTCACTATTGTAGACCGGTTTCGAGAACAGTTGTTCTCATCATCAGTTCAAATCTCCGACGAGTCGGAGATTTGAACTGATGATGAGAACAACTGTTCTCGAAACCGGTCTACAATAGTGACAAGTAAGTGAAGCATAAGAGTGTGTAGTTCGACTATATCATAAAATGATTTCAATTATATGATTGGCTTCACTGTGAATGTTCCAATTAACATTTTTAGTTAAGATAGTTCTTGCTTTTACTCCTCTGGGAAGCATAGGGTCTTAGTGAAAACATGCCAACATGTCCTGTTCTTAGCCATAGTCTTGATTTTCTTCCAGCTCTTCCCAGCATGCTCTGTTCCTTCCTGACTGTTGCACCATGTAGTTCTAGGTCTACTTATTTTCTTGGTTCCTCCTTGTGGATTCTAATCAAAAGTGTCCTTAGCTGTATTTCCATCTTCTCTCTGCAACATATGCCAATTCATTTTCCCTTCCTTTCCAATTTCCTGTTGATCAATTGCCTTCCACAGATTCTTATTTTATATGACTTTCGGCCATCATATTCCCATTATAAATCTCAAGCATCTATTAATGAACACTTGCAATTTTTTTATAATTATAGCGGTTGATTTCTAGGTTTCACACCCATACAGCAAAACTGATTTTACATTTGTGTGAAATATTTTTACTTTAATTTCAGGGATATTTGTTTAGATTTCCATAAGGAGGCTAATTGAGAGAAAGCAAATTTTGCTTTCCTGATTCTAGTTTTGACATCTTCAACTGACCTCCCTCCTTTGAGATAATGCTTCCTAGATACTCAAAATTCCTTCATTTGTTCTATTTCCTCATTCCCTAGCATAATTTTAGAATCTGTTTTATTATGTATCCTCATAACAAAATGTGCAAGTTATCAAGATCCTGTAATTTGCCATTTATATCTGAAAATCTATGCCCCATCATACATATGTCATTGCATATTCTACACTTTCTAATCTCTTTTGCAACCCCTACTGAATACCCCAACATCTTATGTTGCAAGTCCTTTTCATTGTGTCATCTAATATCAATATAAATAATAGTGGTGACAACAAACATCCCTGTTTGATTTCACTCAGAGAAGGAAAAGATTCTGAAAGTTTGCCTTGATGTGACAAGAAACAGACATGATTATCATATGTATCTTTAATTATGTTGTAAGTTCCATTCCAGTGACTGTTCTATAATGATCATTATTGTAGTTATCAGGTCTGTATAGGATTTCCCAGCTCTGAACACAACATTAAAAGTAAACTAACATTAGAAAACTAGCCCCATACTTTGCCCTACTCATTCCATCCTCCTTTCACTATCCAACAATTTTACTCTCAAGCTCATTTCACGTATCTTATACCCATAACCATTTTTGTCTTATCTTGCCTATGTATTTTCCTAGTTCCTTAATGTTTTCATCTGACTTTAAATTTAAAATTCTTCTACCTCTTATTTCATCTGGTAGGTTTTCCCATTTTCTTAATAAGTACTGTTCCCTCCAAAACTTAGTTTGCTTACATTCTAGTATACAATGCCAAATACTATCTGGTTCTGTGCACATAGGACATTTCCCCTTAGTGTGTCCATTTTTTAATCCACTTAAATATTTTATTCCTGTTCAAATCACGCCAACCCTTCCTTCCTACCTTATCACAAATTTCAACATACCTTTCTCTTCCCCACACATTTTTTAGTGTACTATATAATTTCAGAGATTAAGATTTGCCCATATTTCCTGTTTTTCTATATCCTCGATTCTTATTGTTATCTCTTTCCAAAATCCTTTACCCAACCTTTCTCCCTGGTACCATACTAGTCCCATGCCCACTTCTTGTACGATATTTTGGATTTTAGATAGCCAAGTTTCTCTCCCTTTGATTTTACTTTGTGCTACCAGGCACTGATTAATAATATTCTCGTCCTCTAGTCTCCCTATTCTATACCAATATTTTAATACTCTTTCCATGACCTTGTTTTTATAGCCCAATCTTCCTAGTTCCATTAGGGCAACCTTGTTAGGTGAAGATCTAGGTAAGCCCAGAACAATTCTACAAAATAATCTATTTATCATATTTATTCCTTTCCATCCTTCATCTGGCCCCCAGATTTCTATTCTATACATCATTCTGCTCTCCACGATTGAACCATATATTCTCTCTAGCTATTTTACTTGTATATTTGGTATTTTGTTAACACAAGATCTAATTACACTCATGGCTACTTTTCCTTCTGCTACTGCTTTCCTTTTTTGATCACTCCATTTCCCATTACTAGACAATCTAATACCTAAATAATCAATTTTCTTAACAACTTCAATCTCTGTGCCCTTCCACCACCACTTTTCCCGTTTTTTTAATTTGAAACCTTTTTTCATCACCATAATCTTAGATTTGTTTTCATTTATCTTGAGCCCCCATTCTCTACAAAAAGTGCCTATAATTTCTACTGATCGTTTTAAGCCTATACTTGTTAGAGAACCTGTTACCAAATCATCTGCAAAGAGCAGACCCGGGTATCTCTATATTATTTATAGTTGGCAAATGTACATTACCTTTGCTAATTTCTTCTAAAACATAATCAATAAACAGCTTGAAGAGAACTGGACTTAATTTACATCCTTGTCTTAGACCTACATTGTTTGATATTTTTTCTGTAACTCTACCACTCTCATATTTAACATGAAATTCGTTTTCCTTATAAATATTCTGTATTACCTTTATAAAGTTCTGACTAACCCCTTTCTTTCTCAGTTTAACCCAAAGTGCTTCTCTAGAAATTGTGTCAAAAGCTTTCTCCAAGTCCAAAAACAACAAATAATTCTACCTCTTTTGATGCTAAGATATTTTTCGACTAATGTTCTAATTATAAAAATATTGTCAACTGTTCTTTTTCCTTTCTTGAAGCCTGATTGAAATACTGAAATTTTCTTTTCTTTCTCTGCCCATTCTTGTAATCTCTTTGCTAACACTCCAGTGAAGACTTTCCCAATAATTGAAAGTAAACTAATTCCTCTATAATTTGCTGGGTTCCTAATATCACCTTTACCTTTATATATTGGTGTAACAATTCCCACTCTCCAATTTTTTGGTATTTTTCTTTCTTCAAAGATTATGTTCAGTAATCGCCTCAATATATTTAATCTGTTAAGGTCTTCTACCCAAACTTTCCAATATTCCCCTGGTATTCCATCTATTCCACATGCTTTATTAGGTCTTAACTTTTTAATTTGTTCCAAAACTTCACTTGAAATTATTTTGCTATCTAACAAGTCTATTTTCCATAAATTATCAATATTCAAATTATCCTGAATAACCAACGTTTTTACGCCCAGAAGGCCCTGAAAAAACTTATACCATTCTGATGGTGTTACCACATAATCTCCTCCCTTTCTTTTGCGCATTTTACCAATCATTGCCCAACTTGCCTTGTTGTCATTCTTTCTCGCTACCTCATTTAATTTCTGGCTAAGCTTCACCCTCCACTCTTCCTTTTATACTTCTAATAAGCACCTGTATCCCTATCTTACTACAAGGTAGTTGTCCCTATCTGTCTCCTCTCCTGTTTGCCTCCAGCATTTTAGCTCCCTCTGTTCCCTTCTTCTTATATCTGCACATTCTTTATTATACCAGCTATCATTGACTTTTGACTTCCCCTCAGGCACTTTCATTTTATTTCCTGCTTTTTTAACGGACTACTCTATACTAAAAATACATTCAACTTTTCTATTCTCTAATAATGCTAACAAATATCTACTCTCCATACGTTCCACTTCTTGATTTAACTTTGTATGCAACATTTCAGCTAGATCATTTACCCATCTGTAGTGTTTAATTTTTTGTCCACCTGACCAGAAATTTTCCTCCCTCCTACTATATTCTATCATTCGGATCTCCATTCTTAGTGGGAAGTGATTACTTGTACTTATCATATCCATAATCTCAAATCCAACTCTGTACCCATCCAGACCTATGGATATAACATATAATCTATAACACTTTGCCCATTTTTATTTACAAAAGTGAATTCTCCTCTCTCATCATTCCCTTTCACTCCATTACACATTAAGAAGTTGTTCTCTTCACAGAACTTTATTAATTTTTTCCCCTCATTATTGAAAACTTTATCATTGCTACAACGCTTCTCTAAATTTGCTTTTATTAGACCCCAGTTATTAAAATCTACCCTAATCTGTTCTTCCCCTATTCTTGCATTTAGATCCCCTACTAGCATTAGTTCTACATCTGTATACTTGTCTTGTAGCTCTTCAATGTTTTGACTCAATTTAATGAACAAATTTGGGTCATAAAAGCTTGAAGAGCTAGGTGGGTTATAGACAATACCTAAATACACATCTGAACTTCTTCCATGTACACCACTGAATTTACACCACAGCACTTTATCACCTCCTACATTCTTTTCAACCTTAACTTTAAGACCTTTATATCTTTTCACAAATAACCCTATGCCACCAGACACCCGACCTTTTCCTTTAACTTTCACCCCTTTTTTTCCATAATAATCATACCCCATGACATTGATGGTAGAATCATTTAATAACCATGTCTCTACCACTGCTAGCACATCTGCCCACTTGATTATCCGATTGATGTCACCGTTCCGTATTTTCGCTATTAACCCTTCAACATTCCAGCATACTATAGATAAGGTACACATTCCCTACACTGAATCTTTTCTCCCAAAACTATATTGCTCCAACTTGGCTTTGCTTCTTGTAAGTCTCGCCTCTTTGCCTGACGCGACTCTTTGTTCCTCCACCCGCATAATACTTCCCCCAGGCGTGGAAACTACACTTAACCCCATCTCGTTCCACATATTCAGACCAACCATCGCACTGTGCGCTTCTCTGTTGATGTTCTCTTGCAGCTGTTGAGGCGACTGTACAATGTGTCGTGATGATGACGTCAGCTGCTCATCTTTCCCCTCCTCTCCTTTTTCGGTTTATTCTTCTCCGCCGCCACATTGAATTCCTGGACTTTGATCCTCTCTGCTAGCTGAGTCTGCAACTATCGTATTTCGTCCATTCATGTCCTGTTTCTTTCTGTCTATGAAAAGGTTCAAACCCCTAACGTATGTGATCTTGCCTTCTTCTCTGGCTTTTTTCATTTGCTTCAATAAAATGGCCCTATATTCCCTTTATTCTTTTCTGTAATCTTGCTCAATGAATATCTTCATGCCTCTAAGTTTTTTTGTACTTTCCAGCACCATCCATTTAAATTTCATGGAGGTGCACTTGACAAGTATCGGCCTTGGTCTAGCTCCTTTTCTACCTATTCTAAAGGAGTCACTTATTTCCCAGCCCTGTAGTTGGATCCCCAGCTTTTCCTTGCATATTTATGAAAATAAGCACATATTTCAGTTGTAAAATAAATCAAATTAATTAATAAAATGGCAACAATTGCAATGAATAAAAAATTGGTGGGAAATTGCAGTCACAAAAAGTTAAATTAACTTTTATTCCTCATTATAAAGAGAAATATAAAAATGATCATATTTTTTTTGACAGCAGAGGACATGGTCTGTGAAACTGTATGATATGGAGAGAATGTTTCAGAAGTAATGTTCTCAAGTCAACTTGCCAGCAGCATAACCCTCATGCTACCAGTTCATTCTCCTCTACCAAATTTCATTGTAGTTTTGAGCTGTCTTGAACTATCAGCAGATCAATTTTGATTTATACTTCATTCAGAGCAATTAAGTTATTGTTAACTAGTGTGAGTGAAGTCCTTAACTCTCATGCTCTCAAATATATTTATAAATAAAAAGATTTAGCAGAAGTGCCTGGGCATCACTGAAAGTAATCATTATCTATCTCTTATTTAAGACTGCACTGTGGACAAATGGTGAAGAAATTAGTCCAATTCTGTTCCAGTTCTTTGTTCGACAACCATGACATCCAAACATTGCAATTGCACTTTTTCTGGGTAATAAGGAAGTAAATTTAGTATTCTGCTGAGATATTTTCATCAAGATGAGCATGTTACCCTGGGATCACTTGGTCAACATTTAGAATCTTGATGCATGGATAGCTTAATTTGTAGACAAGTTATTGAAACAGTTAATATATAATCTTATTTTGATTTAAAGTAAGACACTAAAAATCATGTCGTCACATTAAAACTCTAAGTTTCACAAACACACTTATAAAAGTAATTTTGGTACATGTTTCGTGAGGTACATTCCTCACATTGTCAACCAAAACGACGACTGAGGAGTCAATTTCAGCAAAGTATGTATGTTACTGTGCTTGCTCTGGTGGTCTGTTAATGAACTTAAACATGTTGTCTGCTTTCGGTATATCAAAATTCATAAGTTTGTATTCATATTTTTTTATGTAAATTTTTTCCCATATATTCTTTCGGATGTTGAATTGTTTTTAGTAATGTTATGTCCTTCTCTATTTCATGATTTTCATTCCAAAAATGTGCAGCTACTGCTGATTTTTCTACTTGTTTGTGTCTAATATTTCTCCAGTGTTCCTTTAATCTTATCCCCAGATTTTTCTTTGTTTTTCTAAGTATATTTTGTCACAATCCTTGCAATTAATTCTATATATACCTGAATTTTCTTCTTTCTTCTTTTTTTGTTTAATTTATTTAGATTTAATAGTTTACCAACACTATATCTGTTTATTGGTGCCAGAGTAATGTTATACTTTTTGAAAATTTTTTGGAATTTATGGTTAACATAAGGGTGAGTGAATTTTTGATAAGTGAAGAACTGAGTGTAGTGATTAGTTTAATTTCCTTTTTATTTTTAAATGTTTTTATTTTTTTATCTACCATTTGTTTGTTAAATCCATTTATTTCTGCTGTGTGTATTATATGTGCGAATTCTTTCCGTATTCTTCTTTACTGAGTGGTGTATTAATTCATTTTTGGAATGAAAATCATGAAATAGAGACGGACATAACATTACTAAAAACAATTCAACATCCGAAAGAACTTAATATATGGGAAAAAATTTACATAAAAAAATATGAATACAAACTTATGAATTTTGATATACCGGAAGCAGACAACATATTAATTGATATCATAGTATGATTCAGTTGAACTACACACTCTCAAAGCTTCACTTACTTTTCATAAATGTATGGAACCGGTTTCGAGAACATTTAGTTCCCATCTTCAGCCAGGCTAAAGTTCAACTGTTCTTCAACAGGCTGAAGATGGGAGGAATCGCTCCCGAAACATATGTTCCAAATTTTATGTAAGTGAATGGAGTTAGTGTGAAAAAACTGTATTACTTTGTTTATATATACCACTCCATTGTCAACAGCTTCGTAAGTACACTTAAATGATTTTTAGTGTTTTACTTTAAAAATCAAAATAAGATTAACAAAAGTTTCAATGTGTGGATTCCGACATTCCATAAACAAGTTAATGTATATTTTTTATAGCTTGCATTCCTGATTTTTACATTTTATTTTTATTAAGGATTTTGGTGCTCCAGTAGGTATTAATGTAAGCATGTTGCCAGCTTCGTTCAGATTTGTTGAAAGATGTAAATAAATTATTGTGTAATATCACATGCAAGTGTTAGCTAACCTTTTATGAGTGAGGTCCTAAAATGCATGCCTTTTTAAGTCCTAACTTTTAGGGCAATCTTACTGTTCTTGATTTAGGTGAAGCATTTGGTCTCAGCTTTGGGAAAGGGAAATCAACATGAAGCAAGCCCAATTTTACAACAGTGCAATCATATTACCACTAAATATAATCTAATTTAAAGTTTGCAAATCCCAAGCTTTTATGACCATATTAATGTTAGTTGGAAACATAACACAATCCATGTGAATGAAGATAACAAAAAATTAAATAAATGTAAATATTATTATACTATTCAACAAATTTTTCAAAATATACAATTTTGCTATCATATACGCTCCACATTTTTTTTTTCACACATTTGTTGGTCTTTTGCCACAAACACCACATTAGTTTCTACTTCCTCTGTTGCCAAAAAAATTCTTTCTTGCTAAATTTCATGAGTAAACCTTAGTTTTCATGTCAACACAGAGAAAAAAATCCATTAGATTTTGATCTATGCTCATGGTGGCTCTCTTAGTCCGTTTCAGGCAATTCGTCATCCTTGATAGTTTTATGTAGATTACCACTTTTATGCATTTGTGCACCATGCTGTAAAATCCACATAGTCTTATTATTGTCTGGGATCATCTTCAAGCAGGAATGAAACTGCTTCTCGAGGAAAGTGAGGATAATTAGATTCTATCAAACCCTAAGGGAGATTATATGAAATAAGATGTAACCTATGATTTCTCCATAAATAATAATGTGCGAGGATTATAAAAGTTAGTGATTCCACACCTTTTTACTTCATCCACAACAAATATCAGAAACAGAACATTTTTTTCTTGTTGAAGGAACCATTCAATAAAAGGATTAATCTTACAGTGAACTGTTTTGGAGAGATATGCACTGAGTATGGTAACACTTTAGCTTTTCCTCAGTTACTGTCCTTGAAATTACTGATTGGAATACACCAACAATCTGAACTATATAACAACTCTTTCAGGATTTCTTCTTCTTCTTCCATAATATTTCTCTAGCAAGCTCCTCCTAAACATGGGTATATGCTTCCTGTATGTAGAACCCTTTGAAAATTAAGTTAAAACATACTACGATGCAGCATCCTTCTGTTTAAAAATGTTCTCAATTAATTTATGCTGGAACAGCCCCATTACAAATATTACACCATTAATTAGCAACATTACAAAATATTTTGAATTGCTAAATTGTGAAGTCTTACAACTTCTATTTCTTTATTTCAAAGGCAATAAGCAATAGGCAATGTATCTGATTCCTCTCTTGTGCTAGACCACTTATGTCAGTTCCATTTGTCCAGAAAACAATGAACACTGCAAGGCTAACAATCCCAAGACTGCAAATTTTCTGCTTCCAAAAGATGTTTAACATTCAAAGAATAAGCTTATTATCTCTATATAAAATGCATTATATTTCCACCCAAAAAACATTTTTTAAAAATAAAATTACTCTAAGCTTTTTTGTTCAATTTATCACAAACATCCTATGCAATGAAAATGAAAATCATAAATGCTCCCCTTCATTTTGAATACTCTATTACATTTGGCAACTTTTCTTGAACTATAATGATCCTATATATCTAGGTATCAGCAATCCTGCAATGCAGTGCTTCCAACTACTGCTAAGTTCCCCTGTAGCAAAACAATATGCTGGAAGCTAAAAAAGTATGAGAACCGCTGTTTTTGGGCTTATTCACTACAAAATTCATTTGAATTTTGTTACAGATGTTTGCACATGGACTGTAAATAAGGCAGTGGTGACTTTTGGGAAGCAAGTATATACATGCTTGTGAACGGAAAGGGTCTGGATATTGATAGTTCTAAGCAGTATCACAAGCAAATTAGTTAAGTGATTTGATAGTGGTTGAGTTGGCACTGTTGTGTGGGTGCTCTAAAGTATGCTTATGAAACTGGAATAGTTTTTTTGGATACATAAATATCCAAGTGGCCCTAGTTTGGTTTTATATTTAATTTAAATCAACAATCATGGCAAAATAGCACGGTAAACATCAATTTTAAAAATAAAAATTTCGGCCATGAAAACCTAAAGAATGTTGTATATGTTTCCATGATAAAAATGCACATTAATGTCACGTGGGTTGCAGGAAGTGATTGGAAGCAAAAACCTGCTGTATCAGACAATTGCACGATGGATCCAGAGATTTTATACAAGTCAGGAGGAGTCAGCAGATTAGGCCTACCAAAGCTTCCTCCAGCATCACCTTGCATCTTGCATGACAATGCTTTTTTCACATTGAAGGCACGGTGGCCCAATTGTTCGCCAGGTGGTATTGGGAGGTCTTGGAACATCTACCATACTTGCCAACATGAGCCTGTGTTATTTTGACTGTTTTCCTCGGTTAAAGAACCTCTCCAAGGCATCATATTTTCTCCTTGCTGTATGCCATAGGGCAATCCATCACCAACATCAACAATAACAACCTTGCCAACAGCATACAAGAGCTACCAAAGATTTTAAAATCAGTGGAGATTATACTGAGCCTGTTATAAGTGAGACTCAATGTAAATTCAGTAACATGTTACCACTACTGTATTTACAATTCATATATTTCTTTATTGGTAATGTTTATTAACAACTTGTTATTATGAGTTTTGTTTTAATAAGGCAAGCAAACAATGCATGTGGTCACCTGTTTATACAATTAACATCTGCAGATAAAACAAATACCTTTAGGGAATAAATTTAAAATAAAGTATCCAACACGGCATCTTAAATCCAGAATTTTTCTGCTTAAGGGCTTCAGCATTATTCTACGCTAAGTGTATAAAATAATATTAAACTTACCTTTATGACTCGATCTGCTGAACCTGTGGCAAACCACTCATTCCCAGGCTCTACTGCAACACAACGCACCCAGCCCAAATGTCCTGATATTACACGATAAAGCTTCCATGGAGCATGCCACTTCGGCTTGGGCATTGCTGGAGCTCTCCGTGGTATGATGTTCTGTACTGTATTGCCTGGAGTTGGTGCAGGTACATGAACCAGAGCTCCACCAGGTGCAGCATTAGCGGGCACAAGAGCTCCTTCTGCTACCACTGACACCTCATTTGGATAGTTTACATTCTCACCTAAAGAGAATATAATAAAAAGCATGTGTATAATATTAAGAGAAAAAGAGTGCTAAGAGCAGAAAAACAATCTGATACCAAACAAATATGGCAATAGAGAGAGCTGAAACCATTTGTGTTTTATTGAATTCAACCACATATATTTATTATTTAAAATGAGTTTCAGAGATGATGCACTTATGATAATAAGTATGAAGGAAAATCCAAAAATAACTGGGTACATTTTTACAGCTGAATGGAAATACATTCACAATAACTTAGTATAATTTGGAAGGTTGAACATTACTCTACTTTTCCATATAGCATTCATTTACATCTATACATTTGTCCCACTACGACACTAATTTTTCCATGCCCATGCAATAGAAATCATTCAGCTGGATGCATAACCGATGATCCATGGCTGTTACAACTTCTATGTCACTGCTGAAGTGTTTGCCAGCAAAATGTCATTCAGTGGGCTGAACAGGTAATAAATAGTCACACAGGACCAGGATGCTTGAGAATTTCCCAATGCCAGAGATTAAGTTTTTGTGTCACGAATGCAGCCACATGGGGATGACCATTGTCAGGGAGAATAATGACCTCCTCCAGAGGTTTTTTTTTTAAATGGCTCGTACACGATCCAGTATGGCACAATGTGCAGTAGCAT
The DNA here is from genome assembly GCA_030762175.1 of Metallyticus violacea. NCBI lineage: Eukaryota > Metazoa > Arthropoda > Insecta > Mantodea > Metallyticidae > Metallyticus > Metallyticus violacea. Next base: position 115,868,775 of record CM060835.1, read on the forward strand.
TTACAGTTGCTCCTTTTACCACAAAATCAGCAAGAATGACCCCCTGGCTGTCCTAGAAAACAGTAAGCAAAACCTTTCCTACAGACAGGTTGTCCTGAATTTTTTGGGTGAGGACAAGTTTATATGTTTCCATGCCATATTCTGTCATTTTCATATGAAACACCCATGATTTGTCTCTGGTTACAATGCAGTCAAGGAAAGTATTTCCAGGCCTATGCTTCCAGAGCAAATGCTCGACTATATCCTATATAGGCCTCCATATGCTGTGGTGTGAACTATTTGAGGAACCATCTCCCTGACACTTTGCAATACCCAAGTTCTTCATGGATGATGGTGTATGCACTGCCATATGAAATGCCCACATTTGCTATTGTCCTTCTGAATTAATGCCTCCACAGCATAAACATTTCTCTGTGTGTGTGGGATGTGAGAGACCATCCTGAATGGAATTCACTGAAGACATTTACATGCCCTGTGTTTAATTTTGCATACCTGTTAGACATTTGTGAATGTCATCACACAGCTCACAATAAATTACAGGTGGTTTCTGTCCCTTTGACTACAGAAACTGAATCACACTCTGCAGATGTCGGTCCTGGTGGTGTAGTGGATACCATACTTGCCTCCTAAACCCAAGATTGCAGGTTCGGTCCCAGTCAGGACCGATGGATTTTTTTGGGCGTAAAAATCCTAAGTATGGCTTCCTTTGGAAGGAAGTAAAGCCGTGGATCCCATGTCATACATTTACGGCACGATAAAGAACCTGAAGCCTGAAAGAAGAGGCCTCTGAGCAAAATTTGTCAACAGTTTCACGCCCTGAATTGAATGGGATGCTGATGACCTGAGATGTTAAAGAACGTCCATAAATAAACCAAATAAAACAAAAAAAAAAACACTCTGCAGCTCAATTGTGTCAAACATTTCAAGCATAGCTTCCATTTTGAAATATCTGCCTCTTGGCATGCCTGAGGTTCACCCTGCAAAGTGGCAAAATACATGTTCTTCCAAATGAATACTTAGTTTTGTGAATTTTACTCAATTACTTTTTGATTCCCCCTTGTAAAAGAGCCTTACGGTGATCATAATAAAGTTAAAAGTACAACAAAACCAACTTAATGTTCACTTGCTCTAAAAAATAAATATCTGGAGAATTTCCTTATATAAAATTCTCTACAGAAGTACAAGCTTTAAGTGCTCACAATGTCTGTCATATTTGACAATCATAATGTATTTCAATCCAATACCATCATTAACACTTCTAAAAAGGCAAAAGACAGTACAAATTTACAATTCCAAATTATTTATTTACCTATTATTTCAAAGTAAATTTTAGAAAAAAGACCTCCACAAGTTATTTTTATAATTTATTAAAAAGCTTCATAATATTCTTTGCCTTTGAACTGCCTACAATCAACAATTGACAGGTTTATATGTAACTCATTAATGTGTAATATTATTTTTATAAGTAATTTTCTGTAGGTCTTGGCAAAATTATAATTTAAGAACATGTTTATTAAATCTTATTTGTACATAATGTATATATACATCATTCACTATTGTACGTATTGTTATGAAATACAATTAATCTGCATGTAATCAAGTTGAAATGTTACAGAAATATGCACTTCCTATTGTTACCTAAACAGCATGTCAAACAAGAACAAGTTACCAGTGAAACTAAACCATTATTTATATGTATAATTTTTAAGGTGTTTATAGTGAAGTTATTATAATTTAAAATGATACACTATGGGTAACTTATTTACACACTTCACTTTACTTACTATAGTAAGTGAAGTGTGTAAATAAGTTACCCATAGTGTATCATTTTAAACCATCATTATTGTACCAGCCCCTTTGTGACTGCTATACGAGATAGAATAGGGTACTTAGCTGGCAGCATGGCTCAAGCTGTTATAAGTAAGGAGTGGCACATTGCAGCTGAGAGCTGAGAGACAGAAAGAGCAAGGAGAGCAGGAATGCAACATGAAACCAATGCAGAAATATTACCAAAGTTGTTCAAAACATTAGATGTGCCTCAGTTGGAAATGCAATTGGGATATTAAAACTATATATGGCAAAACATTGCAGATATCTAACATTTGGCATAATGAGAACTATACAGTACTTCCATTAGTGGAAATTTTCAGTTGCTATTGGTCAGTCAGGAAAAAAGGAAAAGTTAACATGCTTGTCTAAAAAGTAAAATTTGCATGAGAAACAGACACTACTAACAAAACTAAAAGTGAAATAGCTGCAGATTTAAAAATTGTTTATACCACACTTTGCACATTCATTTATTCATTAGTAAAAGAAATGCTACTTTAGATGAGTTTTCAAAACTGAGCACAAAATCAACAAAATGCAGTTATCAACAAGAAAGGAAACAATGCAGATTTTAAAAAGTTGCTCCTTATTTGGTTTCAGCAGAATGTTCTGCAACTCTACCAGTTAATGGCAACACATTGGAAAAAAAAAATGTATTAGACTGTTAAAATGGTGTACATTACTGCCCTCATTAGGATAATTACAAAGACTTAAGAACCAACATGGAATCATGGGAGAACAACCTATGGTTGTTCAAATCTGTGTACAAAGTAACGGTACAGCATTGGAATTAGTACCACTAACAAAAATCATAAGAGCTACAACTGTGATGAGACTGGCCTATTTTACTATCTCTTTCCAAGTAAAACACTAGCTGAAATGGGTGACACATGCCATGGAGGGAAGAGAGCCAAGATATGCATTTCTGTTCTCGCCACCAACATGGATGGCACTAAAAATTGCCTGCACTAATGATATCAAAATAAGGGTATTTTAGTAGTGTGATAACAAAACCTACTGATTATGGATCCAATAGACATTTGTTGGTGACCAAGGCTATTATGTAACAATAGGTAAAGAAGTTGGACATTACAATGTCAAGGAAAAGAAAGAAGATACTTCTTCTAAAGGATTAATGTGCAGTTTCAAATTATAGCCTTACAATATAAATATTAGACTTATAAGTTTTGGCATATAAAATTATTAAAACACCATATAACTTATTTCACATACTTCATATGCATCATGCCTCACATAATATTTTTTACAAATAAAGCTTTAAATTTTGGTTTGTTGTAGGTACTTGAAAATATTAATATTGAGCAGCATTACAAAAACAAAGAATAAATTCTATAAATGCTGCCCATAGGTTTATCATAATTTTTATGTATAAAACTAGAGAAAATGCAATGCTAGCTCTGGCAAAATGATCACTCTTCAGGCTCGCTCGCTCTCTCTCTCTTGCTCTCTCTCTCTCTCACACACATACACACACACAGATTGTGAACTGACCTCGAACCACACTATGTTGAGGAATTACTTCTGCACGCTCTGCATTCTGCAGCTTCAATGCATTACTTCTTTTCACTCTTTCAAACACTAAACCATAGCTGTCCCTTGATTTGACTAGCTTCTTGACCTTTTCCCTGGAAATTTTGAACATTTGATAAATGAAACATAGAAAAATTTATAAAAAATAAAATAAAATTCATTATGTCTACTACACAGCATTCATATTAAGCCCTTTAAAAATGCAAGCGACATTTCCACTGATGATAGTTTTGCTGATGTTTCCATCATGATTCATTATAAATCAGTTATGCACATGGAAAAGCATATATACACCAAAATGAACATCATTTCAAGCATAGAAACTTAACTTTAATTGCTCAGATTTCAACTAATCATACCAGTAAATATACACTGTTCACTACACATTTTTATAACATTACTGAAATTAAATTAGCCGCAACAGATGATATTTCATCGCCTCATTTCAAATCATCTATAAATCACTGCCAATAGATCTGCTCCTTATACCATGATGAGCCTAAAACTTGTTTTAAATATCAGTTTACTCACCAGGAAGAAAGAAATAATAAGTCATTAATACACTTTCTGAACAAACTTTTGAATACGTTAATTAATAAGTTAATAATTTAATTAATAAATTAATTAAATAGTTAAATATGGTGGATGTTTGTAACAGTGATTTTTATATACGTTTTGAATAATTGAGTTGAATTTGTAACACTTACATCACTAATAGTTTTAAAAGAGGAAAACTATTGGTGATGTTTAGAATAACTGAGTCAGTTATTCTAAACTTATACTAAACATCACTGTTACAAACGTCCACCATATTTTAACTTATTAGTGATGTGTTACAAATTCGACTCAATTATTCAAAACTTTTGAATAAGTACTGGACGCAGATGATAAAATACATTCAATGGTATCAAAGACATATGTGAAACAATATCTGTACATTTATAAAAAGGCTCTCAATTCAGCTTATTAGTTTACCACTGAAATTTTTTCCAAGATAATAACTTTATTACTGATAAATTCATGCAAAATCTTATAAAGTAATACAGATCTTTAACAGGAAGAAGTAAAGATATCCTGTCACTGAAGAAGAGTCTAACAGTCTTGATATATTTATTTTCTTAGTTGTGTCTGTTTATGTGGTTTATCTCACTACATTAAACACCTAGTTTGCATTTTATTACACTCAAGGGGGTATTTTACTTTAATTGATATATATCCCTTTTATTTTGCAGTATTCGTAAAAAATAAAAGGGATTAAGTATTTGCTGAAGCTATTAATCGTTAATCACATAATAGGCAAACTTTAACTTATAAACTAAAATCATCTATTTTATTTAAAAAACTTAACTGATGGATTTAAAACAACAAATTCTGTGAAAAAAAACATTACCCAATGGATTTAACAGTACAAAATCTGTGAGACTCTTAGGTTTATAAATGGATGAGAAACTTACTTGGAATGCATGTACTTACTGATCATTATTGTTTTATAAATTATCTAGAATAATATACCTTCTTCGCAAGTTAAAATCTTGAATTAGTGAAAACTATATTCTATCTACTAACTATGCTTTTTTCCACACTCATTTGCAATATGGCATACTGCGGTGGGGTAATTCTCCTAGGGCCAACCGTATATTCACAAAAAAAAAAAAAAAGATCTATTAGATGTATTATTGGATTGTCCTTTTCTCAAATTTGCAGACTAGTTTTTAGCAACTTAAAATTGTGACTCTTTCTCCTTATAATTTGAAATTTATTGAAATGATAAAACAAACAAGATACAAGGGGATCTCCACCCAGTCATCCCAGGGCATTTTTAGGTCTGACTCCTACCAATACCTAAATTTATTACAATAATTTTTATAAATTATATACTGACACCTCCTATCTACCATACAATCAGTTTTGTTTTCCCTGGAGCGATTTGCCTATGGGCAACCACATTGCTTGTTAGCCAATTAGACAGTCAAAGGTCTTGGTGACTAGCAGGAGGGTAAAATAATAAAAGAAACCAACCATACAATACACAAAATAATTTAAGAGGCTCATTGCTGCCCACCTTCATTCTACACACATTTTTAACATTTCTTTAGCATATTATTCATCACTTACTGTAGTTCATTTTGAGAAATTCACACAATTTCCTCATGAATATCATCTTTGAGTTTTTGTATATGTGCAAGTTTGTCTTGTACACAGCATTTTTTAATTTACCCCAGAGATAATAATCACAGGCTGTTAAATCACGGAACCAAGGGGGCCAAAATCCCTACTAATATCTCTGTCTTGTGGAAACACATTGTGAATTGCTCTCATTGAATTATTTGCAGTGGCAGAGTCCTGTTGAAAAAAATGCATGATCATGCTCCCTGTCAATTAATTCTTTGAAAAAAGGAATCAGTATGATATACACATATGTAACAGAATCAACTTTATGCTCAAAAAAATTGGTCCTATGATTCTTTCACCATATACCAAATTTTTTTTATCAAGAAGCATTTCATGTACAAAGTCAGTTTTATCAGCACACCATTAACAGTTGTTTTGAGAACACACATAACCATGGAGGTGGAAGTAGACCATCTGAGCAGAATATTAAATGTGGCTCTATTTTTCCATCATACACATTTTCCAGAAACCACTCATAAAATGTTCACCTATGTATGTGCCTTAGTTATTTTATATGTCTTGAAGTGCAATAATTTAGTAGCCTTATGCACAGACCCTCATGAAATTCTCATTTATTGTGCAAGATGATGAAATTTTCTAAATGATTACATGTCGTGTAATCTTTCTTCAGTGAGAACCATATGCTTTTTTTTTGGTTTCTTTAGCTGGACACTTCCAGTTTAATGAAACTTATTATACAGATTATTGACTGTTTTACAACCTGAGTGTCCAAACCCAGGAATCTTGCTTGAAACAGTCTTGACTCTTAGCTGACTGAGTTAGCACATATGAATTGACATATGCTGTTCCATTGTAAACATACATGACAAAATACACTTTATACATACTGTTGAATTAAGAAACAAACAACACAATACACATCCGGGAATTGTTATACTACAACTGCAAGTCAGCAAGCTTAACATGTAAGCAAGCAGGCTTGCTACCCCTTCCATGGCATGGTAAACCAGTGCGAGTTCGCTCATAGGAAAAACTGCACTGCGGGGGAAAACATCATGGATCAGATGGTATATTCTAATTAACTATAAAATTTTCACTTAGAATGCTTCACACTCCAGTTCCTGGTTCATCAGCAATTGCCTACTGCAAATCCAGGTGACCAGGCTCCAATCCATTCAAAAGCACCCTAATAAAAGTATTTTATTACCCTATATATCAATTATCTCCTGTCTTACAACCTATTTCCTTATTTCTAAACTCCCTACTATAATATATTTATTCACGTATTAACCAATTTCCAATATTACAAACTTAACTCATTTAATTTGACTCCTAGCTCTATCCCAAGTCATAGACTTCTTTCCCAGTAAAACAATTTACCTTCTAATGCACTATTTTTCCATTTTTAATTACTCTGTTCACACCACCATATTCCTACACCCATATAACTCAAAATTCATTCTTATTGACCTGTTGAATCCATTTGTTTTTAACTTGATACAAATACTGTCCAAGATTCCTTACATGGAGTTTAAACTCAAATATTTTCTTTAATGCTATCTCAGATCTTAATTGAATCCATTTTCTTTTATCAATTGCTTCCTCCATACTGTTGTTCCTGAGCATTCAAGGAGAATATGAATTGCATTTTCATTACCGCAACATATTGGGCATATATTCTGTTCCAGGTTTCTTCTAATCCTTTTTATTTAGTCTCCAAATTCATAATTTAAACCATGCTAACCCTTCCCCCCTCTTTCTTATTGCACCTGTAAATATACTCTTTGCTAATACATTCCTCTTTTAGTTCCAGATATAATGTCAAAGAACTTTTTTCATTTATACCAGCATGCAAAATTTGTCTATCTATATTCTCAAATTTGGTTCTGATCTTCCAAAACCACCTATTAAATTAACTCTATCTGATCAAATTTCCCCCATACCATTCTGTAACAATTCACATCCCAATTTTCCAACCCACTTTTCCAAGTTTGTTCCCTTTCTGAAAAACCAAAATATTTGTCTTTTCTTGATTCACTTTCAAATCCTATTCCTTACTTTTCTATTTCTGAAATCATATTCTTCAGTCCAAACACTGAGAAGGATGCAACCATTAAATCATCAGCATATAATAATCTGGGAATCTCTTGATTGTCATTACTGGCATCTGTTTATTTACTTTCAGTAGCCCTACTAATATATCAATTATAAACGAATTGAACAAACAGGGCTTAATTTGCATCTTTGTCTCAGACTCCATTCCTATCTTTCCTTAGACACCTTATTGCATCTAATACAGAATGTATTATCCCTGTATATCCTTTTTAACAAACTAATTCTCTCTTTACTCATTCCTTTACTCCAGAGTTTATACATACAGCTTCTCTGTTTACCCTACCATATTCTTTCTGCAAATCTACAAACACTGCATACAGTCTACCATGTTTCTTTAACAAGTATTTATCAAAGTTTTAACTATCAACACATTATTAGTTTTCCTTCAGTTTCTTCTGAACCCACTTTCATGTGAAGATATTAATTCATTTTTCTCAATTCACTCACTAATTCTATGTTGTTAATATTCCCATAAAATTTTTACCAAGAATATCCCTATAATTGCCCGGGTTCTCCTTCATACTCTTGCCCTTATACATAGGATGGATATTAGCAGTTTGCCATGATTGTGTACACTCCTCTTGCTTTTCATTAAATTAAACAATTTAACTAGGCTCAGTAATTTCCCCCATCCTTAACCACACTTGGAAAAATTCCACTGGTAGTCCATTAATGCCTTATTCTTTTTGAATTATTGAACCTCTTTGAGGATCTCTTCACTTAAAAGCAATCTCTCCAGGTCTTCCACCTGATAATCTTCCAACTTAAAACACCAATTACCCACTTCCCCAACTTTACGTTCATACAGCTCCTTAAATTAACCAATCCAATCCTCAGGTTTAATCATGGATTCCATCCCTCTAGATCTTCACCACTTCCTAATTACATTCCGCATTCCTTTGCCTTCTCTGACCTAATTTTTATATCAATTTCAGGGGCTTTCTTTCCTCTCCACTCTTCCCTTGTCCTTTCCAACAGCATCTTATAAAATGCTCTCAACCCTATCATTCTTCCTTATTCTCCTCTCTTTTCTTTACCCTCCTTTGAATAACCACTTGTTTCACTAATCTTTTTGCATAACATTCTCTACCAAACCAATCATCAATCTTTCCTTATAGGCATCTTTCTGAGCATCTCGTTACCTGATCATTTAAACGTAAATTACATCAGGTTCAAAACATGTTCACTTTGCTTTAATTCAATCATCCAGTTAACCACAAATACACTGCTTTGATACTAAAGAATTTAACATTTTACAAAATTTTTCCGCACACTTTTCATTCCAGTTATACCCTTTAACAATGTATTTCCTTATTCATATTATTAGATATTTCATCACCATTACTCATGCACCTCCATTCAAGAATAATGGAACTTTACACTTTAGCACTTCAGATAATACCTCCCAACAGCACAGTGCAAGATCTACAAAACTTTTCCCCCTTCATTAACAAATGGTAAATTCACTATTCTTATTTTTTTTTTTTTTTTTTAAGAGAAATTGAGTGTTAAATGTTAATAATTGACACCACTGTTACAAAAGTTCACTATATTTTATACTATCACTATTCTTATCCTCCATTAACCTCCTCAACCATTAACAGCAATAAGTCCATTATCTTTGCAAAATTGAAAAAGTTTTAGGTCTTCTTCATTCAATAACTTATTCTTGCTCCTTCTTATATCCGCTTCATCAACATTATTATCACTATTATTTTCCTCCATAATGACACAATCTCTAGAGCTTCCATTCAAATCTCCAAATATAAAAAAACACACTATTCTGACTTAATCTCATCCATTTCCAATTCTAAATGCAAAGGGAGATCAGGGTCATGAAACTGGAAGTTTCTGGGCAGATTGTAAATAATTCTGAAACATGATTATAGCTTTTTTATTACTAACAACATGGCCCCATTCATCCTTGATTTACCACTATGGGTGACCGAGGTTGTTAAGATGTGGACTAGTGAGCGGGAGGTCTGGGGTTCGAATCCCGTCAGGACTGTCTTCCTTGACTGAGGTTTCTTTCAGGTTTTCCTCAGTCTTCTAAATGGCAAATGCTGGGGCGGTACCCTAAACTTAGGCCTGGAATGTTTTCTTAGTTAAATCCTTTCTCAATATATAATTTCATCTCATGTATCATTAGTGTCCATCGCCTAAGCTGCTTCTGTAGGAAAAACGGGCATTAAACACTATTCATTTTTTTCCATCCATGATTTCCTTTCTTTTACCTCATCCTCGTTCAACCATATTTCTGCTAACCCCAATATTTTATTTCCCTTAACGCCAATCAAATGATTCCTCTATATATGCCTCTTTTTAACCCCTTGCAGTTCCAGAAACCCAATCTCATTGCCTCCCTCCTTATGCATTTTCTATTGTAACCCTAACCGATACCTAAAAACTTAAAGCTTTTACTTGCTATGAAGTTGAATTCCCTTGCTCAATCCAGCTGTACGTAAATGTTCATATCACTAAACTTTATCGTTTCTCATGTTGCTAAATATAATTCCAAAATGCTCACATGTGGTTGACACTACACTCGCTTCTCCATAGTCCTCTATACCAATCACCCTTCCACAACTGGCCAACTCTGCCAGCTGTTGTATCTCAAATGATAGCTGCTTATCTGGTGAAATTTTGCACCAGATGCTCTGTCATTTGACCTTGGGATGCATGCTGGCTTTGTTTCTCTTGTTCTCCCTGTTTTAAATGAGCACTTCCATTGGAACTACTCTTTGATCTTCCTTCTCTCCTCCATCCTTGACATTCACAGAGTTGCTTCCTGCTCCTGCCATCCATCATGAGTTCTTGTACCCTTTCCTCCCTCAAGTTGCATGTTCCTATCACTGATCCAGATCTGGGAGTTACAAATGTATGCCTTCCTTCCCAATTGTCTTGCTTATTTCATCTTTTGAATGTTTTTTTCTTCAGCTCCCTCTCTCTCTTAAAATGATAGATCTTTATAGTGAAGATATTCTGTCCCTTTCAGCTTCTGCGCTCTGCACATATCTTGATTATCATCCTTCATCATGTGGCGGTTCTGCTAACATAGCGGCATGCAATCCGCTACAATATAATTCACCAATTTGTATTTATGAAAAGGAGGCAAAGAGAGGCCGTTATGCCAGAATGAGCTGCAATAAACCACTGAGTCCACCATTTTCTAGAATCACTCGAGGTTAGGTTTAGATTTGAGTGTGTGTATATGAATTAATTAGGAATTCTAATTTTTCCCATTAGCTTGCTGAAGTTGTGCTAGAATCCCAGTTATGATCCATTCTTATATCTGCATTGGTGGGAGGAGGCTGTGGCTGTATATGTAATACACCACCTAGGTTGGTGGGAGGGGGCTGAGAGTGGTAATTAACAGCTAGTGGTTCCAAGACCAAGAATTATGCTCAATATGTTTATAACTATCAGATTACGCTGTTTTCAGCATTCTGGCAGCAATATGTTGTCCCTTATTAAAAAATAAGTGTTTTAAGGTAATTTTCAACTATATTTATTCCCATTTTAATGCATGTTGATTTTATTGCACCAGAACCTATATATTTACTTATTTACTTACGCCTTTTCATCAATGGGTGCCAGGAACCCTTGATTTGACAGAAACATATCATGACTGCGCTTCAGTGATCTGAAGACCAGAGTATGCACTGAATGCCTCTGCACTTCCTGCAACACCAACAAAATGCGAAATGTATTAATTATTCAAAGAATATGATCAGGTTAATTTTAATTTCGATAAGCGCCCCCTAGTAGCTAGAATCCATCTTTATGACAAGGAGTGGAATGAAATTCATGGTGGTGCAAATGAGCTCGGGGCCGTTCCCCTCAACACATGCACCCTTATCAAAAAGGATTGGGAAAAAAATTCTGAAGAGAAAAACAGAAGGAAAAGTAAAACTTCCTACAACTTATTTCCTATGGACGTCGAATACGCTGATTGGATAACCCAGGTTATGGCTTTTACTACCCACATTTTAAGTGCAAAATCTTTCATGCACATTCTTCATAAATGCATTTTAAAATTATTACACAAGTTTCGCAAATCATTACCTTAGTTTTTTATAAAATAGGTGCGTTTTAATTATAATATAAACCATTCAAGATATTTCGTCTGTTAAATGCATTATTCCTACCTCAGTCATTCTGACAATTTTCTGGGTAACAGTAAATAATTCCTAAAACAGCGAGCAATGCATTTTTACTAAGGCTAAAGCTTTCTTTTGAGGTTTTATTAGATACTGCACTCCGTCTCCAGCTGCACTGTGCTTTTTAAACTCGAGTTACATTAAACAATGTAGATAGCATGTATAACAACATGTGGTGATATTTTCGCGTATTATATTGGCAACATAGAACTACATCTGCCAGGGAACCAACCTGACGACTTCAAAAAATGTTCTGGTACCAAAAAAAAATCATTTCAATGTATTTTTTTGTGCATTTTATCCCATATTCCAATAAGTTCATAAGATGCCGGGGGGATTTGGATTAAAAATTTATTTTATATACACTATTCCAAATATTGTGGATAATTACCAAATAGGTGCAGTATTTTTAAATTAAAAGTGTTTTATTTTAAAAAAAATGCAAATTGCCTTATCCTCCAGTGACAGTTGGTATGTAGATTGTTGTACCCAACTTTCCCAATATAGATTCTCCTACAGCTAAGAACACCAGCAATGTTTCTGCATTTATGTGCAAAAGTACTATATCAAAATTTATATTATAATGAACCCCATAAATTACAATAGTTCCCTGTCAATTTCTTTTATGCTTAATGTTAGTGTACAGAGAGTATATTAATATTTGGTAGATATATCTTAGACAGGAGTTCCCAAACTGTGGATAGGGAACAACCCTAAGGTGTTCCCTGGAATTTATATAGAGGATAGCGGTGGATAGGGAAAAAGTACCTTTATTTAAGTACAGCCACTTTCACACTCGTTCTTATTAAGAATGTTTAATTAAATGTTGCATAATTATCATTGTATCTAGTTATACAGTAGTGCAATAAAGAATCTTAATTGAATAGATGTCATATTGTAGAATGTGCGCGCGAACTTGGAAAGAAATTATTTTTAAGCCCACGACCCACTTGATTTATCAGGCCACAAGGTAGATATCGATTTTAGACAGAATGGCGAAATGTATAGTTTTTGTGTTAATTTATATTTATCTAGTTTGTTACTATGGTTTATAGTTGGAAATAAACAGTAGCGTGTTACTTCTTTTATTTATTAAATTAATATTGATTTAGTAAAATTAACTGGTAATTACTTAATTGTGTTAGTTATCACGTGGATTTGCTCTTGTGTGTCTTTATTATGGCAGTGCACGGCATAATACAATATTTACATTTCCTAAATAGCAGTAATTAAAGGGTAAAGAGTGTACACCATGCCAACTGAAGTTAAAGATGAAACTGCAATATACATTAAACGTTCTTTATTAAAAATTGTGATTAGAAAGGGCATTTTCTTTGTGCAAATTTCCTTAATCTACTATCATATGTGACAGTGACGGTTAATGCAAATGAAAGATCCGGTAAAACGTAAGAAGCATATTTTGGAGCAAGATGAATGGTGTAAACAGGATATCATGTTTGGACTCCTTGTTAAGACAAAAGAGTACACCCGTTCATAATTACTGCCAAGAACACTATGTCCTTTTCCTTAAAATAGATAATGGTAGATATAAGGCTCTCCCAAATATGTTGATTAGTTTTAAGGTGTCCAGTTATTTGAAGATTCTGTATTTTTCAAAGAGTTATGCTTACCTATGGAAAGTTTTAATTCGTATTATTTCATGTTTCATTTAGATATGAGAGATTGTTTGTAAACAATTTCAGATTCTAAAATACCATCAAAATATTTTCCAATTATAAATAATTTTATCTTTGTTAACAAATACTGCGTAAAGATTCGGTATTTGTAATTGGCAGTTGCTAGGGCCACTTTGGCCGCCATTTTTCGTTTTGGGGTCTGGTAAATCAAGACCAACTATATTTACCAAAACCCTAATATGGAAACAATGGCGACTGTAGTGACCTATTTATGCGCAGAAAGGAAATGTCCTTCCTCTTCATCTTGATCCAAATCCCGTTGCATACGGATTTTTCTTCTTCGGAGTTTTCCTTTCTTTGCCGGCTCATACGTCACAGAATATTGTAGATTATAGAACTTTCCGGGGAAAATATCATCCCTAACCACAAATATTTGTATGACAGAGTTAATACACAATTTAGTTCCTTCATTAACTTCAAAATTGGCAAGATGTACACTCTTTATCTACTCCTTTAATCGCTGCTATTTAGGAAATGTAAATACGGTATTATGCCGTACACTGTCATAATAAAGACCTATTAAACAAGTACCTGGTATGATTTCACTAAATCAATATTAACTTAATAAAAAAAAAAAAGAAAGAAAGAAAGAAGTAACACGCTACTGTTCATTTTCAACTGTACACCACTGTAATAAACCAGGTAATTGTAAATTAATAACGCGATGTAAATAACACAAACTACATATTCCAACATTTTTTGTACTATGGATATCCATCTTGGAGTCTGGTAAATACAGTAGGTCATGGGTAAAGATAGTTGGTCTTGGGTAATAACCTGTACATGCTGTACCGCTTAAGAACCAAATTACGCCTCCTTTCATGAACGACAGCGGAGGTTAGCGAAGAAAACCGAGCCCAGCTCCATCAACTAATATGCATCATTTAGCTTAGCTACAGATATAAAACCCAATGATAAAAGTCGGTGGCCGCAACGGGAGCAAATTTTGTACTTTTCTCCCGGCGTCCCGACAACTATAAATCGTTGGTTAATCTATAATGCAGTCATGTGAGGTCGATAATGGAGATATATCGTCTACACCGGGCTTTCCTAGGTTTGTTTGTTTGTTTGTTTGTTTTTGTTTTTTTTTTTTTATTCCTCCTGTTTTTCTTTCTTGGAAACTTTAAGACATTATTAAGCTCTCCGAACTCCCGACAACCACTACAGAACCGTCGACAGCCTGAAGAGTCAAATATAAAATGCAAAAATCTGGCTAGCATGTTGTGATCTGCAGTTACAGATAGCATTTTTTGCGGCATGTATATGACTCTTCAGGCTGTCGGCGGCTTTGTAGCTAATTGTTTGAGTTGGGTGAAAGCATAACAATGACTTAGTTTCGTCTGAAAAAGGAAAGGAAACTACAAGTAAAACAAATTATATAAATTGTAAGACAGTCCTATCAAGTATCCACAGACATGATTAAACATTTCTTATGCTGTCCATGCATTTTGTGACATTGCACCAGAAAGTTCATTTTTAATATCTGAGTAACTCATGTTCTTTGCCCAATTCTAAGCAGATAGGAAATTTGCAAGGGTATATGAAGTAGTGATATTTTTTAACACACTCCTGTACAAAACTAAAAATGTAAACTGTTTCCATATAATAAATTGTAAAAATGTAAATAAATAAAACTCTCAATGACGATGTACTACTATGTACAAATAATAATAATAATAACAATAATAATAATAATAATAATAATAATAATAATAATAATAATAATAATAATACATGTTATATTATTTAAAACACACAGGTACCAATATAAAGTGTTATATTGAAGTTTATAGTGTAAAAAAATAACAAACCGCCCTTCAGATAGCATTTACATTGTACATTTATCTATTCTTAAAAGAGCAGCGTCGGTCCTGGTGGTGTAGTGGTTACCATACTTGCCTCCTAAACCCAAGAACGCGGGTTCGAACCCGGCCAAGAGCGATGGATGTTTTCGGGCGTAAAAATCCTAAGTATGTCTTCCTTCGGAAGGGAAGTAAAGCCGTGGGTCCCGTGTCGTACATTTACGGCACGAAAAAGAACCTCAAGCCTGAAAGAGAGGCCTCTGAGCAAAATTAGTCGGCCGTTTCACACCCTGAGTTGAATGGGGCGCTGATGACCGGAGATGTTAAAGAGTGTTCATAAATAAATCAATCAAAAAAAAAAAAAAAAAGAGCACCAGTTTAAATGCAGCTATGTAATAAATTATATTTAAAGCTCACATTTTCCCCAATTGATTTCGCTGTATATTAAATGTGATTCACTGTTAACATGCATCCTAATAGTTCATATTTTACATTCCATTGCTTGTTTCTGTGCGTTACGACTTTTATATCCGCCTGTATTTGTTGAGATAACAGTACAACTCTCCGCACCGATCCATTCACTCCTAGGTTTTCTTCGCTGCCTGCCGTTCGTGAAAGGAGGCTTGATAAGTTCCCAAGCAGGACAAAATTTATTAGTAATTTCTTAGGTTTCTTTCTCGAAAAGGGGGTCGTCAGGCAAAAAGTTTGCGAACAGCTGCTTTAGAGAACAGGACAGGCATTGCGATTTAAGAGGCAGTGGAACAGGTAATAATGACATTAGCTTCTCCGTATACAGCATCAGATAGGTTATTCATGTTGATATGGCGAAACAGATTACAGTTCAACACTCTGTTTATAGCAAATTTGACTGAAATGTGTACACGTCTAAAAAGATGTATTACGTCACCCATGTATAAAATAATTCACACATTAAGCACCCCCACATAAGTTACGTTTTGATACAGCAAGGTGAGAAACAATGCTGAACTTTTGAGGGAAGCAAAAATTATTTCCGGGGTGTTTAACAATGAGTCGTAAATGGTAATGCATTGCATTAATCAAATGCTGTCACACAAATGTCAAAACAGAAGACAACAGAACAAGAGAAACACATGTGTTACAAGTGTTTGCTTTTCTCGTTTAGTTATAGCATCCGATTTGATTACAAGCTATTCAAACTTTATCATTGCAGGATGCTGGAACTGTTTAAGCATACACTGCTAATTTACAAGCTTCATAGGCATTAGTATGGCCTCCACTGTAGAAATAGAAGATTTTATGACTGGGCCGCTTATTTCTTGGGTAAGTAAATCAATTTCTTTGTTTCTTAATTTAGGAAAGATTGTAATAAAGAGAAAAGTAGAAGCAATGCAATTAAGTGCAGCATAAAAATCAGCTACACTCATTAAAAGATAGAAAATCACTCTTAATGCTGTGCACAGTAAGTATCAGTAAAAAAATTGCAGTTTAGACTGAAACTTCCTTTGTGGCACACATTTATAAAGTTATAAAAACTTAGCATAAAGTGAGCATTATTACAGCAAGTTTATTTTACAGGAGAATTGAATGCAGATATTATTATAGTATGGAGTTTGTGGTGAAAGTTCTCACTGGTAAACTTAGAATTTGAATTATGGATGTATCAAATAGTCACATTATGTGTACGTGCTCGTTTTTAATTTTTTTCACCAGGACAATTCTGCCAACTATTTTTAGTGGCTTGTCATTTATTTTTTGGAGCTACCAACAGCTATATGTTTTTACCATATAGTACTGTTCTGCTGTATGTCATAATTTTTACTACAATATAATATTATCACCAATTTATATTTCCAAAAAGGAGGCATCGTGCTGTAGCAAGTTACAGTAAACTACTAGGGCCACTAGTTTGTTTGCGTGTGTGTGTGTATATATGACTTGATTAGAAATTTCTTTTTTCTTATTGTTGCTCTGTTGCAATAATTTTATTGTACCATATATTCTTGTATTTCTTTTTCATATTTCTATACAATGTTCTTATGTTAACCATTTTTAAGCCTTTATTCATTGCTGATTTCACATGTTTGCACCACCGTGCCACTACTCCTCTTACTGTTAAGGCTATTTTAAATTTTTCTGTACTATGAAGCCTAATAAAATTCTACTAGAATTGCAGTTATGTTGCTCATAGTTACATCTGCATTGGTGGGAGAAGTCTATGGTGTATAAATAATGCACTGACTAGGTGGATGGGAAGGGACCGAGGGTGAGGTTAATTTGTTCCACTAGCTATCAATCTTCCAAGACCAAGAAGTAATGCTCCAACACATTTATAACTATGAGATTATCTTGTTTTCCGCTTTCTGGCTGCAATATGTTTTTCCTGATTATATAACTGAGTTTTTTTAGGTATGTTTCAACTTTATTTAAACTCATTTTATCACCCATTGATTTTATTGAACCAGAATCAAATCCCCAAATCTTAAGAGTTTATATAGTGCATAATGCTTTATATTTGCAGTACAAAACATACAAAACTGAAAAAGAGGAATAATGCCTAGAAATATGAATTTATTTGCTCATGTGATTCTGTGTATTTTACTCTAAATGCAAAAGGCGTAATTGTGGAAGGAAAGCATACAGAAAAATATTTATTGACTGCATAGCACATACTAGTTTGCCATCACATTCAAATGATAAATGTATGTGCACACAAGGTTGCCAGCTTGATTGTGTGTGACCGCCAGGGTGGCTAGGTCATTAAGGCAGCGCAAACTCGTTAGCCAGAGGTCTGGGGTTTGAATTCCGCCAGGACCGTCCTCCCTGAATGAGGTTTTTTCCAGGTTTTCCTCAGTCCTCATGGGAGGTACCCTAAACTTAGGCATGGAATGTTTCCTTCCTAAAATAAAAATATCCTTTCCTAATTGATCACTTCATCTCATATATCATCAGTGTCCACCATCTGCGGTGCCTCAGTAGTAAAAATGGACGGGAAAAAAAACTTGGTGGTTTTATAACCAAATCTAATTTTTTTTGGATATTGATCTAGTTGGCAAATTCACTATCTAGTAGCTGGGTGAAAATCTAGTCCTTTTAAAATAAATGTTAGTTAAAGTCTAGTTTTTTAAATAAATTATATATAGCATGACATTCTTCTATACCATTCAAATGCCCAACTTCGAGGCAGTTATTCTCTAAAGGAGAATGTAAAACTTATTAAATGTAAAACATTTAATAAGTGTAGTTTTAAATGGCAGAGATTTTCAAAGTGAAATATAGCACAATTTTGCAATTTTTTATGAGGAAATCACTAAAAATTTCACTTATTTTTTCACTTGTTGAACATTTAGGCAACATCAGTATGGTTCCATTGTCAACTCTCCAGCATGGAATTAAGATGTTGCTCTGTAGATTTTACAAATTTAGTGATGTGGTTACTATTGTTTGGAAGATCAAAATTAACTTAATTTTCTATATTTAAATTGTACATATGAAGCTATAAACAATGGAGTGATAATATATCCTATGAATATTAAATATGTTCACACTACTTCAGTTATTTATATAACATTAGGACATGTTTTGTGGGCAAACAAAGAGAAATACAGAAATTTGGAGAAATAGAATTTTTGATTTTAAACAAATTGATAAATCAGCAGTGGCAGCTCACTTTTGGACCCAAAAATCATGAAATTAGACCAGAGGCTAAGCTGCTGAATAAACTTCACAAACCAATAGAGCTATATACTTGGAAAAAAAATTTCATCCTGAAAAATTGAAAAATCTTTATTTAAACTTACCAAGTTCCTTTTCGAACCATCAGGCAAACAAAGAGAAATATAGAAATTTGGAGAAATGGAATTTTCATTTTAAACAAATTGATAAATCAGCAATGGCAGCTCACTTTTGGACCCAAAATCATGAAATTAAACCAGAGGCTAAGCTGCTGAATAAACTTCACAAACCAATAGGGCTATCTACTTGGGGAAAAAATTTCATCCTGAAAAATTGAAAAATCTTTATTTAAACTTACCAAGTTCCTTTTCGAACCATCAGAGATTGCCACAGAAGCTCCTTGGGATCCAGCCATCTAATTGAGTTTTCGATCCATGGCTGATGATGAGAGCTGTTGCTGTCGAAACATGTTCTAATGTTGTATAAGTACAGTTAGTAGTAATATATTTAATAAATTCTAAAAGAATATAAATTTCTTTGTATATGAATTTATTCATTAAATTTGAAAAATCTACAGAGCAACATCTGAATATCACACTGGGAAGTTGACAGTGGAACTATGCTGATGAAGAAGGCAACAGTTCTTGAAAATGTCCAAGTAAGTGAAACAATATTTTGAAATTGTGGTGATTTCCTAAAAAAAATTATAAAATATTTTGTTCATGTATAATCTTCACATCAGTGTATAACATGGATTTTTACATAGCAGGTCTATTGACCCTTCTAGTAGTCTTACATCGCATTACAGACCAAACTTGGTGAATCCTCTGTTTTTCACAGTTACACTGCAGTTTTAGTAGGGTCCAAAGGCAGCTCATGGCCTCTAAAATAAGTGAGGCTTATGAGATTGTATAATTAATTCCGTGGTACCATGCATAAGCCTCATAAACCTTTAATTGTAACCTTTTAAGATAATGGCATCATCTATGTATTATCTTGTTCTGTAGATCCTGAGTTG
The DNA here is from genome assembly GCA_030762175.1 of Metallyticus violacea. NCBI lineage: Eukaryota > Metazoa > Arthropoda > Insecta > Mantodea > Metallyticidae > Metallyticus > Metallyticus violacea. The sequence continues at coordinate 115,888,732 of CM060835.1, forward strand.
AGTGAGAGCTGTAGGATATGGAACGTGTCAAAAAGCAAAACATATATGTACATAATTAAGAAGAATTAAGTCCAAAATATCCATCCATATTGTACAAGGTGTAAGGTATTAAAAATTCCTTAAGAGAAATGTTTAAAAATATGAATTTTTGTTCATTAACTAATTGTTTTGTAGGTTATCTGAACTGCAGAATAGTAGACACTCTTCAGGAAAAGCTTTAATGAGCTAGCTGGCGTACAAATCATTCCTGTTTCTAACAAAAAAATTAGATTAAAGATTTTGAGATTATTTACCACATTATATTTTATAATCTGGGGGCAAAAAAACATTCTGCAGAAAATTGTAAAGTAGAAAGACAGTACCATACTAAGCTAAGTTTGAAGATAGCAGCAAGAGGTTGGAGAAACTTTTATACTGCACTACATTCATCAACATTAAATCTGTCATGTTAGAGTCTCAGATTGTGAAAGTTGTTTGTGGCATGTCAATGTAAACAAAATGCATTCTTGTACAGTACTACTCATCGCTAGGTGTGTCTGATGTTCAGTGCAGCATTTGTGTTTTGAAACCTACTGGATGTTATTGTAATGTTATTGTAATACCGAATGGTCGCCTTGAAATTAGGTAAAACTGATGATTACAACATCATGGTGGAATCATAAGTTTCACTTGCACCTCCAAATAACCCAAGCAGTGACAGATGGATCGGGTGCAGTGGACCAACACAGTAGCCTCTGAGGTCATTAATTTGACAATTAGATTTTTTCCTCTGGGGTAACATGAAAAGCATAATATATGAAACACTTGTTGAGGTTCCAAAAGACATAGCTGGTTGCATTATGGAGGCAGCAGCTGTACTCCAGACTAATACTGGTGTATTTCCGAGAACATACCGATCCTTGCCATGCTGCTATGTTTTTGTCAGCTTGAAAATGGTGGTCATTTTGGACATTTGCTACAGCATGTTGATATTAATTAAGCAATAAGAATTGTGCATTTTTTTTTTTTTTACATTTTTGACACTTCTCTGTAACTACAATAAGAAGCATATTCATATTATATTAGGACATATTACAATATGTCCTAAAAAGTTCTGACTGATAAATCAAATGCTTATGCTTCTTATTGTACAGTTACAGAGAAGTGTCAAAAATGTAAAAAAAAAATCTAACAATTCTTATTGCTTAATTAATGCCAACATGCTGTAACAAATGTCCAAAATGATCACCATTTTCAAATCATTTGATTTTCTGCATGCAGCATTTATAAGATGTGTTGTACAGTGCATCAATTAAGTATGACATGTAATGTTTAGTTTCTCATTGTTTGCCAGTACTTATTAGTTGAGATAGTACATACACGCTTGTCGTTTGAGTTCCATTTCATTTTGAGTGGTAAATGAAGTTTCACAACATCAGATTTCAATTATGATCATTCAGTGCGCCTGCTATTATACTACATCTACAACCCCATGTTCCTAACCTCATTATGCATGCTTAGTTTAGTACTCCTTTTCTATTCTACAATTTTCTGCACATTGTTTTTCCACACCCTTTCTCATTTTCATGAAATATGTGTAAGGATTTTCTTTATTATAACAGTTTTACATTGATTAACAATATGATAAATATGCAATACATTGATCCAGTAGGCATTATACATAATGACTAAAATCTAAAGCTAATAAGTTTTATTAAATATGAAATTTATAATATTTAAAAAAATTGATGAAATGTTTCTTGTATTTGTAAAATATATATTATTGAGTTGAGTGTGAACTTCCTCCTTTTGTTGTTATTTGTCTCTTAAAATTAAATCTTTCTTTGTCCAGTATTTTACTATGAAGTCATATATCATTATTTGTTTGTTCATTTTGGTTACATATGCAAATAAGATTATCACATACTCTGAATCTGTTGTAATAAACTCTTATTCTCTCATACCACTAGAGATTTGGTTTTTATTTGATCTAGGTGTGCAGTTTGTCATTTTTGCTGCTCTGTCTTACAGTTTGCCATTCACTTTCCCATTTCAATTTCTAAGTTCATTGGATATTTTGCTTTTTAGAATTTCATTGTTATACACCTATAGGTCATTGTCACGTGTTATCTCCTTAGCTGATTTTCTTTTTTTTTTTATTTCCATAGTGTGTGTGCGGGTGCGTGTATTGCATGCACATGAGAAAAAGAGGGGAGAAATTCAACAAAGTTAACTAATTTTTTTCCTAAAATCTATGTATGAGTTAACAAGATGTTTATGTGCTTTATAACATCAAGTCTAAATAGTTGTACTGGAATTGACTAAGTTTTATAATAGGAAAATAATGATATCTTTATTTTGATAAATTTTAATATAAAGGGCATAGATTCATAATTCTTTTAAAAAACCTATGTGGGGGGGGGGGGAAGTTTTGCTAGAAACAAAATGATAAAGCAAAAATGCCTACTTGAAGTTGGTGGTTTGCAACTGAACCTTTTCACATTATGTTAATTTACAGTTCTGTATAGTCTCACTGACATAAAAGATGCCATTTTTTACTACTGAGGCACCACAGGCAGTGGACACTGATGATACATGAAATGAAATTATATATTGGGAATGGATTTTTTTTTTAAGGAAGAAAATGTTCCAGGTCTTAAGTTTGGGGTATCTCCCTGGCATTTGCCATTTATGAGGACTGAGGAAAACCTGAAAAAAAACCTTAATCAGGGAGGACGGTCTTGGCAGGATTCAAACCCCAGACCTCTCACTCATGAGTCCAAGTCTTAATGACCTCTGCCACACATAAAAAACTGACAGCCAAGTACAGTGTCTGATGTGCTTAAAGCATACTTTTAACTTATATTGTGTTCATTTTTACTGTTGTTTGTTAGTTATTCACATTTTGATGACACATTCTTTATATTTACCCACAGAAAAAAATTTTATGGAGTTTAGGAGATCAGGCCAGGCAGGGTATAGCTTATCTTATTCTGAATGATATACCAGAGAAGTAGTGATTAATTAGAGCAATAAATCTCCATCATGAAGGAGCTGAATATCTGTGATGTTATCATATTCCTTCTAAATTCCAGATAAATTTTTTCTAAAAAAAATTGAGAGGGTATTATAAAGAAAATTCTACTAAAGCATTAGCATATATTTAAAAAAATTGTGCTAACCCAAAATGCCACACTGCATGCAAAATTATCCAATGTATTGTTTGCAAAGTGAAAATTCAACAGACCAATACAGAAAGTAAATTAGAATTTACCTCATTGGGAAATGTGACCTGATAACTGAACAGCATTTGAGAAATATCAAGTTGAACAACAAATCAAAAGACCTCCTCCATGTTCTGGGGGTAGTATTTGCAAGTACTAATCCACAGGTCCTGGGTTTGATTCCCAGTCAAGTCAAGCTGTCTGGGTAAGAATTTGTTTTTATTTATTTTTTAAATTAATTTTTATTTTATTTAATCATTTTTTTCCATACTTTGAGAAGATAAATACTAGATAGTTTTAAGGTACTAAGGACTCCAAACTCATATGCAATATTAATTCATTTCATTCATCCCTATAGACTACACCTATAGTATTCAAGTTCATAATCTACAGATGTCAGAATAAGAGCAATGCAATCAAAGCAACAGCAAATAAACAGTTTAAAAAAAGGAGGAAAAAATAACAATTCAGACAGTTCAATTCACAGCACTATGCACACCTATTTCCAAATTGCAATTTAGTTAGCAAAGTCACACTTTGTAAGCGCTTTAATAGCATATATGAAAAGGGTAAAATAAATACCACAGCACTTTCATGCATGTTTTAGTTGGTGATCAACTATAAAACCAGTAGCAAACACCTCTGTGGTCCAGTAGTAGTGTTTGCAACTACTAATCCAGAGGTTCTCAGTTCAAATCCCAGTCAGATCAATCTGTCAGTGTAAGGTTTTTTTCACACTTTTTCCTTACCCTGAGAAGGTGAATGCCAGATAGCTTTAAGGTGCCAAGGACTTTGAGCTCATTTGTGCCATCATAAATTCATTTCATCCCCACAGACTTACACCTATAATCCAATCTATAGACACGAGAAGGTCAATGCAGTCAAAAGGACAATAAATAAAACATTAAAAAAAATACTAAAAGCAAATGCTTCCATTTCTTGTGAGATGATGGAGTATATGACACATGCAATGATTAAGATTTCTGAAGTTTATTCCCTGTTAATTGTATGGTCAATCTGTAGGATCACTTCTGACTGATAACCCCTTTGTAAAATGCAGTACTGTTGTCCCAGCTTGATATTCACAAAATACAAGCAACATATCCATTTGCTCATTGAAGAACAAAATCCCTGCTGTTTACATATACTTGCACAAATGTATATTGTCCGTGGTATTTATACTGATGGTTTCCTTGTGATAACTGATGACTGCTCCTTTAACACCAACATTGGAGCAAAACACACAGAGAAACATATTAATTTTTTACTAGTGCAGAATAAGTTTCGAAAACAACACAGTTATACAAAAAAACCTTTCCATTTACAATTCTGCAGGTAGCCACTGTAGAAATACACACTTTTGTATGCTTTAATCCAGGGCTCTTCAACCAGTCAGACAGTGCAGGTCACATTAATAATTTCAATGACGCTTGTGGTTTGTAAGCTATTTTGTGGTATCTAGAACCGTAATAGGCAGCTACCATCTGTCAGTAAGCTATTTTGTGGTATCTAGAACTAAAATAGGCAGTCATCTACCATCTCCAAGTGTGAATAAAGTATTAGTACACTTAACGCCATAGTTAGGTAGATGACCAGTAGATGGAATCAGAGGTAGTTCATTCCATTGCCTTACAACGTTTCAAAGTTTCCCAAAAGTTAGTTATTTTCATATAAATACAAAGGAATCCCATCCATGATCAATCAGTCAGTCAAACCAGCCACATATATGTGCAAGTATTTTCGTTGTGTCCACAGCTATTATTTTATATTGCTATAGTTTTTTGTTATTAGTGTCAGACATATTCAGTGGATAACAACCATGGGTAATTGAAACCTCACCTACCATCACTAATGTGTCTAGTAGTATAAAGCATAAGTCAAATTATTCATGCTGGTTAATGTAGCAATATATTCATCTAACTTTGATCACTTTCAAGGGCAGTGGGGTTTGTTCCAAAGGCCTGGGACTGATATTGAAGCATGCATCAAAGTAAATTACAAATTAGGCGAAAAAATTGCTTAAAAAATCTAAAACATTCATGAAGGAATGAGTTTGTGAAGACTGTCTCATTGCTGCTGGAGAAATTATGTGCCCAAGTAATAAAGAAGTTTTTAAAAAAATTGTGTTTTTCTTGATAACTGTTGCATTATATGTGACAGAACTTGCCATTAGAATTGAAGGAAGTGTAAAAATACTTGTCATTCAAATGTATGTGATACCTTATTGCCATATTTTTCATTGACATTGTAAAACAAATGTTTTCTTTTTCATTCACTTATTCATATTAAAGTATGTTTATTTCAAACTATTATTTATTTAATCAGGTTTAAGGGTTCAGTATTTAATTTTAAAATTGTGCAGGCCAGGACAAAGAGCTATGTGGGCCACCTCTGGCCTGCAGGCCATGCATTGAAGACTCCTGTTGTAACCAGTAAGATTAGAAAGACGATTTGAAGTACACCATACTCCATATTTGAATGATATTCATAAAGGATTACTTTTGCCTTACATCCATAGTTAAACATGAATCATTCAGTGCAAATCATGCTAGTTAGCAGCTCCAGTGATAGGCCAGTTCCTCTCGCATTTCTACTCACAACTCTGTTCATAATAACATGCACACCTATTTTATTTCATAATGAATACATATCTACATAATAAGAGTTTGAGGAGGTGTCTGTCTGCAGTCATACATTTCTGACATCATTTAATGAAATTTACATTCCCTTACAACGACTCTGCTTTCATAATTCTTCCAATTGCTGCCATGATATTTTCTCCAAGTTCCTCTGCAATATGAGGGTTATTCCTACAAAGCTTTATTTTTACTCTATTCTAGATAACATTTATGCACTACAGCAAAATGTACTTCATTAACACTTACTGTAATTAATAACATTGGCACCCATAGCTGTAATAGCAGAAAGACAAATCGTCAGTTCTGGTAGTGTACTGGTAACCATACTTGCCTCCTAAACCCAAAATCACAGGTTCAAACCCGGCCAGGATCGATGGATTTTTTCGGGTGTAAAAATCCTAATTATTGCTTCCTTCGGAAGGGAAGTAAAGCCGTAGGTCCCGTGTCATTTATTTACGGCATGAAAAAGAACCTCAAGCCTGAAAAAAGAGGTCTCTGAGAAAAATTTCTCAGCTGTTTCATGCCCTGAATTGAATGGGATGCTGATGACCCGAGGTGTTAAAGAGCGTCTGTAAATAAGCCAAATAAATCAAACAGAAACACAGAAATAATGCTTCCTCCCATTACAGCAAATTGCTACTGACTGTCCACATGCAGCCATCGGCATGGAAAGTCCTATTATTATGAAAGGGAATGGTGTTACATTGTCCCAACTTGCACTGTGTTAAGCTGCGATGCTGGCCACAAACACTCTTACTATTGCTGTTATATCATACTGTTTTAAAAACGGCACCCAATATTTTTAATTCTGACTAATAAATAACAAGAGTTGTGTGAACTACCATTATTTCGAGGAACTTATGATTTGCTAAAGATGATTTGTGCGCTTCAGGCAGTGTGCATAAAATGAATGCAGCCAAAGTCTTAGAAACTGAACTGGATTCAACAGATTTGTCATAAAATCCACTGATTTCTGGTCTTCTGATCTTTCTGGTGTTGAGTAAACTCGTTCCAATATTCTTTCAGGCTTCTGAGGCTAGTTCATTATTGAGGTTTATTTTTACTGGGTTTGCTGCATCTTTGAATTCATGCTGCTGATGTTTTGCACCAACTATTATGTACTTTGTCCAAGCAGCATGAATCCAAAGACTCTGCTTAATTTAGAAAACATAAACCTCAGTAAAACGTGTACCAAGTTAGCATCATCATAAAATGCACAAGTTTTAACAACTTCAGAACAAGCTGTTTAATTTACAGATGGCATTTACTGCTGCTGTCTTACATTTTTTATGATACTGTGATTTTTTATAGGCAAAGGCCAATATTAGCTGATTGGTGTGTGGATGTGAAGAAAATCCTCCATTATAAATCAAGGCCACCTCAGTATTAAAGCTCTTTACATACTTAAAGTTTTGAATGGCATATAATACTTCCATAACATGAAAGATATCAAATATACTGTGTCCCTCCCCCGGGAAAACTACCTCATTATAGGGAGATGTAGATCCTAAAACATGAATGTTAGAAACATTCATTCTTAGTACAAATTGGGTATATATCAAGAAACATGAAAGTCCAGTATAATGCAATGTCATATAATTAGTTTAATATTTCAGGATTAACTTTCATTTCTGTAGTCATATATTTGTTGTGGCTTTATTACATGCAGCAATTAAAATAGGGATGCTGCTGTACACTACCTATAGATAACCATTTGAAAGCTCAAGCTGCATGAATAAGTTAAAAATATGTGGCCTTCATTGTCACAGGACAGAGCCAAATGCATCTTAAACCAGTGGAAGAGAGGAGCCTTTGCTGTTATTCAAGAAGTTGGAGATGCAATTAATAATGGTGTAAAGATCCTCTTACATTTATTGTAAAACATTTCCTATTTTGTAAACTAGAATTTATTTAAAAATTTTATCATAAATAAATTAATTTATCCTGAAATATCATGCCTTTATCATATATAGCTTAGTGTTACATTCAGCTTGCTAACAAAGCCACTATATAAGATGTCAAATTTTATTGTTAATGTTCTAAAAATGGAAATGTTGATATTGATTATGTATTAAGAATAATGGTTTCAAAATTATATACCTCTTGAACAAGGTACATGATCCATTTCATGTAGGCAACGTTCACTTCTACAATAGAAACTTCCATCAATCCAATTAGGCAACATTGATTAATGTCAATTTGAATGAGGACAAAAAATATAGACAACAGCCAAATGTGAAAAGAAGAGCTGAATTGAAAAAAGGCAGTACAGCTCAGATACTTGAAAAAGGATAATTACACTCCAAACCTTATATGTCATTGGTGTATAAATTGAGAAAACAAACACAAAAACTTACAATGGTGTGTAACTCACACATGAACAAACAGTACAGAAAATCACAGTCATGCATAAGTGGGCCTAGTAAAGCACTACTGTAAAAGTGATTTATTCTCGTCATGTTATGTCATTGAAGTGGATTTTCTATAATTTATCAAACAGCAAATGTTTGTCTTTGTTGACTCTGCAGAGAGAATGCAAAGAAAATTTGCTAAAATCTCGCTGTTGTCAAAATAATTTGTGATGGGCATTACATGTTCTGGTGCAGAAATGCACTGTACAAATTATTTATTAATTAAAAATATATTGCCATTCTTATTTAAAATATTTACTAGGAAATTAGTCATTGAGCTTGCATGGTAAGTATGAATTACTATGTATTACCTAATTTAGATACTTAATAAATTAGGCTTTTATAATGGCAGCAATAAACTACAGAAGCAACTTTCTATACCTCTTAATTAGGGCTGCCAAGGTGGTTAGTAAGTGTTAAGGGATTAAAGATATGCAAGTTAATTAGACACATTTAAATGTTGTAACCTCAATAATACAAAACACTAGAAAATGCATTTGAAGCATTTGGTCTCTCATTTTCAACTGATTAAATCCTGAGTTATTTTATGTTTAACACTAAATTTGTTAATGCTTTTCTTTATTGCAGTTCAGTTCATGTTTGGAAAATGCTGAAAGGCTAGCTGAATATGAAGATCTCATTGATGGAACACTAATTCATGAAGTCCTGTTACAAATGTAAGTTTTAAAAAATTATGCAATAGATCATCAGTTGTAATTCTTTATATGAGGTGGATGAAGTTCTAGGATTTTGCTTTCCTACTGTATAAGAGCTATACCACTTAACAAGGAAATAAATGGTGTGCAACGTGCAAAATGCAATCATGCTGAACTTCACTTACCTGATCCCGTGATTGTGAAGTTAGTATTGTACTGGCAGTGCCATAAACATTGCTCCACTTCCTCACTATTATAACCAATCATGCTACTGTATTATGTTTTGCTAGCTAAATTTATTTTTAAGCAGGAGTTCTACAATTTGAACCACATATCTACAGCATGTTTTTATTGTTTTAACACATTTTCAAGAACATTTTAGATTGAGAAATTTCTAAACCATGTCTCTTTACTTCCAAATACCAGCAAATGGTCATTCTCTATGCCTATCTGTGCCCTTAAATAGGTTTACCCACTTGCTTGTGTCAGTAAACACAATACATTCTAGCAAAAAATATCTATATGTGTTATTGTTATTCAGGGAATTTGCAGAATATAACATAGGCACACCGCCTTACATAGGACTCTCTACAGATTGCGCTTTAGCATGAGTGAGTTCTATGAGAGGATGCACCATCCACAAAGGGATCACCCAACCACACAGTGGCAGCTCAGATGCATTTCATAACTCTTCAAATCCCGAGAATCTTGTGAGATGGCATTATCAGGCAACTTTTCAGCATGTGATTAGCTGCTCTCATACTAAAATTCTTCAATTAATTAAAGGTAGAAACCAATCTGGCTCATCACTCATCCCCACATCAGAAACTGCACGAGTTGCATCATGGAAGGCAGCTAGCTTTAGCTGGGTGAATAATGCAACAATCAAAATATGACCTCTAACTTTTGGTGACTATGCTATTCACAGATTAAGCATATTCCATAACTTTGACAATGGTAATATACCACAACATACTTTTCCAGAGAGACAAGGATCTTAATTAATGTGATAATCTACATTCCAAGTTCAGTTGGTCTTCAATATATGGGCTGGAAACTCAGATCACTTAATAAGACCATTCTTTTATAACCACTTTCTCACTGGAGATTGCTGTGCCCACTTTATACACAATGAGCAGCCAACTACTGGATACAGTGTTATTGCAGATAAGAATTGCCATGATGTACCAATAAATCAAAGTACCATCTCATTTTACCTATCTCATGAGAGATCTTAATACCATTTTCTCACAATGGATATGTTCTGAGTTTTACAAATTTCTTCACTGGTTTTACTTCCTAATGATATACAGTGTTACATTAGACAAATATGAACCATGCATTAATGCTTTCCCAATTGTGAAATTCTCACCTTTAACCATGTGCCTTTTAATCCCTGTTTTTACATTAAAAACCAAAGTTTTTCTACACATAGTGAAATGTCACTTTTCATTCCATATTAACCAAGCTACAATTTCTGCTGCTAGATGGTACTATATTACATAAAACAGTTTCACCACAATTACAACATGCTGTAAACTGATTTACTCTCCAAGTTCACAATACTGTAGTCCGCTAAAGCAACTCACAAGCATGCATTCGACCCCAACAATCTTAAAATTTAACCCTTAGGTAGGTTTAAGTTATTTGAAAATTCTTGTAATATTGAGTATATAGTTAGTTTAGGTGTTCAGTTAAGTTAAGTCAGATGAAGACCCTTATAATAGCAAATATATGGTAAGGTAAGTGAAGTGTTTCCTTAGGTTTAAGTTAAATGAAAAATTATGTAATAATGAACATTTTGTTTTCTAAGTTTAGGTTCACTAAGTTTAGATAAAGACCCTTATAATAACAAATATTTTGTTAGATTAGGTGTTTAAGTTTGAGTTTAATAAAATCCTCATAAGTTGAATATTTGGTTAGGTTAAGTATTGATTTAAAAAGGCTCACTTTGCAGAATTCTTCATATATTTAAGATAAAATTCCATCATGGAATAATTGCACTACTTCTTAGTTCATGCTGCAGAAGTATATCTTAGCAGTTAAGGAAATACTTACACTATTATCTTCTGTTATAAAACAGTTGTGTAACTTAAATTTTAAGTTAATGAGTTGTATTAGCAGATTTTATGACACTTTGATCTTGGGGGTAAATCGGTATATTGCACATTTTAGTTTCAAGTCACATAGTATCATCTACTGGAGAAAAAGTTCTATTTAGTAGCAGGAATAATCTAGCAATTTTTCTGATTAATGGCACGAAGAATGGTGGAAAGAGGCTAATATAATAGCTAGAAGCTGCAAAATGAAAATAGTGCTCCAGATTAGCACTTCTTGCTTAAAAATTACATTGATTACATTTATATATTACATATTACAATAGATCTTGCTCCATTTTACAAAACTGCACATTTAAGGTATTACTGTGTTTTTATTGCCTGATTCTGTCATGAATCTTTGTAAAATCACATCTTTTACTGCTATAAAATACAATTTCATGGAAATAAAGTCATATACAAGAGAGAGTTTTATCAGATTTTACTCATTCTTTACAATACATAAAGATGATTTGGCCCAGAAATCCAGTCTGTAATTGAGCATATACACAGTAAGACCAGAATAGGGTGATCAGATTCACATTGATAAAATAGAAGACCAAAAGCTTCAAAAAGAAAGACATTGTTTGAAAAAAAGAGGACATAAAATATCCTTTTAGATATTTGGCTTATACTATATTAAGGTAAGTCATAAGTAAGCTACATATAGAATGTAAACAAATAAGAGTACTAATTTGAAAATTGCTTTTATTTCTCACATAATCTCCCCTATACATTGAGGCACTTGTTTCATCATTTCACAAGCTCCTGAAATCCAGAAGCATAATATTCTTTGTGCTGCTGTTAGAATCAGGCAATGATTTCCCTTTGTGCAGTTTCATCATCAGGAAAATATTCATGTGAAAGATGATGTTTAAGATGACTGACAAATGGAAGTTGCTTGGAGCAAGGTGGCTGCTATATGGAAGTTGCTGAGGACTTTCCACTTGAAATTTCACAGCATCTCATTTGCCTTATTGGCAGTGTGAGGATGGGAATTGTCATACAAACCCAACATGCCTTTGGACTCTGAATGAATGAATGAATGAATGAATGAAGTTTAACGCCCGTTTTTGCTACAGAGGCACCACAGGCGATGGACATTGATGATACATGTGATGAAGTGATATATTGGGAAAGGATTTATTTTTAAGGAAGGAATTGTTCCAGGCCTAAGTTTAGGGTCTCCATGGCATTTGCCATTTATGAGGACTGAGGAAAACCTGGAAAAACTTCGGTCAGGGAGGACGGTCCTGGCGGTATTCGAACCCAGACATCCTTCTCACGAGTTCGTGCCTTAATGACCTCGGCCACCTGTGGTGGTCTTTGGACTCTTCAGTCTGGTTGCTTCCTTTGAATAGTCTTAGTTTCCTGAGTAATACAGTAGGAGTCAGCATTTGCAGTCTATCCTTGAGTTTGGAATGCGGTGAGCAGTATGACTTTGTGATCTCAAAAGACTGAGCATCACTTTCTCGTTGTCACTTTATTTATTTATTTTTTTTATTTCCCCCCCCCCCACAGGCAATGCAGGATGTTTCCACTGCATTTTCTCAAACTGGTAATGATGAATTCAAGACCCATCACCTGTGTCAATTTGGGTTAGCATATAGTGTCCATGATAATGCCAGACCCATTCTTTGCATTTTGTATTGTGGGGTCAGCATGTATGGCACCCATCATGTATAGGACTTTGTGAAAACCTACCTAACCAATGAGGTATGCCATGCCATGTGAATAAGCAATAGTGCAGCCATAGTGTCTATTGTTACGCTTTTGTCTGTCACATTAAGTCTTCAATTCATTACAAATTCACCTCTGTGGCAGTTGGCCACATGTCTGCCCTTCAGAGAATTTCTGAACCCAGTTGTAAACAGTTTTGACATTACAAGCACGTCTCACTGCAGATGGGGAACATTTCTTATGAATATTCTTTGATTCCATACCTTTTGCCTACAAAAATCACACAACAGTCTTTGAGGATTGTGCACTCATCTAGAGGTGCCACCATCGTGCAACTGGTGTTTTGCTATTGTAAATACTGATTGTCAAATGTCATCCATTACCACCAGTTTATGCTGCCTACTAGTGGCAATAGTCTCGGGGTGCCTCATTTAAACATTTACACCACAGTTTGTAAGTCTTAATGGCTTACCCTCATACTATAATTATGTATTATATATATGTTTATGTATTATACTTAAATATTATTATACTGCCCCTACTTTTGCAGTTTATGCAATCCACAACTTATACTCTAACATGAAAACATGAGTCCCTAGGTATGTATGCATGCAAATTTTCTAACATGGATATCTTTGGTTGCACACTTAGGAGGATTACTAATAATATGGCACAGATTATCATCCTTTACTGCATTCGTAAATAGACAATTGATGCCAACAAAGTGTTTGCATAACTGAAAATGTATGCTGTAACAAGCAATACTTCTTATTATGTTAATTGGACTGTAGAGCCATCATGTTCCTAAATAACTCATATGGAACGAGTGTGTAGTTGGTAGAAAATCTCTCTGCAGCAAAGGTGGTTGGAACTACCTGTGCACATTTTTTTTTAATTTGTCATAATATTCGTGAACAACCTTGGTTAAAATTAATGTTATGTTTAATATTTTAATTTGCAATTATTTTTTCTTTTTATTTATATTTAATATTTTACTATTGTTTAGTGTTTCTTTGTTGCGGTAAACTACAGGTAGGTGTTCAAACGCCGCATAGGTACATTCGATAAATGTGGAATGAGGATTATACACATTTGTTCTAAAACAAAGGAAATTACATTTCACATTTTAGCATGAAAATTAGAGTTACAATTTTGATTCTGTGAAGCAGTGCAAAGAAATGTATTTTGTTATTCATATCATCTTGTGTTGATATGTTATTGTGGCACAAGGATCCTTTTGTTTAACAGAGTTCTACTTATTTGAAATTACCAGCAAATAACACTGCCCGAACAAGACTTTTCTAGTGCTTAAACTGATGACCTTGTTTAATGCACACCTGAGCACACTGTTGCATGGAAATTCTTACTCGGTGTAACATGGCAGATGGAATGGATCTATAGGCCACCATAATATGTCGATGAAGGCTCTGAATCTTCTGGCTCCTCTGCATAAACTTGTTGCTTTAAATAAACCCAGAGGAAAGAGATAAGAAGGTGACCTGGCTGGCCAGGAGACTTGTCTTTGCCTTCCTATCCAATGACCAGGATGTACAAAATTTATATGATTGCAGACAATCATCCACCTGTATGGTGGAGCACCATCCTATTGAAACCACTCATTATTTGCTCCTCCAGTGATACATTCTCCAGTAATAGTGGTAGCTCATTGCAGAGAAGTAGCAGGCAGCTTGCTCCTTTCAGGTGCCCTCAAAGAAAAATGGTCCAGTAAAGTGGTCACCCAAGGTTCCACAGCATACATTCACTCCCCACTGGCACCCATCATGATTAGACTTTGTGAAAACCTACCTAACCATGAGGTATGAATGCCCAGTGGGATTATCAACACTCCAGTAATGCATATAATGGTGATTTACAGTCCCATTTGTGGAATCTGTGGAATCTCGATTCATTAGAAAACAGGTTTCTGGATACGAACCCCATATCATTTGCCATTTGGCCTAGCATCCATTTACAGAAGTTCACGCAAGCTTCAAAATCTCTCCCTTGGAGTTCTTGTGTAGGTGCAAATAATATGGATATGGATGAATGAAACATATTAGCATGCATATTTGCTGCAGAAGACTGGCTAATGTTGACCTCTTGTGCAACTGCCGATGTACTTAAGACTGGATTATTCAGGACAGTATTCAAAATAGTTTCAGCATTAACACCCAGTCTCGCTGGTGCATCTCTAACAGGAGGCATCCTTGCAAGTGACGCTGTTATATACAGACTTCTTTCAACATTCTGACAAGTTTTTGCTGTTGGTTGTCATCTTTTTGGATATCTCTCCTGGTATAGATAGCACTAAATTGGAAATTAGTTTCCGGGAAGGTGGGGTCTAAAATAAGTCTGCATTTGCATGTATGTATTTTTTTCTTACCATCACTATTTTGAAAATGAATAAATACACACGATCTGGTTTAAAAAAATGCAAAAATACCCAAATTTATTCCAAATACATTGTCAAAATACATGCTTACTCTACAATAATAACTAATATTCTCCTAGGCATGCAAGAAAAATGTATTAGTAACACTAAAAGAAGGGTCTAATATGAGAAATCACCATAAAGACCTGAAAGTTTATTGAAGTGAAGTGTTGTCCACAAGGATCTGCATTATATATAGTCCTTGAGGTTTTGCTAAAAGTTTGCAATATTTGCACTATTTACACAAAACTTTTATTGTTCTACAGTATTAAATTGATGTGCCTGCTTCTTCTGCCCATTGTGTTTAACACTTCATCGGGATTGGTATCCTGATCCCAATGTACAGACATTAAAGCAAGAGCACTTAAATGTTCATCACTAGTTCTATTTCTCAGATAAGTTTTGAGCTGTTTCATTGTTGTAAACAATCTTTTGACACTGGTTGTTGAGACAGGATGGGGTTAAAATTTAAGGAGACAGTGAATTCTGGGGTATAATTCTACAGGACATGCAGCCAAAGGACTTAGGGCATCATTTGGTCTTATTTTTTTTTTCTGTCAATTTCCATTTTTGACACCACACGCAGTATTTTGCCTCTATTTCAGTATCACTAATATTACCACTGAATACAAAGAAAGTTCATTTGTTAACTAAAATGGCTAATTGAAACATTGCACAGTGAAGCTAATTATATACTAAGATCATTGTGTGATTGAATCGAAATAACACTCTTTTGCTCCACTTGTTTAAATATGTAGAACCGGTTTCACAACACTTCATTCACATCATCAGCCCCATTGTCTACTGGAGGATAAGCCGTTATGCTGTGGGGATGTGTAATCTGCTCTGATGGAGGTGTGATGAACTTGAAGTTTATGAATATTGTACTTATGAAGCTGTTGACAATGGAGTGGTAATATATCCTAAACTTAGGTATTAATTTTTTTACACTAAACTCCACTTACATAAAAGTAAGATGCGTTTGGGGAGAATCTCTCCCATCTTCAGTTGCTTACTCGAAATGATGGCTGGATACCCGTATGTTTCTGTGGTGAAGTTTATGTTTTCATCACTAGAAGTGTCGAAGTTCATTAAACTGACTTTATACGTATAAATATAGATTTTCTCCCAGGTTGCTAATTCTGTAGATCCTTGCACTGATTTTAATAATTTTTTTTTTATTATGTCATTGTTTTCTGTCCAGAAATGCGATGCTACTGCTGATTTCTCCAACTGCTTGTATTTTATGTTTCTGAAATGTTCTTTTAACATTTAACATTTGGCTACATCAAGTTTTGTGAAGTAAACAGGTATGATATATAATTGAAATATACAATGTAGTAAATGCAAGTTCATTGCTTGTATATAATTAGAAATAGTGCTGCTATGCAAAGTTTATGGTGATAATTGTGGTGGTGACAGGTGCAACAATCATAATTATTATGTGGAAAAGAGCCTACTATATAAATCCAAAAATTTGCCATGTTGTTATAATTTCAGATCTTTTTTTCTGTGGTTGCAACATTTGTATGTTTAAGAGGTGCAATTAATGCAATTTAAAGTTAATGAAAAGAAAAACACTATAAACAGTCACCATACATAAATAATTCAAACATTTTGGAGAAAATATATTCATGCTTTCAGTTCTACAATCTCGTTGCGTTCTTTCTGACACGTTTATTCAGTCAGAAATATCAAAAATGTTTTGTAACTTAAAAAAATAAGTAACTAAATAATAATAATAATAATAATAATAATAATAATAACAATAACAATAATAACTATAATAATAATAATAATAATAATAATAATAACATCTTTTTGTAATGTGTGAGCTTTGTGTATCCATTTATGTTTTATGCATATAAAATAAGAAAATTCAAAATATATTTGATTTATTAATACAATGAGAGTAACTCTCTTACACATTTCACTTTCTGTTTGATTTGGGAGATATTTTGGGAACAAACATTACCATCCTCAGCTGTTGACCTACTGTTTCCTGATGCTCATGTTATATGTCCTAACTAAAACAAGTGAGGTGTATAAGAATGTTACTACCCTGATTGTATTAATGAATATATATCTTCACTAAACTGTAAACAGCTTTAAAAATAAACAAATATGATATATTTGATTGCTGAAAAACTGTGTTAGTTTTATTGATTTCAGTAACATAATTAAGTCTGCAAATTTTTACCACCCTCACGCACTTCACATCTGTCAGTAAATTATTATTAAAATTTGTAAATTGTGTATTTCAGTGATCCTGAACCAGTACACCATGGTGTAATACCAAGTTTGGGGAATGTTTCACTGCGCATAAAGAATATGGATATCATTATCAGAAATATTAAGGCACTCTATGAGGTAAGAATCTTTCTTTAGAAATGGTTTTGTTGCAGGAAAAAACAGTTACAGAATTGAAAAAGCATTATATTAATTACCTTATTTTTTATTTGTTTATTGCTATGCAAGGAATAAGAAATTAAAGAATTTTAATGATGGTTGCAAGCCTTTGACTAATTATATTTATGTATGAATTGCATGCATTAATGCTGATATTTATCTATTTTGGTAAAACAAAAGAAACATGCTCTGCACTCAGCAGTATAGAAATCATTTATCTAAATCATATTGTGATTCCTTCAAAAGACATGGTTCTACAAGCTTGCAGTTTCCAACAGGTTCTCATAGATGCTATGATGCAAACTTTAAATTAATGGTTATAAATGAAGCAGAGGCTGCAAACAACTGTGTAGAAGGAAGAAAGTTTGATGTCTCAGAAGTAAACATTCGTAAGTGCTGTCAAATGAAAGAGAAGTCATAGAACAGTAATTCGTCATGTAAATCTTTCAGAGGAACTAAGATGGAAAGATTTCCATATTTGGAACAACAAGTTATTCAGTAATTGCGAGAGAAACAAAATGAAGTCTTTCACATCACACCAAAGATTATACAAACGAAAGTGCTGGAATTAAAGTGCAACTTCCCCAATAGGCGACAGGATCTTCAAAGCGAGTATGGGCTGGTGCTTGAGAATGATAAAAAGAGCAGGGTTAAAGAAATTATGAAGAAGAAGAAGAAGAATTTGTAAGAGTGTTGTTATCATTATTGTTGTTATTATTATTATTATTATTATTATTATTATTATTATTATTATTATTACTATTATTATTTCTGATTGTAATCATGTACTTATATTATGATGTGTCCATTATATCTTTATGAAACTAAGAATGGAATAAAATTACATTGAATTGAATTGATCTGAATTCTAAAGGGGCAATTTTAGAATTGTTGAACCATTCTTCTTTGAAATTAAGTTTCATATATTAATTAACTTGTTTTGAAGTAAATTTACAAATTTCATAAAGTATTACATAGGTCACCTAAAAATTCATGATGTTACCAAAAGACTACCTATATTACTGAATTATGTGGACTTATCCTTTTATTTTATTTCTACTGAATTTATTTACCAATAATATCTCTACATAAAATAATAATTTTCAATTCACTATCCACAATACCTTGGTATTGGGCTCATCAGTGGAATTTCCTGAAAACTCAGGTTTGGCTATATACAATATTCATAAATATATACAAACACAAACAAAACAAACCACTATTATTTTCCAATTTTTGTAGTAATCATTTATAAATATTTAATAAAGTAACATACTTAACGTACATTACGCTATTAATAAAAATGTAACATCCATCTACACAAGGCCTCACTACACATAACCCCTAGGTTATCCCCCTACTTGTATTTCGCTTATTAGCACTATTTTATCAAACATACCCCAATTCGCCATCCTTCTTAACTATTCTAATCCATTTCTCCCTTACTTTTCCTAAATATTCACCTATCATTTTATTTCTCTTTGTCCCCATGTCAGTCAACATTCTAAGTGCTATACTTTCTGTAATTTATCTCATTTTGCTTCCCATACATTCTCCCTCCACCTCTTTGCCCCTTTGCACTATAATAAACAATGTATTTCTACTGAAGAACCGAAAATAGAGGTTAGCATAGGTTAACAGGATTATTCAGGGGGTACTCTATTTTATTTTGTTTTGTTCTAAGAATTGGAATAAGAATAATTATCAATTTATAGTTTTGAAAGAGATTAATTTAATACATTAATTGTATTAAGGGGGAGTCACATCTAAAGATGGCCTGCATCAGACAGGTGGAAACCTCCTTATACTTCTCTTAGCATTTCAATATATTTTATTTATTCATTCACATTTAGTAATCTTTAAATCACTACTGATACGCTATGCCAATTGCTTTTCTCTTCAGGGCAGTAAACAGGTAAATGCAAATAGGAGTTTTCTTGTTATCAGGTCAGCAAAATGCAAAAATAAATACCTTAAGCATATAGCTTTACCCAGGCTGTATTCATCTAAAGCCAAATTTTCTTACAGGAAGAACTATGCCAAACCCTGTTAGTGATACCAGATTGTGTGAAACTTGGAAGGGAGCCAGAGAGCAAACCAGGAGTAGAGAACATGCAGCTCTTACTACTTCTTCTCCTAGGCTGTGCTGTGCAGTGTCCAAATAAGGAAATCTTCATAGACAGAATAAAACAGATGAATGTGGAAGATCAGCATGCAATTGTTGACTGCATTAAGCAGGTATTTAGCTATTAACTTATACTCTTGAAACTATTAATAGTGAAGTAGTAAAATAATATTGATATAGAGTTTGGTTTGGTGGCACTTGTACTCACTTACTTGGTTTTTAATTGGACACATTTCGCAAAAATTTGCTCCCATCATCATTTTGCTGTTTCCCTATCTAGCCAACACATGCATATATTAAATATACATTTTGTAATTGTTAGTGCACCAGGAATGTTAGTTCCTTTCTTGGATTTTTGCAATGCTTTTCTTAGAAAAACATATTTTGAATGTGCAGTTGCCTCCTGCCTCTTGTTTTTTAAATGAATGCTTAGGAGCTGTAGCTTTAAGACTTTACTGAGAAATTATAACTAGGGCTTTGTCAAGATATTTGTTAGACCATTATCAAAGAATTCATTTAACTGAAACTGAAAGACCTCAATGAAACACGTATATATGAAAACATTCTTCAAGAAGTGCCACTGTTCAAGTGTTTAGATTATTCACTGCCCTACAAGATAACCTAGATTAAATCTTAGTACAATATGTGAAAATTGTGGCAGAAAATGCTTTCTAAAGAGATCCAATTTTCCTCTGCTACTTAATCTACTAGCTGTTTTGTTGGCACCCTTGATCATCATCATCTAGCATGTTGTACTTTGCTGAAAGTTGTGCAAATAGAAAATGGACAAAGCAATTGCCACCATCCACTAATATCCAGATCTTTTACTTTGGTCTTATGAGTTGGCATTAAATATCATCATAATTATCTAATTAATTTCTTCTTAAAAATATTGCAAGAATATTATCACATGAGCTTCCATTAATCCGCTGATAGGAAAGTTGCAAAATGCTATTATTGCAGAGCAATAAAACTTAAATATATTTTTATCACTGCACTAATAAACAGTAAATAAAACTGAAATATATTTTGATTACTGCACTAATAAATAGTGGCAAGATATAAAGGTCCAATTTAAAACTTTTTATATTCTTTTTCACACCTGAATCTTTAGAGCAGTCATGGTCAACTCATGTAAATGTGGTCTTAGCATGACTGGGCATTATATTAGTGATGATTAGGCTCCAGTTGAAGGGGTAGGAAGCCCTACTCAGCAGTTGAGTGCAGTATCAGATCACAATGATGGCTAGTTTAAAAGTCCTTCTTTCAAAGTAATTCCATCTATTGTAATGTTTGGCAACCTTCTTTTTGTACTTTTCTTTCTATTTGAGAAAAATTGTTTTTATTTCTAGGCTAGGGTGGTTTGGCTAAGTGTTTATTGTGTAAGATTGTTAACAGAATAAAGTGGCATACTTTACAGAGATTCTATGTATTTATAGTAATGAATGAAAAAGTTTGTTACTCAGAATAAAATAATTTTTTCACTTAAGAACTTTTGAAAAATAAGACATTTTTAAAAAATTCTGTTGGAACTTACACAGTGAAGCTTGTTAAATGTAAATATAATTAATCTGTCGTCTAACACACTCTTATGCTTCACTTACTTTTAAATACGGTGGGACTGGATTCGAAGAGACATCCTCTTCATCTTCAACCAACTTGATGACTCATATGAGAAACTAACATCTATGAGAACCTGTCCTTGTGGTGTTTTTTTCTTTATAAACTGGAAATTGGTATTACATTCTCCTATAATGTCAAAATTCATAAGATGATCCCAATGTTTATGAATGTAAATCTTCTCCCATGTGTCCAATTCTATACGTCCATGTGCTTCTCTTAGTAACTTTATTTCTCTTTTGATGTTGTGATTATCTTTCCAAAAATGGTGTGCCACTGCTGACCTATCAATCTGTTTGTGCTTAATGTTCCTGAGATGTTCATTTAACCGTGTTCCTATGTTCCTTTTAATTTTTCCAATGTATATATTATCACATTCTTTACATATTATTTTGTAGATGCCTGACTTTTTCTCCTGTGGAATGTTATTAAAACTGTTGTCCAATAAAGCATTTTTCAGAGTGTATCTGTTAACAGGTGCCAATTTAATGTTAATACCTTTAAACATTTTTTTTTTTTTTTTTTTGAATTTATTCATAGCTACTGGATGGTAGGTGAATTTTTTTAAAAACCAGTCTCTCTTTTTCAGTTAATAGTGTGGTGGTATTCTTGATCAATTTCTTCTTTAGGAATCTATTAAGTTTTGTTTAATAAATTTTTGTTAAAACCATTTATAATGGCAATCTCCTGTATCTTCTCAATTTTTTTTTGTACTCCTCTTTACTGATTGGTAAATTCACCAGTCTATGTGTTAAACTGTTGAAAATTGAGTGCTTGTGAGCTATGGGGTTAAACCCATTTGATTTTATATAGTTATCTGTTTGCATATCCTTTCTATAGATTCCATATTCTAAATTTCCATGATTATTATTAATTTTTATATCTAAAAAAGGCAACATTCCCTTAGTTTCTGTTTCCATTGTGAAGGATATATTCCTATCTTGTATATTTAAAATCTTCAAGGCATCTTTAACAAATTCTTTTTTCACTTTACTAAAAATGTCATCAACACATCTGTACCAGCACTTAAAATAATGTGGGAAGGCGGAAATTATGTGAGTTTTGAATGTACTCATAAATAAATCTGCCAGAAAGGGGGACAAAGGATTTCCCATTGTGAGTCCTGTTTTCTGTTTATAGAACTCTCCTGCAAATGTAAAATATGACTGGTTTACACAAATGTTAGTAAGGTGGATGTATTCTTTCCTGTGAATTTCATTAATTCCTATCTCCTTTAACCACTGATTCAAAAATGATAAAGCTTGTCAGTTGGAATACTCGGGAACAAAGATACTACGTCAAAAGACACTAAAATATCATAGGGTAGAACTTTAAAATCTTTTATTTTTTCTATTAACTGGAACGAGTTTTTATGCTTCTACTTTGAACCTTGGTAGAGCTGTAAATCTGTCTGTAAGCCATTTTACTAGAAAGTATGTAGGGGTATTTATATTATTAATGATGGGTCTCATGCCCTTCCCCGGTTTATGGATTTTAGGTAACCCATATATTCTGGCTATTTTAGGATTGTTATGCTTTAAACTACGTTTTTTTACGTCTGGTATTATAGTGCAAGTCTGTATAGCTTCATTCACTGTTTTTGTGCATTCTTTCAATGGGTCAAATTTGACATGGGCATATTCTATTTGTGTAACAACTGTAACATTCTGTCAATGTAATCATCTTTGTCCAATATTGCTATTTTATTCCCTTTATCAGCCTTTTTGTAAATAACTCTTTTTCCTTGGAGTGATGTAATAATGTTATTGTAATTTTGAATTCTATTTGGTTTCATTTTGTTAATCCTTTTAAGCGCATCCTCTGATTTTATTCTAATCTTTTCTTTCTCTTTATTAGTTAAACCTTCCATGACAATTTCCAGATCAACTATGTAATCTATGTAATCATTATTGGAGAAGTTTACACCAGTTTTAAAACCCATATTGAGCATAGATAACTCTTCTTTTTGAAATTTACTTGTGATAAATTTACCACATTATTCTGTTTCTGCATTGTTTTTTACTAGTTTTCTGCAAATTTTTCAATTTCACTAATTTCTTTTTCTGAGTATTTACTTTTTTCTTTACTATGATTTTTATATGCTCTAGTGCATTCCTTATTAAGTTGTCCCAAATGACATAACCTAACTTTTTGGTAACTCTCAAGTATATGCTATATAATTTCAAATCAATGTCGGCTAATTTTGCATAATGTTTTCCTTTTTCCATAAGAATTACTTTCTTTTCAGCTGCTAATTGCTCCTTACTGTTATGGTTATGTTTAACTATTTTCGTAACAAATTTTGGGCAGATGTGATGTGACACAAATTTATGCAGATATACATTTTTTAACACAATGAAGTGGCATACTTTATAGAGATTCTGTGTATTTATAGTATGAATGAAAAAGTTTTTATTGAAAATAAAATAATTTTTTCACCTCTGCCAAAACTTTGCCAAGGCAGAGAATGTCACATGATTACCAGCTGCCTGCATGAAGTATAGTGGGCGACAAGGCAGACTGTTGTGGCATCATAGGGCATTGAGTTACGTCTAATTGCCTTAGAGCAACACTCCACCTTTATTTACTTAAATCGTTGTCATTTCATTAGTACTTCCTGTTTGCAATCTTTAAATTATATAAACAAAATGTTGAGTAGTGCAGCCCTATAGATAGTGCTTGATATAACATTTATCTCCAGATGCGAGATTATTTTATATAGATAATAATTTTTTTAACTTGATGTTGTATTTGTATACTTTTAAGTTTTCTCAAAGTATTTTTATAAGTTTTAATTTGCCCTTGTTTTAAAACTTACAGGTGACAGACAACAATAATATTGTGCTAACTGGTGATGCATTGTCAGACTTCTCATCAGATCTCATGCTTATGCATATCCGCAGATTGGTGCGAGAAAGAGATGAATATTTGCAGGTTTGTTATCAAGCAATATCACACAAATAAAACAGAATGCCATTATCTTTTTAGTAGTAGTTACTGCTATTAACCTGTAAGTAGGCTATTTTAATAGGATAAATATTAAAACAAAAAAGAACAAATTTTACTGAAAATATGCATAAGAGCATATCTGAAGTTATAAATAATACATCATTAGTTACTACTTTAGATCATACATACTAGATTAACATCATGAAAAAAGTTTATGCAGTCAATATCAGATAGTGAATTCTAATTGGGCGGCAGATATTTGGTTTGGATTATATGTAAATCATTATTTGCAAGAGTTTAGTAGACCTTTTCTTGCATCTTTATATGATAAATTTGATAACTTCCAATGATATATGCTGTTGTCAAATGATGCAGTTTTAGGATTGACAAATCTTTTATTTGTGCATGTGTACACTTTTTCTTTATCTTTATTACCCTAACTATTCCTGATTGCCAGACAAAGGAATGGGAAATAAATTTTTACATTCATTCTTGCTTAGAACGTAATGAAATTGTCATTTTGAGATAGCATTGGACAACTTCTGTAATCCAAGAGAGGGTAGAAGGCGAAACATGTAATGAACAGCAGAGGAAAGCATCTACACCAGTGCAAGGAGGAGAGTCTCATCATCTTGCTGTTGAACTGGCTGATTGGAAAGCTCGACTCAGAAAACTGCGGCAAGAATTGTAAGAATATTTGGCAGTATTTTACAGAATATAAAATATTAATCTCTAGTAGGTAAAACATTTTAAATGTTAAAACACTCTTGTGGCTTCACTCCCAAGAAATGAAGGACAGTGAATTAAAACATTTAAAATATTAAAACACTCATGACTCTTTTTTATAAGGAAATATGAACATAAACTCATGAATTTTGATATTCTGGAAACAGACAATATTTTGTATAAGTTCATCAACAGACCACCAGAGCCCTCACAGTTGCGTACCTTTGCAACCCAATATGAGACAGCAGTGGGTGGCCAAGATCGTTAAGGTGTGGACTCATGAGCAGGAGGTCTGGGATTGTAATCCTACCAGAACCACCCTTCCTGACTAAGGTTTTTTCTAGGTTTTCCTCAGTCCTATAAATGGCAAATATGAAGGAGGTATCCTAAATTTAGATCTGGAATGTTTCCTTCATAAAAAAAATTTTTTCCCAATATATAATTTCATTTTGTGTAACATCATTGTCCACTGCTGTGCTGCCTCAGTAGTAAAAACAGGCATTAAACACTATTAAAAAAAATATTTAATATGACCTGTTTGTTGTTTACAGTTGACGAAGTGAGCAAGAGCCTCAGGAAACATTTCCTGAATTTTAAAACTTTTGAGAATGAAATGTCATGAGTGTTTTAATATTTTAAATGTTTTAATTCACTGTCCTTTATTCCTTGGGAGTGAAGCCACAAAAATATTTTAACATTTTAAATGTTTTATCTACCAGAGATTATATACTCATTTCACTATGTTAATTCCTGAATGTATTGAAATTTAAATTATCATATATTATTTTGAGAATAACATTTACCTTACATTATTTATAGTGTATTCCTTAGAACTTTTGTTTGGTTAGAGTTATTAAAATTTCTGAAATACTTCCAGCAATAAAGTGGTGGTTAGTAAAAATAAAATCTGTAGAATCTTATTCAAGCCATCAAATGAGGATATCGGTATAAAAAAATTACCTACAAAAGGTCTTTGCAGCCCAAACACAAATATTGATGTATTTTATTAAGATCATTGTGATTGAGTCAAACTAACACTCTTTTGCTCCACTTACTTGTTCAAATAGGTAAAACCAGTTTAATGAACCTTCATTCGCATCATCATTTAGAAAGTCGATTGCTGGATACTTTGATATGCTGTGGGAATGTGTATTCTGCTCTAGTGGAGGTGATAAACTTAAAGTTTCATAATTCTTTTTTTTTATCATGGTTCCTGTCCAGAAATGAAATGCCATCGCTGATTTCTCCATTTATATGTATTTAATGTTCCTGAAGTGCTTTTTAATCATGTTCCTATGTTTCTCTTTGTTTTCCCTACATAGATTTTTTCGTACTCTGTACAGAATACTTGTTTTTTCCTCCAGTGAAATGTTTTCCCTAATTTTGCCATTCAATAGACTATTAATATTAAATCTGCTTTTTATGCTAATGTGATCTTAAATTCTTTTAGAGTATTTTGAAATTGGTGTGCAGCCCATGGGTGATACATGATTTTTTTTTTAAATTATCTCATCTTATTCTGCTGAAAGTATTGTGGTTTCTTTAATAAGTTTTTGCCTATTGAACTTCAGTACATTTTTCTGAACCAATTCTTTGCTAAACCCATTTTAATCTGCTGTTCTTTCTATTTACTTAAATTCTTTGGAGCATTCTTTCTTGTTAATGAAGTCTTTGTGTTAAGCTGTTAATTACTGCAGGTATATATGTATATATATCCTTGAGTTAAATTTGTCACTTTGATGTGAATATCTGCATGTATGCTTTTGTGTAGATTCCAAATTGCCTTGATGTTTTATTAATTTGAATATCAAGAATGGTAGCATGTTAAATACATCTGTTTCATATGTGAATATGTTTTTATCTTAAATGTTGTACTTACAAAGCTGTAGACAATGGAGTGGTAATATATCCTAAACTTATGTATTCATGTTTTAAACTAAACTTCACTTTCATAAAATTAAGACGCATTTCAGGAGAATCTCCCTCATCTTCAATTGCTCACTGAACCGTCGTTACTCGAAACGATGGCTAGACACCCAGATGTTCCTGCGGTGGCATCTTTTGGCTGAAGTAGGAACTTGCTAAGTTCATCCATAGGAGGAAACTGGAAGTTCATTAGATTTTCTTTATTTTTTAATATGAAAATTTTTTCCCAAGTGGATAACTCCATTGGGTTGTGAAGATGTTTCAGCAATTTAACTTCTGGTTTTATTTCATGATATTTGGTCCAAAAGTGAGCTGCTTCTGCTGATTTATCCACCTGCTTAAACTGAATATTACTAAAGTGTTCTTTCCTACAAATTTCTAAATTTCTCTTTGTTTTGCCTATGTAGCTGTGCTCACAATCAAAGTTTTCAATTCTTTTAAGAGATTCCAAAGTTTGAGCATCAAAAATTCATTTGATCTAGTTGGAAAACGTAAAAATAGCAGAATTACAGCTGGAGATATATTATCATTTGACGTAAAAACCTTATTTCTGAGCATACCAACAGAGAAGCTTATGCTTATGTCAAAGAAATGGTTAACATCAATAAATTTAAAAACAGAAGAAATAGAAGACTTATTAAAACTTACTAGTATTTGCATTCAACAAAATTTCTTCAGTTTTGACAAAAGATATTACCAAGTTTCAGGCCTAACTATGGCAAACCCTTTGTCACCATTTCTAACAGATTTATTCATGAGTTCATTTGAAATATATATCACGAAAGCCTTCCCTTTAATTTTCAATACATGGTGTAAGTATGTGGATGACATTTTTGCAATAATACCGAAGAAATACTAAATAGATGCCCTGAAACTTCTTAATTTGCAGCATAAATCTACACAGTTTACCATAGAAGAAGAGAGAAATGGGTGGCTATTATTTCTGTATTTAAAAATTATTAGAAATGGAGATTGTTTGAATTTTGGAATTTACAGAAAAGAATCACACACAAAATTACATAAAAAACCAGAGTTATTATAACCTCATTCTACATAAATACGCATTGTTTCACAGTTTGACACACAGATTGATGAACATTCCACTCACAGATACATAGTACAAAATATAATACCGACAGATAATAAAGACAGGTGTGATCATTGACTTCAACAAAGACACAGTGATAAAAATTATCAATAAATCTAAAAGATAAAAGGTATAAGGGAAGTTTCCACACTGAAAAACACAAAAGAAGGATACAATTTCAAAAGTTTCACCTATCATCCAATTTACCACAAGTTCAAGAAAATTTTCAATGAACATGGGATAATGTTAGCCCCAAAGAACAGATATAATATCAAGAATTTATTAGGTTGCACAATAAAAGACTCCATACCAGCAAAACAGAAATGAGGAATTTATGAAATAAGGTGCGCAGATTGTGAGCAGAGCTACATAGGCAAAACAGAGAGAAATTTAGAAATTTGAAGGAAAGAACACTTTTAGCAATATTCAGTTTAAGCAGGTGGATAAATCAGCAGTAGCAGCTCACTTTTGGACCAAAAATCATGAAATAAAACCAGAACTGCTGAAACTTCTCCACAACCCAATGAAGTTATCCACTTGGGAAAAAATTTTCATATTAAAAAATAAAGAAAACCTAATGAACTTCCAGTTTCCTCCTATGGATGAACTCAGCAAGTTCCTAGTTCAGCCAACAGATGCCATCACAGGAACATCCAGGTGTCTAGCCATCATTTCGAGTAATGGCAGTTCAGTGAGCAACTGAAGATGGGGGAGATTCTCCCGAAATGCTTCTTAATTTTATGTAGAGTAGAGTAGAGTGTAGTGTAGTGTAAAAAATGAATGCCTAAGTTTAGGATGTTTTTGTCTTGAATATTCAAAGTTTTATGATATCATTAATGTATCCTACAATTATATATTCAACTTGCTTACACTAAACTCTACTTACTAGTGTAAGCAAGTTCAGTATATAATTGTAGGATATATTACCACTCCATTGTCTACAGCTTAATAAATACAATTTATTTAATTGTTAATGTATTTTGTTAACTAAGGCAAATATCTGTACCAGGTTTTAAATATGTTTGGGAATGATCTGTTAATATGTGTTTCATATGTGCTCATGAGAAGGTTAGCAAAATTGGAGATATTGGATTGCCCGCAGTAAACCCTGAATCTTGTTTATAGAATATGCAATTGAATGAAAAATAGGATTAATTTATGTAAATTTCAGTGAGTTTTATGTATTCCTTTATGTGTGCATCATTAATTTCAGTTATTCTTAGCCATTTACGGAGATAAGCTAGAAGTTTATCTTTAGGTATACTTGGAAACAGAGATTCTATTTCGAAAGATACTAAGGTATCAGTTGATTGTAATTTTATATCCTAAATTTTTTCGGTTAACTGAAATGAACTATTTATATTCTGGCTTTGAACTTTTGGTAGTGTTCTGAATCTATTGCGTAGTTATTTTGCTAAACAGTATCATGGTGTATCAATGTCGTTAATGATGTATCGCATGCCATTACCCATCTTGTGAATTTTTGGTAAACCATATATTTTCACTATGGTTGGATTATTCTATTTTATTTTGTATTGTGCTACTCTTAGGGTAATTGGGGAAGCTTTAAGAGCATCATTCACACTCCAGATTAATAAGATGGATCACACTTTTAATGTACTGAGTCTCATAAAGGTTACCCATAGGCACATCAATTTGTTATAGCATAAACAAGAAACAGCATTGCAGCATATTTTTTTCTGTCCAGCCAAATATCAAAATTGCTAACATACTTGAAACTTATCAAAGTCATATTAATTGTATAAAATATAATTTATGTATTTTATGCAAGCTGTGTCTGAAGCTTGTTTCATTAAGAATTCTTATAACGTATGTTGGCATGAAGCATTGCAATTCAAAACAGAAATGGAGTTAAACAATTGAAATAAAAACTAAATGTTAACTGTTAAATGCCAGGAAAGTGAAATAATAAATGTGTCAGCTAAGAGTTTAATTGGGAATAATTTGCATATTGCTACATTGTAATATTTGAAAGTTAATATAGATGAAACGAAAGTGACTGTATTTAGAAGGAAACAAATTGAAGAGAGAAGAAAAATGGCTAATGGGAGGAAAAGAAATTCAGCATGAATTTCATTTAAGGAATTATACATAACAGCAGCCTAGGTGATTGGAAAAAATAGCCTATACAAATAACACTGGTGAAAAGAAAAATGAAATTATTAAGGAAATATTTATTTATTCCACCTGAAATGAATAGGAAGAATATACAAGTCGTAATAGCAGTGAAACAATTTTCAAACATGGCTCGTGGGAGAATGTATTTAAGTATTTTCATAAGGGAAAATATATCCCCTTAAATGCTCTGTTATCATGTTATAGGGCACAAAGTAATTAAATATTGGTAAGTTAGATGAAATTGACAGATTGCTATGCACCTTTCTCTCCCCTGGTGTAAACTCACAATTGTGCTACATTAGTGATATGACTATGCTATGTGACCTTGTACACATATGTATTGTCCATTAGCAAATAAGAATTTATTACATCAAGTTCCAATAAAGCACAGCAATGAAAGTTGAACTAGAGTTAACTTTGACACAAGGCATTGAAAGATTTTTAGAATAAGCATATCTTTGATTTTAAACAATAAGTAACAGGAACACTGAAATTCAACCATCGCTGTAATCTAGTACAGATTACATTGGTACTTCCTCCATGGTAACCCAATTCCTGATTTGGTCAGTTTCCCGACAGATTTTTTCAATGATTTTCGCTTAAAGTCTTAAAATTATGCTACACAGTCCCTGGAGCTCATTTGGCCAAATATCATCTGTCATCCCCCAGCAACTATTCTTGGGATAACGAACTGCATGCCTTCCAGGTACTCTAACCTCGTAAGTAAACTACACTCTTGCCAAGCTGGGGTACATCCCATAAATCTGAATGGACATTGGTGGTATAAAAAACACTTTTAAATTCATTAAACAGAGCCCTTTAGCCTATTCTTTGTATGATTGGTTTGTTTACCCACACCTTTTGTAAGATTCATAACAGCATGATATGATGATGTGCAAAACAAGTTCTTCAACAATTAAGCATATGCAAATTTTAAGTTATTGCAACATTACTATGACAATAAAAGTCATGTTATTCCAAAACCATGGAAGCATAGTGATCTCTTCGGCTGAATTTCATTTAACCCAATGTGCTATTTAATATTTCAGTTTGCCCTACATCAACACACATTTATGGGCATGTATTCCCTATATGGAAACACTAATATTATATGCAGTTGATGATGTGGGCAAAAACCCATGAAACATGTTCTGATGTTAAGAGTGTTCAATATTTTAGCCATTTTAACCGTTTTAGAATTTTTAAACTTTCCCATGGGAAAGAAGTTTTAACTGGTTTAAGTTAGGTTTTATATAAAGAAATGTTCTGATGAACTTAATGGTAAGTGGAGCATAAGAGTACAAAATCAACTTGGCCTAATCTAGAATGCTATTCATGTGTTTTCAGTGGATAGTTCATAACATATAAGAAGTAGGAAGTAGCTCAGCCCTCCCCAATATCCACAACAACAAAGGAAAGAAAGGGAGGGAATTGGTGGGAAAATTGCACTGCACACATAGTGTAAAAAGCAATTGTTTGAATGCTTTACAATAATGTAACTTAAAATTTCAAAATATTGCTCACCTCCCAGCTAAACTGTTAAACCAAGCTGAACTTGATTGGTTCAGTTCGAAAATTGTTTTGCACATTATGCTAATAAAGTTATGTAGCATTCCCATTACCAAGCTTGCTACTGCACAACCAAATGTTTGCTAATGACATAATTGTGTATTAATATTTATATGTCAAACAAATAGGAAATGGAGGAAGAGTGTGATTAAAGAAAAAAGGTCTTAAGATTAGGGAAAAGATAGTATTGGAGAAAATATGTAAGAATTACTAACAGATTAGGGTTTAGGAAAATTTTTGCACAATGTTAAGAATAAATGGATGTGCTCAGTGCGGCAGGAGAGATTAAGTAAATCATACTAGAACAGTGTTTATTGTAGTGGAGCTTTAAAATTTAGATTATTACATTGAAATAGTTATATTTTGTATATTATGCACTATTACAATATCACATTATTGTAGTGGGTGTTTATAAATTGGAAGCATTAATCAAAGTTAAAGAAATCCATGGTATTGTATAGGTAGAAGGGCGGGAGGCACAAGGCTCTGATATCTAAAGACATGGCACCAGGGGGTGGTGGCAGTGCCTGCTGGATCTTTCAAAGATGCTGAAACATCTAATGATTGTGATGAAGTTACTTAGTTTGTATTTTCAAAAGCTTCTGTTAAGAGTTATATATTCAACAGATATTATAATTTTTTAATATGACTGAGGAAGAGCAAAGGCTGACGCCAAGTCCTATTCTTGAAGTAATTTGCTATTAGAATTGTGTGTTTAGGGAATATCTAATCCCTATATACCTGGGCTGCCAAAATATTGCACTTGATAGTTGGCATCAGTTCATGTAATACTGGCTATACTGCAGTTGGCGTTGCAATAGCCACCACTGTTTCATGGCTGATATAGAATTTTTAATTTTACCTAGTGAATTACTTTGTTTTATAATTATTTATTGTTGTAATTAAATTTCTGCATAGTAATGTAAGGTTAACTTTCAACAGTGAGAAATCTACTGTGTAGATCTATGCTCATTATTTTAAATAGGAAAAAGCTTCGAGTCATTACAGTATGTGCCTTCTCTAAAAGCATTTTACATCTGTGTAACATCTTAGTTCAAAGGATCAGGCATCACTTTGCGAATCACTTTGCACATGACCTCTGTGGAACATTTTCTAACTACTACAAATTAATTTATCACACTAACCCAACTGCAAACACATGATAAGAAATCAGTTGCCTAATAAGAAAAACTGGCAACAGAACACTCATATCATGACTGACTGACTGACTGACCGACCGACTGACTGATAATGTTACTTTGTGATTGGCTCAGAAGGTGTAATGGGTAGCATTCCTCATTTGTTGATCCATAGCATTGCCATCTGAAAAGGTCAAGTGAAAATTTTCAACAGCTGAGATATAGGTACTTAATGATATAAGCTTTGATCTTAAAAGTTCCAAAATGGAAAAGTGTAATGAATATAATGAATGTATGAAATACATTAAATTTGGAAATACCTGTAAGCTTCTTTTCATTTCTTTTCTGTATGTTTAAAAGCATAACATTGCAATATGTTCTAGGGAAGAGAAGTCAGAGGCACTAGTTGAATGTCGAGAAGACTTAGAACATCATAAATTATTGGTGGCAAAATTGAGACAAGAGGTAGGAACCCTGATCTATCATTTGTATGTATGTGTGTGCGTGTGTATGTGCATTTTTTTTACATTCCAAATATTAAAGTACAACTTTTTAGCATCTGAGAAATGGAATATAAAAACAATAAAACTAATATAATATGCTTATATTACATTTCTAAAACATATAAAGCACTGTTATAAGCAGTCAAAAATTGCACGAAATTGTACATATTTAGGGATATATACCTAATCCCATCTTCCTGTGCCAGGTTTACAAAGCTGTTTGTTGTTCATTGCATTTATTATTTCTTTGTTTCATCTCATTTTTGGTATTCTCTTTGTTCTTTCTTCCTAAAGGCTTTTCTTGCTTGCTGAAAGATTTATTAGAACAGCTGGATTCATTTTCCATTATACATTCAAATCATTTTAACTTGTTTTTTTCTATTCCATAGAATGCAATGCATTTAATTTTGTATTACATTGCTTGATTCCTTATGTACTCCAACCTGGAAACTTGCATTTCTGTTTATAAATTATTAAGTTTTCGCAAATAGATTACAATTATATGTTTCTTACTTAAATATATAAATTATTTATAGT
The DNA here is from genome assembly GCA_030762175.1 of Metallyticus violacea. Lineage (NCBI taxonomy): Eukaryota > Metazoa > Arthropoda > Insecta > Mantodea > Metallyticidae > Metallyticus > Metallyticus violacea. Next base: position 115,922,577 of record CM060835.1, read on the forward strand.
ATTGTGTTCTTTGGTTGGATCGGAGCCTGGTTAGCTGGATATTTCAGTAGGTAGCTGCTGATGAACTGAGGCCTGGGGGGCTGAATCAAATTGGAATAAATTGGAGTAGGACATTCTGAAATTGCCAAAGGCACTGATGGTATTAGTTATATTTAAAATTATTGACTTTTTTCCTTTATTTGTGTTCATTTTATTAAAAAGTTTTATATGTTGATGTATGAGAAATAAAATTCAGTTCATATTCATACTTAAATTAATCGGGAGTTGCTATGCGTCAGCTTGAAGAGGTTGGACATGTAGAGTGAATACTTGTGAGTGCAGGAAAGACAGGTGTCACGTTGCAGTCGTATAGAGCAAGTATTGGGCAGTTAAACAGTTCAAAATTCAAAAGTACAAATAAAGAAACAGGCCTACAGATGATAAGCTTGTGGAAGGTGCTAGTGCTGGTAGTTCTGTTAATAAATGGAGGAGTAGAACAAAATCCAGGACCAGTAATGGAGGAAGTGAAGGATATGTTTAAGTTATTAACGGAAGTTATAAAGAAAATTAAAAGCAGGAGGCGAGAAGAGAAAATGGAGAAGAGCATGGAAGATATAAAGCAGAAAATCAAACAGCTCAAAGAAGAAAGCTGGACAGCTGGCAGACTGGGGGGAGCAGGCCAGCCCAGGTGTTTGGAAAGACACAGGAAAATAAAGTGTGGTGACATCGCCTGCAGGGAGTATTTTGGAAATGGAGGGTGCCAAAAAATCAGGGACAGCAAGAGGATTACAAGAGCAAAGGTGAAATTAGAGCACTTCATATGGAAGAATCAGGAACAGAAGGGAAAGGGAGGGATTTTCTTAGGATAGAGCAGGAAAATAGGGCTAATTGTATTAAAAGTGAAAAAGAAAGTGTCCACTATGTGGAAAATAGATAACGGTTTACAGTATATAATTAAATGCCCATAAACAAAACATGTAGAGAAGAGGAATGGTTGAGAAAATGGGTTAATTTTCTAGCAATTATGATATGATACAAAAAATTTTTGGAAATGGCAGCAAGGAATTTTTAAGAAATTTGGGTAAATGTGTAGGAAAAATAAGAGATCAATGGTGGAAGAAAGTGATTAATCAAGGAAGAGGATATGTATGAGTTAATATTGAAAGGGGTTGTTGATGGAAAGTAGGATCTATTACATGTACAACCAGGGTGTTAATTGTATAAGTTCCTAGAGGAGGGAAAAACAAGCACTTCAAGATCAGTTTTACAATTTGTAAAAATTAATGTTTAAATTTAATTTTAATGTTTGCTGAAATAAATACATTCATTCATGTAATTCATGATAAACTTGCGGGCAAGTTATACAGTTATACCTGTATCCTTAACCTCAGTATTTGCTAAAACAATGGAAAAAATTGTCACTACAAAATCTTGTAGTGACAATTAATATCTGGAATCTCAGAATCTCCTTTCAGACCATCAAGCAGGTTTCAGAAAGCATCATTCAACAATCAATCAGATTTTACATTTAACTCAAGATATTCAAAATGCCTTGAACAAAAAAGAAACTGCTTACTGTATTTGTTGACTTCAAAAATGTCTTTGACAAAGTATGGAGAGAAAAGCTTATTTAGAAGATGGGCAATATTGGATAAGAGGAAGCAATCACACAATGATCTTAATAAGAGAAAACATGTTGAAATGATTCATGGATCTATTATCACAAAGGTACATAGCTGTAAAATTGAATAATGTTCTCTAAATGGCATATGACTAATAGGTCTTCCTCAAGGTGGTGTCTCCAGTCCAATTTTTTGTAATATTTTCACAGATGACATCAATTAAACAATTCCAAAGATTTGGAATTGTTTAAAAATGATACTGTGATATGTATTAGCCATAAAAATAAGCATAATAAACTGCACTACAAAAAACTAAAAAATGAAATGCAGAAAATGATCAATAGCATGGAAACAAGGACATCCACCAACAATATGAAAATTTCCATTCTTCAACACACTACAAATGATTTAGAGCTTAAAATCAATAATGAACTACTACAAGAGAAAGGCCATACTAAATATCTTGGTATAACACTTGACAAAAAACTTTCCTTCTCTGAATAGATTGACAATGTAACTAAGAAAGTGAATAAGAACAACATATTAAGAAGAATAGCAGGAGTCAAATGGGGAGATAAATAAAGCCGAATCTGCTCTATGAAAGTGAGATAATGTCCACAATAAACAACTAACTTAAAATAAATTGGATACAATATAATCTAGGTGCTTAAATATAATAACAGGAGCCATTAAAACATCACCAATTGTTACAATGTAGAGCACAACTAACAACTGGGCAATTAAAATAGAGTTAGATATTAAAATGAAAATAATAGGACAGAAATTAGAAAGTAATCAGCACAGGAATAAATGGTTTCAAAATCCTGTAGCATACAATGACTAAAAACACAATAGACTTTCAAAAATTACATACAGAAAGATGATTTAGATAAAACTTTAAAAGTAAGCACTAAACCTGTCATTATACCAACTGATCATTTACAATATATAGATATCAGCATGAAACTAAATCTGGATACAATGGTCTCCGAGAAGAATGACCCACCTGAGGTATTAAAATTGACAGCACTTAGTACACTAAACAACTATTATCCCACTGATAAATGGTGTAGAGTGTATACAAATGGATCTCTTAAAAAACTATATCATACAATTGAGATCAGAAGTACAGAAATAGTTTTACAATGGATCCCAAGCCACGTGGAATTGGAGGGGAAATAGATTGCTGATACTTTACCATAAAAAGGAACCACCATAAAATTAAAACCACCTTTTGAACTAGGACTTCCCTCTAAATTGAAACTCATAAAAAGATTAATAACTGAATAAGAACAAACTATCAAATAACAACTTAAAGGAAAACCATATTAACATCTAAATACTTTCAAACATCTTTTATTGAAACCAAGAAAAAGTGGAGTTGCCCAATTCCACGTAATTGTGCATGATTGGCTGTCAGAACATCTCTTTGGGCTGAAATTAATTAAGGACAGCTACTGCCCACTTTGTAAGCATGTGAATACTATCTTAAACAAAGAACATTTATTGTAATGCAGCCAACTAGATAGCAACAAACAAATGAAAAATAATTTGGAAGCTCTTTATTGGGAAGCTAGGAAAAAAATTATAAATATCAGCATCTCCAATGGCCACTAGCAACCAACCGACCAACCATAATTAAGATCATTGTTGACTGTTTCAATTAATATTTCTAGTTCATTCATTCATACTTAAATTAATCAATTTAGTGATTAACCTTTTCTCTCATTTCCCAGCAAATAAGAATATAATATATATATATCTAATATCAGGTCAAAACTTATTATTACACTTATATGTTTCTTGCTTAAATTAATCAATTTAGTGCTTAAGGTTTTTTGTATTACTCTACATTATATACATTTCACTTATTACATTCAACTAAAATTCACCCAATTATTTATTTATTTATTATTTTTATTTATTTTTATTATTATTATAATATTTTTTGTTTCCTTCACTTTATTTATTTTAACAAATTAAATTTAAATATGATGCAACTTTTTTCCCCCCACGATGCATCTATTTATATCCTCTGGTATCTCCTGTTTTATTTATAATTGTATCTAGATATTTGTCTGATTGACTTGACTTTAATTTTTCTTTGGCATTTACGTTTTCTTTTATTATTAATAAGCAAATGTTTGGTTTTCATGTCATTTAACTTGGGGCATTACAACTAACTAAAAATATCTTTTAATATTTTAAGAATAAATTATAAATAAAAATTATATCGGTCAAGAAGTATTTGCTTATCAGCTAATTTTATTGTAAATAAAAACAATTTATTATATATTACCACTCTTATGCTTTAAGAATCTTTTCCCCATTTCTCCAAAATATGTTCAGTATAAATATTAAAACTTAGGCAACTTTTCATCATCATCATCATCATCATCATCATGCAAACATATTCATCACTGAGTTAATTTGTACCAATGCAAGAAGATCACAAAGGCACAGACTCATGAACAGAAGGTGTACCCTCTCTGTCTGAGATTTTTTCAGGTTTTCCTCAGTCCTCATCACTGGCAAATGCCAGAAAGGTGCTGTAAACTTAGATCTGTAAACACTTCCTTCCTTTAAAAAAAAATTAACTCACATACAAAACATCATTAAACACTATTAAAAACTAGTAATTTGTCATATCCCAGTTTTCAACATGTGCAAAAGTTTGGGTGCCCTCAAGAAGCAATACGAGTTAAAAGATCCCATATGCAGCCACTAGAAACTAACCATCTAGTTTCTAACAGTGGCAATTCTGCCAGTCTCCTCTTGAAGATTCCTGTCCTCATTTGATAACCTTCAATCCAAATTCAACTTCATGTTCCCCATCTTTTATTAAAGGAACCCATTTGAGTATTTACTTTGGTCAGCAATCTTCTTTCATGTCATACATTTCCATACCACCTCAAGTATATTGCTTCTGTAGTGTAAATAATAGAAATACTTATGCTCATGCCTTATCTAATTTTTCTCTTGACATGGCCGTGTAAAGCTGTTCAACAATGTCACTAAAATCCCATTTCCATGGCTCTGAGATATTGTTTCATTTGTTCATTAATTTCCCAAAGTTGCTATACTTTGTATTAATTGTTTTGTTTTTTTTCGTTCTTCTAACACTTTTATTTCAGATTATAGAATATAACTATTCTGTTATGTGTTTTCTTAAGGCCATTTTTTCTTAACATCCCTATTGCTGGCATCAGTTTTATAAAATTAACTCCAAGATAGTTTTATGAATCTACCCTTCTAAGTTATTACCCAAAACCACTGACACATTCTGAACAATAATGCCAAATTTTCCTGCTCTAAACAACTCTAATTTTATCTTTTATTTAAGTAAAAATACACATGTTGGGGTTCACATTATAAAGATAAAAATACATATTTTTTGGAGGAAGCCTTTTTCTTAAATGTTAATTCTTTTATTAGCATCTATTTTGTTAATATCTTGGCATTACTAATTACTTCTTTTTAATCATTGTTCATAGAATCTCTTAAATGCACCTAGGTAAGAATTTAGTTAAATGTAAAAGCTTGGCAAGTTCCTGAGAAGAATTCATGTATACAGAAAGATATATTAATTTACAGGTACAAGAACTTATGCAGGATGCAAGAGCAGCTAAAGCTTACAGAGATGAGTTGGATGCTGTGAGAGAAAGAGCAGAACGAGTAGAGAAGTTAGAAACTGAAGTACAACGATATCGGGAGAAACTAAGTGATATGGAGTTCTACCGAACTCGAGTAGAAGAGCTGAGAGAAGATAACAGGTAAAACAGATGTTTGTTAAATCAGATGGGTCCTAAACACACACATCTATTATACTTTAAAAAAAGAGAGAGAGAAAAGTAATTATAACTAATTCTTTGCTGGACAGTTTAATAGATTATGATATAACTAATTCCTTTCTGGACAGTTTAATAGATTATGAGAGGCATCATATGTGCACAAAAAATACCATTGAAAATAAATTGTTGCAAAATCAAATAACAGATTTCATGAAAAACCTCAAGTTTTATGAATTCAACTTTATATAACAACAGTTATTCATATCAGATGTAAATAATTATGTAATTCTTTAGAGTTTTGCTAGAGACACGGGAAATGCTAGAAGAACAACTGCAGCGAGCTAGGAAGAGAGGTGATCATGTATTGGAATTGGAGAGTGAGATCATAAAGTACAAACAACAACTCAATGATTATGCTCTAGAGAGGGAAGCCAGTCGTGAGAAGCTTCAGGAATTGTTTGAGGAAAATGCCCAGTTGCAGCTGCTTACAAAATCTGCTCTTAATGAAACCTCTGCTGCAGATGTTGAAAGTGATAATATGGATGAAATGGAAGGAGGTGTGTATAAAGCAAAAAGTTCTTGTTCTGCCAATAAAAGGAGGTGACAAGGAGCTGAGAAAGAGAGTGACCATCTTTACCCCGTCTCTCTCTTAGCATATGACACTTTCACTTTTGTACTTATGCACCAAGGTTATTTCTCTTATTAGAACTTTTAATGAATCTGGCTCTTCTCCCTCTTTTTCTCTCTCTAGATGTTTGACAACAGAGATATAGTGTTCTTGCACTTCAATACTTGCACACCAAGATGCTTTCTCCTATTTGAATTCTACCTTATTCAGGATGTTCCATATGAATTTTTTCTTTGGTAGAGTACAAAACATATTAAAATGTACTAATTTCTATTGTGAAGACAGTCATGAACTGTCATCTGAACATTGTGACTGCAGATTTTCAAGATGCTTAAAGGAATTTTTCAGGAGTTTTTGATTTTATCTCCCAAGATAACACTTTAATATTGTCTAATTATATTTTATTTTAATGTAATGGGATTAAACTGTTGATAATGGAATGAAAATATCTGATTTCTCATTACCATATCCCCCCCCCACACCAAAAATACGGCAGTTTTTTCCTGCTGAAGTAAGAATTGTTTAAATTTGATGTGTAATATTTTCCTATACTCTTGAATTAATATATTTGAAGTTGATGTTTCAACTTTTGCTAGTATTGGTGGGCTTGAATCAAATGAAAATAACACTTTCAGAAATGTACTAATTTTATATCATAATAATTGTATAGCTATGTAAATGGCATGAGTTCTTCATCAAACTTCTCTATTCAAAATTGTTGAATAGATTTTTACATTATAGCAAACTGAAATGGGTGCAAGTACTTCCATAGGTTAGCTCTTACTTACCCCTTTTAAGTGACTAAAGCTGTAGTAGTATACGCTTGCAGTTATTTTAGATTTAATGACTAAAATTGCTAAATAGGGTATTACTGCTCCATTAGTTAAAAATTTTTCAGTTTGGGCCCTAAATATGTATTTTCAATTGTGAACTGCTGTAAGAGCATTCTCTGTCAATAAGTTTTCCATCATTTGAGAAATATGTATTTTTTATTTTATAGCTCTCACAATAGTCAACAAATTTATTTTATATCTTGAGTCTTTTTATTGCTAGCAATTTATTATAGTATTATTAAGTAATCTTATCAATTTGCATTCTAACTAAAGTTTGATAATCGAGAAAACAAATAAGAGTAACATTTTGCTTTGTGTTTGCCAAGTTCTTTATTAATTATATGTAATATATGGCTAAGTAATTGTCTCCAAAAGTGAATAGAAGTTAGTCTAGAAAGTAATTATTGGGATCCAGCTACAAAACATTTCTGTGTTATGCATAAAAATATAAAGTTGACATATCTCAGCAGAGCACATTAGTTGGTCGGTCGGTCATTCAGTTCGTTCAAGCAGAACATGTTTCATAGGACTTTGCCCACATCATCAGCTGCATGTAACATGAGTATTTTCGTAGAGGGAATATATGCTCATAAATATGTGTTATATGAAGTGGGGCGCACAGAAATTACTAATAGCACATCGGGTTAAATGTTCAGTTGAAGAGATAACTATACTCCCTTGGTTTTGGAATAACATGGTTTATATTGTCATAGTATGAGGTGCATTCAAGTTATAACACCTCCAATTTTTTTTCTCAGGACTGGAAACAGATAGAAGCGTGCAGTTTGTTTTAAAATGCTCAGGCACTCGTCAATGCGTAACAGAGATTGCAGCACTGTATGGAACACAGAACTCTAGTGGCAGCAGCGAGAGGGAGGACATTTTTGATACTTCAAATTGTGACTTTTCATAACAAGAACAGCATGTAATCATTCATTTTCTCCATTTGCGTGGTTTGACACCAATTGAAAGTCATTGCCAGTTGTGTGAGACATGTAGTGATGGTGTCATGAATGTGTCTAATTTGCGTTCATGTGTGCGACAGTTCAAGGAAGGCAGATTGCCATGGCAATCTCGGCCTTGCGCAAGCTGATCTGACGACATGATTGAGAAAGTGAAGAAAGTTGTTTTGGAGGATTGCTGAGTATGGAACACATCTCCAAAGTTGCCATTACCATGGAATCTGTGCATATAATCGTGCACAGTGTGTCTTCCAGGTGAGTGCCACGAATGCTGACAGACAACCACAAGGCTGCGCGCATGGCATGTTGCCAGGCAATATTGATGCATGATGATGTCATGAATGGGACATCTCTTTTCATTGATTGTGACAATGAATGCCATTTTTCAATTCTGAAACAAAACACCAGTCTGTTGAATGGAAGCACTCAGATTCACTGCCACGAAAAAAATTTCAGGTAAGCGCCAGCAAATGAAATCATAATTTTCCCCCATCCAAACATACATACAATGAAGCATATTTAGAATTAGAAGATCAACCAGCCAACATAACTGTATAAACCCCTATATGCAGAAAAAATTATGGTGGCCATGTTCTGGGACATGATGGAGTAATCCTTACTCATTGCATTCCAAAGGGTACTACGGTGACCTGTACATTCTACAATATGTTTTGAAGAAGAAGCCCCTTCCAGCATTGTGTGAAATATGTCTGGAAAAGGGTGCATGTATGCTCTTTCACCAAGACAGCACATCAGGCGAACATGACACATGAAAACAACTTTGAAGTGATTTCTCATGCTCCCTACTCACCTGACCTGGCTCCTAGCGACTTTTGGCTGTTTCCAAAGATAAAAAGACACTTTCTGTGGTTTCACATTCATTAGCTGGCCCTATTGCATCAGCAATTTTCCAGTGGTCAAATAGTTTTCATATGATTAGTTAATGAGAAAAAAAATCGTAGATGTTATAACTTGAATACATCTCATAATGTTACATTAACTTAAAACTTGCATATGTTTAATTGCCGAAGAATTTGCTTTGCATATTATCATATCATGCAGTTGCCAATCTACAAAAGTGTGGGTAAACAAATCCATCATACACCAGCATAGGTTAAATGCATTTTATCCAAGAAACTTAACAAATTATATGATATTATAAAAGAAAGTTGATACTGTAGCAATTTTTGCTAACTTTTGGGTTTATATTTGGCTTGCATCTACAGCTAAATGCAAGATACATGGGGTAAAAGTTTGGCCATTTGCCAGACAAGTTTTCCTCTCATTTTTCTTGCATAACTTTGATCATTAATAGCATGCCATATTAGTTTTATTTCATGAGTACCAACATAAGTTATAGGAATTCAAAGTGATGTCTGTTTGCAGTCAAGCATTTCTGACATCTTTTAATAAACTTTGCATTCACTCATAACAGCTCTTCTTCTTAATTAGCTAGTGAGTCAATTTAATATTTTAATGCTCACTTACCATTGAATTATAGAAAATATGTATAATTGCTAAATCTACAAAGGAAAATTAGATTCACTTCTTAAACACAACAAGACAACATGATTCCTTTCATTAACTTCAATATTATAAGAACAGGCAATAATTTGAAATTTGGAATATACAGAAAGGATATACAGACTGAAAATTACATAAAGGCAAGTGGCATCAATGCCACAGCACACAAATATGCAGTTCTCAACAGCTTATCACACAGGCTCATTAACATACCCATGAATGAGTTTGAATATAGCAAAAAGTACTCTCACATAATACAAACAGCAAAAACCAATAGGTATAGGCAAGAAATTAAAGACAAGAAATTCAAACAAGAGAAGAGGTTAAAACAGGTTACAACATTGACAGCAAAAAAAGAAAGTACTATTTACAAGAAATTTACTTATTTCTTTGGATCACCAAAAAATTCCAGAAAATACTCAGAAAGTTTGGGATTACTTTGCCCCCATTGAATAAAACCAGCCTAAATAATCTGTTAAACTCCGGTGATAATGATAGAATATCTGATGAGAACAGGCCAGGAATATATAAAATCAACTGCTCAGAATGCAACAATGTACATATTGACAAAGCAAAAAGAAGCATTGGAATTAGGCTAAAAGAACACTGAAACATCAGGTACAACCATATAGAAAATCAGCAGTTGCACATCACTTTTGGAGAAATAAACATGTTATAGAAATGGAAGTCAAATTATTGAAATTTGTAGATAGACCTTTGGAGCTGGGAATATGGGGAAAAAAATGTTTATAAAAATATGAAGATAAGGTTATGAACTTCAAAATCCTTACAGAAGACATATTAATCCAAAAGTTCATAAAATGTCCATGAGAGCTGCACCAAGTTCATCCAACCAACAACAAACCTGGCAGTTGACTCACAGATGATGATGTGGGCAAAAGCCTGTGAAACATATAAACAATGTAATACAGTTTTTTTCACACTAACTCCATTCACTTGAGCGATCCCTCCCATCTTCTACCTGTGAAACATATTTTGTATAATTCAGTGGGAGTATAAGAGCATTAAATCGACTCATAGTTAATTAAGCATATATTAGTTGCTTTACTGTATTAGTTCCGACAGGAAATTAATATTAAGTTTCAATTTTGGCCCTGATATTTTCTTTTAAGTTTCTCTACAAATAGAGGCTATTTCTGTAGACTTTATTTTTCCTCTGTTCTAGTTGTAGCATTACATAGTACACTACACTAAAATTTACTTCATTAACACACTACAATTATTAATACTGATACACCAACACTCTAATAATCATAACACAAAGTCAGAAATAATGCTTGCTCTCATAACAAGAAGCTGCTATTGACTGTCCATGTGCATTCATCAGTAAGAGAACCCTCTGTTATTATGATTGCTGTCTGGAGTGATCTTGATCTTTTGAATGTTGTGCTCAGCTGCAGACATAGGTAAAAAATCACTCTCGACAGAATTTGGAAACAAAACTGTTATATACAAGTTTTTTGGTTGAAACCAAGTCTTATTTTAATTATGTAGCTCAATGATTTTCCATTATTTTACGTTTTCTAATTAGTGGAAACTTGATTTTGTGGATGCTGGGTATGTGTGTGGATGCGTGCGTGTTGCTTAAAATGTTTTAATTTATGCATTTGAATATATGATATTTTAGTAACAATAATTTAATCAAAGCCTTTCCCATGTTAGAATTTTATAATTACACCTCACTCCGCTTTTATATTTATTTTTTTTATACTTAAATCTATATGACCATCAACTTAGTATGCTAAAGGAGGCAAATATTGCTTCTTTCATTGTGTAATACTTGCATAAAAATTACTTCATTGCTTAAACTTTATTATTTTCAGGGTCTGGTGATAATAGCCTTTCAGAACAGCTTAGCAGTAATGCCCAAGCTCGAGCCTTAAAGCTTGAACTTGAAAATCGCAGACTTCTGTCAACTATTGATAGTCTGAAGGAGTCAACTTTTCATGAAACAAGCAACAAAATATTAGAACTTGAAAAAGAAAAAAAGAAATTCTCAATGAAGGTAATATACTTTAGCTGGTACAGCTGTTTTGCTTAAAAATTACAAAATTGCATGCTAAACATATAATTTGTGTTCATTGTTTTGAAATAGAGGCAGATAAGAATAGGTTTGAAAGAGTTGAAATTAGTTCAGGAATCAATATTCTGAACTAATCATGCAGAATCAGAACAGTAGTTACAAATGAAAAGCTTTCATTAAGTTTAGTATAGTCTAAGTTTGCATCCTTTTCTTGTAGTCTTCTTTATCTAAAATAACAATTTTGTTTCTCGTATCAGCCTTTGTGTAAGTCGCATCTTTTTTATTTAGAGCCTTAGTTAGTTTTTGTTAAGATCTTGGGCCAAAGCATAATGATAAGATACACGAGAAATCTTATTGGAAACCTTAGTGAAACTTTGCAATATTACCCTGGGATTACCCAGCACCCATTGAGAAGATATGTTCCTCACTCTTAAAAGCTTATACAGAAAAGTGGAAACACTATATCTTTTTTCTGAGGTTTTCCTAATATTACAGGATATTAAATATAATATCTTCTTTTATTCCTACTGAGAAATGTGTTTTTTAATATCATATTATATACTTTATTCACCTTTGGAAATTTGTTGCAATTTCATGGCTTCGTCAATTACAAAATATAACAATTTCAAATTATTAATACTTATAATTTATCTGTAAAGGTAGTTTTATTAAAGTATGAATTGAATTCTTGTATACTATAAAAACACTGATTAATTAAAAACTTCTTAACTTTTTTTCTAAATCTAATCGGGCGTTTATCTATGATTTCATTGGTTATTAAGTTATACATTTGGATGCCACTATGCAGGGTTGAATTGATCTTTTTAGTTGTTCTGGCAGTTTGTAGATGGATTTTGTTGCTGGTTCTAGTACTGTGCTTTTGGGTTGATTTATTGGAGTAAAATTGTTGTATATTACTATTTATGAAACATATGCATTAGAAGTTGTAGATTTAGAATTATGTAGCAAAAATAACAGCTTTATTTTGGAAATCATATTAACTTTAATTGAATGTTACACAGATTTATAAAATTTACAATATCAGGGCTTGTTCACTGATGCAGTATTTGAGGTTAGAGTAACCACTGTTAAAGTGTAGTTGAGTCGGTGAACTCAACAAGATAACCTTGAAATGTAGAGTGCAATTCTTGGCAAAACATTGGCTACTATAGCTTCAAGTACTGGACCTTGGCCAACAGGCCCTTTTATTATGAACTTTACAAAGCGCAACATTGGCCTTGAAAGCCTTAGCAGTTATATTATGCATTTTTGCTTATTTTTTTCATTTGCTTTTTTTAATACATAAGCACTTAATTTCAGGTTGAACAACTTCAAGAAACATGCCACAGGTTAAGCCAACAGAATTCTGAATTAGAGCAAGTGTTCAAAGATGCCTTAACAGAAAACAGAAAGCTACAAGACACAATAAACAGCTTAAAAATAAATTCTGATAAACAGCATCAGGAATGGCAGGTAATAGCAGTGCATTTTTTGGTTATTATAGTTATTGATCCACAATAAAAGTATAATGAAATTTCCTTATTGTCAAGTATATATACTTGAAATTAATTTTATAGCTTATTTTACATAAGTTATAATATTTATAACTATACAAAAGAAACAATAGAAAGTGGGTTAAAAAAATTAAAAAATATATTTTAATTTAAAAAAAACATCTTTCTGAAAATTGTTTAGGTAATTAGAAATTGCTTATGTTTATGTTTGTGTCAATTAGCAGTTGTCAAAGAGGGTAAATGGTTTTAATTTTGAAAAAATTGTTGTAAAAAATGTAATAAGTGAGCTAGTTAGACTTATAAATTGCAATAAATATATTATTATTGCAGTAAATTTATACTCTTACATCTTGGAATGTACTGAGAGGAATTCTCTCAATATACACCTTGGAACAGTATGCTAACACTTTTGATGGCAAAATGGCAATTGCTCATACTTTAGCAAAATAAGGCGCCACCATAAAATTAAAACCATCATTTGAACTAGAACTTCCCTCTCAAATGAAACTCATAAAAAGATTAATAACTGAACAAGAACAGCAAAATATCCCTCCCCCCAAAAAATAATCTTAAAGGAAAACCATATGAAGATCTAAATACTTTCAAATCTCTTTTATTGAAATCAAGAAAATTTGGAATTGCCCAACTCTGCTTAATTGTTGGGCATGAATGCCTGTCAGAACATCTCTTCAGGATGAAATTAATCAAAGACAGCAATTGGATATTATTCATGTAAGGACATGAATAATATCCAAAACATAGAACATCTACTGAAATGCAGCTAACTTGAAAGCAACAAACAAATTAAATATATTATGGCAGCTCTTTTAATTGGGAAGCTAGGGAAAAAATTATAAATATCAGCATCCTGCAAACTAATATATTCATTACTCATTTCCCAAATGATGGAAAACTTATTGACAGAATGTTCTTACAGCAGATCATAGCTAAAAACATATATTTAGGGCACAAACTTAAAAATCTCGAACTAATGGAGTAGTAGTCAGTCAACAGCTGATGATGGAAACAAGGACTTCTGAAACATGTCCTAGTGTTATGTAAGTGGCATTAGTGTGAATATGTTAAATACATTATTGCAGTATATATTACCACTCCATTGTCTACAGCTTCATAAGTACAATTTATTCACTTAATCAGCATCTGCATTTGCCACTAGCAACCAACTAACCAAAACTTTAGAAAAAGCTAAATTTATTGAATAAAATGTCAAAATGGAAGGTTAACAGCATTAAAGTAATGACCATCCCAGGTATGATATAAAAATGTATTTTATGCGTATTTAATGCTGCCTACATATGCAAGCCACTTTTGCATAGGTGTCTCTGTTATCACATTCTTTGACAGAGACTTTCATTATGAGGACATTCCATTGTTCAGTGGGAGAAAACTAATATTTATGTCATTGAAAAGAATCCAAAAGTGCTGGTTGCATAAAAGTAGATGTTGCATATGATGCACAATTCAGGTTGGATATGGACTTATAAAATCAGATGACACCAATAGTTGGTGACAACTAGGTTAATTACACATAAAAGATTGGTATAAGAAAAATTGTGTGCTCAGTGGGCCATAAAAGGTGCCATCATGTAGGGAAGAATGTCTGAATTAGCTTTCACTTCAGCATTTGCTGGGGTATTGCATCCATCTGATATTTCTCCATAGGCAATGATAGAAAATGCAAGTTAATGCCATCATTTCAAATTAGATCAAACAATGAAAGTATCCAGCATTCTCATTCCATAGAAATTCATGATCACACCAACAGCAGAGCATGTATTATAATGGTTTTTTTTTATTTAATGATGAGAAAGGATATATACATTTTTAGTTCTTCTATCAAAGATCTCTCATCAACAATCTTGTCTCACACTACAGCTGCTTAAGGAGATCAAGAGAAATTTGTAGAATTGATAAGTTCTAATGCTTGTTCATCCATACATATCTAATGAAAAAGCACTCTTGTCAATGACTTTCTCAGAAAGGTAAAGCCCAAACACATCAACTTCTATATATTCTTTGATCCACCATGAAGATCAGAAAGTTAAAAAATTTCTTCAGATGCTGAGGTCAAGTGTAATTTATTTATCCAGTTGATCGTTTTAGTACATAGTACAGTCGATGTTGAACACATCTTAATAAAATACTGAATTATACATAAGAATATCAAAAGTAAAAAACACAATACAATTAGGTGCATGCAATAATATCAAGGTAAGTACTTTGTTGTTGTTGTTTAACACCCATTTTTACTACTGAGGCACCACAGGCAGTGGACACTGATGATACATGAAATGAAATGATATATTGGGAAAGGATTTTTTTTAAAGGAAGGAAATGTTCTGGGCCTAAGTTTAGGGTACCTTCCCGGCATTTGCTATTTATGAGGACTGAGGAAAACCTGAAAAAAAAGTCAGTCCGGGAGGACAATCCTGGCAGGATTCAAACCCCAGACCTCCCACTCATGAGTCCATGCCTTAATGATCTCGGCCACCCAAGGCGGTAAGTACTTAGATGAAATACGTTGTCATTCTCACATTATTAGGACATAGTGTGCCTTAATGATCTCGGCCACCCAAGGCGGTAAGTACTTAGATGAAATATGTTGTCATTCTCACATTATTAGGACATAGTGCAGTTATGAAAGCTATTTATCATTATTTACAAGGAAATCTTGAATGGAGTAGAAGCAGTGGTTAATCAAATGTGCCTTTAGGGATAGTTTGAAACTTTTATCTTGTTATATTTTCTTTTAAGTAGTTCTGAAGGTTATTGTATATCTTTATGTCAAAGTACAATGTGCTTCTTTGATATAAGGAGATACTATGCCTATATACATGGAGGTTTGAGTTTTGTCTTGTATTGTATTGTTAGACTGTTCATTCTTAATAAAGGGTGAATCTGTATTATTGATGTTTTATAGATAAACATTATTTCAAGTATGTAGATATAAGGATTAGGAAGAATGTCTAATTTTTTAAAAAGTGGTTTATATGTTGTTCTTAGACTTGCTGGGAGTCAAAGAAAAAGATGTTTAAAGTTTTGGTCTGTTAAAAGTATAGTAATTGTTCCTCATGACTCTAATTATTTTTTGCATTATGAAACGTACCATACTAGTTCTATGTAACTGGTTGCTCTTATAGCCCAAGGCCTTCTGTATGAAGGGCATACAGTAGCTTTCTGGGAAAAATATAAATGGAGTATTTTTTTTTGTGAGCCCATTTCATTTTATTACACCAAAAACATTTTTCATCATGTGAATGTGTAGGCTTCCATGGCCATTATCCAAGAGTTGTTCTTTTTCTATTAAATACTATGTTCATTTTTATTGTTGTGTAATCTACATTTCACTCTTCATATTAACAGCTTCTTTGGGCACTGCCACCAAGTGGTTGTGTAGATTCAGTTTATACCAAAAATTTATTTTGTTGGCCATACCTACTCAAACTCGTGTTGGTTGATGGTTTGCCAATTACACTAATTATGTAAGCAGCATTTTCCTTAAACCATTTAAGAGTTTTCCTCCATTTATATTCATTTAATATTTTGTTTAAATATTTCTACATTTTCTTCAAAAATTCTATGAGAGAAGCAGTCAATATTGCCAGGCAAATTTTTCAGAATGAGCAGGCTTTAAATACCTTATATGTTCATTCTAACAGGTTAATACAGACCTTCTTGTATGACTAACATTAAATTTAGGGTGTTTCTTTTAAAAACTTAGCTGAATTAGTAATTTATATTATTGTAATGTTATAATTCATTTTATAGTATTATTCAATTCCATTCTTACTTTACAGTTAGCTAAATTAAGAACAGAAGAATTGGAGAAATGTATAGAGAGTAATGCAAAGGAAAAACAGCGACTACAGTGTCTGGTAGAAAGTGTACAGCGCAGGGCAGATGAATTAGAAAGAGTTAATGAAATGACTTCACAGCAATTGGATATTTGGAAGTCTGAAGCGCAACTTGTTCCAGAACTTCGAGCTCAGAACAGTGCAACTCAAGCTAAAATTGAGAGCTTAGAAAAAGATACCTTTAACCTTCAGAAGGAGTTAACAAAGCTGCGTAAGACACTTGAGGTAAGAGCTTTCCTCTAGCCATAATTTTCACTTATCAGGGCCCTGTTCCATAAAAGAATGGTCTAATACATTACAGGTGTATGAACTTATAACTAGTAGTTAGTAAGTTTCTATACACTTGTACTTTACAACTCCATATTAGTGTACTAGTAACATTTTGTTGTTCTGTTCCACAGAAGTATTAGTATTAATTGTGCTTTTGTAACTCTATAGATTTCTGTACAAGTGTATGAATATTGGTAACTTCAAATAACATTGCAAGCTTAATATTTTTTTAATAATTTTGGAATTCAGTTGACCAAAATATGCAAAGTATTGACAAAGATGATGCTGAGAGTAGGAATGTGTATAAAGATACAATAATCCAGTATTTGAATAAAATGAAAAAATTAGATTAGATTAGGTGCAATTAACCTATGACTGAGTTGGGTTTTCTTGTTTCAAATGCATATTTCTGCCCTTGCTACATGTTACAAAAATATTTTTTTTCCATTCCTCATTCTCTTTTGATGCCATTTTCATAATTTTTTCTTTATAATGAAAATATGATTACCAAACATTATAAACAAATCTATATAAATATGAATGATCAAATGGAATGATCAAGCACAATCTGGAAACTCAATTCTTTAGCCATCTCTTGATGATTGAAATTCATGCTGCTATGTATCTTAATGCGATCGCCTCAAAGTGAACTATTGCACTTAAATATTTATAAATGCATAATAAAGTATTTCAGTTATTATAATTTCTAAGAAAAAATACACGATCTAGTTAGCAGGAATGACAATCTGCTTTGTACATTAAAAATATGAATTTATTACGAAAGATGAATATAACATAATTCAAGTATGATGTGTGGCAAACAGCTATCCCTCCATCTTACTGTTATATGACATCAAAGTTTTACTAATACTTTAAAAGTGTTGTAAATTCTTTTCTGGAACAAAAAGTTACAAGTCCATACTTTTGTTGAATAGGCAGTCTGCAGAGTTATTCTGTTTGTTTGTTTACTTGGTTTATTTATGGACGCTTTTCAACATCTCAGGTCATCAGCAACCCATTCAATTCCGGGCGTGAAACGGCCGACAAATTTTGCTCAGAGGTCTCTTCTTTCAGGCTGGGTTCTTTTTCGTGCCATAAATGTACGACACGGGATCCACAGCTTTACTTCCCTTCCAAAGGAAGCCATACTTAGGATTTTTATGCCCCGAAAAAATCCATCGATCCTGGTCAGGTTTGAACCCGCGATCTTGGGTTTACGAGGCAAGTATAGTTACAACTACACCACCAGGACTGACGGGAGTTTATTCTGCAGGAACCATAATTTGTATACAGCATATAAAAATAAATTGGTACTATTAATATTGCTCAAGACCATTGGTTCTTTTAATTGAAATTCAGTTACAAGCTTTCAAAATTGCCTTGTTTAGGTATAATATATCTGCTTTCAATGCTTATTTTAATTTTCAGAGCACTCCTTGAAATCCTTCTTTCATTGTTTGACACACTTGAAACATTATTTGATTTCATTGTCTAATGGAAATTGCATTAATGAAACTCATTTTTTACTTATGAAAACAGGTGGAAGTCACAGTGTGAGAGATCCAGCAAGGTTAAGCCAAATAGCTATTGATTGTATCCAAGCACTATTATAAGCACATTTTTTTTTCTTTTTTCTTTTTTTTCTTTCTTTAATTATTATTTTTAATCTACAAAATGGGACCTGGCTTTAAAATCATACTGATGATTTTTACACCTGAAAAAATCCATTGACCCTGACCAGGATTGAACCCGCAATCTTGGGTTTACAAGGCAAGTGGTTACCAATACATCACCAGGACCGACTTTGCCATAGCTTTCAAATCTTCTTTCAAATCATATTCATTGTCCAGTATATTTGTTTCTTTGCAATCATTAAATGGTTTCTCATAATATAGTATCAAAATTTTTGTATTCAGTTCAGTTTTCAATATAATTGGTCTTTTGGAATATGAAGCAATCAACAAGATATTGTTCACCTCCCTTAAATAACTTTAGGCTTTGGTTAGGCTTGGCATTAATAACTATGACATCATAAAGTGACATAAAATTCGATTTAAATTTGAAGAAACATTATAATATTGCCCCTTTGGTAAATGGGCCTTGTTTTCAGAAGAGATGGTTTATGTCTATTCTATGAAACGTATACTTCTCCCTATCTTTATAGCATTCTTTATTCTTCCAGCTATTATATTATGACTGGAAGAATATAACAATTATGTTTATGTAAAACTGTCCATATATCTAACATGAAATCACTGCTTAGAAATGATTCCACAGGAAATATGTATATCAAATACTAAAGCTTGAATAAGAGTATATCAGTGATGCACATTAAAAATTGCCTGATGTTATGTTGAAAACCTTTGCTCCTGTTAACATAAAAGTAAACAAAATTCAAGCTAGCCTAATCTAACATAACGAGAATCAGTTCCCGGTTTTCCCTTTCATTTCTCATTATTGGGGATGAAATATAGGTAAATAATTATAATAATATGCTACATGAAATGTAAATAAGCAAAAGAAAACATTTTATTAGTATGAAAAATGTGCTAACACAATTTGAAAATATACATATTCATTTTACAGGAGGCTAAAAGACAACAAGAAAATAATTTTAAAATGCATCAATGTACATTCTGGCTTTATTCATAATTTAATTTTTACACAAAATAAAAATTGTACTATGTGTAAATGTAGTTTTACCCCAAAATATTTTATACTTTGTTTTCATACCATTAAGAATAGCTTTACAGTAGTTATATGTCCTTTTATTATTATTATTATTATTATTATTATTATTATTATTATTATTATTATTATTATGCACATGGTGTTATTTTTGCAGGAGAAGGATGTTGCTCTAGATCAGTTTACAACAGAAACTGCTGCACAGCAAAAGGAAATCAATAGATTAAACAAAGAAATTGAAGATGCTTCAATACAAATAACTAGGTATATTCAGAAATTAGCAGTAATTTAAATAATAATTTATGCATGCGGAAAAACTTAAAATGGAAGTTTCTTGTTAGAGAATTACAAAAAAAATATTAATGTACATCAGCATGTGTAATATCATATGTACTTGTAAAAAGTATCTTTTTGCATATTAGACCACCCCCAGGTTTTTATCATAAATAATGAAAAACATTTTTTGTACTCTTCATATTTTAACTTTTAAAGAAAATTTCTTTTAAAATTGCAATCTTCATGCACATTTCTTTACTCCCAACCAGCACATGTGTGGGTACTTGCATGCGTATTTAACAGAGAAAGAAGAGTCATAGCATGGTTCAGCTTGGAAGTTCCTGGAACAGAATTATGTACTGACTGTGAATACTAGTAGGCTAGTTAAAATGAGAAATATATGTATTTCTTTGGTAGCATGTTAAAATAAATGCACTTAGGTAAACCAAAAATAAAGGTATGAGATTATTACTCATGATATGTTCATCTAGCCAAACAGGCCCAGGTTGTACCGTTAAATATTGCACACAAGTATTAATCTTTAAATTGACTCTATCACATTTTCATTGTTTAAATCACTGCAGTTTATGTGATGTCTTATTAGTAATAAATATATTTAAAAATGAAATTAATGTAGTTAATATTTAAAGCAAAAGAGTGATCATGAAATTTCCTACTATATGGCCATTCCAACAAACTATATCATATATTCTATAATTAGAATCTCTTGCATTCCAGTGAAAAAAGCAGATTGGGAAAGCTTTGTTTAAAATTAAATATGATATTTAAAATGGTTCCCATATTATATTTTGAGCTTTTAGTTTTAATAGCATTTTGATACATTAGGTATGTATCACAGGCTGCAAACCACTTGCTTGAATCACAATCTGTGTACAGGGTGTTAATGAACTACACTGATATAATTTACAGGTAATTTGATATAGAAAACCTCTGGCCTTTCTGCTCAAATTTTGAAGCTATGGCTATAAGTTTCTAAAATGCTAGTACACCACTGGCTAATGAAGATGCCTGTACTATGTACTAAAACGATCTCTACACTCTCTTAGTGAGTTCATTAACATGCTGTAAAAAAATGTAGGCATACATGATAAGTGTTTTCTCATGTCAAAGTCCAGTGTAACATTGTAAAGAAATGTATGTTTTGCAAGGATGCACATGCCCAAATCTTATGTTTTATTTTAAATTCAAGCATGTTTTAAAGTCACATTTGTTTTTATGGGAGTATATGAAAGCATATAATTTTCAACTGCATGTGAATAGGTTGCATGATGTGGAACGTGAAAGTCAGGAGCTGGTAAGTCGAGCTGCAATGGATCAAGAAACATTAACCATGCTACAGAATGATCTCATCACACACAAACTGAACACACAGCAGCTGAAAGGCAATTTGGAAAAGTTGGGAATTGACCTTGATCAATTAATGGATCCTGATGCAACACTAGAGAGGTACAACCTACAAGAGACTTAATTTCTTGTCAAATGAACTGGTTTCCTAATTAGACACGCAAAATAAGTAAATATGTATATTCAATATTTATTTTTATCACCTTCACTTGTCTTTTTGCCATATAAGAACTCGAGTAGTTCGAAATATAGTGATTAAAACCCTGTGACTTTTTCTTAGTGTTTTATCCTTTTCTGCTTTTCTAATTATTGTTAATTTAATTACATATAAATTAACAATAAATTATATAAATGAAAATAATGTAACACTATGAACAATGTAACTAGAGAAGCAGAAAAAGGGTAAAACATTAGAAGTCACTGATTTTGTTGCCTTAGAAGAACTCAAGTAGCTCAAAGTATAGCAAAACAAAATCTGTGACTTTCTAAGTGTTATATATATATATATATATATAAATAAAACAACAACTATAGAAGCAGGAAAAGGTATAGACATGTCCTATGCACAATTATCTATTTATTCTAATTAACAATTATTGAACTTAATGGTCTAAAAGAAACTTTTCTCCTGACTGTTCAGTATCTGTCAGTCTCTGTTGAAATATTTGTAAAGCAGGGAAATGCTGCAGATGTCTCTGTTCAGGTTCTCATCAAGATCACACAGCATGCAGGCATGAGTTAGTGTTAAACAGAAGCTATAAAGATATGTTCCGAGATCATGGCCAGTGTTAAGGCAAAATTGAGCTCTTGCTTCTTTCCAAGAACTGTTATTAATGTAATCCTTATAACACTTACTGGTTGTCTTGTTTTCTAATGCATTTGTGGATACCTGTTGGACTGCATTTTTTAATTATAACTTGGCAGACTGGTAAGGTATTTCCTTGTGAAAGATAAATTGTAAAAATACATAATTTATTTCTAAGAAGTCTGCTTCTTCATTGCTGTGTATTTGACAGTGGCTTGGAATCCACTGCAACACTATAGGTTTGCACGCAGTGGATTCCTAAGCATCTTTCTGAGCAAATGGATGCTCATATCCATGAAGAATTCTTTGCTCAGGATATCCATAACTTTGCGACATGCCAGGACACTTGCTTGAACAGACAAGGTGACTGTGTGCACCAGGTATGTCACTCTTACTTCCTTATGTTCCAGCCAATAAATCATCATAAAGAGAGATAGAGAGAGAGTCTCACTTTCATTTGGGCAAACCATATAGATATGCACTTTAAAATTGTTTGCCTAAGACTATTCAAAAACCAGTATAATTTGTGCTGTTTTATTCATTAACACTTTCTATTTTAATATGCAGTATATGAATAAAGCATGCTTCACACTGATAAGTGTCAGCTCTATTTAGCCAACAGCTAAAAATGCCTGTACCATAAGGTATAGTTATAATTCACTTTTAAGTGTAGATGAATATTTATATTTGAATAAAAAATAACTTATAGCCATCTCATACTCATTATAGCAAATAGTGGGTGATCTAAGAATTGCAGATAGATTTTAACTTATTTTTTTCCTGTCTATTTGAAGTATTTAATTTCATATTCTTGCCTTAAAGTCTCACTGCAGAAATTAATTAGTTAATGAATTTAGATCTAAATTCAAAATTATTTTGCTCCTCAGGGTGAGATAAATTGTTAAAAGTAAACTTTTATCTACCATCTAAAACTTGAACATTTGCTCATACATGTGAAGTAATTTGGAATAAATTACACATTTATTTGTATTTATTTATATTTTGTATAAAGAAAACATGTATGCTTTTGAATAGTAATATGGAGATTTAATGTCCTAATTCCTATCATTGGAGAATAAAAAAAAAAACCTGAATCCTTTGCTATTTGACACTGTATCAGCATTTGAGGATAGTTTTCAACCTAACTAACCTCAGTATCAGTAATAAGGTGAAGCATGCTCACGGCATAGATAACATTATATAGTGGTAGAAATGTTCAGAACTGCACTAACATAAAACTAATAGTAGATAATGCAGAACTTTGAAAGAAGTAGAATGTCATTATACCATCATCCCATTCACATTGATATTTTCAGAATGAAGGCAGGAATAGGGCATTATAACTTCTATGTTTTATAACTGTTTTATTTATGCATTATGCCCAAAATTAATTGTTTATTTCAGAATAATTTCAAGCACAGAAGTTCTGAAAGCTGTACAAGAATTACTGGCCAAGGACACTGTAAAAGAGCCATGTAGCAAATGTGCACAAGCAGAAGAATCAAAAGATAAAGTGCAGCAGCTGAGTGAGGAGGAGGCACAGTCACTGAGAGCTGACAAAGAATCACTTACTCGTCAGTGTGAAGAACTACGTCAGGAATTAAATGCCTTGCAAAGCTCAAATGACAGTCTTAAGGCAGAGAATGCTAAGCTTCAAGTTAGTATGAGCACTCTGCAGTCACAGATCTCATCACTTTCCACCCAACACACTGCTCTACAATTGGCCAATTCACAACTTGTGGCAGAAAAGGAAGAGGTGAGTAATAATCATAACTTATTGATAGCATCCTCTAGTTATTACAAGAGATATATATATATATTAATACAACATTTTACCTCTTAAAAGTTTGCTTACTTTTACTGAGTTACTGTATTCACTATTGTTGCTTAGGTAATAGCACAAGCTTATAGGTAATGGATATGGGACAAGCCACCTGGCTGCAAAGTTTTTCGTGGCTTTCAAAGGATGAATACCAATAAATCTAGGAGTCTGAAGACTCTGGACTTATAAGAGCATTAGGAAAGTTTTGAGATACTAATAATGAATAATATAAATATAAAAATAGGCATACCAGTTGCTTTTTCAATACATTCTATACATCATTTGTGCTGGAAGCAGCCACACCAGTTATTCCCTACTATAACACTTAGCTGCTCTTCATAGGCAGGTTCTGAAAACTAGGGTCAATTGCAGAAATGATATTAAACAATGATTTAGGTTAAACAACACCTAACTATGGCTACTATGTTGCAAAGACTATGATTAATAGTGTACATTGTTTTAAAGCTAATGTTTAACAGACAGTTTAATAGTGGACATTGTTTTAAAGCTGATGTTTAACAGTCAGTGTTCATACTTGCCAAAAATACTGTTTCACCTCGCAGTACAGTATACACTACTCATAAAGGATTTAATTGAGTGCACATAAAATGGTTCCAGAGATATTTGTTACTAGTTTAATGACATTCTCTTCAGTAATCAGCTTGATCACAGTTATCTTTTTGAGATATACCAAGAAGCAATTTTTGTAGTATAGTTTCTCAGAGGAAGCTGCTAGGAACATTTTAAAAAATTGAGTCGAAATTGTAACATACACACCACTAAAATTCAATAAAATGGAAGACTAGTTGCTAAAGAACACATTAGGAATATAAACCAAAAACAAGAAGAAAAATCGGCGGTAGCTTGGCACTTTTGGAAAGAACAACATAACATTAATAAAAACCCCAAATTACTTAAAAATATTAAAAGAAAAACTGAACTTACAATCTGGGAAAACATCTATATTTGGAAGAATAAAGAGAAAGTTTTTAATTTTGAAATCCCGCCAAGTGATGTACTAATACAAAAGTTCATTAAACCTCCACCAGAGATGAATCGACCTACCACAAACAATGAGACCGGCAGTCAACCAGGAACTGATGATAGGAGCGATGGCTCCCGAAACTAGTCTTCCATTTTATTGAATTTTAGTGGTGTGTATGTTACCATTTCAACTCAATTTTTTAAAATGTTAATATTTGACATCACTGTTACAAAAGTTCACTATATTTTATACAAGCTGCTAGGAACTTATATGACATCAGACATTTACTTGAGCATGCCTCTCCCACTAACCTATCATATTGCAACTTCTTCTAATATGACAGTTCTTAGCAACTAGTGCATTTTATGCTGTAAAAGGTGATACCATGAATGTTAACATATTGACTGTATGCAGGACAGTAGATTATGTTCTGACTGCCATTAACAGCTTGAGGAGAATGCTAATCAAACTTCTTGAAGATGATGAGGAGGAGCAGGAGCTTCCTTTCATTAAACATGATTTTGCTGTTCTTTCCAAGTAAACATTTGCCTTTGAATACAGCTGATTTCTACACTATTCATTATACCGTGGAATGCTATCATTTTATTGTTTCTAAGGGCCATTTTCCCATAATAAGTGTAATTGACTGCACTGACTTGGAATAAATCGTCCAAATCATCAGAGGGCTGCTGATTATATAAACTGGAAGGGATTCTATTTTGTTAACTGCCAAAATATAAACAAGTGCCGCTTAAAAGCAATTTGTTGCTTTATCACTGCCTTTAACACTAAGCCTACGTTACTACCAATTGTGTGCTTTTCCATAAATAGTGCTGGACAATAATGTAATAATTTTCATTTCATTTCAGATGATATGTAAAGCAAAGATGAAAATTAGGAGCATGTTGCTCATTGGTTCAACACATGAAAGAATTATATTATTTTTTGCCCCATTGCCATCTCCCGTAACTACTACTCTTCATAGCATCGTGTCCAATAAGATGGTCTTTTCTTCAGTTAAGAAATTCCATAACATTTAGCTATGATGCCTGTGCAAATAATCTCATAAACAAATGTTTGGCATATGCCTGCATTAATAAAGAGCTTCTATTAGTGGCAGTCAGCAAAGAATCTAATGATAGATACTCCACACTTCTTATTCCCAACTGATGTTCTAACTTAAAACTATGTCTTGCTAAATGTCAGCTGAACACTGTTTAAGCAACATAATTGAATTCATAAATAATTCAAATTTTTAGATAGACTGTGCCTAAAGCTTAAAATATGTCACTTTTTCTACAGTTGGCCCTTAGTGTCCCCATAGGCAATTATTCTCATTTGGGAAAAGGGAGAAATTATATTGTGCCAGATTACTGTAGATCAGAAGAGTCAATAATTTCTGGAGTTTTTTTCTTGAATTAATAAATTCATTGCCAACTTCTCTTTGGTTAATACATCTATGAATTTTAATACAAAAATCTTATTCTTCTTCCAAATAGCAGTGTGGGTTATAATTCCTTTTTTGCAACTACAAGACAATA
The DNA here is from genome assembly GCA_030762175.1 of Metallyticus violacea. Taxonomy (NCBI): domain Eukaryota; kingdom Metazoa; phylum Arthropoda; class Insecta; order Mantodea; family Metallyticidae; genus Metallyticus; species Metallyticus violacea. Next base: position 115,949,101 of record CM060835.1, read on the forward strand.
TTAATAAAATTAATTTAACTTAAAATTTTACAATATTTCTTAGTTGCTGCATGTTCATCAGTACAGCGTAACTCCAGGTTATTACCTGTTTCATTATTTCCTTGACTTTAATTCTATTCTCTCCTGAATCATATAGTCCAAAATCACAAGTTTGATACATTTGTCTCTAAATCTTTGCAAATATTGTCCTGTCATTTTTACATGTTTTTCTTTTCTATAATTAATATCTTTTTCCATAATATCTTGTATTGTCTTCATCTCTTCACAGTGTAAGAAGACGTTATCTATTTCTCCACACATAAGACAACTATCTAAATGTCCATTATCTCTCAAAATAATAACACCTGTTCTTGCTATGCAAATCCTTCTCTACACATTTTATCAAACAAATCTGTATCTCGTTCTTGTTTCATAACTTGATTGTGGACATTGGGAATACTAGTATTTATAATAATTTCCCTAGCTTCCCAATAAAAGCTTCCAAATTATTTTTTATTTGTTTGTTGCTTTCATGTTGACTGCATGTCAGTAGATGTTCTTTGTTTAGAGTTGTACTCATATCCTTACCTAATGGGCAGTAGCTGTCCTCGATTAATTTAATCCTGAAGCATGTTCTGACAGGCATCATACCCGACAATTAACCAGAAATGACCAACTCAATTTTTCATGGTTTCCATAAAAATGTTTGAAAATCTTCACATCATCATATGGTTTTCCTTTTTTAAGTTTTGTTGGAAATTTTGTTGTTCTTGTTTGGTTATTGTCTTTGTCATTGTAAAACTTATTTCTGTATTTCTGTTCTGGATTGTATTATATAAATAGTTTTTTTTATTTTATTTATAGTACATGTTGGGTAACTGTAACTCATTATACTTTGTAATGCTGCTTTAGTCACTTAAGATAATAAATAGTTCTTTTATTTATGTTAGGTCTATACAGTATATTTTCTTATTGCTGCTCCAAAGCCATTATTTTGCTTTCAAAATTGTTAGCATACTGTCCGAACAATGTATATTGAGAGAACTCTTCAGAGTGTATTTCAAAGATTGCTTCTTCACCAGAAGCTGTTAATAAGAATACTTCTGCTAGGTTGTTCTTCTTTGGACCATTGTATCCAGATTATATTCACACTGATATTTATGCATTATAAAAGGTCAGTAGGTATGATTGCATGTTTAGTGTTTATTTTTTAAATTTTGTCTAAATCTTCTTTCTGTATATAGTTCTAGAAAGTTTGTTGTGTTTTTAATCATTGTGTGCTGTCTGGAATATGAAACCATTTATTCCTGTGTTGATTAGTTTTGAATTTTTGTCCCAATATTGTTGTTTTAATATCTAGTTCTGTTATAATTGACAGGTTGTTAGTTATATTCTGCATTGCAGCAGTAGATGTTGTTTTTACGGTTTCTGTTATTATTCTTAATGACCTAGATTGTATTGTATCAGGTTTCGTTTTAAGTTTGTTGTTTATTGTAGATATTATTTCACTTTCGTAAAGCAAATTGGGCTTCATGTAGCTTTCATAGGTGTTATTAAGGACCTATGGATCCTTCCCATTTGACGCCTGCTACTTTTCTCAATACGTTATTCTTCTTATTCACTTTCTTAGTTATATTATTGATCTTTTCAGAGAAGGAAAATATTTTTAACAAGTATTATTCCAAGATATTTATTGTGCTCTTTCTCTTGTACCATTATTGATTTTAAGTTGCAAATCTCACAGAAATATGCATAAACCACTCCTACTTCTCTTTCAATGGCAAATTTTATAAACAACAATCAGGACTTACTATGGGCAGCTCCTTGTCTCCATTTCTAGCTAACCTCTTCATGAGCAGATTTGAAACACACATTAACTCAGCTTTCCCATACATATTTAAAACATGGTACAGATTATGTTGACAATATATTTGCCATACTTAACAAAAAAACTCATAAATCTTCTGAATTTACAAGATAAAAATATATCATTCACATACGAAACTGAAAAAGCTCAAATATTACTTTTCTTTGGACATAAAAACCCAGACAAGTCAAGAAAGCCTGGAATTTGGAATATATAGAAAGAATACACATGCAGACAATCACATCAAAGCTGACAGTTTTAACCCCACAACACACAAACATGCAGTTATCAACAGCTTAACACATCGGTTAGTTAACCTAAAAATTAGCAAAGAAGAATACCTTAAAGAATACAAACAAATAGAAACAACAGAGGTTAAAATGGTTATAACAAGAATACTAGTTCACAAAAAAGTACAGAAATTCAAGAGGCAAAAACTTATTAAAGAAACCACAACATTTTCAGCAAAAAAAGATGAGCCAATTTTTAAAAAGTCCACGTATCACCCATGAGCTATAAAAAATTTCAGAATATTCTTAGAGATTTTAACATCAGGTTTGCACCTGTAAACAGATTTAATGTTAAAATTCTCCTGGCTGATAATGTTAAAGACAATATTCCATAAGAGTAAAAAGTAGGTATTTATAAAATTAGTTGTGTAGAATGAGAAAAAAACTACATTGTTAAAGAAAGAGAAACACAGGCACAAGGTTAAAAGAACATTTCAGAAACATTAAATACAAACAGTTGGTGAAATCAGCATTGGCATATCATTTCTGGACAGAAAACCACATGTTGAATAAAACAAAATTATTAAAGTTAGTGCAAGAACCTACAGAATTAGCAACATAGAAGAAAATCTACATTTACAAGTACAAAGACAGTTGAATTAACTTCCAGTGATGAAAACATAAACTTTAAGTTCATCACAATTCCACCAGAGCAGATTACATATTCCCACAGCCTAATGGTTTATCCCAATTGACTAGGAGTTGACGATGCAAACGAAGGGTTCGTGAAACCAGTGCCACATATTTAAACAAGTGAAGCAAAAGAGTGTTAGTGCTACTCAATCACACAATGATCTTAATATATGATTAGCTTCTTTGTGCAATGTTCCAATTAACAATTTTAGTTAATGTGCTAGTATATTTTTAATACCTGTAGATGAAACCGGCCCATAGAGTATTGACATGATTGATCAAAATAATCCCTTTAACATTCTAGAAGATTGTGGCCATAACTTAAACCAGCCAAGAGGGTTGTTTTGACTTTTATAAATATATTAATGAAAAATAAAAATAAAGAAACACTATTAACAATGTAACAAATTAACACTAATAATAAAAGTAGATAAAGATAAAACACAGAGAAAGAGTCACACTTGAAATTGCTATATTTCGAAGACCAAGTATATGGTCTAGCTTCTTGCCATTGAAGAACTCGCAGTAGTTCGAAATATAGCAATTTCAAGTGTGACTCTTTCTCTGTGTTTTATCTTTATCTACTCTTATTATTAGTGTTAATTTATATATATATATATATATCAAGGCAGTCTTATCGACTCCATGCTCTCGGCAGCCACACCTGGGGTGATGATAAATAAGAACCAAATAATTCATTATCAACTTCATATGTCTGTTGATAGTGTCAAACAATACTTACCAGTTACAATTTCAAAGATTTGTATAAATTGATCCCTTGAAATATAAGCAACAGATCTATAGAATTGCTTGCTTGTTATAAGGCTGAAGGTGACAATTTCTTGTGAGAAGGTGAAACATGGATTCATTACATCCAGCCTGAAACTAAAAGACAATCCATGGAGTGGGATATTTTAAAATTTATGTATATATTTGAAATTCTAAGTGTTGTTTGACACTATCAACAGACATATCAAGTTGAAAGTGAATTGTTTGGTTCTTATTTATCATCATCCCAGGTGTGGCTGCCAAGAGCATGGAGTGGATGAGACTGCCTTGATATTCTTTTGGTGATGATAGTCTTCTTGCCCAATGACTGACAGTGCTTTTATCTATTTCCCTCTGCCCATTAAAATTTTCATAAATGTGGAAGTAGTGTCATTTTCTGCCAAAAGAAAAAAGATGGGACTACATACTTATTGAACACCCTTCTAGGACTTTACCAGCTACATATACATATTCATATTTTTCTAGTTTTGTTCACCACAGTCAAGTCATACTTTATGCTTCCTTCTTCTATTTAATTACTAGCTATTACTTCATTCCTCACTTACACCATCTTTTGAATAGCTCCATAAAACTAATGTAATAAATAATTGATTCATACTGAAAAATATGCACATATCTAGATGCTGTGGATAGTTGGCTAGGACCAGGACTATAATATTTTCAATTGCATGAGTGCTATGAAGATCATATTTAAAAATAACATAGGAATCAGCAAGTTTTATGCTTCTAGTATTCACAATATTTAAGAACACTATTAAAACTCTTCCAGATAAGAATATGTATAAACCTCAGCACTCCATGACTCATCTAGACAAATTTTACATTAGCAAAGATTGGCAGCATTTCTGCATTTGTTAAAATTAAATAAACATCTAAGAAAGATTAAATAATAAACCGATGTTCATGTACCTATTGGGTGAGATTTCTTTCGAATTTTCTGATGCTGATAAACAAAGATATTTGAGGCTGTAGTGAATTCACTCCACATTTGTACTAAATAGTATCTGATTTTTCATCCTTCATCAGCATTTTAATATAAACCCCATTAAGATGGGACTAAATACCAGTTTGCCAGCTTATTCCCTCTCTGCTTACATATACTTGCTCAAAGATCCAAGGTAGAGGGTTTAAACCCGGCCAGGTTGATGGATTTTTAGGACTTAAAAATTCTAAAAATAAAGCCATTGTTCCTGTGCTGTAACTTTATGGCACATAAAAGAGCTTCAAGCCTGAGAGTACAGGCCTCTTCAGTAAAATATAGCAGCCATTTCCTGCCCTAAGTTGAATGGGATGCAAATGACCAAAGATGTTAAAGAACATCCTTAAATAATAATAATATGAAGTTCTTTACCTTAGCATTTAGGTAAGGACACTGTTTGCAGACTATTTCTATGTGTGTATATGTCTGCAGCTAGCAAAGGAACAGAGCTTGAAGCATTCAGAACACCAACGCCTTCTACTAGATCAAATAACACTACAGTCATTGCATGAGCAACTAACAGCTGAACATGAAAATCTTCTGAGTGAACGGGAAGCTCTCAAAGTGAGTCAGCGAGATCTACGTACAGAACTGCGTGGTCTCAAGGAGTTGTGTTCGCATCATGAAGCCACTCAGTCATTATTGGAACAGGAGAAGGAGAAGTTAAAGTTTGAGTCCAGGTCTCTTAACAACTTGAGAGCGGAACATTCCAGCTTAAAGGTAAATCTCAGCTTCTTTCAATATTAATTCAATTTGGAATCAAATACAGTGAAACATGCATTGATGATCTCTGTGAGTCAGAATATTTGAACACTTTCTGGTTTCACTTAAATGAGATTTTACTCAGGACATATGTTTCGTGGACATTTTTCCACATCATCAGCTGTTCATGATACGGAGTCGTGAAAAAATGTCCACAAAACATATGTCGTGAGTAAAATCTCATTTAAGTGAAACTAGAAAGAGTGTTTAAATATTCGATTCTCAGAGATTCTCAGTTTCTGTATTTTAAAATGATGTTTTGTGCAGTAGCATTATGAGAGCAATTGCTATGAGTGAGAGGATCTGGTTTCTTATGTAACAATGTAATTCACTTTGCATAGAATAGAATATCAAGGTTGCTCTTGAGAACTTAGATTAGCAGAGAAAGTGAAGCAGATGTTGACTTTAGCTGTGGTCACAGTAGTAGTTGAACTTGTTGCACAAATCCTTTTTATTCCTTTTGTGAAAGGTTTGAAGAAAATTAATGGAAGTAATGCAAAGTAAAAATAAAAAGAGATACGGTAATAAGAGGCAGAGCAGAAGTTATATCAGATGGAGGTCTGTTTAAAGTGATGTTTTTTAATCCTGATGCATTTTAACAAATTTTACATGAAAAAGGTTTGTATTAAGTGAAATCTGCTTAGTCTCGATGTGAAAATAAATGTTTAATATTTTTGGCAAAAATTAATGTATGACATGTAACCATAAAATACGTAAAGCATTATTGTATTCTTCTTCTTCTTCTTCTTACCATAACAGTTTACTAATACTGAAGAAAGATATTGCCTGACCTGAATATTGTACATCCCAATATGTAAGTTAGGGAGTGGAAGAGATATTTCCTTTAATCCATTGTTATATAGTTGAATAAGTAACCTAGTTAAATACTAATAGAGGGTATCAGTAACATGTATATATGTGGTGTTAAAGTTTGCTTTTTATGTATCAATATTTTATGATCACAAGTCATTCTGATATTAATTCATTGTTTAAACACAAATGTTTTTAGTGACGGTGAAAAATTGATAAGATTGGAATTAGTGTGATTCAGTTTTTCCTCACCCCTCCCCCTCCTGGAAGGGAAAACAGCAAAGAAAATTCATAAGAGGATTTTGCCTGCATTTGCCTGCCCTTTCTAAATGGTTCAACTTGGGTAAATGAGTGCAAGCATGGTAGAACAAGCATCAAAGATGCACCACATCCTAGAGCTCCAAATTAGCCATGAGGTCAAAAATCATCAATACAGTCCATAATGCTTGGGCTAACAGATGAGTGAAAGTGCTTGAGTTAGCAGATACATGGATATCTCAACTGAGTGGGTTATTTTATTTTGCATAAAGAATTATACATGAAAAAACTTTGCGCAAGGTGGATGCCATGTCAGTTCACTTCAAAGCAAAAGCAAAATCACATACTGCCTGTGGTACTTCAATAGTTAAAACAGGTGTTAAACACTATTTAAAAAAAAAATTCAAATATCAACTGACGGGAAATTTTTAGAAGAATCCAACTGATTTTTATAGCATTTTGTGACTATGGATAAAACATGGATTAATTACCATACGCTGGAAATGAAATAGCAGTCTAAACAGTGGACTGCACAAAGTGAACCAGCTCCAAAAAAGGTGAAATGCATTCCACTTGCTGAAAAGATGATGGCTTCAGTTTTTTGGAATGCAAAGGAATTCTCTTGATTTACTACTTGGGAAAAGGGAAACCATTACTGGAGAATACTACACATCACTTTTTGTGAGACTGAAAACAGCAATTGCAGAAAATTGTCTGGGAAATGTCCAAAAAGAAAATGAATATCAAACCATCCTCATACATTGCAGATTTATAACCTGTAGATGTACAAGATTTAAAAAATTTGTAGTCCATGCATATGGAAAAAAAATGTTTGCCTATGTTATAATAAATGAATTAGTCATAGCACTCTTTGCTTTAGTTTTTGCTGCATTTCACTTGCAATTCAATGCAGACAATTATGAGTGATAAGTCGTAAATCATGACAACTAATTTTTTTTTTCTTGCAAACAAGGGACAACACAAAAAATGTAAGATATACGATTAAAAGTGTATGAAATGTACTTTTGAATGAGTCTAACAGATGGTGTATGTGAGCAGAGTTGCGTGTCTCAGCACGTCCTGAAGTTCAGTTGGTGAGCAACAATGGTCAAGAATGGAAGTGATGAGTGAACAATGTGCAAATGTAAAAATAGCATTTTCTTGTAACAAGAATGCACGAGAGTGCCACACAGAGCTACAGGAAGCACTGGATGTGCATGCACTTATTCTTATCAGACAGTTGCGAGATGGACAGAGGCCTTAAAACAGGGCAGAATGCTGACTGCCAATCTGCTGCACAGTGCTCCTGTATCCACAAACAAGGATGAACGGAACAATGCTTATGCAATGATAGGCACTGGAAAATTATTTAGAAAAGCAAACAGGAATTCTGGCAAAAATAGTGCACCACATTTTACAGGAGGACCTGAATATGCAGAAAATGTGTGCAATGAGTCCAACATCAATTAAGTGTGGTTTAGAAGTGACTCACTGCAAAACATGTCACATCAACCTGTTAAGATTTCAGTAAGAAGGGGATACCATATTGAATCGCATCATTGTAATTGATGAAATGTGGACAAGGGCATATGAATCAAAACTCAAGCAACAGTCCAATGAATGGGTTACCATGGGTAACTCAAGTTTCGCCAAACTCCTTTATCAACAAAAGTCATGGTCACTCTGGCATATGACAGACACCTTGTGATGCCTCAGCAGTAAAAACAGGCATTAAACACTATTCAAAAAAAAAAAAATATGACAATCAAGATATTCTTGTGTGTCATCCAGTTCATGAGTAGAGGACCAATGTGAATGCCCAGTATTACAGGTATTTTTCGGTGTCACAATTGCATCGTGCCGTATGCACCAAACGACCAAAACTTTCGAACATTGAACAGTTCACACAGCCGACAGCATCAAGTGCTTTTACAGCAGTGGGGTTGGGAAGTTCTTTCATATTGCCATATTCACCCAATCTCAGTCCCTGTGATGATCTCATCTTCAAAGTGAAGCAGTCATTGCATGAGAAATGTTTTGCTAACAAAGCTGACAGTTTGACAGAATTTCAACAGAGGTGGTTTAAGTTAGTAACTCACATGCAGCAGATGATATTCAGCCCTTTCCCAGTGCTGGAAACAAAACCGTCAGTGTATTTGGAACATTCTTCGAAGGCAGCTATCCCTTCCTCCCTTTGGATTACTTGGGAGGCCCATCCTATGATGGATTTGCAATTGTCTGTAAGTAGTTTTGTGTAACTTTTGCTCATGCCCCAATAAACCAATGTTGTCTGGTTGCATGTCTTTTGTTTCTTCGCTATGAGGGCTGCCTACATACAGCTTTCTGTCGGTGGCACCATTCAGCAGTAAATACTTTAAATCGTTTACCTCAGATTTTTCGTGTTTCCCTTGTTTGCAAGAATAAAAATAGTTGCATAACTTATAATTTATCTCTTGTATGTACTTCATTTTACATATAATTTATATGCAAAAAGTTACTTTTATGTAAGAAAAAGAAAGCAAGAGAGAGAGGGGGGTGGCATGGTTTAAATTAGGAATCTGGAGCTTAAGGGGTTTTAGAAGTAATTTTTAACATGAGTTGCCCCATATGTGAAAATTTGGAAAATGTAGAACATATTTTGTTTGAATACTTAGGAACAATTGAATGGAGACAAACTATTTATGGTAAATGGTTGAAGTTAAATAAGCAAATTGCAACAAAGAAAGTGGTGATCAATGACAAATTATTTGTACAATGATAAGAACTAATGGTTGTGGTCAGTAAGGAAAGAAGTTCTGAGTTTGATTGTGTTTGCCTTGTGTAAATGGCTGTTAGTGGTATTATATGTGTAGTAGATTAAAAGTTTAAATGTGTATGGATGTAAGCTAGTTACGGGAAGGGGTTTGATAAATCAGAACAGATTTTGGGTGATTATTGAAATGTATAAAATGTTTTAGTTTATGTTATAGTGTTTCTTTGTTTAATAGAAGGGGTTGTGCCAAAATCCTCTGGATATACAGGTAGGAAGCTACTGATGAACTGAGGATTTGGGCTTAGCAAACACTGTTAAATATAAATTTGAATAGTTTAGAATTTTCACAGTGAAATACAGTATCACATAACAAATTATTTATGAGGAAGTCACTCAAATTTCACTAGTTTTATTCCACTTACTTGGACATGTTTCAAAGGCAAATTTCCTTCATCGTCAGCAGGGTTCCACGAAAGCTGACAGTGGAAGCATGCTGACAATGAAGGAAATTTGCCTTTGAAACATGTTCAAATAAGTGGAATAAAACTGGTGAAATTTGAGTGACTTCCTCATAAATAACTTAAATATATTTAGTTGAATGGTGAAAGTTAGTATATTGATTAAACTTTTTGTATTGATGTGATTTAAAATATTGGTCTGGAATAGAACCTGGCTTAGAATCAGGCTATTAATATTTTTGAACTTAGTGCTATTTAGTAAATATAAGTAAAAGTATTTTTATAATGAAAGTTGGTGTTTTTCTCTTAAAGGTGATTGTAAAAGACCCACTTTATTTAGCTCATTTGCTTAGCATTAATGACAATCTGTACAAGTAGAAAATAGAACAGAACATATTTGGTTACCTTGAGATAACATTCATCACCATTCCTTCCAATTAAGAGCATGCTGTAGCACTAAAATCAACATACATTCTTTGGGTTTTATCTCCAGCTTTATGCAAACAAGCTTATCCTGCAAACTCAGTTGTCAGGTTTTGTTATATATCTCTTGAAAAATATATGTTTTACTGTTGCATCCTCTCAGGCTTATATGAAATTGAAATAAGTTAAAGAATTTACTCAGCAATCTAATCAGTTTCCAACCACTTCTTGGATTTTCTTGGTTTATTTTAGTAGTTGGCTCAAATGTTTAATAACAATTACAATAAAGTAAAAATTACAGAAATGTAATTGGGTATGTTATGGAATTGTGAAAAAGATGGGTAAAACACTCTACTGTTTTATGAAACAAATGTGTCTCCATAAATCAAAATCTTAATATCACTTAATAGATTACTGTGTGGTTATAAGCACAACACAAAAGTAACTGCTTAAACAGGAAGCTTTGGTTCAGCTGCAATTATCTGATGCATATTTTTTTTTAAAAAAAATATTGCTTTGTTTCATAGATACATGCACAATAACATAATAATGTATCAGCTATCATTTCCCAATAGTAACCAAATGTGTTTTTTGACCTAAAATATTCACTTGCTTTCTGGCATGAAGGCTGCTTTTGCAGATCCTATAGGACAAACAGTAAAATGAGTACTTTGCTTCACACATACCTTAAGTTTGCCATTTTTAGTGGACTATTGCCAGACTGACTTTAATATGTGGTTTTTATTTTCTGGTCTAAATAACAGAGTGAGCAAAATTCCAGTTTATTGACTGCTAAATTTGCTGTCAAGTTAAATGTATAAGCACCATGCTACTTACTGAGGAAGTTAATGGTACCAGAGTATGGTATATGAAATGCAATCAAGCAATATATTAGTCTTGTGTCACCAGGGGCCTTAATTTGATGCATTTACATTTATTTGCCATGGTTCCCATCTCAGAACTTGTTATGCTACAAAATATTCTCTGAATGTAATATAGAATAATAAAATAAGTAGCAAATAATATCGTTGAACAGATATACATAGCAACACACAGTGTGATGAACAACCAAAGGGATACGTTCGTAGTATCTGTGGAAATTGAATCCAATTCTGAATCTAATTTAAGCAGAGACAGCCTCAGAGAACAGATAAAGTGAGTTAGGCAGTAGTGGGAAATACAACATCTAGTTCAGATCTGTCATAAATGTACAATATTTCCGTAATGTATACAAATGTATCACTAAAATTACTGCTTTGAAAAAGCACTTATAGAAAAACCATACAAATGCCATAATAATTCATTCTTTAGACATTTTTGCCTGTAGCTATAAAATGCTATATGTGCTGTAGGTGTTTTATTTTTGGTTTAAGTTTTCCTTTATGTGTATTTTTATTCAAATGTTATGTATGATTATGTTATAAGGATTTAAAATTTGGTTTACATCATGCTTGTATGTTACATATTAGCTTATAAAATGAAATAGGCTAATGAGCATTACATTATCTTTTTTATTTTAAGGATGATTTTCGCAACTTATTTACTGCAAGTGAGAAGCTGAAACAAGAATATCGTAGCCTGCAAGAAGAGTACAGATCCATCCGTAATGAAAACAGCAGCTTGAAGCTTCGGCATACTGAGATGCAGGGAGAGTTAGCAAAGACCCATGACCATGCAACTGCATTAGAAGTGGAAATATCAAAGCTTAGTAGTAGATGTGAGGTAGGTTAGAAATTATTTGCAGTAGTAGTAAAAAACAATTTAAAAATTTATGCTAACTTATCTGCACTACATTTTATTTGCACAAGTGATGCATTACCATTTTTGGAAAGCATAATGAATTTGCAGATGCTAAAGAAATTGAAAATTGCATAATAATTGAATCAGTCATTTTTTGACAATCTCAAACAGTTATGTTGGAGAACAGTTGATTGCCTCATAATAGAGATACAATTTTGTTACATTGCTATAGTACATAACAGCAGAAAGTGAACCTGTGAAAACATCAGGAGTCCCAGACACCATCACTTTGAAAAACCTGTCATTATACTGTTTTATTGTTTATGGCAAGCTACTTCTTCCTTCCTCCCTCCCTCTACAATAATGACCATGAGACAAACTTCTATAGAAAATAGCTGATAATTATGTCTTATATGCTATTAAATAATGCTGAACAACATATGAGTTGCATTTAAGTGTGAAGTAGAATAATCTCTGTTTCAGAAAAGAAGGTAATTTTAAGTAGTATTCTGAAGATTCTAGGTTTTTGTAGCTCTGTTTATTATGTAGGTGCTTATGCAAATGAATGCTGGTCTTGAAGATGACAGACGATCATTAATGGAACATGTATCACGATTACTTGAACAGTACCATGAATTACTCACACACTCTCTAGAAGATAAGGAGCATTATCACATGGAGGAGAAACTTTTCACGTAAGTACTAATGAGAATGAATTAAGGACATTCACATGTATAGATTTCAGATGTTATCTGCAGAGTGAGGCAGAAGTTAATTTACATAGGACAAAAATATATGCATATAAACATACAAATATTCATATTTTGAGAACTATATTTCAGTACATGTTCAGTATTAAAACAATCTGTTTGTATTTCTTAATTCAATGCTACCATTTACATAAACTTGTTAATGTGATTTTGGATTGGGTGGGTGTGATTTATGAAATGGTTTCAGTGATCCATACTGTTAATTTTCTCACCTTGCATGATAACGCTTAAATGTCCATGAAAATAAAAATTTAGGACAGTTTAAATTTGGTGTTCATGGTGGCAATTTGCCATTGAACAGAACACACTTATCAAACTATCCACCATCCTGGAAACTGTTCAACTAACCAGAACAAATATGGTGACCAAAATGGGGTAAGATACCATCTTGTTGGAACATGTTGTGGGAAGATTTTCTTATTAATTCCGGATGCTCGTGATGTCTTTTCCTTGTACCTTTCAGCAGTCAGGTTCAATGAAAACAGGCCTAATGAATAGTTCCCATATGCCACAATAAATCATCAATTTTTCCCCACTGCAGATTTGATGGATTCATTCAGTAGGGGCTGGCACCACTTTAATATTGCTAATTTTGCTTTTGGATTTTGTTTTAAGATAAAAAATTGACATTGCTGAACAGAATGCAAACAAAACCAGTGTCCTGCAACCTGTCCTCATGGCTTGCACAATTCCAATTGATGGTCCAGGTCACTTTCAATATGCATAGATGCCAACAATGTGCATGCAAAATTTGGAGCACTTGTGTGTGTGTGTGTGTGTGTGTGTTTTTCTTTGTTTTGCCTCCCCTTTTTTCTTTTTCTTCTTCCAAATGGCCCTAGCTGCAGTTGCTGTCATCTGTGACTGATTTTCCAGAGTGGAATGCTGTTATGTTGTACACATAGCCAGTCTCCTTGAATCATATTACAAGCTTGGCCATTATCTGTCTGGATAATGCCAGTTGAATCCTGCACCTGTACCTAGGTGAAACCCTTATCTTCCAGTAAAATTACTTCCATGCTCTTGTCTTTCAATAGATGTTAGGAACCTGCAAAAACAAATGCTGACAATTTTGATCTATGTAACCTGACTTCTCCTGCAACCTGTATATTAATAGTTATTGGTTCATAATTGGAAACCTTTTCCCTTGCCTTTTACAGGGATAAACTCAATAATTTGTGTCGACAGAAAGAAAAGCTGGAAGAGAAAATAATGGAGCATTATCGTAATCTTGATAGCTGTTCTACAAAAAAGTAAGTTCAATGTAAATTATAAGTTATAGTAATGAATTGTTATATCATTGGTTAAATTCCTTTTGATGACTGTGAATTACAAAACATACTGTAGGCTAATTTTCCTACATTCTTTGAAAAAGTGTTTCAAGTATTTAATATTGTAAATAAAAGCAAGAAACTGCCTCATACAATTTTTGATTGGTCTCACATAAAGTAAAAGCAAATTGCTGGAAGTCCTTGGAAAATTTGATCCACCTTTAATGTTTAAGGATTGTTGAAAAGAAACATAGGCAAGTGTTTCGAAACAAACACAATATATATTGGGCAACATACATTTAATCACGAAGCATACAGATGATAGTTTGAAATAGTCTGTAGATAATGACCTCTACCATTCATGCACCTATCCCAATGCTGAACAAGTCTCTTTATATCCTATACAAACACTAGATGCTGGTAAAACCGCTTTTCCACAGCATCATGAACTGCTATATCAGTAGTGAAACACTTACCCTTCAGAGCCTTGTTTAACAGAACAAACATGTGTTAGTCTCAAGGGTAAAGATTTGAGCTCTGTAAGTGGGTGATCTACAAGACACCAGTGAAAACAATGCAAAATGTCCAGTGTTGAGTTGGCAGCATGTGTGTGTGCATTATTATGAAACATAAATCCAATTACAGTTTTCCTAGCCATTTGTTTTTTTATGGCCCCTCAAAGATTCTGTAAGGTGTAGCAGTAACACTGAGCATTAATCATGGCACTGATCATAACCAGTCAGACAGCAGAGGTCTCTTGATATCAAAGGACAATATCAATATAACCTTGCCAGCTGCAGGAGATGACTGTGCCTTCTTTGGTCTTGGTAATGATGGGGGTCTCCATTCCTCTTTGTTCCCAACTTGAAGTGGTGGCACCAGGTTTCATCACCTGTCACAATTTGATCGAAGAAATGCAGTCCATTTGTGTGGGATCAGCTGAGATGTTCCAGGTATATTCCCATCTGTACAATTTTCATAGTGAAATACCAGGGCACTCATTGGGAACACACTTTCTGATACCTCAGTCAACTGCACAGTATGTATTCCAGGATGAAATTGGTAGCCATTGATGACTCTCAAAAGTGATTATCTTTCCCCATCATATCCACAGTGGCAATTTCTATCAGTAGGCTCCTGTGCAGCTGTGGGAGGTTCACCATGCACACCTGCACACCTTGAAACACTGTGTACAGGACTTGCATTTGACCAAAGATTTCACTTGCCAAAGCACCTTATTTACACAAGAACATAATCATACCCTATTGTACTCAGTTAGACACATCCATTATACACTACTGTAACTTCAGTTGTCTCCTCTACTCAAATTGGCCACATCCTGTGCTATTACAACAGATACCAAGCCAGGCCATGCTGTCACCTCTTGGCTGCTCCATCAACTATTTGCAGTATTGCCAGCATTATCTATGTTTTATTTTAACAACCCTTATAATTAATATGATTACTTATAAAACAAGTCATGGTACCACTTTCTTGGTTAGTCATATATACTATTTGTTGAAATTTATTAATTTATAATTGATTATTTGTTTAAATATTTTTCTTATAGGAAGAGTTTTGGTGCTACTATTGTTAAGAGAGTAAGAAAGGCTGGTTCTGATTTGATCAACAAGGTGCCAAGGGTAAGTCAATTATTTATTGAATCAAATGAGTGTGATTAAGTTAATATTACATATTCATTTATACTTGAGCTGAAAAACAAAAATGAAAATGGAAAAAAATAGTGCAGAAAAGCATTAAAAGCTATTTAAATGTAAATTGGAACTTGCACAGTGAATCTAATCATATTAATTGATATCATTGTATGATTCAGTTGAATTACACATTCTTAAAGCTTCACTTACTTTTCAAAATGTATGGAACCGGTTTCGAGAACATTTGGTTCCCATCTTCAGCCAGGCTAAAGTTCAACTGTCGGATCATTCGTTGAGCTGTGGGAATGTATATTCTGCTCTGGTGGGGGTGTGATAAACTTGACACTCTGACACTCTTATATCTTTTGACGTAGAATCTGTTTCCGAGCATACCAAAAGAAAAACTCCTGATTTATCTACATGATTGGCTAACAACAAGTGGAATTAATGATACACACATAAAAGAATTCATCAAACTGACAGAAATTTGCATAAACCAAGCCTTTTTTACTTTTAAAGGAAAATTTTATAAACAACATGCAGGACTTACAATGGGCAGCCCCTTATCTCGATTTCTAGCTAACCTCTTCATGAATAGATTTGAAACACAGATCAACACAGCTTTTCCATAATTTTTTTAAGGTATGGTACAGATATGTAGACAATATATTTGCCTTAGTTAACAAAAAACTCATTGACGATGCCTTAAAACTTCTAAATATACAAGATATAAACATATCATTTACATACGAAATAGAAACAGATAACAAGCTCAAATAAGTGTACTTACGAAGCTGTTGACAATGGAGTGGTATATATATAAAAATTGATAAATTGATAAATCAGCAATAGCAGCGCACTTTTGGAATAAAAATCATGAAATTAAATCAGAGATTAAACTACTTAAACAACTTCATAATGCAATAGAACTTTCCACTTGGGAAAACATTTTCATTACAAAAAATAAGGATAATTTGATGAATTTCGATATCCCTCCATTGGATGAACTCAGCAAATTCCTAATAATACCAACAGATGCTGCCACAAGAACATCAAGAGACCCAACCGCCACGTTTAACGACAGTTTGTCAACAGGCTGAAGATGGGAGGGATCGCTCCCGAAACATATGTTCCAAATTTATGTAAGTGAATGGAGTTAGTGTGAAAAAAACTGTATACATTGTTTATAGATAACATGCTGCCATTCTTGGATATTAAAATAATGAAATGCCAAGAAAATCTTAAATTTGGAATATATAGAAAGAATACACATGCAGATAATCACATCAAAGCAGACAGTTTTAACCCCACAGTGCACAAACATGCAGTAATTAACAGTTTAACACACCGGTTAGTTAGCCTACAAATTAGCAAAGAACAATATTTTAATGAATACAAACAAATAGAAGAAACAGCAGTTAAAAATGGTTTAAAAAAGAACTAGTACATTAAAATGTACAGAAATTCAAGAGACAAAAACATATCAAAGAAACCATAACACTTTCAGCAAGAAAAGATAAACTAATTTTTAAAAAATTCACATATCATCCATGAGCCACAAAAAAAATGTCAGAATATTCTTAAAATTTTAATATCAGGTTAGCACCGATTAATAGATTTAATGTTAAAAATTTACTGATAGACAATGTTAATGACAGTATTCCACAAGAAGAAAAATCAGGTGTTTACAAAATAAACTGTGCAGAATGTGAAAAAATCTACATTGGAAAAACAAAGAGAAACATGGGCACACGGTTAAAGAAACATAAAGTACAAGCAAATAGAGAAATCAGCAGTAGTAGCATATCATTTTTGAGCACAAAATCACAACATAATAAATAAAGCAAAATTATAAAATCAGTACAAGGACCTACGGAATTAGCAACCTGGGAGAAAATCTACATCTACAAATACAAAGACAGCATAATGAACTTCGACATTGCCAAGGATGAAAACATAAACTACAAGTTTATCACACCGCCACCAGAGCAGAATATACATTTGCACAGCTCAACGAATGATCCAACAGTTGAACTTTAGCCTGGCTGAAGATGGGAACTAAATTTTCTCGAAACCGGTTCCATACATTTAGGAAAAGTAAGTGAAGCTTAAGAGTGTGTAGTTCAACTGAATCATACAGTGATATCAATTAATTAAAAGCTATGTTGATATAGATTTAATTTAGTGACATTTGTACTTCACTTAATTTTTTTTAATGGGACCTGTTTCGGGAAGATTTGCTCCCTTCATCAGCAGAAGACCAACTGGTAGAAGCATACTCTATAGGCAGTCAGAGAATTTATCAAATATATCCAATGATGGGGTCTATAAGTTCACGATGAAGTCTTTATTTATGATGATGTAAAAATTTTTCCCTGTTATTATTTCCAAAAGTTTCCAAGTGTGTTTCAGTAGTTTTGTATTTTTTGTCAATTTCATAGTTTTCTGACCAAAAGTGGGCTGCCACTGCTGATTTCTCCATCTGTTTATAATTGATACTTTTAAAATATTCTTGATATGGTTTCCCAAATTTCTTTTCATTTTTCCAGTGTATACCTGTATGTCTTAGTAATCGATCTGGTAGATATGCAACTTGCTGTCAGATGGTATAGCATCTTTACAGAAGATTGTAATAAATTTTAATACTGTGAACGTTCTGGGGAGCCAAAATTATTTTCTGTTTTTTAAAAAATGTTTTAAATCTATTGAACATACTAGGGTGGTATGTGAATTTTTTGAATTGCATATCTTCTTTTATTTGCAATAGCAAAGCCGAGTTGTTCCCTTTTTTAAAGACCATAATTTTAAATTTACTTTTATTTATTTTAAACCTAATTTTTTACAATACCTCTCTTTTGCCACAAATATATGAATATCTGCCATTATACACAAGCATCTGGTTAATAATGCCTTAAAATTATTAAATTTATAGGAAAAATCAATACAGTTCACATCTTTATTTCTTTTAAATTTTTTAATCATTTTATCTATGCATTTTTTTATAGAAACATTAATGTATTGATGTTTTGGTATTCTTCTTTATATTCTTTTCTACTGATTGTAACACTCACCAATTTGTATGCAAGGCTATTTAGGATAGCATACTGGTGTATTTTGGGATTAAAGTTATCATTTTTAATTAAGGTATGTTTCCTACATATTCCAAAGCCAATCTGTTAGTATCTTTTATAATCTTCAAATCAAAAATGCAAATCCAGCCATTCTTTTCAATTTCTAATGTGAACTGTATTGATTTTTCATGTAAATTTAATAATTTTAAGGCATTATTAACCAGATGTTTGAATATATATGCAGATATCCATATATTTGTGGCAACAGAGAGGTATTGTAAAAAACTAGGTTTAAAAATAAATAAAAGTAAATCTAAAATTATGGTCTTTAAAAAAGGGAACAACTGGACTGAGATGAGAAATGTTGGTTAGAGGTGAGTGAAATTGAAGTGTTAAGGAAATTTGATTATTTGGGGGAAAGGCTGAACAACAATGGAAAATAGACAGAACAAGGGAAAAATGTTAGGAAAGGGGAAATTAGCTACCAATACTATAAGAACTTGCTTGAAGAAAATACCACATATGAGTGTAAACTGGATATATCCTAAAACAGTCAGGAAGCTGACATCTAGTGCCATGAACTCATAATGCCACAACACTTCCAATTTTAAAACTTTGGTGCACCAAAAAATTAATGAATTCTGTGCTCATCCTTACAGAAGATGCTGGTATAAGAATGGATATATTAAGGTCTATTAGTACAGAAGAACTGATAGGTATAAATGGTAGTTTCTTAAGTAAGTGCAGATTGCATATGATACAAAATGGGCAACATTTTCAATGTCTCCTTCTTAGATTGAGTACAGAACTCATTTATTTTCCTTGTAGTACACATTTTATAAAGGTGAATTATTGTGGCAATATGAGTTCATGGCATCAATGCCAGTGATGGCACTTGGGATCATGCCAGTAAGCAGCCAACTTGTAAATAGAAGGTTTTACATGTGATTTTCTGTATTTTAATTTTTACATATAAAACAACATCTGTCATCAAATTTTGAATGATCTAAAATGAAACTCAATTATACTTTTGTGTAATGATATCTGTGGTTAATACTGTTTTGGCTTAATCTGCTAAGTATGACAATTTAGAATGCTCTGCAATCTTCAAATATTGTGCCTGTGTTGATATGTAATGTAATGATTGAACCTCTGTAGAATCTTTCAAGAGCACAGCATATTTTCAAAATATTGTCACTCTTTAAGGTATAAACAAACAACAAAAAGGGAGAGGCTAATTTTTCACTGAATATCATAATGCTGTAATATATTGAGGAATGAAACAGAAACTTCAGTAAAAAAGTTTCCTGAGACCATTAACTTCACTCACATAGTGATAAAGCCAATTTAGTGGCATCAATTCAAGATTTACCCCAAAATTAACAATGGAATATTTCTATTTGGCTAAACATGTATTAGACCAGTATTTGTCAATCAATTTATCACATGTTGCTTACACAAGGAAATGGATTATTTATACCTTCGAAAATGCCTTTCTTTAATCCCTGTACACATTTATGAAAATAATTAAAAGTGCAAGGGCACAAATGACTTTGTTAATTGTCTAGTATCCGAAAACGGTAATAATCTCTTAAATTATTTTCCTAAAACTACATCATTGAATTTTTTTTCTATTAAAAAATAGATTATAGGGTTTAGTAATAACAAATATTCTTTGGTCAATTAATTTGCCAAGAAAATAGTAATAATTATAATTAATATTTGTTAAGACTGCATTGCCTATCTGTCTGCGATTCTGGCATATGCTTATTATTATTTAGCAATTAGATGACTAAAATGAAAAGAAAAATAGGCATTTCTGAGAATTGTGTCAAATGAAGCAGCTAATGATACAGGAGGAGCAGCTCTAGTTAGTTGCTAGAGAATACTATGAGTTTCACCCTTTGAATCATCCACATAGAATGCTTTTAGAGTGGAATCCATTATAACAATCTCAGAGATGGAGGATTTGATTCCTTCATTGGAGATTTTCTTTACAAGGGGGTTCAAATAAAACATTCATTATATTACTAGAAATTACGTAATGGTTGTTTTTAATTCATTTAATGACCATACTGTCAAAAGTTCATAAATTTACAAGTTACTATCTACTAAATAATGAAGTTTGAAAGAATAAAATAAAAAAATAATTGTACATAAAGTACAAGTAAAATAATGATGTAATTCTACATGCCAGTTCAACAAAAACCTTATGACATTTGCAAAATATTTTCCAATAATATGAAACCTTAATCCATCATTTCCCATGCAATATGTAAAAGAAAGTTATGGCTGCAGGAAGGGTGAAATATGGAAACCTCTGACATGTTAAAATCAGGGAAGTATCTATTGAGTAAAATGAAAGAAAGCATTCAGAACACGGAAATTTGCTATTATATTCATTTTAAGATACCAAAATACTTCCTCAGAGATTGCCCATGGTCTAAAATAATCTTTAGGTCTTTCATCATGTGTCCTCACATGCATTAAAGGGTGCATCGCGACTTTACTAGCAATAGAACTTTACAAATTATACTATATTTCACTGTGAATATCCCCGCTATTTAAATAGAATTTAGCTTCCTTTATGTGCTATTTGCAGACTGCAAGAGCTTATGAGTTGCTACAATATGTTAAAAAACATTACACTTGTTGCATTTTTATCAATGATTTGTGATTATAAAAATAATAAGCTGAGCATACAAGTTATATAATTAGTAAAATAATGTTGATATAGAGTTGGCTTGGTGACACTTATACTTCACTTACTTGGTTTTTTAATCGGACATGTTTTGGGAACATTTGCTCCCATCATCAGCAGGAGACCCAACTGGTGGTCAGAGAAATTTATCAAATATATCCAATAATGGTGTCTTGTAGTTCATTATGATGTTTTTGTTTTGATATAAAATTTTTTTCATGTCATTAGTTCCAAAGGTTTGCAAGTGTGTGCTTTTCCAATATATAGCTGATCACAGTCTGCAATTGATTTGGTAAATATCTGACTTCCCGAAAAGGGTAAAACACCAAGAAAAGGTCACAGACTTGCAATTGCTATATTTCAAACTACTAGAATTCTTCTATGGCAAGAAGACAAGTACATACTCATAGCTCTGAAAGTTTACTGAGAGATAGAGAAATGGCAGCTATATTTTGATATAAAGTGCATGTACCACTGGGTTTAAATCTTGCATATTAATGTTTTTTTTCTCCAAACACTCTTGTTGCTTGTTTCATCTGTTTCCATTCATAACATTACCGTATTGAATCATACAATGATATCAATTACCTTACATATTTATTTTATCATCTCCATTTGTTTTCTTGCAAGTGATTGCAAGTCTGTGACTTTTTCTTGGTGTTTTATCTTTTTCTAATTATTGTTAATTTATAAATATAATAATATAAATGAAAAATAAAAATAAAGTAACACTATTAACAGTGTAACAAATTAACAGTAATAATAGAAGTAGATAAGAATAAAACACTGAGAAAAAGTCACACTTGAAATTGCTATATTTTGAACTACTGCGAGTTCTTCAATGGCAAGAAGCTAGACAAGTGAAAGTGATAAAAGTAAATATTGAGTATCGAAGATAACGTTATGCATGGAAACAGATGAAACTAGAAATGAGAGTGTGGAAAGAAAAAAACTAATATGTAAGATATAAACCAGGTGGTATATGCGCTTTATGTAAAAAACAATATATATATATATATATATATATCAAAATAACCATACAAAATTTAAAAGAAACTAGTAAATATGAAATTAAAAGCCAATGTGAAAGAATATTTACAAACTTAAACACAGATTTTCAAAAAATTCCTCATAACAATCATAAAAACTTGAATGACAAGCAGATAATTTATACCAAAGTAGATAAAGGGAATAAAATAGTATCATTAGATAATGAGGATTGCATAAATAGAATGGAATCGCTTCTAAAATTAAGGAACACATCAAAATTAAAGAAGATTCATCAAAAGGGAGCTTCAGGGAAGTCAATGTCACATTAAAAACACTAATAAATAAAGAAATACAAAAAAAATTAAGTCTAACAACCTAAGAACTCCAAGAATGTATGACCTATCAAAAATTCACAAAATAAGAAAAGAGTATGAAACCCATTTTAAACAACATTGGCTCACCAACCTGCAACTTAGCAAAATGACTTTCCCAGAAATTCTGTTCATTAACAAAATGTAGAAGTTTAGAAATAAAAATTCATTTGATTTTATTGAAAAAGTTAAGAAAGTACATATTTTGTTTGAAGACCTCCTTGCACCATTTGATGTCTCTGCATTATTCCCCATCATTTCTACAGAAAGAATATTGTTAAAAAAAAAAAACTGGCTTATGGCCATACATATACCTACCTGCTGAAGTAATAGATGATGTTATCAATATGACAAAATAACAAACAATATTTTAGTTTTAATGGTAAATTTTACCAACAAAGTTCTGGATTGGATATGGGTAATCCTCTTTTACCTTTCTTGGCAGATTTATTATCAGTAATTATGAACTCGTATAATTAGCACTTTACTTTTAATTTTTAAGGCTTGGCACAGATATATGAATGAATACTTTACAATTACAACTTTACAATATTTTATTGATCCTGCAGTGCTTGTTGTTTCAGAATCCTATACAACTAACATCCCAGTTGTTGTGTACATGGATACTTCACTCTAAATATACATATTATAAAGTGAATGTTACAAATACTTCCCTAAAAGAGTTCATCTTTCCATCATTATTTCTTTATTACCTTCTTCCTTTGCCTTCATCACTTTCCTCCACCACTTTTCTCTTACTTTCCCTACATAATTTCCAAACAGATTCAAAAATTCCTTTCTGCTAATACCAGAAAGTTTTAATGCCAAAATTTCTGCCTGCAGAATATCCCATTTCTTAAATATTGTACTTACGAAACTGTTGACAATGAAGTGGTAATATATCCTAAAATTAGGTATTCGTTTTTACACTAAACTACATTTACTTACATAAAATAAGACACATTTCGGGAAATATTCCTAAAGTTTTCTTTCATCTGAATTTCTAAATTTCTCTTTGTTTTGCCTATGTAGCTCTGCTCATAATCTGCGCATTTAGTACATAAATTCCTGATTTCTGTTTTGTTGGTATGTACCCACCTATCAGGTAGCAAAAAAAATTGATCAAAATTTACAATTCTTTTAAGAGATTCCAAAGTTTGAGCATCAAAAATTCAGTTGATCTAGTCAAAAAACTTAAAAATGGCAGAATTTCAGCTGGAGATATAATGGTATCATTTGACATAAAGGCCTTATTGCCGAGCATACCAACAGAGAAACTTATGCTTATGTTAAAGAAATGGTTAACCTCAATAAATTTAAAATCAGAAGAAATAGAAGACTTATTGAAACCTACTAATATTTGCATTCAACAAAACTTCTTCAACTTCAACAAAAGATATTGCCAACAAGTTTCAGGCCTAACTATGGGAAACTCTTTGTCACTTTTTCTAGCAGATTTATTCTTATACGACATCACTTGTAACCTTTTGCCAATACTTTACAAATGTTGTACATTCTCTCATAGAAAAGAAAGCTACAAATCCATCATTTACAAAGATCAATAAAAATCTGGAGCATTTCTCTCAAGCAAGTGTGGATGGACCTGACCTTGTGGGCTGGAGCTGAATATTTCTGGAAGCTCCAGTGCTTGTTTAACAAAGTCATGCTCAGGTTCTTTACCACAGGTTCCAGTAAAGGGATTTTGTACGCTTTGGTGATTGTCTTCAATCTCTTTTTACAGAAATGGAGCTTGATGACACCATCATAGCTCACTCCTCACCAAACAATTACTGAGATACAATGGTGGCTTCTCTGGATCTCTAGAACCCACAACCTTCTTGGAAGCAATGTGTATCTTTTATAATTTGATGGCTGAGGCTTTCATCAGTAGTGAATACTTTCTTGTCTTTAAAAACAGTTTTCAGTGTAGCACTGTAGTAGTCTTTTGCATCTGAACACCTGTGCTTACAATCAGCTCTGCAGTTAAAATGTGCCCAGGACTGTGATTAATAGTCCTTAGTTCAAGGACTTGTCTTTTAGAATATGATCATCTCAGGGACCATCACTGTCTACTTTCAAACTGAAT
The DNA here is from genome assembly GCA_030762175.1 of Metallyticus violacea. Classification (NCBI taxonomy): domain Eukaryota; kingdom Metazoa; phylum Arthropoda; class Insecta; order Mantodea; family Metallyticidae; genus Metallyticus; species Metallyticus violacea. Next base: position 115,973,753 of record CM060835.1, read on the forward strand.
TCCACCAAACACAGGGTCGGTGATGTAGTAGTAACCATATTTGCCTCCTAAACCCAAGATTGTGGGTTCAGTCCCGGCCAGGATCGATGGAGTTTTTCAGATATAAAAATCCTAAGTATGGCTTCCCTCAGAAGGGAAATAAAACTGTGGATCCTATGTCATAGATTATGACATGAAAAAAAACCTTAAGCCTGAAAGAAGAGGCCTCCGAGTAAAATTTGTCTGCCATTTCACTCCCTGAATTGAAGGGGATGCTGATGACCTGAGATATTTAAGAGCATCCATAAATAAACAAATCAACAACAAAAAACCAAACACAGGCTGTCACTGTTTTTGACAACAGCTAAGTTCTCACAGAGCATGGACACCCGTATCTAAAACTGTTATTGGCTGTACCAAGTGAAGCATTGTATGGTGTGATGCACTAATTATTTTCCAACCCAATGAAGGGCTGTCATAGCAACAGCTTTCATAATCTCCCCATCCCATTATTAAACCTCAAATAATGTAGTATTCTTTCTGATTTTTAATAGTATTTAATGCCCATTTTAAGTACTGAGGCATCACAGGTGATTTATGAGATGGACTTTTTTTTTTATTTTAAAGGAAGGATGCTTTCCAGGCCTAAGTTTAGGGACCCATCCAGTATTTTCCATTTATGAGAACTGAGGAAAACTTGAAAAAATCCTCAGTCAGGGAGGGAATTGAACCCTAGACCTCCCCCTCACAAGTCTGCATTTTAACAACCTCGGCCACCCATAGCAGTACTTCTTCTGATGCACCTGAACTCATGGTGATATTCTGGCAGCAAAATGCTATCTGATCATCAAAACACCACCATGGGTGGCCAAGGGCATTAAGGCGCAGACTCGTGAGCGGGAGATCTGGGGTTCGAATCTAGCCAGGACCGTCCTCCCTGACTGAGGTTTTTTCCAGGTTTTCCTCAGTCCTCATAACTGGAAAATGCAGGGAGGTACCTAAACTTAGGCCTGGAACATTTCCTTCCTTTAAAAAAATCCTTTCCCAATTTATCATTTCATTTCATGTATCACCAGTGTTCACCGCTTGTGGTGCCACAGTAGTAAAAATAGGCAATAAAGACCATTCAAAAAAAAAATCGTCAAAACACCTAGTACCTTTGAAATGCATGGTTTTTATGGCAAACTAAGTGTAAGTATATCACATGATATTAACTTATAATCTTGAAGCTATTAACAGTGAAGCAAGAAAATAATGTTAATAAAGAAATCGTTAAGTGGAGTATGAGTGTCACCAACTCTATATCAACATTATACCATATGATATTTACACCTAGCATTCCCTCCAATAACCGCCACGGGTGGCCGAGGTCGTTAAGGCACGGACTCGTGAGCGGGAGGTCTGCGGTTCGAATCCCGCCAGGACCGTCCTCCCTGACTAGGGTTTTTTCCAGGTTTTCCTTAGTCTTCATAACTGGCAAATGCCGAGGAGGTACCTAAACTTAGGCCTGGAACGCTTCCTTCCTTAAAAAAAAAAAAAAAAATCCTTTCCCAATTTATCATTTCATCTCATGTATCATCAGTGTCCACCGCCTGTGGTGCCTCAGTAGTAAAAACGGGCGTTAAACACTACTCAAAAAAAAAAAAAAAAAAAAAATCCCTCCAATATCCTTCTTAATGAAAACATATTTAGAACTATAGATTTCTTAATTTTCTGTAAATTTATCCATGGTGGAAAAACAATGTAACTGAAGGAATTTTTGTACTTTTATTATAAAGATTGTTGGGCATTATTTTATAATTTCTAATGGTCATCTGGCTTTGTTTAATACTAAGCAATACTTGAATATTTCCAAAAATTGCAGCACGTAACATAAAACTAAGTAAGAATGTACATGGTAATATATCCAACACCTGGATGCTCATTGTAGTCAAAACCTAGTAATACAGATTATTTTATAGGCACTTAGTTTTAAAATGAAAGATTCTATGAGCATTCCCTTTCAGTTTTTGATTGCAATTACTTCTAAAAGTGCTAAAATATTATCATTATTATTTCTCAATATTAGCCATTGGTTGATGATGCACATATTTTTATTATGTAGCCCATAAACTGCCTTTTAAGAATTCAGTTTGTTATGAGCATTGGAAACAATTAGCAATAATCTTAATGCTAATACTAAATTTGTATATGAACAGAATCGTCGATCCTGGCATGAAGAAGGCAACAGAAGAGCAGAAAGTCGGGTTATCTTGTCTCATACTGGATCAGAGTCTGGAGATGGAGCTAATGATTCTGATGCTAGTGTAGATGATCTGAGACCACATTTCTTGCCTGGTAAGCAGAGATACGCATGCACCGTTGAAAGTAATCCAAAATGACTAAATATCAACATTGCTAGTATTAGTTTCATAATATGGCTCTTTTTAAGACAGCTCATCAGAATAAATTTCATTAGTTAAATGTCTAATGTTATTTCAGAGCTAAACATGTCAAGCTGAAATATGTACGATTTCTTCTGAGTAGGATATTTAGAACACATTTTGTTTTCACTTACATGCAATTTACTCGGGACATATGATTCGTGGAACTTTTTTCACATCAGCTGTTAAAGGACTGTTGGATCATTCATAGAAGCTGGATCAACATGGATACCTACCTGCCCACCCAGCTTCTACGAATGATCCAACAGTTATTTAACAGCTGATGGTATGGAAAAAATTCCATGAAATATATGTCCTGAGTAAATCTCATATAAGTGAAACCATAAAGAGTGTTCTAAATATCCTACTCAGAAGAGATCATTAATGGATGTTTCATTGTGTTTGGTTCTGAATTGAATTAATATTGAATATTTACATTTAATTATGTTTTTGCTCAATAAATAAAAAGTTAATATAATATGCTGTAGCTGAGTCTCTATTGCAAACCATATAAAGTTACAATTCAGCATAAAAGAAATATTAAAGGTCATTAACTCCTTATTCCCTTGAAGGTGATATTATTGCGCCCAGATAGCCAAATGGCACGAATACATCCTGAACAATATTTGACAAAAAGTGGGCATTTGATTCACTAGAATGTACTGTTCTCCTCTTCTTCTCTCCCCTGCACATTCTATCTACTCTCCACATCCACATATCACTTCTATTTTATCGCAATTCTCCATAAAATCTCAAAGCAGCGTATTTGTATCTGAAATGCAGAAATTATCGTCATAATTAACAATTTATTTATCTTCAACCATACTCTGTGATTAATTGTTTCCTCCATTTATGTCAATTTACTTTCCACAAAATATGAATTGCATTCTTATCAGGGAACAGATACTCTGAGGAATATTTTTTGTCAAACCTGCAAAATACTAACTTAAACCAAGCAATGCCTTCCATCTCCTTTCTGTTACATTTTTATCTATATACTTTTCTCTTTCTTATTGGATTTTAAACTTTTTGTAAGAGTTTAGCGAACTTTTATCTCTGATTACTCAATATAAAACCTGGTACTTATCCTTAAGTATATACTTGTATTACTCCAAAATCCTCTCCTAACATTAATGCTTGATAACAGTACTTCTCCTATATCATTCCTCACCAACTGTGTCCTATCTTTCTTACCATGTCACATAATTTTTTTATTTGGGGGGGGGGGGGGATTCAAACATTCTCTTACCCTTCCGATAGCTGGCATATTCAAAATTAATACTTCAAAATTCTCTTTTATTAATTTTCCCCAGCTCCAACAAATTACAAGGGTCGTTCCGAAACTAATGCCTCCTATTTTATTAATGGAAACTGCAGGAGATACATAAATCACAACAGCACAGCTAAATATACAGTCTGTAGCACATCTACAGGCTGTTATTTTTCCACATAGTCACCACCATTTGTTATGCACTTTTGCCAACAATGAACCAGAGCCTACATGCCGCACTTGTAAAAATCTGAACTAACTGAGGCTAACCATTTCCTTACAGCTTTGACAACAGCATCCGAGTCTTGAAAATGTTTGCCACATAGTCCATCTTTTGGAGGCCCAAAGAGATGAAAGTCTGAAGGCACTAAATTGGGACTGTACGGTGGATGTGGTAAGATAGTCCAGCCAAATTTAGCAATGAGTTCCCTGGTCGCAAAACTGATGTGAGGGCCTGGCGTTATGTTGCAGGTGAAAGTTGGTCTTCTTCTCTGTCCTTACCCTGGAAATTTGGGCTTTCAGCTTATTCAGTGTCGTCTTGTAGCATGCTGAATTGACAGTTGCTTCAGGCTCCAGGACATCCAAAACCACACCCTGGCTACCCCAAAAGACTGTGCACATCACTTTGCCTGCAGATGGCTGTGTCTTGAATTTCTTCTTTGACGGAGAATTAGCATGTCACCATTTCATGGACTGTCTTTTGGATTCCGGCTCATAGTGGTGACACCACATCTCATCTCCAGTGACAATGCTATTCAGAAAATTGTCACTTTCAGCTTCATATTGGTCCTGCAGGTCCCGACAAATTTCCATTCCATGATTTTTTTGTTCTTCTGTAAGCATTTGCGGGACCCATCTCGCACAAACTTTGCGATAACCAAGATATTCCAACATTGTTTCCAAGGCATTACAGCCAACATTCAGGTTTGCACACAATTCTTTGGTCATTATCCGCTGATCAGCACTGATGAGTTGATCAAGATGCTCTTCATTGTGAGGGGTGACAGCTGTGCAGGGTCGATCAGGTCATGGCTTGTCATGCACACCCTTTTCACCACCGTTAAAATGTCATACCCATCGCCTCACATTACTCATGTCGTGTATCGTCTCTATGCACCTTTAACAAGCGTCAATAGATTTCAATCTGCATAATTTCTTTAGCAGTGAGAATTCAATAAGACATCTCTGTTTTATATGCGCGTCCATATCAGACTCCATTTTGGAACACCCCTCTACTGGCGCCAACTGCTGCAGAACAACGGAACCACCTGTAAATGAAAGAGGTTCAAGCATTAGCACTACACCAACACCATCTGGCTCGGACATCCAAAGTCAACACAAAAAAAATAGGCATTATATATAACATTTAATTTTGTGTCGGAACCAATACAGTGAAGTGACTATTATGTTCTTAATTATCTAGTAAGTTGATTTGAAAATCTTATGCTCCACTTACTGTTGAATTATTCAAAACTAGTTTCGCAGGCTTTTGCCTGCATCCTCTGTGCAAGTTGGCTGTCTGCTTCGTTGTTGGTTGGCTGGACTTGGTGTAGCTCTCATGGACATTTTATGAACTTCTGGTTTAATTTGTCTTCTGTTGGGATCTCAAAGTTCATAACTTTATCTTCATATTTTTTTATATAAATTTTTTCCCATATTCCCAGCTCAATGGGTCGCTCTACGAATTTCAATAATTTCACTTCCATTTCTATATCATGTTTATCTCTCCAAAAGTGATGTGCTACTGCTGATTTTTCTATCTGATTGTACTTTATGTTGCTCCAGCCTGATTCCAATGCTGCTTTTTGTTTTTCCAATATATACTTTGTTGCATTCTGAATATGCAAAATCAACTGTTTAGAATGTAACAAGGTATATATTGGAAAAACAAAAAGAAGCATTGGAATCAGGCTGAAGGAACACTGGAGAAACATAAGGTACAATCAGATAGAGAAATCATCACTTTTGGAGAGATAAACATGACATAGAAATGGGAGTGAAATTATTGAAATTTGTAGATTGACCTGTTGGGCTGGGAATATGGGGAAAAATTTGTATAAAAAAATATGAGGATAAGGTTATAAACTTTGATATCCCAACAGAAGACAAATTAATCCAGAAGTTCATATAAATGTCCACGAGAGCTACACCAAGTCCATGCAACCAACAACGAAGCTGACAGTCAACTTGCAACTGAAGATGTAGGCAAAAGCCTGCAAAACTAGTTTTGCATAATTCAACAGTAAGTGGAGCATAAGATTATTAAATCGACTCACTAGATAATTAAGAACATAGGATGCATTAGTTTCGGAATGACCCTCGTAGCTGTACTATGAAGAACACACAGTATTATCTTACAAAACATTCTTAATACTAGATCCATTTTCTCCCATCCATTTTGATTCCACTAGAACACATAATACCCTTTCAAATTATCCTTTCAGTTCCTTACTATTTCACTGCTATCATTTCCTTTGTTAAAGCAAATTTTTAATCTTCTCCCGACTGCTTTTACAGTTTCATTCAGTTCCTTGATGAAGTCATCAGAGGACTCAACTGACATTGTCCAGTTTCCATCTCATCTGCATCATCTTTTATGAACACAATAATCTTGATCTAATACTAAGTTATTATAAATACCTAGTCTTTACATCATCTTTTAATTTGAACTATTTAAACCTAAGGAAACAACCATTGACCATAAATAAGTTAAACAAAATTAGGCCTTTGCAGTCTGTCAAAGTCCTTATTCCTGCTTAACCTCTCTCTCCCTACATTCAATACAAAATACTGGTACACTCTTGCAATATCCTAACCACAACTGTACCATAACTCTTTTTTTTAATAATTTATTACATATTTCCCTTATAATACTACCATAGGTTTTTTTTCCAAATTTAAAATTTGTACACAGCCTGATACTGATTATCTGACTGTAGTTGTGTGCATACTATCAAAAATATTTATGAATATTCAGTAACCGCCATATTAATGCACTTTGGTGGTATATTATAAGGATTTATTATTTTGCTTCTTCATCTTCTTTTTAAGGGTTTTTAATTTCTAACAATACACTGGTACCAAGGAATAAGTTTAGCATAAAATTTTATAAATAGCAAACAGATAGTATAGCACCAGAAAAGTAGTTGGGAATTTATCACATAAATAGTGCAGACTGCAATAAAACAGATATTGGAAAAACAAAAAGAAACATTCAGTACTCAAAGGACTGCAGGGACATAAAGTATAAGAAAATGGAGAAATCTGCTGTGACAGCTCATTTTTGGGGAGAATGAATCATGTAATTGAAGAAAATTACATTGTTAAAGACAGTAGAAGGGCATACAGAATGAACATGTGGGAAAAAATTTATATCCACAAATTCAAAAATCGGCTAATGAACTTTGATATCCTGGGGGAAGAAAACCCTAATTTTAGGTTCATCAGATGTCTGCCTGAGCTAAATAATATGTCCTCCAAGGATTACGACAACCCTTCCAATAGTCAGCAGTTGATGAAAGCAGGCAATGGTTCGCAAAACATGCTGTAATGAAAAGTAATTGGTGAAGCCGCAAGTGTGTGTAGTTCAATTCATCATAACATGTTAATAATTATGTGATTTGCTTCACTGTGGCAGTTCCAATTATATTTTGTGTTAAGAATTTTATTTCTGTTTGTAAATGAAATGTTTGTGTTTTCTTTACAGAATCGCAAAATAGTGATGGTTTTGCTAGGAGTACACTTAGTCTAGGAAGTGCAGGAACACGAAGAACTGTGTATTACACAGGGGAAGAAGGTGCAAACACTAGAGAGGCCCCTCAAGAATCTTTTGTAAGTGTTTTTATGATATGTAGTTGCACTTCTGAAATGCCATGCTTCAAATCGCTGTCAATATCTTTGGCAAGCATTTAGGTACTTATTGTAGTAACTTAGCTCTTAGGTGTATCTTAACTGTCTTTTGAAACAGAAACAAGTAGAGCATTTAAAATGCTCTGTATATTAGCAGTTCATGTCAATTTAAGTAATAAATCTAACAACCATTACCATATGAGATATACAAGTATTATTTAGCACAGATAAATAAAGGTGCATCACTGTAATTATATTACATGCATGTTTGGGGATTCATACATGTGATAACCGCCATGGGTGGCCGAGTTTATTAAGGTGCAGACTCATGAGCAGGAGGTCTGGGATTTGATTGCCATTAGGATCATCCTCTCTGACTGACTTTTTTTACAAGTTTTCCTCAGTTCTCATAAATGGCAAATACCAGGGAGGTACCCTAACAGTTAGGCCTGGAATGCTTCCTTCCTTAAAAAAAATTCATTTTCTAATTCATTTCTAATTTCATGGAATGTATCATGTATCATCAGTGTCCATTATCTGTGATGCCTAAGTAGTTAAAACAGGCGTTAAACACTATAAAAATAAAAAGTCATGTGAGTCATTCTTTTTAAAGAACACTTATGCAGTTGAAGCAAAAGTTCTACACCATAAGGATTTGCATAATCAGTGGTCTAATAGTATGGAAAGCATGTTCAATGAGCTGTTTATATCTTAGTTGGTGTGCTCAAACTGTTCACCTTCAACTTGTAAACACTTTTCAATTCTGTTGCAACATGTTTCTTGAGCATGTTGGAGTGTTTTCCATAAAATCTTTGTATATTCCAAAGCTGTTGTTCTTTCTGTAAGCTAGTAAGTACATCTTGGATGTATTTTGTACACAACAGACTTTAAATGGCCCCATAAGAAATCTAAAGGTGTAAAATCTAATGGCCTGGGGGACCATTCACCAGGATCTCATCATGCAATCCACTTGTTAAGAAACTCATGATATATAAATTCTCACTCAATCATTGCAAAATAGGGAGGTACTCTATTCTGTTGAAAAACATGTTGCATATCCTTTCTAAAGGAACACCATCAACAAAATCCATTAAGAAGTTTTGAGCATATGAAGGTATGCTTCAACTTAACATTATTGTCAAAGAACAGATATTCCATTCCATTCCATGAATCTATGATCATTTTGTATGTGACCGTCAGTCATCCAGTGAGGATTACTGTCCAACCAATAGTGATAATTGATTGTCATAATTCAAAAACCATTCACAAAGTTCTTTTCTGTAATCTTTGTCATCCCTATGCAAATTCTGGATGGGATGAATTTTATATGGGTTACCTATAAAGGATATGTAAAACTGATCCCTGGTTAACTTTTATCTATTGACTTAACTTTCTCATTGATTTTTTGGGCTTCTTACAAGTTGTGCCAACATTGTTGTCGATGAGAGAATGTAGGCTTTCATGGCCAGAGTCACAGATATCACTAGAGGTATCTTCCAGGCTGTTATGCCGTGGTCTGTGAAGCTAGGAGTCCAGGTGTTTTGTCCACAACTGTGGCGGACATCTTCAGTGGCATTGACAAAGTCTCCTTGGAGAAGGTATCACTGCTTCTGATGCATTGGCCTTCAGTATCGCTATATTTGTACTGTTAGTGCCCTCTGCTGATTGGTCCAGGGTGGGCAGAGGTAGGGCAGCCGGTGGGAGGGGCCTGGCCTCTATGTTATTGTTCTCTTCTGATTGGTTTGCTATGTTTTCTTCTGTTATGCGCCTTAATTTCTTTTGAATTACCAGATGCCATTTGCTATTTAGTTTTAGAGCCTGTTCCTGCTTATTGAAATTATTGGATGTTTGTAAATTTCAATAGTTTTCCATTGTAGCCAGGCATGGTAGTCTGTTATAAATGAAAGGATGCTCATATCCTGGAACTTGTTGACATGCTTACCCTCTGCTTTAATGATGTGTTCAGCAACTGTAAACTTTTCTGTTTGGTCCAAATGGCAGCTTCTTTTGTGCTCCATAAGTCTTGTGTTAACACTGAGCTATATAGTTCCAGTATAAACCAAACCGCAAGAACAAGGTATATGGTAAACACCAGCCAACAATAGGGGCTCCTGAGGATCTTTGGCTGAACTTAGTAAATTGTTTGTCTTCTGATAGACTTAAAAGCTGTCTTGACATTAAGGTGCTGCAGTATGTGTTCAGTTCGATCAGTGCACTTCTGAAGTATAGTGGAAAAACTGTGCTTTTGTTTATGGGACAGTCTATCTTCTCACTAGCAGGTAGAGGCTTAGAAGGACAGCAAGTTCTTTTCACTTCTTAGACTGAATAACCATTAGCATGTAAAGTTTGTTCTAGGTGTTGGAGTTCTTGTTGCAGTAAATGTGGCTTGCAAATGTGTAAAGCACAATTTATGAGTGTCTTAATCATGGCATGTTTCTGTTTGGGATGATGATTTGAGTTCTTGTTCAAATAGTGGTCAGTGTGAGGGAGCTTGCGGTAGACAGTGTCTCCAAGTGTGCCATTGGCTTTTCTGCTGACGAGTATGTCCAGAAATGCTAGCTGCCATCCTTCTCTTTTTTCATGGTAAATTGGATGTGAGGGTTGATGCTGTTGAGATGTAGAAGGAAGTCTTGAGGGCTTCTTCTCCATAGGACCATATGATGAAGGTGTCATCTTCATTATGGAACCAGACTGTCGGTTTGAGTGGAGCTGCTTCTAGTGCTGTAATCTCAAAGGATTGCATGAAGAAATTAGTTACCACCAGACTCAGAGGGCTTCCCATGGCAACACCGTCCCTTTGTTCACAAAACAAATGGTTTTACTGGAAATAAGTCATGGTGAAAAAGTGTTCATGCTGACCTACGAAACGCAAAAGAAGCTGCCATCTGGGCCAAACAGAAAAGTCTGCAGTCACTAAACATGCCATTGAGGGCTAGCACATCATCAATTTCAAGGAGACTAGCATCCTTTCATACATAACACACTACTATGCCATGCCCTGACTACAATGGGAAGCTATTGAAATTTACAAACTTTCCAATAATTTCAATAAGAAGGAAGAGGCTCTAAAACTAAATAGCAACTGGCACCCAGTAATTCAAAACAAATTATGAAAATATAGCAAACCAATCAGAATAGTACAACATAGGAGAGGTCAGGCCCCTCGCACCAGTCGCCCTGCCTCTGCCCACCCCGGACCAATCAGTGGAGGGCACTCACAGTACAAATATAGAGATACTGATGGCAAGGCATCAGACACAGTGATACCTTCTCCAAGGAGACTTGTCCATACCACTATTTCATTAAAGCAACTTTCCTATAATTGACTGATTGATTTGTTGATTTGAATTCTGCGTATTAAATTCCCCAACAACTGAACCATTTGTAGCATATGGTGCTCCATACTTAAACACTCTGCTAACTTGTTCATCCTTTGTTCATTTGTGATCTATGTTACTCTAATACTGCTGTATCTGCAACAAATGAAAGAAAGAAGTTAGAATGAAAGATTGTAACTAGTAAGGCATTGTAATTATAACATAGTAAGTCCCTATGGTGCATGCACACTGTCCTCCAAAAGAAGCTTAGCCCTGTATAAAGAAAGTTTTATTTAATGCAGTTAAACATAGTGTGTGTAAATGGAATTAACTAATGCTTTTGAGCTTATTACACTTTTGCACATATTGGAGAGAAAAATACGTTAATTAAACGCTGAAGATGACCGCCCCTCATTCTTTTCCCCCATTTTTTATAATACGGTCACACATTTAGCAGTTTTGTTGTTTGTCAGCAATGCCATTTATAGCTTATTGGAATGTCAACCATTTGATGGTTCTAATGTTAACTAAAGTAAAATTTGAGCCAGGATACCCTTATGTGCTGAAAAATCTGCGAGAGCCATCAAGTTATTGAAGATTACTTTGTAAGGAGCATATAGAATGCTACAACCACTAATACCCACCAAATTGATTCTAGTAAGACAGTTTCAAGAGAACTACACCTACCTTAGATTTCCTGGGTCAGATTATCTAAGGTCCCTTAGCCAAAGGTTAGAGTTGGCAAGTTTTACTATGAGCATTTTAAAAAATTGAGTCGAGATTGTAACATACACACCACTAAAATTCAATAAAAGTAAGACTAGTTTCGGGAGCCATCGCTCCTGGTCGACTGCCGGCCTCGCTGTTCGTGGTAGCTTGATTCGCCTCTGGTGGAGGTTTAATGAACTTTTATATTAGTACATCACTTGGCAGGATTTCAAAATTAAAAACTTTCTCCTTATTTTTCCAAATATAGATGTTTTCCTTGACTGTAAGTTCAGTTTTCCCTTTAATGTTTTTAAGTAATTTGGGGTTTTTATTAATGCTATGTTGTTCTTTCCAAAAGTGCCAAGCTACTGCCAATTTTTCTTCTTGTTTTTGGTTTATATTCCTAATGCTTGTTTTTATGTTTCTTTTGGTCTTTCCAATATAAACTTTTCCACAATCATTGCAGTTCATATGATATATTCCTGATTTATCTTCTTGTTGTAGGTTATCTTCTTTTTGGAGCCAAAACAATGTTGTATCTTTTAAAAATCTTTTGAAATTTATGAAAGGTTGATGGGTGGTATGTGAATTTTTTGTATGTTCTGTTTTTTTTTTTTTTTTTTTTTTTTTAATAGGAGTAAGTGAAGTGGTGTCTCTAATTTTCTTTTTATTCTTTGCTCTGTCTATCAGATCGTATTCAAAAAATTAAAGACATAAAAATAGAAAAAACAGATACTTTGGTTTCGTTTGATGTTACAGCACTTTTTCCAAGTATTCCTACACTGAATTTATACTCTCTGATAAAAAAGTGGTTACAAAAGATAGGAATAACAACAAAGGGTATTCAAAATTACATTACATTAATTAACTTGTGTCTAGAACAAAAGTACTTTACATTTGAAGTTGAAATAATTGGTTCCAGTTTATAAATGTTGGGGAATTGATAATTGTCAGGTGGTCTGCGTATACAGTTACAGCTGTAAGGTTATTATTAATTCAGAGGTTAATAATTGCTAGCTTGTATGCTTTTCCTGCAGTCGGAGACCAACTAGGGGAAAACATGTTCTTTTGTTTAGTTAACAATGCATTATCAGACATGGCCTTGAGGAGGGAAGGCTGTATGTCTGACGAGCAAAGCCAGTCTTGAGTGAAGCTCTTAAGCAGCAGGTCGAGTGTGATGCTCTGCGAGGTTTTCCCGCGAAAATTGTTGCAGCGGTATTTATTTGTTCACTTTATACGATGGTGGTTTTTAATGAAAATACATAAAAATGTACAGGGAGAGGTTAAAAATAAAATACATTAATTTATATGGGTATTATATCTCAGGGGTTAAATAATAAATTTTCCTCTCCAACTATCCGCAACTTTCCGCTGCCTTGCTTCCCCGACTCTTGCTGGAATTTTTGTTATATGAATATATAACATGGAAAGGGATATTACGGGAACTTGCTAATTTTCGCGGGAAAATCTCGCAGAGCTGCACACTCGACCCGGTGCTTTAGACCTTCACTCAAGACTGGCTTTGCTCGTCAGACATACAGCCTTCCCTCCTCAAGGCCATGTCTGATAATGCATTGTTAACTAAACAAAAGAACATGTTTTCCCCTAGTTGGTCTCCGACTGCAGGAAAAGCATACAAGCTAGCAATTATTAACCTCTGAATTAATAATAACCTTACAGCTGTAACTGTATATGCAGACCACCTGACAGTTATCAATTTCCAACATTTATAAACTGGAACCAATTATTTCAACTTCACATGCCCCCTCATACGAAGGTTTCTCTATCCGAAGGGTAAGGGTCTCTATCCGAAGGGTAAGAAAAACCTTCGTATGAGGGGGCATGTGAAGTTGAAATAATTGGTTCCAGTTTATAAAAATGTTGGGGAATTGATAATTGTCAGGTGGTCTACGTATACAGTTACAGCTGTAAGGTTATTATTAATTCAGAGGTTAATAATTGCTAGCTTGTATGCTTTTCCTGCAGTCGGAGACCAACTAGGGGAAAACATGTTCTTTTGTTTAGTTAACAATGCATTATCAGACATGGCCTTGAGGAGGGAAGGCTGTATGTCTGACGAGCAAAGCCAGTCTTGAGTGAAGCTCTTAAGCAGCGGGTCGAGTGTGATGCTCTGCGAGGTTTTCTCGCGAAAATTAGCAAGTCCGCGTAATATCCCTTTCTCTGTTATATTCATATAACAAAAATTCCAGCAAGAGTCGGGGCAGCAAGGCAGCGGAAAGTTACGGAAAGTTGGAGAGGAAAATTTATTATTTAACCCCTGAGATATAACACCCTTATAAATTAATGTATTTTATTTTTAAACTCTCTCTGTACATTTTTATGTATTTTCATTAAAAACCACCATCGTATAAAGTGAACAAATAATAAATACTGCTGCACATTCAATAACAAATATTACAAATAAAATTTTGGTCTGACAATGGGTAGCTCACTATCACCAATATTGGCAGATACTTTCATGAGTGCATTAGAAATTAGACTAGTAAATAGTTTCCCTTGGCTATTTACAACTTGGTACTGTTATGTTGATGATATTTTTACAATAGTACCAGAAAGACACTTGGATGATGCACTAAAGTTACTTAACTTACAGGAAAAAACAGTTAAATTCACTATGGAGAGAGAATGCAATAAACAGTTACCTTTCTGGGACATTAAGATAATTAAAAAAGAAAATCACCTAATTTTTGGCGTATACAGAAAATCTACACACACAGATAATTACATTAAATATAACAGTTTTAATCCAGTTCCTCACAAACTTGCAGTTTTAAATAGTTTTGCATACAGACTGGTTAATGACCCAATGAACAAGGAGGAATATGAACTGGAAATGAATAATATAGTGGATATAGCTATAGAAAATGGCTTCAAACATGAAGTTGTGCACAAGAAAATGGACAGAGCAAAGAATAAAAAGAAAATCAGAGACACCACTACACTTACTCCTATCAAAGAAAAAACAGGACATACAAAAAATTCACATACCACCCATCAGCCTTTCATAAATTTCAAAAGATTTTTAAAAGATACAACATTGTTTTGGCTCCAAAAAATAATTATTCCATTAAAAATATCCTTAACTCAAAACAAAAAGAAGATAAGCTACAACAAGAAGATAAATCAGGAATATATCAGATGAACTGCAATGATTGTGAAAAAGTTTATACTGGAAAGACCAAAAGAAACATAAAAACAAGCATTAGGAATATAAACCAAAAACAAGAAGAAAAATTGGCAGTAGCTTGGCACTTTTGGAAAGAACAACATAGCATTAATAAAAACCCCAAATTACTTAAAAACATTAAAGGGGAAACTGAATTTACAGTATGGGAAAACATCTATATTTGGAAGAATAAGGAGAAAGTTTTTAATTTTGAAATCCCATCAAGTGATGTACTAATACAAAAGTTCATTAAACCCTTACCAGAGGCGAATCAATCTACCACGAACAGCGAGGCCGGCAGTCGACCAGGAACTGATGATAGTAGCAATGGCTCCTGAAACTAGTCTTCCTTTTATTGAATTTTAGTGGTGTGTATGTTACAATCTCGACTCAATTTTTTAAAATGCTCATATTAAAACTCATTCTGCTGAAAGCTTTTTTGTCCCATTTCAACAAATTACCTTTGCTCAGTAGCACCTTACCAAAATGAATTGTAAAATCCTGCATAATCATACTCTTGGTTCTTCCAATATCAGGTCACTTGTGAACCCATATGGTAGCCATAAGTCTCTCCTCTGATTTGAACACACCGTGTCCACCATCATGTACTCTTAAAATGTATTAATTTGACTTGCTTATAATTCTGTTGTGTTTTAGTTTTGTATGAAGCCAATATTGATGTGAATATCACCCACACATAAATTTAATAAATAACAATATATTGTACATGTATTGGGATTTTTTATCTATACTGTATAATAGCAAAACAACTACTGTTTGTGATGGGAAGAATCATGAAGTAGCCCTCCCAAAAATGTTACATTTTATTAGTAGGTGCAATTGTGCTACTCTCATGATTGCAAATTGTTCCAGAGATTGTGAACAAATAAAAGAAAATGGCAGTGAGTGGTGTCGTAACGCGAAATATGGCTCTAAATTTATATCAAAATCGTGATGAGTGAGGCGAGAAAGAAGAATGGTGAACTAGGTTGTAGCGATGTGGAATCTGGGGGAAATAAAGATAGTTTTGAAATAAATACAGAAATCAAAGAAAGAGAAACAGCTGGTAGGACGCACGAGGCTGAAGTGACAGCATCCCTTCAGATGATAATCGGGATGTTAAACGAATACTTAAAAAGTGCTCAAACAGAAATTCAATCATTAAAGACAGAAAACAAAGATTTAAATACCAAATTAAGAGCACAAGAAGAGAATGCAAGTCTTGCCAATGCAATGAATGGAAAATCTGAGAGAAGAAAACATACAACATCTATGTGAGGTGAACAACATGTAAATTCAGTCATTCCAATATATCATAACTGATATGAGGTATTGCAGGGTGAGGTAAATGAAAACACGTTTAACTACGAAAATTCCGGTGCCTCAGGAAGACACAAAAAATTTATGGTGATTGGGGATTCCACGCTCAAGTTCTGCAGAAATCTGTGCCGAGAGAGAGGTTATGATGTGCACTGCATGCTGGGGATAAAAGTAAATGAGCTGAAACACGGGTTAGAGAAAATAAACGTCAAGCAATGTAAGCCAAAAGTGGTGGTGATCCACGCAGGAACAAATGATATAAATCAAGGAATAATGGCTGAAGAAATTATGGGGGACAATGGATCTGGCAGACACTATTACAAAGGCAGTACCAGATGTGAAAATTGTTATGTGGTGTGCTAAGAAGGTATGATGTGAGTGAGAGAAAGATTGCAAGAATAAACAGTGAATTAAACTGGCTCTGTAATGTGAGAAAGTGGGTGATGATGGATGGAAACTTTTGACTGCACAATAATGATTTTGGAAGGGATGGTGTGCACCTCAACCGCAGAGGATCACACAAATTTGGCAGATTGCTGTGTGAAGTTATTCAGTTGCGGTTAAAGGAAAACTAGCTAAAGTCAAGGTGGATGGAGAAGACAATGCACAACAAAATGTAAAATCAAAGGTATGTAATAGTGGAATGGAAACAAGAGTTAACAAATTATGCATACTACATTATGATGTACAGAGTATAACAAATAAAATAAACCAACTAGATGTATTATTAAATGTAGATTTGTTACATGTAGATGTTCTATGCATAACTGAACATTGGTTAAAGTTAGAGCAGTTAATAGTTACTGACCTCAATCAGTTTAGGCTAGTAGATTTCTTTTGTAGGAAAGCCTATAAACATGGGGGGGTCATGTATATATGTTAGATCAGATATAAACTCTAGAAATATAGACCTGTTTGAGGATATCAAGGAAGATAGGAACTTTGAGCCATCGTTGATAAAGATTAGTGATCAGAATGTAGTTATCATGTGCATTTATAGGGCGCCAAATACAAAACTCCATAAATTTTTAACTAAATTAGATGCAGTTCTATTCCGCCTAACTAGAAAATATAAGAATATTATAATTTGTGGAGATTAGAACGTAGATTTTTTTGGAGGAGGATAATGAGGTAAACAAAATAAAAGATTTGCTCTCTGTATACAATTTAGTTCATGCTGTAATGATACCAACAAGAATAACAGATACAAAAAAATCATTATTGGATGTAATGATCACCAACAAATCTAAAGTTCAAAAAACAATCATTAATTGAGGATATGGCCCTGTCTGATCATTGTGAACAAATATTAGAAGTCGATATACTAGTACTTAAACAAACAGGGAAAACAGGAACATGTATGAAAAGGATGTCCAATCCAGAAAGCATAAATTTATTTAACTTCTTATTAAAAGGGGAAACATGGGAGAAGATCCTTCAGGAAAGCAATGTAAATGTAAAATTTAAAACCTTCTTAAACATATTTCTCTACTGGTTTAACATTGCCTTCCCACAAAAACGTGTATATATAAATAGTCAAACCCAAAATGTGTGGATAACAAAAGAAATAAAAATCTCAGGAAATAGGCTGAGGCTGCTGTGTAGACTAAAGAAACAGGGTTATATAAAAAATTATTTTAAGGATTATGTACAAAAATATAAAAGTATCTATCGCAAAGTAATTCTGGAAGCAAAAAGACAAGAAAATGAAAGAATCATATTAAATGCAAATAATAAAACAAAGGCACTGTGGAAAATAATAAACCAGGAAACTTGGAAGAATAACTCTAAACAGTGTGTAACAGAACTAATTAATGATGGTAACAAAATTAGAAGTCATCAGCATATAGCAGAGTCTTTCAATACATATTTCTCAGAAATAGCAGACAAACTCCATAGTTCAAATCACTCCCAACATTTTCACTATAAAACCTTAACAGAGATAAAAAATAGTAATAATTCTATTTTTATAAATGTAATTACAGAAAATGAAATACAAAAAGTAGTCAATGAAATTAAAGGCAAATATTCATCTGGAATAGATGAAATACCAGACTATGTGATTAAACAATGTATAGAACAGGTGAAAATCCCTTTGGTTAACATATATAACTCTTTGCTTGACTTGGAAATCTTCCCTGATAAACTTAAAATTGCAAAAATTATCCCGCTACACAAGAAAAGAGAAAAGACAAAGAAAGAAAACTATAGACCAATAAGTGTACTATCGGTGTTTTCAAAAATGTTTGAAAAATTAGTGTACAATAGATTAATATTGTTCTTGGAAAAATATAATATCCTTTCTGATGTTCATTGTGGTTTCAGAAAAAACAGGTTTATAGAAACAGCCATGGCTAAATTACTGAATCAAATTCAGCATGCAGTGGACAAAAATATACTGACAATAGGAATTTTTTTAGATCTTACTAAAGCATATGATGTATTAGACCACAAAATCCTAATATCTAAGTTGTACGAATATGGAATTAGACGGAAAGGATAGGTTTGAATCCTATCTCACCAATAGGAAACAAGTAGTGGATCTACAATATGAAAAACAACTGAGAATAAGTAATTATCGATCAAATACAAAAGAAATTATGAGAGGTATTCCTCAAGGTTCAGTACTAGGGCCTCTGTTGTTTGTAGTGTATATAAATGACTTGCCTAATAATATTCAAAAGGCTGCTATGGTTCTTTTTGCTGATGATATAAACATTCTTGTAAAATGAGATAATGATACTGTATTGCAAAATAAAGCAGACACAATCATGAATAGCCTCAAAAACTGGTTTAAAATAAATGAACTAATCATAAACAATGAAAAACTATTGCAATGACATTTTATAGATGGCAATGTAAAAACAGTATTAAACCTCAAATTATATATGATGGAAACATATTGAGTACAAGGGAGAAACAAAATTCTTAGGTATACATGTGCATGAAAACCTTAAATGGGATACTCACACTCATCATTTAGCGACTAAACTTAGTTCTGTTTGTTATGTGCTTAAAAGTCTAAAAAGGATACTGAATTTATTAGGATTGAAAAATGTATATTTTGTTTTTACGGAATTTGGGAATCCACACAGTGAAACTTTTGTTAATCTTATTTTGATTTAAAGTAAAACACTAAAAATCATGTCGTCACATTAAAACATTGGTACATTCCTCACGAAACATGTACCAAAATTACTTTTATAAGTGTGTTTGTGAAACTTAAAGAGAGTTTTAATGTGACGACATGATTTTTAGTGTTTTACTTTAAATCAAAATAAGATTAATGTATATTTTGCTCATTTTCATAGTCGATTAAAATATGGAATAAAATTTTGGGGAGAAAAATGTGAGAGAGTATTTAAAATCCAGAAGAGAGCAATAAGAAGTATAAGTGGAATAGATAGTATGACATCCTGTAGACCCTATTTTAGGAAACATAATATACTACCATTAGCCTGTCTCTTTATAATAGAGGTCGTAAACCATAGTAAGAGGCATCAGGGAGAATTATGTACAAATAGAGATATTCATTCTCATAATACAAGAAGGAAAAATGACCTTCATGTTCAGATATGCAGGACAAATATTTTAAAAAATAATCTCACAAATGTAGATATTAAAATATATAATAAATTACCAATAAATAATAAAGAAATAACCAATATAAAACAATTTAATAAAGAAATCAAAGCCTTTCTGCTGCAATATACCTTTTATTCAGTAAGTGAATATACAAACTTTAAATAAGACATATTATAAATCTAGTGTAATTACTAAATTTGTATATTACTTATATTATATTCTGGACGAAGCCCATATCATGTAAATGATCCAAATGGTGAATAAAGTATTATTATTATTATTATTATTATTATTATTATTATTATTATTATTATTATAAATCTCCATTTTAGATTAAACTACTTTAGAGGTGGTGAAGCCAATGGGTAATATGTGTAAAAAGTGAGCAAATCTCCTGAGTAGTTTCTCAGGAGCAGTAGAGAGGTGTTGAAGCCAATGGGTAATATGTGTAAAAAGTGAGCAAATCTCCTGAGTAGTTTCTCAGGAGCAGTAGAGAAGTGGCTCACACGAATGAGAAGTTACTCAATTTCCTATGAATAAAAGTTGCAAAAATCAGCAGATATCTTGCTCTGCAACTTGAGCAATTAACCTGGGCACTGCTCGCATATGACATCATCTAATCTCTTCTAACTTGAACTGCTTAAACCACAAATTAATATGCCTAAACACAACTTCAGAAGCTTTGCTGTCAGGTGAAGTTTATTAAAGTTCAGTGATGGACAGCAGCTTGGAGGAAGCAACTGGCCTCTAGATCCAGCATACATTTGTATCAGGTATTAAGGATTTCCCAGTTTTATTTAAAAACCACATTTCAGAAGGTAGAAAACTGCAGCTTTAAAACAGAGTGTTTCTATATATGAGTCAAATTTAGATGCAGTGATTACAAAGGTGCAGTTATCCAAGAAAAAATTTAATTTACGAGTCAGACTGAAAAGGAAGACAAATTTAAAAAAGACTGGAAACAAGAAAAAAGTGTTGAAAAACTGGGAGAAAGTGTTGTACGACCTTATGGAAGATGACTGCAATCCATCAATTTCCAGAGTAAAAGGTAATACCAATAGTAACACTTTTGATTTATATTGCTATATATTTATTATGAAGTGTGAAATACAGATCCTATTGCAGTTGATATGTTTGATTAATTTATGAATTGCAGAAGCAATCGCTATTAGTACTACGAGGCCACCACCATCAACAGGACTTGGCAATTGTGATGCACCTGCAAGCGTGAGTTCACATTCAGCTGCATAAGAGAGCTTCCTAAGAAAGCAGATGAGAAATGTATGAACAAACTGAAGAAACAAAATCTCTGTCTAATCAGAAACTACAGAGATTAGTACTACTGGAGCAACTAGCAGTGCTGAGACTAAAAAAGGAAAACCTTCTGAGAGAGAAAATGGCCCAAAAAGCATTACTAATGTTAAAAGTGCTAACAGTCTTGATAACACTAATTCAGTTTACTATACACTGTGAAAACCCTCCTTTAATGACAAATATCAAGACATTTTAAAGTTATATGATTATAATTGCAGAAGTGACTCAATTACAGTATCAAGTGAGTACCAGACATGTTGCCTCTCACATATGCTTACTAAAATCCTGTATAATTCTTGCAATGTATCTCGCTTTCATTGTCCTCTCTCGAACATGCAGAGATGTAGGTACATCTCCATTGATTTTAGGTTATTTTTATCCACTTCCAGAACAGTAAAAACTTGATCATTTAGGTGTATAGCAATATTATGTAAAACAAAGCACACAATAGTTGAAGGCAATTTTTCTATGGCCAGCCTTATTTTGCTGTGCAATATAGGGGAAGCTCTGTTTTACCTGGCCAAAACACTTAATTATTTATCTCTTTTTTTATAATGCATCCATTGTATGTTAGTTGTTCTGGAGCTGCAAGATTCTGATACAGTGTCATGACCAATGGGGCAACTGTGTAGCAGAGCATTTGCTGGGTTCTCTGTGAGTGTTCCGCATACATTGGAATTTATCCAGATGTGTGAATCGTATACAGATTCAGGGCAAGAAACATCTACCTAGCTTGAACATTAATATTGGCAATCCCTTTTCTGTTAAAATATTCATTTCCATGCCTGCTAGGTTTTTGTATTAACATATGTGTACAATCTAGAACTCCAGTAGTAGCAGGGTGTCTGTACTTTTGTTGCCATTCTCCTTTAACAGCTTCTAGAGCATCGCACTAGTGAGAAATTGTATCCATAGGTTTGCCTTTGTTAAGATGGCATCTGTTATCTGTTATCTGTGTAAATACTAGAGATATAGTGCTGTGATCTGCTCCTATGTCTTCCCCTGTTCCACGCTGAAAATACATAATGCAGAAATATTTGCATATTTCTTCTCCACATAGGGCTTCCTCTCTTCTTTCTTTGGAGTCTTCCAAAGAATGCTACACTAGCCACTGAACATTTTGTGGATTAAATCGATAAAGTTCTTTATAGACTAAAAAACTAGATTCTCTGCAGGATTTTTAAATATCTTTACACTGTACCTCTGCCATTTCAAGGTTTCAATGTTTACTCCACAAAGCTGAGTCACCTACTGAGGTAACTCCAAAATTCATGAGCAGTAATTCTATGAGGTGAAAATAATGTATGTCTTATTCATACTACAATCAAGTAAATTTTCTGCAACTAAGTAGCAACCAAACTAGTGCAGCAGCTGGAGAAATTGCTCTCAAACTAAGCAACAAGTGCCAGATTTTATGCATTTAATGTGAGTAACTGCTCCAGAATTGAAACCAAAGAGAAATTACTCACTTTTATTCATATGACCCAATCTTGATGCCTTAATTTGCCTGGGTGAACCTACTTGTCAGCATATGACAAAGGATGTGGATTGTTGTTCAGATATACATGTCACACATGTAGTGATTCATTTTACTGATATAAATGTTGCATTAATGGAAAAGTATTGCATGCTAACTGATGTAATAAAATTGAGTACATACTTATATTTAACCTAGCCCCAAATACATCCATTCATATTTGTACTATTGTGATATTAACTTCTGGTTCGTATTATTAATAATGAACTTACTTAATAATCTTAAAATTTATTTATTATCTTCTACAAAGCAGTAGCAAAGTAATATTTTAGTCGCCCTTTATGGTTAACGATTACAAATCGTGTGTTAATGTATGTAATTTGATCGAAGAGGTGACTGTGTATCAGTCTAGACCTACATTTAAACTTTAAGACTAAGCATTTAATTTCAAACATGGGTTGTAGCAAACAGTGTTTCCATTCTATACTAATGTATTCAGCATGTTCACACTAACTCCACTTACTTACATAACACTAGGACATGTTTTGGACACGAATGGAAGTGAGTGCTTCAGAAACATGTTCTAGTGTTATGTAAGTAATGGAGTTAGTGGCAACATGTTGAATACATTAGTATAGAATATATTGTCAATCCATTGTCTACAGCTTCGTAAGTACAATTTATTTATTTGTTTCCATTTAATATCCAAAGCAGTGAAGTTCTGGATATGTAGTTTGACATTATCACTTGAAGATGTCAATACCTATCAACTCCTCACATATGGCTTTTGTTGCAGTGTCAGGCTGTAGATCTGCTAGTACTGATACTGGTCTTGACAATTTCCAAACCATGGATGGCATTTAACAGATTCTCATAAAGTGCGAAACAGCATCCCCACATTAACTTGACCTCGTAAGGGAAACAAATCTAGCAGATCCTGTATGTTAAGGTTTTCATCAATGCCATGAATAAATATGGTCAACTGTGCTCTATTGTTGATGTTGGTACTTTTATTGAATACTTTATGAAAATGTTCATTTTCTCATCCATTTGTGCGTTACATCTGCAAACATTAGTTCAGTGCTCTTGGCAACAGTTTGAAAAGGCAAATGTAATTGTTCAAAAGTCTCTTATGGGCACAGAATCTCGGCAACCCTAACTACAGTGTTTTTATAAACTATCCTCTGAAATGGTTTAAGTGTCTTGGCAATCTGCTCTGCCACACCATAACTGGCAAACCTTCTCTTCTCTGCCATAGTTTGTGTACTGGTAATAGATTCACATGCATCCGTAAGCTCCAGTAATTTTTTGACTCTTTCTATCTCTGTAAATAATGAATATGCTACTTTGTATGAGGCAATTTTGCAAATCAGAAACCATAGCCATATTATATTTAATAATAACAACAGCAACATGTCCTTTAAATCAGTATAATCTGGATGACATAAAGCATAATTTTATAGTACATTCCATCTACTTCTAATAAAACTGTCAGACAAATAAGCACTCGACATCGACTATTTGCTAAAGAAATATTCTTTCTTCAATGTTGCTTGAAACCTCCTCTTTTTTAAGACGGATGGTTTGATAACAACTATGAGTGCATGGCCTGTAATCACTTTTGTTTGCTGAAACAGACCAATGGCACAGGCATATGTCTGAAAGAAATAAAGAGCTGTTGTTCATGTGTAAATGGAGTCATCAATATTCATGAGTCAACCTTTTGCCATGTCTGCACTACTTGATGGTATACCTGCTCCCTGTCTCTCACATGCATAGAAAACAAACTCATGTTTATGTTACAATAGCTGCCACTCATTAAAATATTTTAAAAACAAATGCATATATAAGAAAAGAATAGTAGTTCAATGTACCTGGATTCAAGCCTTAATCAGATCTGGAACAGTCTCTATTATTATCCTCTGTGGAATCTCACAAGAAATCCTTAACAAAAGTTACCTAGGTTTTATCTACCTATCTTTTCTCTATTCATTCTGCTCGTTCTGCAATCTAAATGAATCATAAATGGATATTTTAGATCTTAAGGTAATATTGTTAAATGTATGACAATTTGTTAATGACAACACTCAAGTATTTTCAGAAGTTATGGTATATATTCAGTACCCAGCTGGTATATAAGTGAGCTGGTTCAAGGAATAATTTTTAATAAGTCCTATTATTACTCTGGTGCAGTCTTATTCTCAAGTTTCCCATAAATATAATATTTAGATTCAAAGAACAAAGTTGTTAGTGTGAGAATTATAATGATATATTTCACATATATTAAATGGCTGACCTGCACTGTGATGTATTTTACCTACAGTATGTTGATGCAAATTCAATAAAATCTTTGCTTGGTCCTTAAATGTCATATTTGCTGTTCTTTACACACTTGGAAAAACCTGAAGTTGAATGTGCCTTCATTTCAAGTGTGGTTCAGGTTGTCATCTGGTGTGTGTGTGTGTGTGGGGGGGGGGGGTAGACACCATCATATTTACATAAAACTAAGACATGTTTCGGGAGCACTCACTCCTACTTCAATTGTTGGCTGACTACTGTTATTCAAAATGGTGGATACCCAGATGTTCCTGTGGCTGTGTCTGGTGGTTGTAGTACAAACTTGCTAAGTTCATCCATAGGAAGAAAATCAAAGTTCATTAAATTTTCTTTATTTTTTATGATGAAAATTTTTTCTGAAGTGGTTAATTCCATTGGGTTGTGAAGTTGTTTCAGCTGGTTAACCTGTTTCATGATTTTTGGTCCAAAAGTAAGCTGCTACTGCTGATTTATCAACCTGCTTAAACCGAATATTCCTAAAGTGTTCTTTTTTCCGAATTTCCAAATTCCTCTTCATTTTTCCAATGTGTCTAATCACAATCTGCACATTTGATTTCGTAAATGCTGATGTGTTGGTATGGTGTCCTTTATTGTACAACGTAATAAATTCTTGATATTATATTTGTTCTTTGGGGCTAATATTATTGCATGTTCTTTGAAAATCTTCTTAAATTTGTTGTGGTAAGTTGGATGGTGTGTGAAGCTTTTGAATTTTTATCCTTGGTGTTCTTCAGTGTGGAAATTTCTTTTATCGATTTTTGTCTTTTATTTCGAGTAAAGTAGTTGGTCAACAACTGAAGGTGGGAATGAGTTCTCCGAAAACATGTCTTAGTTTTATGTAACTAAGTGGAGTTTAGTGTAAACAAGTTCAATACATAAATACGATACATTAGCACTCTATTATCTACAGCTTTGTGAGTACAGTTTATTTAACCATAATATTTACTTTATCACTTACAGATAAAGGGACAAGATGTTACTTTCGACAACTCTGCAGCTTCAGAAGGTCCTTGTACATCTACACCTCAGGATTCAAGGTAAATTTTACGTTGTTATTATAAGGGACACCAATGAATTTTGACATATGTAACAGTATATAACATGAAAATTACCATGTATACATATATATATATTGCACTTTCTGTACTCTGCAGTTAATTCTATAATCTGTTACACCTGCTAAAACCAATTCTGGAAGCAGCTGCCCCACTTATTCTTCAACGCTGAAACGACTTCTCTTTATGGGCATCAACAGTTTGCTCCAGGGTGGAAAATTAATGTTCTCATCGGCAGATCTAATTTGGAAACAGTAAGGAATAACAATGTCAAAGCAAGACTGTAGAACAGATGTGCCAATAATTTCACCAGTGTTTTCTCAAGAAATGAAAATGTTGAAGAATTCTAAGTGTTCTGCAGTTTCTGTTGTTGCCCATATCTCATGGAATTCTGAGAATATCATATGTACACAGATCTCTCAATACGATTTTTCTGGAGTGACTTCTGGTTTTCCAGCATAGTTCTACTTATATAAACACTTGTTGACAAAAAAACGCCACAAAATTTATTTCGATGCTACTTGGCTCTAAAAAAGACCCAGACCAAAGACTAGCAGTTGGTTTTGGGGTTAACACAAATCCAGGTCCTCTATTATGATGTGTGAAGCCTGTCATGCATTTCCAGTGCCAAATCTATCCAGCATTTCATATTCTAATGTGATCTCTTTTTCCCTTTGTTGAGATTGTGCAGTAGCCATCCAGAAGAAAATGCCTTTATTCTTTAAACATTCATGTAGGATGAAATAAATATACAGAGATGATCTTATTCCCAAAGTCTATCTCAGTTGGGGTTGTAGGTTCTTATAGGTTCAATTTAATTCAATTGAACCTATAAGAACCTACAACCCCAACTGAGATAGACTTTGGGAATAAGATCATCTCTGTATATTTATTTCATCCTACATGAATGTTTAAAGAATACATTTCAGTGACAAATTTCAAACAACCTTCATGTTTACAAACAGTTAATAGTTCCCATATGAGGTAAAAGGCCATTG
Source organism: Metallyticus violacea (assembly GCA_030762175.1). NCBI lineage: Eukaryota > Metazoa > Arthropoda > Insecta > Mantodea > Metallyticidae > Metallyticus > Metallyticus violacea. The sequence goes on from CM060835.1 coordinate 116,000,572, forward strand.
CTCCAATTAACCACCTAATAGTGTGAGATTACCATCGTCGAAATACCAGAGTGTTTCTCAGTTCACTTATTGGAGCTGAACTGGACATTATCATGTAATGATATATTATGATTTTAAAAGTGGTTTAAACTAGGAACTTGAGAGGCTTACTCATACTTTAAGAGATCTTGCTTCTTCATGCGCAACAGTCTTCAGTTAGTTCATGCAATTTAAGAGGTGCTAAACATCTTTTAAAGACAAAGAAAGAAGCAGAAACCTTCAGAGGCAGTGATTGCAGAAAACATCAATGCTGCATAGATGTTGCCGAGTGATCTACAAGGATTTAGAAGCAACTTTAAATATTGAATTAGGATGTGACTCAAGCATTTTAAATGATTATTTAAGAGTCAGGAAAAGTTCTTCTTGCTAGATGCATGATAACCTCGGTGAAGGACTAGAGTTTACTCAGGTAGAACAATGCTGTGAAATACTCCAAAGATACGACAACAGAGAATCTTTCCATGTTGCTGAAAATCATAACAGGCAACAAAACCTGTGATTCAGAAACAGTGCATCATTCATCAGTTTGGATTTTCTCAGATGATCAACATCAATGAAAATTAAGCAACCATGGTGACATTCTTTTCTCTTAGCAATCAAGTGGCAACAATTTTCTTGAAAATCAAAGGATATTTACTAGAGAATGGTACATAACAGTTTATCTCCCAAAAGTTTTCCAAATGGTGTGTGATAAACAACCAAGAGCCAGACTTAAAGGCATCAGATTGCACCATGGTAATGGCTTTGCCAACATTATCAGTGCCACAGTTAACTTGGTGAGAACACCTGTGAGCCTTGCTCTATTCTTCTTATAGTACCCTTGTTCCCTTTGGTGAAGAACTGAAGTTTGCCCTATTCTCCTTACAGTACTCTTGTAACTTTTTTTTTCTGTTTCCTTTGGTGAAGAACTGACTGCAAGGAAAGTGATTTTCAAGCTCAGAAGGTATTGTAGCAGTATGCAAAGAGGAGCTTAGCACCGTTCAGTATAATGAATGGTGACTGCTTCCAGTCTTGGTTCCAAAGAATGATCAGGGATATAGAAACCAAGGGGAAATACTTCATGAAGATGGTAAATTTCAAATTATCATTAATATCTGACCTGTATTCAGAAAAGTTCTGAGTGTCCCTCCTAGGTGTGAGAGTAGTGAATTGCTAAATAAATATTGGAGAACAAAACCTATGTACAAATGCTGATGTTCAAAATAGTTGCATCAGACTTCCATTTTTCATGTCACTGAAGTGTGAATTGAGATTCTATGTGATATTAAGTGTAAATATATTTTAAAAGAATAGTGCAATAAACGTTTCAAATGAAACAAGTGATCATGAAAAATACCTATTATACTCTCGTGGAATATGCATTTATCAATGAGGAACATGGTACTACCCCTTCTCACAAAGTGTCTCACAGACCCAGTGATTCACAGAATAGGTGCATAGTTAGTTTGTAGATCTTAATAAAGTAATTAAGATATATTGTACCAACAGACAGTTTGTGGTGTACAATCGCATATCTACAGTAATTGGAGGAGGAGAAGAGTCTAGTCAGGTGGCCCCACAAGACCCACCCAGTCCTGGCCAGGGAAGTAATGCATCACACTCCTCATCCACCAAGCTTGCCCCAATGGAAGAGGGGGAACGGATCAAAAGTAAAGGCAAAGGAGAGAATTCAGTATGGTATGAATATGGTTGTGTTTAATTATTTATTTTATGCATTATGATCATTTTACATTGACCTTGAACTGCATTCAAGGATAAATCCTGAATTTTACCAACGAAGTAATATAGTATGTAAGGTATGATTGTGCAAGCATTTCATTAAAATGTCTCTGTCCAAAAAAATAAGCAAAGCTATCCTTAAAAAGTGTTAGTATTTTTGATTTGTCAGAAATACTATATTTTATAATCACATATAATTTTAATAAAAGTTATATTAACAAATGGTATAAATGTTGTAGCTGAACAAGTTTAGGTCCTAGGTGCGCAGAACCTCATGGAATGCAGGCTGCTCTGGCTAAGTTATAATGTCCTCTTCTCCCTCCCACCTATCATATATTTACTGTGGTGTGCAATTGCAATTAGAATGTTAATAACTTTGTATGCATTAATATTGGATGTATCTCTGGTGGTATGACAAAAGTATAACTGACATTCAAATTTCAATTATAATTTGAAGTATTACCAGAAAAATGTATCAGTCATCAATTTAGTTCCCGAGTTTCAAAAACTGATTCTCTTCTTTTAATCAGTGCATTGGCACAATCAGTTCAATAGTTTCACAATTCCCTGCAAAAGATATTTTATCAGCAGGTACATAAGCTATCAAATTTTTCATAACTTCATGACTATTATACTTTTTTTTCTCCAAAAACTTCTTCAAAGGTTCAAATAAATGAAGATTGAATGGATCAGATATGCACTACATTTACAATCCATTTTTCTCTAAGGAAATCAAGGTATAATGCCTTGCATATAAAAAACATAGCCATAATCTTCCCCACAAAAAAAAGCTGATGCAATTACCTTGAAGCTGTTTTTGTTTCAAACTTGAGGTGTACTCAGATTTCATCCATGGCAGCAATAAACTGAAAAATTACCTCGCCTTTTTCATAATGAGCAAAAGATCTGCAGTCATATTTTTGTTCTGGTGCATTAGCAGTGATGGGATTTGTTGTGTATACACTTTGTGTACTGTAGCTCATTAAACATTGGTAGAATCAAGAATTTATATGGAGTGGAAATATAATTATTCAAGATTTTCGATAAAATTAACTGAATACATAAAATGTTTGGTAAAGAGTTGTTTGGATTACCAAAAGCATCCCAAAAGATGTTGTTATAGCTGAACTGGGAAGAACAGAAAGAAAAGGAATAATGGTTGAAAGAATTCTGAAATATTGATAGAGAAATATAAGATTGTAATATGATGTAATTAAAGTGTGTGTGAATTTTTAAAGAGCAGCATTGTTAGAAGTAGTACTGGAAGGGATTGATATGGGAGATGTAAGGTAAATGGGAGAAAATAGTATAATAAGATTTTGGAAAAAGGTTAGAAGGAGAAAAGAAAATATGGGGAAGTAAGCTCCTTAAGACTGTACAGAAATTAAAAAAGAATGGAATAGAGAGGAATATGTTGATAATGTAAAGATATAAAGGTATTATAATAATTAAAATGCTGACAGTTAAAGTATTAAGAGCAACAAAATTATGGGCAAATTTCCAGAAAGAGTAAAAGAGTAATGGATAATGAAAGTGAAGAGGGAGAACAAAAAGAACAATAGGAACAGACTAAAATTTATATTATTGGTGCATTTAACCATGTCAACAATCAGGGAGTCACTTCCGATGACATGGGGAAATTCACAAGAAATGCATCTGACTGTGTATAAGGATATAAATATTATGAATTTTGAAACTGATGGAAATTTTGAAGTAATAAATTTGTGATTTTTCCATAAATATTAGGGTAGATACTTTGAACAAGTAAACACAAAGCTTGATGGTAAAAGAGAAGGCTTCTCTCCTCTGGAAATCCAAAGTGGATATCAATGACACTATCCAACATGAAATTTGCCTCCATGAAGATAATATATGTTTTTTAGTCCATTTTCACTCATAGGTTCCGAAAACAATGCTTAAAATGTCACATCATGTCACAATTTTTAGATATCCACATCAAAAACAAGTTTGCAGGCCACCTGCTAACATGCATGCCATAGGTTGACTCACCCTGTCCCTCACGATTATTCTTCCCAAAAATCAGAGGAGAAAAATTTATAGCAGTATTCAAAGTGCATATTCTTTATACTTCGGGTATCAAATTGGTGACCAGGAAAAACGGTCACTTATCAATGTTGTATCACTTGTGTAACAAATCTTAGATTGTGGTTAAATGGCAAACTCAAAGTGTTACCATTAGCTGTGCCTGTGGCGTGGTGAGAACCAACATATATTAATGACTGTTACATTTGCATGACAAATATATCTAGCATGTCTACGAAAAATGAACATGTTATTCAGTATCCAGACATATCTTCTGCCATATGACCTGATCCACATAGCAAGGAATTGCCTGTACATGTACTTTCTAGGACATGGAATAATGGTATTCCCAGTCAAAGTTGTTCTTGGAGCCATAGACCTGTTCTTCAAAAGATCCTAACTTTCAATCAGACAATTCTAAAAGTGAAAAACATTTTAGAGCAAGTAGACTTGAATGATTTGACATGTGACTTAAATTTGTCAAAAGAAAGTCTGAACTTCTAGATTCTAGGCTATAACAATGGAAATTACTTGGACCTGATACAAAAATTACAGATTTCGAAATAAATATCAGAAATTTAAAAAATATTTTGCTATAGGGTAGAATGTGCATTTCTGTGTAGACATTAATGTTTAGTGAGTGAATTAGGGATTGAGCATAATCAAGATAGTGACAATTGTTTATAGATTCATCTAAAAAGATATGTTACTTCATAACGGTAGTGAATTTCCATCTGTTATGTTTTTCCATTGTGTAGGTCTTAAAGGAAACTATGAAAGTATGACTTTCATGTGGTTCATTGCTGGAAGATATGTGGTGACCTTAAAGTAATTGGTTTGCTGAGTTATTCATGAACTCATTTGAAATACATATCACAAAAGCCTTCCCTTTAATTTTCAAGTCATGGTATAGGTATGTGGATGACATTTTTGCAATAATACCGAAGAAACACTCGGTAGATGCCCTGAAACTTCTTAATTTGCAACATGAATGTATAAAATTTACCATAGAAGAAGAAAGAAATGGGTGGCTACCATTTCTAGATTTAAAAATTATACAAAATGGAAATTGTTTGAATTTTGGAATTTACAGAAAAGAAACACACACAGAAAACTACATAAAAAAATGAGAGTTATCCCATTCCACATAAATATGCAGTGTTTCACAGTTTGGCATACAGATTGATGAATATTCCACTCACAGAAGCTGAGTACAAAATAGAATACAAACAAATAATAAAGACAGCTATAGTCAATGGTTTCAACAAAGACACAGTGATAAAAATTATCAATAAATCTAAAAGACAAACAGGAAGAAAGGAAGTTTCCACACTGAAAAACACAGAAGAAGAATACAAATTCAAAAGTTTCACCTACATCCAATTTACCACAATAAGTTCAAGAAAATTTTCAAAGAACATGGGATAATGTTAGCCCCAAAGAACAGATGCAACATCAAAAATTTATTAGGTTGCACAGTAAAAGATTTCATACCAACAGAACAGAAGTCAGGAATTTATGAAATAAAATGTGAACAGAGCTGCATAGGCAAAACAAAGAGAAATTTGAAAATTTGGAGGAAAGAACATTTTAGGAATATTCTGTTTAAGCAGGTTGGGTAAATCAGCAGTAGCAACTCACTTTTGGACCAAAAATCATGAAATAAAACCAGGAATTAAACTGCTGAAACATCTTCACAACCCATTGGAGTTATCCACTTGGGAAAAAATTTTCATATTAAAAAATAGAGAAAGCCTAACGAATTTCGAGTTTCCTCCTATGGATGAACTCAGCAACTTCCTACGTCAACCAACAGAGGCCACCACAGGAACATCCAGTTGTCTAGCCATCATTTCCAGTAATGGCAGTTCAGTGAACAACTGAAGATGGGAGAGATTCTCCTGAAATGTGTCTTACTTTTATGTAAGTGGAGTTCAGTATAAGGAGTTCAGTAAGGAGTTACAAACAGTTGTTTCTCGGAAACACAAAAGAAAAAAACTAGTAAACTTCGGTGTTAGATATGTTGAAATGCTACAAAAACTGGGTTCTCTAATATCTTTGAAAATCCATTTCCTCCATTCACAACTAGAGTTATTTCTGCAAAATATTGGTGATGTTAGTGAACAAGGGGAATGGTTTCATCAAAACATTTCCATCATGGAGAAAAAATATCAAGGTTGAAAAGGTCCAGTATTGATGGAGGATTACTGTTGGTTTCTTATGAGGGAGAGCAGGCAGGAGTACAAGAGAAAATCACATCTTACCAAAATTTTTTAATCAAAGTTACAGGTATGTTTCCTTAAATAATATTGCATTCTGTAGCATCCTCTGCCTTGGCATTAGCGTGGCAGCTACAGTTTAACAATTGTACACATTCAGGGACATCATGTGGTGAGTGCTGTTTTTGCATTGTATGATACCCTAGCTCAATTATAATGTAACTTTGAATATCCCTCTAATATCATTATGAAAATGTCCTCTACATCCAAATTTTAAGTGACAATCTTTGATTTAATGTTACAGTATACTTGCATATTTCACACTTAGTAAAATGGTCAGGTGATGAGGTATGGACAAGGAAGGACTTCTCCCCTTCTCTTATCCTGACCTGTTTAGAGAAAAGGGGAGGTTTGAAAATGGGCTGTTTGTTGTTTAGGAAGTTCACTAATAGTAAAGTTCTTTTAAATTGCAATATTTGATTGAATTTTTTGCCTAACTTTTTTATATTCTGGACATGTTTCAAATGCATTTGCATTCTACTTTCTCCAACTGTTATTGCCTGGTTGGTTACTATCTCCCTCTCATGGTTGTCTGATGAAGTTCCTGAGGGAGAGGGAGATAGAGATAAGGAGAAAATACCTGAGGATAAGTGCAAGTGCATTGGAAACATGTATGGAATATACAAAAGTTAGCAAAGTTTCATTGTTAAAAATCCAAACTAATATCACAATTTAGAGAATAGTCACTATGTAATTGCAATATTTCCAAATCTATGGCTTGTACAGCTGTAACAATTTTTTCACTGTTTTGCACAATCATAGCATTACTGTATTTTTGTAACAGTAGTATGCCTTTATAGTATTAGTTTAATAGTTAGCCAATTGGTGAATTTTGCAATAGAGGTTACCATTCACATTTAGAAGTAATTGTTAGAACTGTCATTTTTAACTGCCATATAGTGGTATACTGGGTGAGCAAAGTTCAACATGATTGTGTTTTATGCACCGTTAATTTTCTTGGTAAGTGGAGCAGTGTGTAAGGAGTAATGGCAAAACCAGCAGCCAATCAACTAGCATTTTGCTCACCCTAATAGAAATAAGTATGATCTGTAGGGAATATTGAATAAATAGCAGTTATAAAAATGTTGTGTGCAAACAAAATAGATTTGCTGATGTATGTATCTCATTGTTTCTTTTTATACACAGTGGCATAACTATGAAGGGTAGAAGGTGCACTGGATTTACAAAATGCAACTTTTTTGCTCTTTCTTTTATAGCTTTCTGGCATTTATTATTATATACATAATCATATTTCATGTTTGTAAAATAGCTAATAATTCATCCATTGTCTTGTAAATAGTTAATTTATTATTTCAGTATTTGCATTTGTGCAAATGATTTGCTGAGTTTTCAGTGCCAGTTAAAATGCACAAGAAGAGATTTAAATTCACTTTACATTATCATATGGTTCATCATTAGGGACAGGAATTTTATGCTGTAATAATCCCTTTAATATACATGCATTTATGCATTGAAAACTTCCATAATATGCACATAAATATGCTCATATAAAAAGTATTAAGACATCATATTGACATAAAAATTTAATCCAATTTTATGTAATGTCTCCATCAATAAAAATATTGTGGAAACTATATGAATTATTTAACTCATTAAAGTTTATCTTTAAAATTGAAGAGTTAGGATATATTTTCCTTAAAAATGAGGAGAAAAAACACACACATAAAAACGTAATAAATAATGGTAATCACATTTTTAGTTCTACATAATCTCAACTTCTTTTTTGTTGCAGTTTACGACCACCTTTCCATAGTTAACTGCCTCCTATGGCTTTAGATATCCTTATAGCAGGAAAAACTTGTATTTGAACTATCATCATCGTTACCAGTTTTGAAGACTGACTCGATGGCACATATTGTTCAGAAGTATAGTATTTGTAAATCAAATATGAAGATAAAATAAATCAAATAAAAATATATTTATAAAATATACATATAAAACAAGCAAATGTGCATTATATGTAACATAAAGTATTATTTAAATTGTTTGAAATTTTGTAATTAACTCACATACCAAGTGAGTATACGTTTCTGACAGCAGAGAAGAAATATACATTAAAATCCTGTCTATATTCATCTTACTATCATTCTCATCTCTGTTAAATGAATACCCGTAACTGCAATAATAATAGAGCTGTAGTTCTGTTTGTGTTCCAGTAACCATGCCATTGCTGTAAGCTAAGGAAATCCTAAGTTATGGCTCAATTTGGTTATTGTGCCCTTAGACCTTACTTTCATAGTGTTGCCATTTTCTCTGAGTTGCTCTGCTTTTTTAGTTTCAGCATAGCAGATAAGATAGGAAGTGTAGTCACTTGGCTATTACATTTTATCTGCTGCAGTATGGAATTGGTTCTATTTACATTGTCACTCCAGCAATGCTGTCTACTTTGTTCTGTTATCATGGTAATTTTATTCAATTTTTATCACAACATATATGTTTCCATAATGAACTCTGAGAGGCTACTTCCATGGGTACAGAGATATCAAAGCCATACTATTCGCATATAAAAAGCATGCTGAAAATTATGTATTTTAAGTACATATCTAATAAAAATTTATCTTCTCATTATCAAAACATCATGCCTCCTTAAAAAGTTTAAAAGAAAACTATCTATTGTCTTCTAATTTGCTCTTTGGAACAAGACAAAATATAGACTTTAAATTCATATTTTTAAACATTTCTTGATGATTAGCACTTTATCCATTGTTGAAATGTGTTTTGGAACATATTTTGTGGAATAGACTTTAGGACCTGTAGCAACTTTTCTTTTCTCTCTTCTGTAAACTGGAAACAGCATCCTTTTAGGGTGGATTTCAATATGAAGTAAACAGGAGTCTGCAGGTGCCAAAACAGATGAACAGAGAGCTGCAGTACAACATTTGTGTTATGCAAGGCAAAAAAACTCCTGAATAAGGTGCATGGTAATAGTGCAGAATCCATATGTTTGTCCATGTTTCTGGCCTCTTCTCTCTCAGTGCCTCCCTGAATTGTTCCATTTCTTCCAAATAAAACTCTTTATTGATGGTTTGACCACATGGGGCATACTTGTAAAGAACATCATTAAATTGAAAATAGATATGGATATTGGCTTTGACATTTGCTTTGTTCAGTCTCGGTAATGATTTCCCATTCACCATGATGGTTGTGCTTTTGTTTCAATATGTCATAAACTTTAGACAGGTCTCATTGTCTGTTATGATATTTTTCAGGAAGCTATCATCCTCATTTGATCAATTCAGAACATCTTGACTGACTTCAACGTGTGTTTCTTTTTGTTCATCTGTTACCAATCGTGGAACAAATATTCCAGAAGCTCAATGCATGCCAAGTTTTTCTGCCAAAACCATGACACAAAGTTTTGCTAATTCTACTATTTCATGAATAGCCACTGGCAATTTTCCCACACCAGAATTGTGCACTTTCTCAAGACAGCTGTAATTACATGATGCTGATGGCTGTCTAGGTTATGCATTATCTTTAAAGAAGATTCTGCCTGAACTACTTGTACCACTCATAACATTTGTGTACAACTTATACATCTTCTATATAAACTTCTTGCAAACTTTTTAGTCTTATAAATGTCTTTTCCAGTTTAAGACAAAATTTGATGCACATACATTGCTCTTCCAGAATCTTAATTTTCTTTATATGAGAAAATCATCACAAGCAGCACAAACACTTCTTCACTTAAATGCTTGCAGATTGAAAATGAAAAATTTTAGAATGTTGCAATAAATAGCATATTAATTCTGAAAAATTCCTCTACTTAACGGTAGTAAGTGAAAAGCAGGCATTGATTCATTGGTAAGATATTTCAAAATTTTAGTTTCTTTTTGGACAGACATGTGTTTAAACAGTACCACAACAACTTTAAAAAGACTTACCATAATCAATGCAAACTTTCCTTTATAAGCATACTCATCATTCCTCCTTATAAAACTGGAGAAAATTGAGGCTTTCATACTGTCATCCAAGTATTCAGATCTGGCAGAATAATGATGCTTCCTATTCTATCAGCTATGGTTAGGGACCCAGAGGCTTTTAATAGGTCAGTATGTAATGCTCAGGTGGTATCACATTATTCCATTCCTTTCATCAGTGCATAAAGTTCCCTCTAGATCTTAGCAATAACATTACTATTTTCAGGACATTTCATTTGCATTTAGACCAAAACATAAAAGTGACTAAAGTAAGTGTAAAGGGGCAAAGATTGAATACAAAAGGTAAAGTTAGTTAGCCTCCATATTAAGAAAGTACTAGATGCTCATGAAATTGGAGTTGATCTCATATTTTCTTTTCTGTGAAGCATAAATGTACATAAATTTGCTATATATTTAAGAAAACTGAAATATTGAAGGATGAAAAGCTAATATAATATTCAACATATAAAAGGCACTTTCAAAATTCAGATGTGGCCAAAATTGTTTTTCTCATTGTGTACTTTTGTTTTATACTTTTCATATCATGTGAAACAGTTTTAGCCCTCTGGATTGTACCCCTTATCATTGTAGCTATCCACACAGGTGACTACATGATCTATATAATATTAATTTCATCTTGCAGTAATTGGACAGTCTAAAACTTCCCCATAAATCAAAATTTATACATGTATGAATTTAAGTTTACTAGTAAGGCTTGTTTAATGAACATTTTTATTCTATTTCTGTACTGAAATTGATGTATTGGTATCCTAAAGTATTTTAGACTTTTTAAATAGTGTTAATACCCATTTTACTGCTGAGGCTTCACAGGTGGCATAGAGAAATCTTATTTTATGCATTATTTCATTAAAAGGATATATTCATTTCCCACAGATTTAATTGGTTCAATGATTTCATGGAGTAGCATAACTAGCGTTTCACTGTTCATCTTTACAAGCCACAGGACTGCACACATTATATTTAAATATATGCTGGATACTAAAAGATTATGAAAAAGTGTAATGATTTTCATTTTTGCAGAAAACTTTGTTTGAAACATATGCTTTCTCTGATTAATGGATGCAGGCTATACTAAAGTGCAATTTGTATTAGCTATAAAAAGTATGAATTTGTGCATATATTAAGAATTTACATTAAAGAATTATTACCCTTGAATATATTTTAAATATGCAAAAGAAATATATGAGTTTATTTACATGATGTCATTGTTAGCAGGTACAAGTTTCATAAGCTATCTTTAGATTAGCTTCAGAGCAAAGACCTAAGGCATATCATGTTCTTAGGATTCAAACAAGGATGCAACATTTGCCATATAAAATGTCTCAAGAAGCTGGAATTCCAAAGTCTTCAGAAGAAATGAACTCCTGTTAAAGCTAAAACCTTATAAAATGACTAGTTGGTAAATTATAGCCAAATGATCATGGCAGCTGGTTAAATGTCTCCAATTGGGTCTGTTATGGTATGCATAGGATAGTATAGTAGAGCTACTTTTTATTATTTCATTTTCTGTTCTTCTGATGAAAGCTGCTTTATTTAAATGAGTACATGTCATTTCCAAAGCATTTAATTACTGTTTAGTATGTTGTAACTGCTCAAAGCACAAAGTACTTTAATGAAATAATTAACTTTTTAAAGATGAGGATAATATACTTTGAATTATTCTGGGTTCTTTGTACATATATACCAAGATTCTTTGTACGCATATACACCAAGTAAGTCAAATTATCCTTTGGATACAGAAGTTATGCAATCCTGATATTTTATAGGCCATGCCATAAGCACTGTTCCAGTGTCATATCTAATTTGACCTAATTGACTGTTGTGATCTCTTTGATTTGTTGATTGTTAATTTGGTTTATTTACGGATGCTCTTTAACATCTCAGGTCAACAGCATCCCATTCACAGAGTGAAACACCTGAAAAATTTTGCTAAGAGGCCTTTTTTTTCAGACTTGAGGTTCTTTATCGTGCGGTAAATGTATGACACGGGATCCACGGCTTTACTTCCCTTCCGAAGGAAGCCATACTTAGAATTTTTACGCCCAAAAAAATCCATCAATTTTGGCCGGTTTTGAACCTGCGATCTTGAGTTTAGAAGGCATGTATGGTTATCAGTACACCACCAGGACCGACGTGATCTCTTTGAGGACATGTTCTACTAATGGTAATGTTTAAGCTGAATTTTTACTTTGAAGCAGTGGGGTTCAAATCTCAATATATAGATAATATTTTTATTTAAGTAATTAGAGAGAAGCCTCTAGTTAGTTACAGAAAAAAGACAAATATGTCTTCTGTGAAAATTTTAATGCACTAACCTTAATTATGTGCTGTACATTTCAATTAAAATACAAATAATTGTTAACGTCTGTTTTACTGTATAAAACAAATTCTTTTTCATATGACTAACATAAATTTAATATGAAATGATAAAAACTAGGCACTAAAAGGTGTTTTACTCTCTGCAGACATTCTTTAATTCCAAATAGTGCACTGCCATAAACAGGTGAGATCACATATTTAAAGATTCTGTATAATATCTCTATTCCATGTACATACTTGCATTCAGTCAGAAAAAAGATTTAGCAATTGTTCTCAAAATAATAATAATAATAATAATAATAATAATAATAATAATAATAATAAAGATAAAAGGCTATGCATCTGGTTTAATCCCTTGAGTTTTTTTTTTTTTAATTTTTTGAAGAACAAAAGTGTCTTCAAATAGTCAAGTATTAGATGTTAATTAGATATCACTTTTGCATGTGCATTGACTAAAACATTCAATAATGACACAGAACAGGAGATTAAAACATCTGTTTTTCATTAAATGAAATCGTAAATTTGTGGCTCCTTTATAATGGCACAATGTATCAGGGAGAGAAAGCAGTGGAAATGTATTCGAATACTGCACTTGTTTTGCAACTAATTAGAGTGTTTTTAATACCCTTGTAGGCATACATTTAGAAGAGAGGTGCACTTCTGGACTTATATAGATATAATAACGATTTTCCCATTTCATTTGCATTTCAGAGATCTCCTCTAACATTATTCACAGTTGAGATTATTCCATGATTGAGTCCAACTGCACACTCTAATTGCTCTACTTACTTGTTTATAGCATGTAGAATCGGTTTCATGAACCCTTTTTCCACATCATCAGCCAACCATCACAGTGCTTATGAAATAATTAAATTTTCAGAACAAAAAGTACTGAGATACATAGCTCATGTTTCCTCTTGTTCATTTTTGGAGTCAGTTTATTACCTTGAACAGTACCTTAATAGATTTGCTTTTGCCTTAGTAGTAACAAAATAAAAAATAGTAGTTTGCTCATCTGTGGAAAATGAGCACTTTCAGCTTAATAAGGAAATAAAAACTATTTGATATGTTAAAAGGAGTACAGAGTGGCCCATATAAAGTGTTGCAAGCCAATATTTCTTAAATGGACCAAAGAAATCAAATACTTAATTTTTGAAAACTTATTGCAGGATGGGCCTTCATAATATCACTATGGGCAAAACTTAACTGGGCCCTCTTTTGGGGAGGGGGAACTTCAGAATTTTAAATAGTATAATAATAATAATAATAATAATAATAATAATAATAATAATAATCAGATAGTCCTCAACAAATTAAGCACCTTTTGTTTAAAAGGTTGCCCCTTCCTGCGATAGGTTTAGAAAAAGTGAACAATTGGTTTTATTGGTCCAATTAAGAGATATTGGCTTATAACACACTATATGGGCCACTTAGTATATGTAAGTTAAATTACTGTATTTCACCTTAAGATTAGTGGTTCCATTTTGTGGAAGTGCACCTACTTTCTTCATAAACACATTTAACTAAAAAAAAACACTATTTTTAAAATCATACAGGAGATAAATGGAATAGTTTATGTAGTTTTATCAACTTTTTTACTGTATGAATATAATATTAATGTGTGTGAAACAAATATTTCTGATAAATTTGCTTTGTATGCCAGATAATGGTTTTTTATTTCAGTGGAATATGTAGATTCAGATTTTGTAATGAGCTGTTTTTTCTATAAAAGTAAACCAGTCATTTTAAATGGTTTATAAAATCAGAAAAAATTTTATATTTCACCAGAACATTTTTATATTGAATTTTTTATGTAAAAGTAGAAATTAAGTTCAACACTGCTCTTTGTAAGAACAAAGATAAACTGTATCTTTCACAATTTTCTATAAATAAGGATCACTTCTCTGTGCCTTATGGTAATAATGGTAAAAGGGTCCCAAGATCTTATCTCCCCATATTTTGGCAAGTATAAATATAGTTTGTTTAAGGAATTTGTGTGTTTAAAGTCTTTGTTCACATGAATTAATAATTTAGAGAATAAGCATAACTGGCAGTTTTAAGAATAACTTGTTTTCACTTCCAAAAAAAAGCAAAATGTTCAGCTAAGTTCATAAGAATATACTAGAGCAATGTTTACAAGAATGAAATTTCTTTTTGTGCTACATAAAAAAAATGTTAATGTAATAACTTAAAAACAGTAGTACAGTATAACATTCATATTAAATTTAACATTAATAATCTTAATTATATAAAAGCATTTATTTTCTCTAAGTGCAAGCTGCTGATACTATTTCTTTTTACCTGTTTTGAACCAAAGGAGAAATACACCAAACATAAATAATTTATTTACAATCTTACTGCCCTTTATGTCATTGTTTTCTCTGCTTATTCCACTAACACACCATCACTCATATCTTCGGAATTTAAAAAGCAAATTATAGGTGATCATATTTATTAAAAATAATTGTTCTCAGCAGCTTAGAGCACTTAGTAGAGGTGATTATTATTCTGGCTTGCTTTCAGTGCTTCCTTGATAAGAATTATACAACAGAATATGCTGAAATGTTATGTAAGCCTTCATTAGTGTGCTTATATTACAAGTTTTAAATTTTAGGGTTGAAAATTAAGTTGTGCTATTGGAATTTTAGCAAGTATAGGTGCTCTTACATTGCCTACAAAGAAGTAATTAAATTTAATGTGCTACATTTTAAAAGAAAATATGATAACATTAAATTAGGTAGAATGGTCTTCCACAATATATTGGTATATAGGCTAAAGAACAAAATATCTTCCATTAAAACTGGATAATATGAAGCAATGTGCAAGATAAGGTTGACAGGCAGTTCATAATGTATAACTAGTGTTCGCATCGTACTTATAATAAGAGAGGCTTTAATTTGAGTATGAAGTACAAATATATAGAAATAATAGGAGGGCTATGTTGATAAACTTCATAAATTTAGTGACTGCATTCAGTGTATTAAATTGACTGTTATTTATTGCTGGAAAACAATGTCTAAAAAATTCATAAATTTAGTGACTACATTCAGTATGTTAATTTGACTGTTATTTATTGCTGGAAAACAATGTCTAAATGATACATTCATGAGCCAAAATGAATGCATTTGTCTGCTGCATTCTTTTGACATGAAAAAGATAGATCATAAGTTAGAATAATATAACTTTAGATAGCCTATAAGTGTACCATTTGTGATTTGTTGTTAAGCAATGCTTTATTATAGCATTTTGCCAAATAGATTTACTGAGTGAAACTACCTATAGGGAGATTTTGTATCCACAAAAATGCATTAATTACAAAGCATATGCCTGTTATGGGTGGGAACTCTTCCCATGATGCTTTCTTGCAGGCATTAACAAATGTTGATTACAAATTGGATAATATTGGTTAAGAAATCCAATTTTTTCTATGGAATATATTTCTAAAGTAAGATCTTCTATTCTGTCCCTTGTTTAAAAGTTTATGACATTGTTACTTATTAGGCTACATTTGTTTGTAAGTTCAATAATGGGAGGGGAAAAAAAGGACAAATGTACTATAGTAGAGCAATTTAAAAAACAAAGAAATTAAAAATAACAAAAGTATATGGTGGTTCAAATATCACTATTTTTCCTAAAAAAAATATTGCAGTGGACAGTGTGTTCTTGGTTTTGCTTGATTCATTAAAAGAGACGATTGAACAGTGCCAGCCCATATAATAATGGTCTTGAGATAATGATCAGAGGTGGTGAGTAAAATTTGCAGATAGGATGGAATACTTTGACTAAAAGGTATTGTTTTATAGATGAATTGGGTCTTTAGCAGTGTAGGAGTCCAATGTACTTTTGGAGGTTAATGGCCGCGCAGGTCCCATTTTTAGCACTATAAGAGAAATGCTGTAAAGAAAAAGGCATTGTTTTTCAGTGGTTATTAAAAATATCAAAGCAAATGTGTTCTTGGCAGCTATGTCTATTGTATCAGATTTCTTATTGATTTACTGCTACTGTTTTTAGTGTGTTGCTTCTCTTTTTATGATATCTAATCATCATATAAAATGTTTCTATATGCAATCATTAATGAGATCTTTGGAAAACAAAACTAAAGTAAAAAAAAATGGAAATAGAAAATAAAATCTATAAATAAATAAAGATAAAAACTGTAATCCCATACTTTGTACGCACAAAATAGTTCCTGCTTTATGCTGGTAATGCATTTGGTGCTTTTTGGCACAGATTTAAAAGTTATCAGCACATTTGTACTTCATTGATAAAAAATGCTGGAGCATTGGGAAGAGTTCAGCATTTTACAAATAGTTGTGTGCTTACTTTAAATGTTCTTATGTTTATATTCATTGCTGTAAAAAGTTTGTTTTGAGTGTCACTAAATCACTCTATATCACATTATTGTAAACTCAAAGAAGTTAGAAGCAGTGAAGTAACACCAGCTTCCTTATGTGTGTATCACAATAGTTGTTTTAAGTTTTATTATAATTGTTTCTTGTGCTTATTGAAATATTTTTTTGGAATGCAGAAGAATAATTTCATGCAGAAATCTTGAGCACCAAAAGAGCTAGTAAATAATTAACAGAAAACAGCTAACAAAACTCACAGCTAATTAAATTAGGTAAAATAAACATACATGTACTCATCAAACCATATTGTAAAGCCTCCATAATTTGGTGCTCTCATGTGCTTGTTATTTTAATGCAAATGTTGCACATTAGCTTCAGAACTTGGGTTGAACCAGGCCATATTGTTATATTGTTATCTGTACACAGTAATAATAAATAAATAATAAAATATTAGCTTCAAACATGCTAGCTGCTGTGGCATAACAAAACAAAGTGGCCTTTACTTGCCAAATAGAAAGAGAAAGATATAAATCAATATTGAAAGTTTGCAAGCTTTTGAAGTGCTATTTTGCTTAGAAAAATGTTTTTGTGAGATCACATTTAGAATATTATTATTAGTAATACACTGTTATCTCAAGCAATGAGATTTATTTCTGTGTTACAGTCATTAATGAAAAATCATCTACCACACAGTTGATGCACATGAGCAAGCAGTAATTATTGAGGCTGATTTATTCTAAAGGTAAAATTTGTAAATGCTTTATGCATACGTTTTTAATATTATGTAAGTTCATTCATTTGTAGATGTGTCATTTTGTTGTCAGCATTTCTTTATTGCATTTTTAAAAAGGCACAGTTTGAAACTCTTCTGTGATATAGTGCAGTTATTGAAAATAAGTAGTAATCAAACCTCACATTGAATGAATATTAGCAGTAAGAATTTAAGCTTGCAAATTATACTTCCATTTTTTAGCATATTTATTGCCTTTGTATACACACTTATGTCATAAGCTTTTATATAAAGATTTTTTAAATATTATTTCATGTTTTTATATTTGCTTGTTCCTAATCAGATATGCTTTCATGTCACTTTTGGAATTAAGTTATGAATGGTCAAAGCAATATTCTTATACATATTTTTCGACTTATTAAAACACTCTTAATTTGTGACTTACTAAAAGGGGGGAATAAAACTATGCTTTTAAGTTATATGCAGTTACAAAATAAGTAGTTTACATATTACAACAACTTTTTCAAAATTTTCATCACAAAATTATTGTGCTTATCGCTAAGAAACAGCTATTAAGCCAAAAATTGTCTCTCTCTACATTAAATGCATTCATTTAACATTTGATATTAGTTTATTGGAATCTAAAAATCACAATGTCTTACTTTTCCAATTGAAATATCTGCCGCTTATGAAAGTGTGTGGAATCCATGATTGTTTTCAGTTTATCTCCTATTCAACCTGAAACAGCTCCTAATTTCTGCTTTATTTCAGTCTCCCCCCCTTTTTCCCTTTTATCATCCATGTGTAACATCCTTCCAATTATCTTTCAAGATAATGAATGAAATGATGAAACAAAAGAGCCTAGAGTCCTTAGTGTCTAAATTTAACTGGTATTCACCTTTGTAGGGTAAGGAATAAAATCTGGAAAAAACCTTACACAGGCAACCTGTCCTGACAATTTGAGCCTGCCATTTGGCAAGCAGACATGGCAGTAGACATTCATATACATCTTAATTTGCTGGTGAATCGATTTAATACCCTTATGCTCCACTTTTCATTGAATTATACAGAATATGTTTCACACGTCATTGCCTGCACCATCATCAGCTTTTGGTATAGCTCTCGTGGATATTTTATGAACTTTTGGATTAATTTGTCTTCTATTGAGATCTCAAAGTTCATAATCTTATCTTTATATTTTTTTTATAAAAATGTTTTCCCATATTTCTCCAAAGGTTTATGAATTTCAATAATTTGATTTCCATTTCTATATCATTTTTATCTCTCCAAAAGTGATGTGCAACTGCCGATTTTTCTATCTGATTGTGCTTAATGTTTCTGCAGTGTTCTTTGAACCTAATTTCAATGCTTTTTTTTTTGTTTTTGTTTTTGTTTTGTTGCATTCCCAAGCAGGTGATTTTATAGATTCCTGCTTTGTTCTCATTAGATAATCTGTGATTATCACCAGAGTTGCAGATTATTTAGGCAAAATTTGTGAGCTTAACTACAATGATGGTAGAATAACTAATGAGAAGAAACCAGGAATCTATAAAATCAACTGCTCAAAATGCAACAAAGTGTATATATTGGGGGGGGGGAAGCATTGGAATTGGGCTCAAAGAACATCAAGTACAATCAGACAGAAAAATCGGTAGTTGCATATCATTTTTAGAGAGATAAACATGATATAAAAATGGAAATCAAATTACTGAAATTCATAGTTAGACCTTTGGAGCTGGGAATATGAGAAAACATCTTTATAAAAAATGTGAAGATAAGATTTTGAATTTCCAGATTCTAACAAAAGACAAATTAATCCAAAAGTTCATAAAGTGTTCATGATAGCCATACCAAGTCCATCCAACCATTAATGAATCTGGGAATCTGGCATTCAACGATGCAAGCAATAGCCTGTGAAACATGTTCTGTATAATTTAATGACAAGTGAAGCATAAGGATATTATATTGACTCACCAGCAAATGAAGAATATATAAGTTGCTTCACTGTATTAGTTCCAACACAAAATTAGTCTTCAATTTAATTCATATACCTGACCATTCTAAGCAAGTAATTAACAAGAAAAATAAAATTCACTCTAATGCAAATAATGTCTTTATTAATGATGGGATATTGAGGTAATTCTTTTACTGACAAAGTGTTAACAGCATCTTTATTCAAACTGAGAATGACTTTCTTGACATCACTGAGAAAAGTCGTAGCTTTCAGCCAGTAACTAATGACTGATGGCATTGGAAAATTTGGTGATTTTTCATGGCACACATGCACTCTGGTTTGTGCCTTAACAAATCAATCAATTATAGAAAACTTCTGGCATATCTGCTCTGCCAAGCAATTTACAGCATGCACCAAGCAGATGAACTGTAGGACACTTGCGAGAACTTTGCTGCAGCATTTATATAGGTGGCTGTATCAATATAAAGAAGGAATATTTTGTCAAAAAAATTGCTGAATAGAAAGTTTTGAATAACAGGAATTTTCACAGTGAAATATAGTATAATATAACAAATTATTATTGAGGAAATCACTCAAATTTCACTAATTTAGTTCCACTTTGACATGTTTCAAAGGCAGTTGCCTTCATTGTCAGCATGATCCCAATGTCCGCTTCCCTGCGTGGTATTAAGATGTTGCTCCATTGACTTCACGAACTTAGTGATAAGGTTACTATTGTTTGGTAGATCAAAATTAACCAAATTTTCTTTGTTTTTATTTATGAATATATTTTCCCACACTATCAATTCTATTGGTTTTTGGTATTCCAATTTGTATTCTGTCTTGCTTATTGGAAGGTTTGTTAATTTAAATGTGAGGCAATTGATTATGGCATGTTTATGTTGTATTGGGTTGAGGCTGTTGTTTTTTATGTAGTTATCTGTGTGGGTATCTTATCTGAATATGCCAAATTTCAGTATATTGCCATTTTTAATAATTTTTATATCCAAGAAAGGAAGAATCGTGTTGTTTTCCAATTCCATTATAAATTTAACACTGCTGTCTTGTAGGTTGAGCAGTTTTACTGCATCCTCTTTCCATTTTTCATTTACTATTGCAAAGACATCATCAACATAACGGTTCCAACATTTGTATATATATGGAAAAGCCTCAATTAATTTTATTTCCAAAAAACTCATGTAGATATCTGCTAAGAATGGTGATAGCAGGTTTCCCATTGCTAGACTCTTATTTTGTGCCTTTGAAAGATGTCCAAGTAAGTGGAACTAAATTAGTGAAATTTGAGTGATTTCCTCAATAATAATTTGTTATATTATGCTGAATAGAAGTTGGTGCCCACTGTTCACAAAGTGAGAGTGATGCTGCAATATATGTATCTTTGTAAAAAAAAAATCCTAAACTTGGAATTTTTTATTATTTTTAATGTTATGACCTTGTGAAAATTACATAAAAACTCATCCTTTAATTCAGTTTAACTGGAATGTGTCCGAGTTGGAAGAACATATTTCACCAGATTCATCCACTTAGTATTTTATTTATGTGCAGCCTTTCTAATATATTGAACTAAAATACATAATTTTTTCACGTGGTATCTAAATAAGAACAGTAATCAAAGGGATGGAATCAGCACCTAGATAGATCAGACATTCAATCATGGAAGATTTACAAAAAATTAAATCATAACATTTATTTCTTTGCAAAATGCTGTTCTCCCATCCAAAGAGAATATGGGAAAATCATGTATCCATTGCCAAGTCTGTGTAGTCTTTGGACACTTAGATTTTGGCATATTGTTAACTTAATTAAAAACACACAAACACCACAGCATAGACATGTATTTAAAACAGTAAACTGTTTTTGCTTAAATAGTATGGCAATAATACAAAGAAACAAGATTGCTTTCTCACTATTCACAATGGCTTAAACTAGAAAAAGTTAATATTTTAATTTTCACTTTTTTATTTGGGTATTCATATGCAATCTTTAACAATTATTCATAGATTTCCTATAGATACAGATTTTACCAAAAGTATTCAAAACCAAATACAGAGAAGAATGAAAAAATTTTCAATAAACTCTCAGATAATACAGGATTTTATGTCATTTTAGACATTTTTATGCTGTACTAAACTGTTATTTTTGGGCATAAATATGTCTTAAATGTGTGTTTACAGTTTTTTCATTCATGAAACATTTAAGGAGTAAAATAGATTTTTACTAAAATCTGAGGTTCTAGTCACATAAGCAGGATATTGGAAATTGCAAGGATTTTGAGTAATGAAGGTGAATCAAATGAATTCTTCAAGAATAAATTACCAGTATTCCAGCTGATTCTCACACAGTTAGGAATTTCACAAATTCAGACTATATTTCTGCCAGTTTGAAATAGTTTTACCATACCAGTGGCCTTTCTTCCCTAACTGACCATTAGCAGTGCAACTTGCAAGTACACTACTACCACTCAGTAGTGACAATAACAACCCCCTCTCTAACCCATCCCCTTCTTTCATATGTAATATTGATCACACAAGGTAAGCACCAGCAGAATGGTTTTGTTGTATACTAGTGTGATTTACATCACAGGCTTCATCATATATCTTACAAACTGAAGGAAAAGTTATTGTCATTCCAGAAGGAATGGGAGGCAAAAATTTCTAAGATAATTTCAGATGCCTTATCTGAATGATCATTTAAAATATCCACATCTCAGGTCCTTCACTTGAAAGATTGCAGCTCAATTTATATTGGTAAGCTTTTCCCCCCTCCAAATGTGAACATTGTAAATCATCCGAAGTATTGGAAAAGACATTTACATGTAAAACACAAATCACAATTTTGAAAGTAGCCATGGAACAACAATTAATAATAAAAAAAAGACTAATATGTGCAAGTACGATACCCAGGTAATAAGTACTTAAATTTCAATAAGATTTAGTTCATAGCCAGATACTAGAAGACACATTCTGACTTGTTCTCTGAATGCAGTTACTTTGTAATGTATGTCTGTAATGCACTATAGCATGTCTAAAGCCCACTAGTAGCTTTCCCTGCTCTATGCCTATCTGCTGTAACACAGGATGGTATTTTGTGATGGTGCAAGGTTCAATTTTTGGCATTATCTGATGTGCATAATGTAGTTCGCAAGCTGCTGTGTACAATTTGTAAATGTACTTTGGCTTCTGCTGCCCAAGTGCAGAACTCCAACACTTGCTGAATTTGTTTATAAAAGAAGTAATAAATAATATATGCTCAATTCTTTTCTCACTACACCTATAAGAAATCTCTTAAATGTGACAAATGTGGTGGTGGTGTCCAATGCATGGCCTATTGGAGTTCTTCCATTTGCCGTTAGGTGGCAGTAGCAGTCTATTTAAATGTGTGCTCCAAGAAATTGGTGGACGACATTCATTATTTTAGATGAGGTTGAAGATGGAGCAAAGGTGAAATGAATGGCAGGAGAAACCAGAGATCCTGGAGGAAATACCCAGGCACCATTTCAGCTGTCACAAATCCCACTTACAACTGCTGGAACTGAACCCAGGATGTGAACAGTCTAACTACTCGGCCATGCAAATTGTTAAATATAACAGCAGCTATATAACATTTTAATGTAAATATTTTTATTAAATATAAGTAGTTAAAACATCATTATTCATCCATATTAAGAAGAAATAATAATATCTTATTGTTCCAAACATTTTGGCATATACTAAAAAAATTGCACGTCACTCACTGCAATTTTTAAGGGGAACTGAAAGGGGAAAATGTGAATTTTTTTGACATTTTCAAAAAATGAATTACAGTAGATTACTACATTTTCTAAATTATACAATTTTTATTGTTATATGCAGTCTAGAAGTAGTTTTTTTTAATACTTGAAAATTCATCTTCATAGATTAAAAAATCTGATTTTGACACCATCCATTTCAAAATTATACAAATTTCAAGCCAATTGAGCTAGAAGGTT
This sequence comes from Metallyticus violacea, assembly GCA_030762175.1. Classification (NCBI taxonomy): domain Eukaryota; kingdom Metazoa; phylum Arthropoda; class Insecta; order Mantodea; family Metallyticidae; genus Metallyticus; species Metallyticus violacea. Next base: position 116,023,954 of record CM060835.1, read on the forward strand.
CTGGTTTTTACCACTTGCTAAAGAAAATTTTGCTTTTGCTGTTGGCTATTCCGACTATGGTGCAGATATGCAGGATAGAGCAATGAGTGAGTTTTTCACAATTTTTTCTTTGATTGCAGTTTTCTGAAAATTACATTTCCCTGCATGTAAATACCTCTAGCGAAAAAACCACTGCATCAATTGCCTTGAAATTTTAGTGATGTTTCTAAGCATAATAATGAGGAAACCGAAATATTAAGAAAAAGTTCATAAACTTGGAATTACGGAAGCTTTTGTATAAAATGTTTTATAAATAATAGTCCTCAAAAAAAAAATTCTAATGCTTAAATTCTATTAATTCTGCTTCAGGACACAGATAAAGTATATCAAAATAATCTTGTTAACATTGCTGTAATCTAATGGTTCTGTCACAGAAGGAACATAACTAATTTAACATTGGTAAGATAGTCTTCCGGCTCCTTTTAAGAAGTTGCTATGCTCCATTACCCAGGAGCTCAAATAGTTCAATTTTGAAAGCTAAATTTTAACACACCTGTTAACTCCAGAGGCATAGTTGGAAACAAGGATTTTGAAAGGTACAAACATTCCATATCATATGTAACAATCCTTTAATTGGAATTACATTAGCAGGAACAAGTAATCTAACACGGAATGAGAATGTCATTCAGATTACCATTATACAATTGCCAATATTCTGTTAATATGAAGCCATAATTAATCATTTGATTGAATTTCAAAACAATCACAAAAGCTCTTAAAATTGAAGCAAATAAAAGCACAAGTTCAACTACACACTTTAAGGAAGCAATTTCCAAAACAATTTTAAAATATAAGTGCTATTTCTTAGTTCTTCCACATTAGGTGGATTCTTTTTGTTTACTTATTTAATGCTCCCAATAAACAGGTCATAATGGTTTAGATCAGAGGTTTGAGGTGGCCACTGTTATTGACAACTCTATACTCTAATGCTGTATATATTTTGTTTATAAATAAGTCATCTATATGTTGTTGCACAGTACTGCAAGAAAAATGCAAAAAGTGCCCACCTCTTCTTAGCCATCAAGAAATGGGTATAAAATCCTGTTCACATGTCTTTGGGTATGGGGCCTATTCTAAAAATAACCAATTTTTTTTATTTTTTAAATTTTGGGCTTACCTGCATTTTATTGAGCTTTGTCACCCTTGAAATAATCTCATCCTCTATTGATACACCTCTCCCAATCATGTTTAACTCTGAAAATAGTCCTGATAAGCATTTTTTGACTTTGAAGTTCTGTCTGCAAATTTTGTTTTATCTCAATAATTGAGTAGAATCTTCATTCTTGAATCATGGATTTCACTTTGGAAATAAAATAAACTTCACAAGTGCTAAGTCAGGAGAGTGTGGAGGATGGGAAAGAAATTATCTTGTTTTTCACACAAAACTTGTAAACAAGCAATGATGAATGCACTGGTGCAATATTAAGTTGCAGGATCCATAAATTGTCTCTCCACAGTCCACACCTCTTCCTTGTAACATTTTCTTGGAGGCAATGAGGACATCTTGGTAATACCGGAGTTCAAGTTTGATGCTCCAGCAGAAATTTCTAATGAATAGCATCATGAATGTTCTATTCATAAAAGTTGCATCCTTATTAATGCAACCTAAAACTAACAGATGGCAACATTGTTATTTTTTGTCAATGGCTGAGGGACAAACTTTGCTGCAATACGATGCATACCAAGATTTTCTGCTAGGATTTAATGACACAAACCCACAAAAATGTTAACATTCTTCAGCAAGTTTTTGAACAGGCAGATATTGATTTTCATGGATCTCATTAATTCTGACCACATGAGTGTCATTAGTTGATGGGCATCCAGGATATGAATCAACACAAATTCCCAGCTATTTTTAAAGCCTATATACCACTTATAACACTTAGTGCAGCTTAAATAATCTCCACAAATGTATTTCATAATCTCATGAGTCTCAGTAAAAGATTTACAAAATTTAATGCTAATGCGCTGCTTATAATAGCTCGCTATCTAAGTAATTGCAGAATACTGTTGCCAAGAAAGTAGCATGGAACTGGACTGAAATACGATAAGACTATGGAGCAAACAAGGTTTCCCATCAAAACCAGAGTAATCAATGCTACTAACTGGTTTTTGCTACAACACTTCTTTGGAACAAAATTTTTGAAAGTTCAGATATTTTTAACCCTCGTATTCAAAGAAAATTGGGATTATTATTGTAATGTTAATACTTCACATTTGTTCTAAAGTAATCTTTGAACCTCAATGGTAGAATTTGTTAACATAATTATTCAGCAATATATTTTATTGCAGTTCTAAGATATTATGCAAAATAAATACTATTACAGAAATATGCAAATATTACTAAGACAACTACATCTGTGAATGCATGTAAGGAACATAATTTTGGAAAGTGTTGGTAATAAGATATTATGCAAAATAAATACTATTACAGAAATATGCAAATATTACTAATGTGAATGCATGTAAGGAACATAATTATGGAAAGTGTTAGTAATAACATATCACTAGCAGAGTGCAAGTTGCCGTTTGCAGTAGAAATATAGTTTAACAACAAGTATCTATCAGTTACTATTATATTTCAGGATAGAAACAAAAAATAAAACCATGATATTAAACAATGTTATTAGCATTTATTTCATGAAGCTATGGAAGGAAGAATAGAGGCAGCATATTACCAATGCTGTTCCATCCTCCATAATATTACAACTAGAAGTTGATGTTGCTGTAGTTTTCATTTACTGGAATATACACAAGTATTAAAAAATTTTCAAGCTTGGAAAAAATTCTATACTGGAACTTATAATTTTGAATGGATTTTAAAATTACTTAAATGTTTGAATTTCAAAAGTTAATAATTTACATAATTTTATCCCTAAAAGACTTTCACATATGGATTTAAATTTATTGTGTATATTGTTAGTTACTTGACTTAAAATACCTCTATTATTTCAACAGAAAAACATACACATGCATTGAAAAAAATAGATTTTGAAAAACATGAGTTCTCATTATAAATTAGATTAAAGTAAAGGAGTCAGATTTGTATACCCTAGTGGCTTGTGATGCTTTCCCCCCCACAGTTTTTCCTATGAGTAAGCCCCCACTCATTTGCTTCACCATGGAGGAGATAGCAAGTCTACTTGCTTCACCTTGCTGACTTGTAGCTCAACTGTTCTGGGTATGTGTTATGTTATTAATTTTTTAATTCAACAGTATATGTTTATGTATGGTTCATATGTATTAACTCAGTGGTGAAAGAACCATAAAACAAATTTTTTGAGCATACAGTTGATTTACCATGAATTATGATTGGTTTCCTGCTTTCCCTATTTCATGAAAAAACCAGAATCCAACTTTGAAATGTTGATACTAGTAAAATATATTTTAAAATATAATCTGATAATTTTGTAATCATAAAATGTGAAAAATATTTAATTATGTAAATATATGTAAGTTTTCCTCAAGTACATAAGAATATGTACTTTAGCCAGAAATGGGGAGTAAAATTACAAGTTAATTTGTCTTTTTTTGTAAACAATTGAGAGATAATTAAACACCAGAGCACTTTTTAAATTTCAGTTTTCAGGTTTACCTCTACTCCTATTGGTCCGATTTCTCTTATTTTTAGAAATAATTTTCTTATTTTATTTTAATTGTTTATACCAAATTTTATATATTGGTACTGCTAAAGCGATTTTTAAATTTTAGGTTTTAGGTAAATCCTCACTCCTAATAATTTGATTTTGCCGATTTTCAGAAACTATTTTTATTATTTTATTTCTATTGCATATATCAAATTTCATTGAGAAAAAAATTACAGCTACTAGAGTAATTTTTAAATTTTTACTTTAGGTTAATCCCCACCCCCAATGGTCCAATTTTGCTAATTAATCAACTGAAATGGCTTGTTAATTGATCAGAATATGCCAGTTTTGTTGACAAAACAAAAATTGCAACCGCTAGAGCATTAACACACACAATTTTTTTTTCATTATTTTTGGTTCCTAGATTGCTGGAGATCTTAAAAGACTTTTTCAAAAATCTTTTCATGGAATTTGCTAAAAAGGAGGTACAGCACCATAAAATAATTTCAATAAAGCCAATAATTTTCTGGAACACCTCGATCTGCTTTCTTACATGAGGTTTGTGACCTTTAAATAAAAAGAAAGAAATTCATATTTCCTACTCTTATGTATTCAACTTGTTTACACAAAATGCCACTTACTTATCTAAAAATATAACATATTTCGGGAGTAATCACTCCCATCTTCAGTTGTTGACTGACTACTGTTACATGAAATGGTGGCTGGATACCCAGATGCTTTTGTGACGGTATCTGGTGGTTGTAGTAGGAACTGAGTTCATCCATAGCAGGAAAATCAAAGCTCATTGACGTTTCCTTTATTTTTTAAGATGAAAAATTGTTCCCAAGTGGATAGTTCCATTGGGTTGTGAAGCTGTTTCAGCAAATTAATCTCTGGTTTAATTTCATGATTTTTGGTCCAAAAGTGAGCTGCTACTATGATTTATCAACCTGCTTAAACAAAAGCATCCGGGTATCCAGCCACCATTTCGTGTAACAGTTGGCCAATAACTGAAGTTGGGAGTGATTACTCGGAAAACATGACTTAGTTTTATGTAAGTAAAGTTTAGTGTAGACAAGTTGAATCATAAGTGTAGGATGTATTGCCAATCCATTGTCTACAGCTTTGTAAGTACAATTTATTTAAATTCACATTTATCTTTTACATTTTAGAGAACGTGGTTGGTTAGTTGATTGCTAGTGGCCATTAGGGATGCTGATATAATTTTTTCCCTAGCCTACCAATAAAGAGCTTCCAAATTATTTTTCATTTGTTTGTTGCTAACATATTGGCTGAATTTAGTAGGTGTTCTTTTTTTAGGACAGTACCCGTGTCCTTACACAATGGGCAGTGGCTGTCCTTGACTAATTTCATCCTGAAGAGACCAACAATTAAGCAGTGCATAGTAATCCCACCTTTTCGAGGTGCACTTGGGTAATGCTAAGCAGATTACAGCTATGGGAAACTTTCCAAGATTTTATAAAACATTATACACCAATTTAATTCCAACTTAAAAGCCAAATATGAAATGTCCTAATTAATCATGTTTTATTCTATGTAGCATAAATCAGTCTTGCAAAGCCCACCATTGTAGTGAAATTTGAAATTTATTGCGATACAAACAAATGTACAAGATACAATGTAATGAACACCTGTCTTAGTCCAGGCCATCTTAACTTAAATTACATATTACAATCAATCCACTATTGTAATGCATACAGCAGTCATAATTGCAAGCATTCTTGCCATTTATTCTTAATTAGCTGATGAGTCAATTTAATACTCTTACTCTCCACTTACCATTAAATTATGCAAAGAAATCAAGGATAGCCACTGCCCACTGTGTAAGGACATTAATACTATTTTAAGCAAAGAACATATATTGAAATGCAGCCAACTAGATAGCAACTAACAAATGAAAAATAATTTGGAGGCTCTTTATTGGGAAGCTAGGGAAAAAAAGATAAATATCAGCATTCCCAATGGCCACTAGCAACCAACCAACCAAAAGTTATACAGAACATGTTTCACAGGTCTTTGTCCGCATCACCAGCTGTGAGTTGACTGCCAAATTCATTAATGATTAGATGAACTTGCTATAGCTCTCAAAGACATTTTATGAACTTTTGGATTAATTTGTCAGTTGGAATCTCGCAGTTCATTACTCTATCTTCATATTTTTTTATAAACTCTTCCCCGCCCCCAAAGGTCTATCTGCAAATTTCAGTAATTTAATTTCCATTTCTATATCATGTTTATCCATAAGTGATGTGTAACTGCTGATTTTTCTATCTGATTGTACTTGATGTTTCTCCATTGTTCTTTGAGCCCAATTCCAATGCTTCTTTTGTTTTGCCAATATACACTTTATTGCATTCCGAGCAGTTAATTTGATAGATTCCTGGTTTCTTCTCATTAGGGATTTTGTCATCACCAGAATTGAAATTATTTAAGCTGAATTTGTTCACTGGGGACTCAGAGTATTTTCTGGGATATTTGGTAGCCCAAGATTGATAAGTAAATTTCTTGCGAATGGTAGTTCCTTTTCTTGCTGTCAAATGCTCAGAATGCAACAAAGTGTATATTGGCAAAACAAAAAGTTGCTCATAGAATACTGGAAAAACATTAAGCACAGTCGGATAGAAAAGTCAGTGATTACACATCACTTTTGTGGAGATAAACATGATGTAGAAGTGAAAATCAATTTACTGAAATTCATAGATGGACGTTTGGAGCTGGGAATAGGGGGGGGGGATTATAAAGTTCATATGAAGATAATGTTATAAACTTAGAGATCTTAACAGAAGACAAAATAATCCATAAGTTCATAATATGTTCACAAGAGCTATACCAAGTTCATCCAGCCATAAATGGATGCAAGGGCTTCTGCAAACTTGTTCTGTATAATTTAATGGTAATTGGAACATAAAAGTATTAAATTGACTCGCCAGCTAATTAAGAATATGTAAGTTGCTTCACTTATTAGTTCTGTCACAAAGTTGGTCTTAAATTTAATTCTTGGCATTATTTAAAGTGTCTCTTGATTACATGTCAAGATCAACATAAAACACAAGCAATGTAAGTAAGATAGTTCAGGACAAAACATGATAGTTCAGGACAAAACATAAAAATTGCCAAGATTATAATTTAAAATTGGTTTTATTTAAGTCACTTAAATATGACATGATTTTTATACAAAGTGAATCTGAACTCTACCGACAAACTTTCACAAGTTGTTCAGGAATATTTTCTGAGTGTTTTGATATAACGAACCCATGGTTTCCAGTGGCTCCTTACCATGTAATTTCATTGTTTTCGTTTTGTACCTGCTTATTTGGAATATGATTATTTCCAAACAAAAGACAACATTTGACTGCTATAGAGCAAGTTTCATTATGGCCTGCCACTAATTAATCATTTATTCATCACCTCCGGACAAGTGCAGTTATTTATTTTTAAGGATAAATGACCAAACATTACGAAAAATTACACGAAAAAACCCAAATTACACTGTTTAAAGTAAATGTTCGAAATGTTGACCGCCATGATTACAACAAGCTCCAAAGCATGCCTCACAGACTGCCGTACATGCTCTAGCATCCCAGGAGATTGGCACACATCATCAGTGGCTCCTACAATCTTAGCAATCAATACTTCTTAAGGAAAGTTATCCGTACCATATTACTAACAACATACTAAAAAGTAATGTACTGCAGGAAACAAAACTGAGGAGGAGTTTAAGCCTATGCTCCTCTACAGCAGTAAAAGGTTGTTTTTTGTTTGGAAGCAATCATATTCCGAGTAAACAGATACAAAATAAAAGCTATGAATTACCAAGTAATGAGCCGCCAAAGACCATGGGTTTCTTATATCCAAACACTCAGAAAACATCCCTGAACAACTTGTGAAAGTTTGTCGGTGGAGTTAGAATTTACCCCGTATAAAACAATAATTTCTTTACAGTATGAGCACTATGGCACCATGGTTGTCAGTTATGAACAAAACTTCCATTTTCATATAAAGCACAGTCCCATAGAGGAATCATAAGAGCTCTTCTAATGTCCTGTTGTTCACAGTAGAACTTCTGAAAGTTATGCCTTCAACAATTAGATTCTTCCCAGCAATGTGGCCATTGGACAGTTGTGAAAAATGACTCTGCAGAAATAAAACAATTGTGTTTTTGATACTTATTCTTGATGTTGTAAGGAACATTAAAGAAAATTATTAATCTGCAAAGATCTAAGAAACAGTTATTACAATGTAATTTGTAACTTGAAGGATGACGTTCTACCATATAATAAAACATTTAATAAGAAATTAACTTCTAATGAGTAAAACGTTTAATAAGAACTTAACTTCTAATGAAACCTACAGATGGAATATTATAGATACTGTCTCATAAGTAATATTGGTTTTTAAGCAAAATTTTATTTGCAATGTGTTTGGACAAGATATAAAACTAATCTTCAAAGTGAAGGCCATTAAATTCAATAGTCTTTCAGCAAGGTTTGTTATCCCTCGACAGAGATTTTGATACAAAGTATTCAGTGGTACCCACTTCCATGGCTTCAATGTTTTTTAAATTTCTTCCACAGGGAATGGACCATGGATTGAAATTAACAGTAATCTGAAGGCCCAAAATTAAGGCTATATTCTGATTGTGGTAGCAGTTCGATCCCTTCCAATTTCTGGAATTTTTCCATGGTTGTTGGAGCAGTATGGGATCTTGCATTCTCCTGCTGCAAGAGAACTCTTATTTACATTAATTAATGTTGGGTATCTCTGTCTCAAAAGTTCATCAACTCATTCCAGTTGTTGAAAATAAGATTTACTTTGACTGCACACTTGTTTGGATCAAACTCCCAGCGAATCACACTTTTAAAATTCCACTAGACACTTAACATTAATTTGGGGCTGAACCGATTTTGTTTTGTGACAACCCATGGTAAATCTATCATCCATGAGATTTGTAATAAGCTGACAACAGATATCCGCTTTGCATTGGGTCTATTCAAATGTCAATTCATGAGATAGAGATCTACAGCTTCTGATGATATTTTAAGTGTCTTAATTTGGCAACATATGATATTTTTTGGTGCACCAAGTTCTTCTGAGAGCCTACGAGTACTTTTTTTGCACATTTTCTTCCAAAATCCTGTGCATATTTTAATATTCCATACCTTAGTTCTTCCAGCACCTAGTTAACATTTAGCATTTTCTTTTTCATTATTGAAAAGTGGAATCATCAATGTGCTACACACTCACTAATGATACCTTTTCCTTCCACTTCACATGTTCAAGCCATGGCAGCAGCTTTATAATCTTCTTTTCAGTAGTGCTTTAGAATGACTCTTAAACCTTGTTACCTCTATTTTATGATTATGTAACGTTTAACAACTGACACATGTTGACAATATACAATAATAACCATGGCATTCTGTAAATAACATTGCCAATTAAAAAAATCAAAATCATACAACACACCAAAACTGGCATTTCTTATGAGACAATAATACAAAATAAAGTTATCATAAATATGATTTATACTAAGTGACAGGCAGTTATTAATTGTTACTGGTTTCAGCTGAGCATAGTGTTGCTAGTGTAGCTGTTGATAAAAAACAAAAGGTGATTGTAGGATGTGAAATGAACAGTGGGATTGAAAAAATGGTATAGTTGAGTCATTAGCACTGAACAATATAATATACTAAGATTACACCAGGTGTTTCTGTTATGATGATACAAACATAATGGAGAAGGGCAAATGTTTCAGTTGCAAGTTATAAGCAAAGCCATTTTTTGTAGGTTGCAGAAGGTATAACAATAATTTAAGGATCAGCAGCCCGGCCAATACATAGGCATACATCTTGAGGGGTTGGAAAAGAAACGCCACTAATGCAATGCAGATAGCTTGAGCTTAAACTTTAGTAATGCAAGGAAGATGGCATTTTTTTTTTTTTTTTTTTTTTTTGATTTGTTAATTTAAAGGTGCTCTTTAACATCTCAGGTCATCAGCGACCCATTCTATTTAGGGCGTGAAATGGCCAACAAATTTTGCTCAGAGGCCTCTTCTTTCAGGCTTGAGGTTCTTTATCGTGCCATAAATGTATGACATAGGACCCATAGCTTTACTTCCCTTCTGAAGGAAGCCACACTTACGATTTTTATGCCTGAAAAAATGCATCAGTCCTGGCTGGGTTAGAAGGCAAGTATAGTTACCGCTACACCACCAGGACCGACAAAGAGGATGGCGTGATGTGTATCTGAGGAAGTTAGTTTTGATATATGAGCATTTAGTAGACTGCAGTCTATGTTTACAAGTTAAGGTGTACACTCAATTAGACCAAGCATAATATACAGTTGCAGAACTTGCAGACAAAAGTTACAACAATATTACCATGCCTGAATCGAACCTGGTTGGCGACATTTTGAACAGCTGTTGTAAATATTTTTGCTGCTTGTGAACGTAGTACGGGCATAATAAAATTGTTACATCTACAAACAAAGATTCATAAAATTAATATTATTATATGACCGAATCAAACTACACATTCTTAGTGGCTCCACTGACTTGTTTTATATTTAGAACATCCTCAGTTAACTGTAAACTGCTGGATAATTCATGGTGTTTCTTTAAGGATGCATATTCTGCTCTGATAGAGGTGTGATGAACTTAAAATTTATGTTTTCATCCTGAAAAGTGTCAGGAATTCATTATTCTACTTCTGTATTTATAAATGTAGATTTTTTTCCCATGTTGATAGCTCTGTGGATCCCTATGCTGACTTTAATAATTTTGCTTTTTTCACTATGTCATGATTCTCTGTTCAGAAATGAAATGCCACTGCTGATTTCTCTATTTGTTTATAATATATGTTCCTGAAGCGTTCTTTTAACCATGTGCCTAAACACTTTGACATTTTTGGGAACGAAAACATTAACTTTTAAGCATACCCTATGGACTATGTGATAATATTACAATTTTCAGAACTGGTGCACTGTTAATTATGAGGATGATCCCAGAAGTAGAGCATAGTGCAGCATTGTTCCTATTTTTTGCATTAGAAGCAACAGTTATTCCAAACTGTAATCTTGGGGTAATATAAAAATCTGGGGTATACTTAAATGTAAATTGGAACTTGCACAGTGAAGCCAATCATATTAATTGATATCATTGTATGATTCAGTTGAACTACACACTCTTAAAGCTTCACTTACTTTTCATAAATGTTCTCGAAACCGGTTTCATACATTTATGAAAAGTAAGTGAAGCTTTAAGAGTGTGTAGTTCAACTGAATCATACAATGATATCAATTAATCTGGGGTATAATTTCTCTTGGAGGGACTTAAAGTCATGACCTTATGTCATAGATTTATGGCACATTAATAAAACACCGACCTGAAAAATTTGTCTCAAGACAATATTTTTCAGCCTTTCAAAATCAAGTATGTCTTGGTTTCCCACTGAATGATTGGTTGATGATGGACCATCTAGAGAATAGCTTCTCATCTTTCATCCTTCTAACATATGCTGGAAACAATAGCTAAGTCCTATGAGGCACAAAGAGCCCAAATGGAGGATAAGTGCAAGCAAAATCTCACCAGGGGAAAGCTACTTGAGAGGTTTGGAGTGATTCAGTGACTCTACAGTACATATAGCATTTGCTGATGACTATGTTTTTGTGAAGTATTCCCATAGAAGGTAATGACATGGAAGACCAATACTGTCTACATCTTAGAGGTCATTTGATGTTTTGGAGGGACCAATAATGCATATATCATCAATGAAATGCATAACATTATGTATACAAAAGAGAAAGGGGGTTTTCAATAAGTGATCTGACAAATAAAAGATGCGTCATAAAGAAACTGCAATTCTCTTACTCTTGCACTTTTAACAAAGGGAGCAATTTCTGAGTTATGTAGATGAGTCCATCTGACTATGACCTTTTCCCCAAACTAGAGAATTGATTTTGGAGCACTTCCTCCTCCTTCTCATTTGGCACTATAGCCCAGGATAAGCCTTGGCCTGCTACACATTCTAAATACAGGTATGATCCAATACATTCAAGAATTAAAGTTTATAGGTAAAGTAGTAACCACAATAGTGGGTAGCAGTAATAAAGAGCTTGAGAATTATTTTGAATATTGTTAGTGTAAATTGATTTGAAAAACAACAATTTTAATAATTATACAAATCATATATTAATTTGGTGATCAACTTCATCAATGCATTTTGTTTTATACATGTAGAATGATCAGTTTAATACTCCACTGCTACATGGCACCTGCACACTCTATAGATGTGCGGTGATAAAAACATCAGTTGATGTTCCACAATGAGACATCTTCATCACCTGCAACTGTCAACTTTTGACTTCCTGCTGAGAACACAAATGCAATGTGTAGTGGCATAATGACATAATGCTGTATACAGCAGAACCTTATTGTTTCTGGAACCATTATTCAATTCAAGCGGTCCCAAATGTTATACATTAAAACTAATACAAATAAAACCTGCATTCAATGTTAAGCATTATTTTTCTGCATTATTCATCCAAAAAGTTCAGCTCCAAGGACATTCTATCCTTGAAAGATATTCAAACTGGAATAATTGAAACAGTGATTGTCGTTTGTAATTTTGATACTTTTAGAGCAGCAGGATGATAGCCAATGAGAAGAATGGGCCAGAACTGCTATTAGACCTACATGGCAGTGGAAGAGGACATTGTCACATGTGGCATTTAAAGCACTGATGAAGTATGCGATGAGGTATGAGGAGTGCATGTGTTTGTTACATGGGGGAGGGAAGTGAGATGGCAAAGATGATGCAGCAGCTCAAACCATGCCAATGTTTGCTGAAACTCTGAGGCATGTGAAACTGTGCAGGCATCTATGCACATGACAATCATGGTATTGAACAACATAGTGTGTTGAATGTGGAAAATTCATTGTTTCCCAAGAAAAGAAAAGCAGCGAAGAAGTAAAGGTCAATTAACATTTTTTAAAGAAAGTGACAAATATGTAAAATTTGTATATAGTAGCATGTAAAATTGATGCAAAATATAGTGTTTGGCTATATACTGGTTTTATTTATTTTTGAAATTACTTATGCACTTCCTGTTTTGCTGCATCCATCATTTTTTTAACCTGGTTCCTCCAAAAATAATGAATCGAGGTTCTACTGCATATGAAAAATTTTATGTACTAAAGTTCTGTGAGAAGCTGCTAATTAGTGCATCCCTTTTTATTAATTAATCCCAGCTTCATATGACCAATTGAAAATAACCAATTTTCAAATAAATAATTTGGTACTGACCACTGGCTTTTTATCTTCGGTTTTCATGTATGCAATACACATTGTACTTGTAGAGTGAGCCCATAGAAATTCCCCTACTCCATCACCTGGACAGTATTTCAGAACAAGCACACCACCAAGCTTTGCATCAACTTCTCTCAGATAAGGTGATTCTGTAACAACATTATTTTTTCACTCTTAATTTTTACTTGCATTGATTCTCCAAAATTATACTAAGGTCACATTTTCTGGTGAGAGTTGCTCACCTAGGAACTTTGCTGTCATCACATTATGAAGCCCAGTCACAGCACAACTGCTCTTCTGAACTTCCACAGCCACTTCTCGAGCTAACAATGTTCGAATGAGATATTCTCCTCCTCCAGAAGAACAGGTTGCAATTGCTGGCACATTGTTTGCATAATTACTTGCCCAGCAACCACTGGCAAACACAGCTGCCTAAAACAAGCAAAAGAATTTAGTTGTAAATCATCAGAATTTTCATAGAGAAATATAACATTAAAATACAATATTTGGATAAGTAATCAGTCAAATTTTACTAATTTTTATCAACTTATTTGGACATTATTTTGAAGGCTGTTGCCTTCATCGGCAGCACAGATTCACTGTTAATTTTTCAGCATGGTGTGCTGATTTCCCTCTATAGATCTTATTAATTTTGAGTTTAGGTAATTGTTTCTTAGAAAATCAAAATTAATACATATTTTTTATTATTGTTTATGAATAATTTTTTTCCATGTGTTAATGTATGGGTTTCTGGATTATTTTTAGAAGTTTTGTTTCATTTTGGAACTCATGATTATTGGATGAAAAAAGTAAGCTATTCTGATTTTTCAGTGTGTTGATACTTGACATTTTTCATGTGTTCCTTACCATAAGTTATCTTTCTTTTGGTATGATTTATGCATTTCTTATTTAAGCCTTTACAGCTAATTTCACAAATGCCTTATTGTTTGCTGGAGGAAATTCTATCCTTTATATCCTCTATCCTAAAAACCAACACCAAAAGCTATAAACAGAAAAACATAGAATTAAATTAGGGAGAATTTAATAACTAAAAATATTAATTGGAAAAAGTACAGTAAGGTTAATCATACAATTATCTTAATTGGGGAATTTATTCATATACAAAAATTAAGAAAATTTGGTTAATTTTTATTTTCTGAACATCTTCAAATTCATAAAATCTATGAGAGAGAAATCAGAATCTGTGTTGTTGATGGATATTTTTTTAATAGTGTTTAATGCCCATTTTAACTAATGAAGCATCACAGGTGGTGGACACTGATGATACATGAGATGAAACGATAAATTAGGAAAGGATTTTTGTTTTAAAGGAAGGAGGCATTCCATGCCTACCTCCTCGGCATTTGCCATTTATGGATTTATGAGAACTGAAAAAAACCTGTCAGGGAGGAGGGTCCTGGTGGGAATCGAACCCCAGACCTCCTGCTAAATAGTCCACCTGTGGCATTTCTGATGAAGATAACAGCCTTTGAAACAGGCCCAATTAAGTTGTTTAAAATCAGTGATTTAAGTGATTCCATGCCAAAATTGTAATTTAAGGAAAGGAATGTTTATTTTTGTGCGCACTGGGTCTCTATTTTAAGATATGCTTTCCATATAAAAGTTTTTCTGCATAAACTATAGCAAGGACAAATAATGTCAATGTTTTTCTGAATGTTTTCATTAAAATCAGAAAGGAACTAAACAATAACTTAATTTTAAAAGGGATGGAACCATGGCCAAGTTGTTAAACTGCTCACCTCCCACCAATGATGCTGCCTGAGTTCGATCCCCAGCAACCATAAGTGGGGTTTGAGGCAGACTAGGCTGCACCTGGGGAGGTTTTTCTGGGTTCTCCAATTTTTCCTGCCACTGATTCCATCATTGTCTCATCACATCATTTTTATCAATCAGCATAACGTACTTTGCTGATTCATCAATGTGCAAATTACAAATGATCTACTCCCCAGCTGCCAATTATATGCAGTACTCCAATGTCCTGATCAAACAAGCAATTGGCATTAGAACATACACATACACAGTTTTAAGATATTGCATAAGCTCATTTGCACCATCTTAATTTAATCAGTGGACACCAAAAATGTTTGGATAAGTAGGGTCTGCAATTTCGGCATTTATTTGCTATATTCTGATAAGTAAATGCATAAATATATTTAATAATTTGTTAATAAGTTAGTTTGCTTTCCATTTTACCAATGCAAATGAAAGTCGTCTATCGCCAGCAACTACTGAAGCATCTGCCAAGAGTGTGAGTAACATGCAACAATATTACATTCCTTATAGTAACTAGAAATATTAATTGGAACTTGTACAGAGAAGCCAATCACATAATTAAGACCATTGTATGAACTACACTCTCTTATTGTTCCACTTATTTGTTTATAATATATAGTACTAATTTCACAAACCATTGTTCACATCCTCAGTTACCTATTGACTGCTGGATAATTCATTATAATGTGGGAACATGAATTCTACTCTGCTGAAGGTATATGAACTAGAAGTTTGTGTTTTCATCCCCAGAAGTGTGGAAGTTCATTAAACTGTCTCTGTATTTCTAAATGTAGATTTTCTCCCATGTTGCTAATTCTGTAGGCTCTTGTACTGATTTTAATAATTTTGCTTTATTCACTATGTTGTGATTTTCTGTCCAGAAATGAGATGCTATTGCTGATTTCTCCATTTGCTTGTATTTTATGATTCTGAAATATTCTTTTAGTCCTGTGCCTATGTTTCTCCTTGTTTTTCCAATGTAGATTTCTTCACATTCTGCACAACTTATTTTGTAAATACCTGCTTTTTTCTCTTGTAGAATACTCTTTAACATTGTCTACCAGGAGATTTTTAACATTAAATCTGTTTACAGGTGCCAACCTGATATCAAAATGTTTTAGAATATTTTGAAATTTTTGTATAGCCCATGGATATGTGAATTTTTTAGAATTTAGCTTATCTTTTTCTGCTGAAAGTGTTGTTTCTTTTGCCTCTTGAATTTCTGTACTATTTTTGTGTACTAGTTCTTCTTGTTAAAACCATTTTTAACTGCTGTTCTTTTTATTTGTTTGTATTCTTTAAAGTATTCTTCTTTGCTAATTTGCAAATTAACTAGCTTGTATGTCCATTTCTAGATAATCTCTTCATGAGCAGATTCGAAATACATATTAACTCAGCATTCCCATACATATTTAAAATATGGTACAGATTACGGTGATGATTTATTTGCCATAGTTAACCAAAAACTCAAAGATGATGCCATAAAACTTCTGAATATACAAGATAAAAACATATCATTCACATAAGAAACAGAAACAGATAACATGTTACCATTCTTGGACATTAAAATTATGAAGTGTCAAGGAAATCTGGAATTTGGAATATACAGAAAGAATATACATGCAGATAATCACATTAAAGCTGATGGTTTTAATTTACGATAATTTTTAAAAAATTGACATATTATTCTTGCACTAGCAAAAATTTCAAAATATTCTAAAAGATTTTATCAGGTTGGCACCTTTAAACAGATTTAATGTTAAAAATCTCCTGATAGACAATGTTAATGACAGTATTCCACCAGATAAAAAAAGCAGCTATTTACAAAATAAGCTGTGTAGAATATGAAAAAATCTACATTGGAAAAACAAAAGAAATGTATGCACATGGTTAAAAGAATAGTTCAGGAACAAAATACAACCAAATGGAGAAATCAGCCGTAGCATCTCATTTCTGGTCAGAAAACCACAATATAGTGAATAAAGCAATGTATTAAAATTGGTACAAGAACCTGCAGAATTAGCAACATGGGAGAAAATTGACATTAACAAATATACAACAAACATAAGTATCCATTCGCATCAAGAATACTGCCCAGTTGTCAGAAACACATGTCAAATATATGTGAACTTAATGACAAGAGACGGGCAAATTCTAAGTTAGGGGTACCCCCATTATTGTGATACTTTTCGCATAACTTTGAAAACATATTAATTTAATGGACTTTGACACTTCCGGGGATGAAAACATAAACTTTAAGTTTGTCACACTTCCACCAGAGGAGAATTCACATTCCCACAGTATAAAGAATTATCCAGCAATCAATGGGTAGCTGAGGATGTGAACAATGGTTCGTCAAACTAGTACTACATATTATAAATAAGTGAGCAATAAGAATGTGTACTTCGACTCAATCATACAATGATCTTAATTAACACCTTATAGTATTTCAAAGCAATTGATACAAGGGTAGGTCCATAAGTGTCTGGCCTTAACCATTTTCTAGGTATGATAAAGACAAAAACTATATTTCACTTTTAAATATAGGTACCCTTTATTGCAATACACTTCTTACATCTTTGAATTAACATTTCAAACCCATCCCCCTCCCAAAATAGTCAGAAGTCTTGTCTGGAAAATGGGCATTAACAGTATCCATCACTTAAATTTCCTTCCTGGAAGGTCCTTCTTGAGTTCTGAGAAGAGGAAATAGTCACTGGGAGCTAGATCTGGGCTATTGGGTGAATGGTCGATCTCCTTTAAGCCATATTTCTTCACAGGTTCCTTTGCAACAAGAGCTGTAGGCACAGGCACATTATCGTGAAGAAGGGGCACACCACCACTCAGCTTTCCTCGTCTTTTCTCTTTGATGAAAGCAGGTACTATATGCAGTAGGCCAGTACAATATTCCCCATTTACTGTAGTGTTCCTCTCCTTGAAGTCAATAAAGAGTATTCCTTCACAGTCCCAAAAGATTATGGTCATGATCTTGGCCTTCAGAGGCAGTGCTACGCCAGGTTTACACCACTCCATTGATTCTCTTTTGGACAAGGGATCATAGTAAAGAACCATAGTTTCATTTCCTGTAACAATGGTTTCCAGAACCTCTCTCATTGCCACAGCAGAGCTCCAAAAATGCCTGACAACAGATGACTCGCTGCTTTTGGACTGAGGAAAGAAGTCTAGGCACCCATCTTGCACTAACCTTATTCATGTTTAAATGTTCATGAATAATTTGAAGAACTGTGTTTTAGAAAGACTTAACCTTGCTGTTATTTCCTTAACTTTGACCCACGGGTCTTCCATAATTTCTCCTTCCACAAAGTGATGTTTTCACGAGTGAGCACCTCCAAAGGCCAACCTGCACACTCTTCATTTTCAATGCTTTCTCGACTCATTCGAAAAAGTTTGGCTCATTCTTTTATGGTAGAATATGAGGGGGATGCTTCCCCATATACACCATCTAATCGCTGTTTAATTTCATTTGGAGTAAGTCCTTCTTTTGTGAAGAACTTAATAGCTCGAAACTCCATTTTGAACATGTTACAATCTTCTACACATAGCCTTCTTTATGTAACTATATTTGAACAATTGAACACAACAGAACTGAAGTTACAGCTGCAATTATTTACTTAACAGTTAAGGCATGACACCAGATAAGGGTTTTGTGAAGGCGATAATTCTTGTTGGCGAGGCCAGAAACTTACGGACCTACCCTTGCACATAGTTGTATACTGTATATTAACTGGTTTTGTAATTCGGTTCAATTATACTGCACTCATTGGTGTGACAGTTTATGGATTATGAGAATAGTACAATGAATAATCTAAATATCAAAATTATGCAGTGAACTGTTGTTCATCCACAAGATGATGAGATACATATTCCAATTTTATTATAAAAAGTTACATGCACAATGTACCTCTCTGTAGGATATTACCAATATGAGAACATAAAAGTAAAATTTCCCAAATTACTCACTTGCCCTACCCTACCAGGATGTTTTAGTGCCACACCACCACTGGAGCATGCTGCAGCAGCTTGGCCTAATGAATCAACACACACAGCTCCCACCGTGTCAAGTGGACCAATAACCTGAAAAATATGTTATATTAATAAGAATATTTTAAAAAAGCAATTTTATGCTTATGCTTACTGTACATATATATAAAAATTTCTGTACTGAGTTATGCACATGTACAATGGACACCATAAAAGTTTTGAGAAACAGCAAGAACAAAATGAAAATTGCCAATACCTACTGCACTTTCTATACACCATTCATTCACTGGAAGCAGACACACTCTCCAACATAGTGCTCAACTCCTCTTCATGGGTACATCAGCTGGAAAACTGGTGTTCATGTATGCAACTCTGCATATTTGGAAAGAAGGTGCATACTTCCAAGTTCGAACTCTAGGTTAGATTTTGTTAATATATTGTTAAATTCACTATGTGAGTAGAATCACAACCATAATGTAACAGGACCTAAAATTTCACTTCTGCAGTAGCAGTGACATGAACACATGTTGAAAATGGCCACCTCAGTGGCAGCTGGTGAGATTTTCAATTGTTTTTTTTTTTCCCTCTCTCTCATGCAAGCATACACACAAACCAAGAGAGAAAAGCACTATTTTCTATCATAATACTGCTTCTGGTACAGCTTAAATGTTTGTTAGACAAAATACAAAGGTGGACAAACCTATTTTAGTTATTTTTATGTAAAGTCCATATTTCCCTTTCAAAGCAACAAACTTATTGAGGACAGCTTCATTGAAGTTCCTCATATTGTTCAGAAGTTCTTTTCTATGGAAGCATTACCAGTGCAGTTAATCTTTTCTCTGACATGGTGCTACAGAGAAATGTTTTTCTTTAGTAGAAATGCAAATTTCTGCTTTTGAAATTGTCATTGTTGTAGTTATGAGCATTTTTAATTGCCTATTAGTTTTACTGAATGTTGTTTGAAGATTATGTTCAATCATGAGTTTAAGTAAAGCACATAATGCATTGCAAATCTTCTATCTCATATATAAAAGTTATAGCTCTGTTCTAGTCTGTACTTCTGTAACAATGAATGTGTTTCTGCAGCAAAGTTTAGATGAGAATTGGAAATCTCTTTTCATATGCTTCAAATGTTCTGCAATAAGTAAAATTACTGCATGAAGGTAATTCTGACTCCTAAAAATCAAGTTTAATTAATTTACATTAAATATAATAGGATATCTGATTCTAGTTTAAAATTAACCTTTAAACTGCAAGCACTCTTTCACTTCGTTGATACTCTATCAGACTTCCTTAGCAGTAATTTTAGTGAAAGTTCAATGTCTTTTGGATTGCTGAAAAATTTGCTCAAGTTCTTTTCACAGTCTATTGATTTTTATATCACAGTTTCAGAGTCTTAAAGCATAAGTGGCTTTTGCATTGTATTTCTGTAGCTGATTGTACAAGTTATCTGCATGTGTCATGATGATATAAAACATTGAGAGCCAAAATTCAAATGTTCATTGTTCTAATTTAAGGTTCAAGTCCCTAGCTTGGGCAATTTAGCTTATTTACTCAGGATGTGTTCTCTGTCCTTTCAAGTCATTCAACCAGACTGTCAGATTTTCATATACAACTTGCACAGTCCTGATTTGAAATTTCACCTAGTGTTAGAGAAACAAGGAACCTTTCTGCCTTCTATTTAATTCAACACAGCTGTTCTTTGGCAGGAATTGAAAAAGAAATCAAGAATTTTATTGAGGTCTATGAGGCCTAAAAATAATATACTGACAGATGTATTTTGGCAGGCTGCTTAGGAAAGGATCAAATTAAGAATATGTGCAAAATAATGCACATAATAGATTATATGATTGTTCTTTAAGAAAACTGGGCTCAGAATTTTGACTTCTTCATCTGGACTTTATGAAATAACTTTATTAGGAAATGTAATATCTAATAAAAGTTGTGTGAGCAATCTAATAAAAGTTGTGTGAGCAGATTATTTGGCATCTGATCAGAAGGATTGTGAAATGCCCAGAACCTTTAAACTGGTTTACCAGGTGAAACATAATGAAAAAACAATTGCTAAAGTGCTACTGCTGCTACATCCATAGTTTTGTCCGTAATCACTGATACAAATTCAGCATTTGACATTCCAATTTTATTTTCTCATTATATAGTTCTAACATTTAACATAGTAGATTGTTTTGAATTTCCTTAGAAGTTACCTTACACACTTTGCATTGGTAAAATAACTTTGAGAGAAATGTGCAGTTAAGCATTGAAATTAGCCTGAAAATCCCTGAATTTAGTGAGTCATTGCTTTTATCATGTTCTTGAAGTACAAAAACACCACAAAATGTCATACCATAAATTTCTTATAATTTGTACAGATTTTTTACACCTGATCATTTTTATTTGTATACATTGTTTTTATATATATATACCTCTTAAATGAAGTATAATGTTTGAGTGCCCAAAAAATTAAATCCAGCTGTCAGTGTAAACATCTCATGGAATTTTTTTCTGAGGCAAATGTCACAAATCACAATCCCAATTTTAGTCCATGCAGCTTTAGCAGATTCATCTCTAAACAGGGAAAGCAGGACTCAAGGGAGTCCCTGCACTAAATATATCATATTTAAGAAAATATAATTAAGCCATTAGGAGTAACAAGCATTATTCTCTTTCTCTCTTTGTTTTCTGCTATGCATACGCCATCTTATTGCGACTCAAATGGAGTTTAATGGAATTAGCACCTCTTGCCCACAAACAGCTAGGCAAAGGGGTGAAAATGGATGTGCAACTGAAAAAGTGTCTCCATTTCAATCCTTTTTGCTTAAGAAGAAAGAAGTCCACTAAACTTCCTTAAGTTTTCAAATATTACAAAGTATAATGATTTATTTCAAGATGTTGGTACAATAATAAGCAAACACTAATTTTAAGTGTAAACATCTAAGAAGATGTTTGAGTTGAACTTTAGCCTGGCTGCAGATGGGAACTAAATGTTCTCGAAAATGGTTCCATACATTTATGAAAAGTGAGTGAAGCTTTAAGAAAGTATAGTTCAACTGAATCATATAATGATATCAATTAATCTAAGAAGATGTTCAAATCTTGGTAGTTTAGTGTTCCAATGCTCTTTAGTAGCAGTTGACCCTGGCCACCTCTGCATTCTTTGGTCCCTTACCTTTGTCAGAGACTGCTTATCTGGAAAGGGTGCTCAGCTTTGAGGTCAAATTGATAAATTCAGATTTGGTCACTTGTTACAATGTCTGAAACTTGTTGGGAATCTACATTGCTAAATTTGTTCAACATTTCCCTACCTGATCTTCCTCTGTCATTTGGAGATGTAGTGTGGAACCCATCAAGAAGAAATTTTCCTCACTCTTAAATGTTCAGGTTGGAGGGAGCAGTAAAAAAACTAATGCTTAAAACCATCAGAATGTTCTTATATGTCATTCTTGCAATTTTTTTATCACTTTCTTCATTGGAAAATGTCTTCTCAGTTAGTAACAATTATGACTACTTTCTTTTCTAAGGGGTATTTTTTCTTCCCTTAAACTCTGTGAATCAATGTTCAAAATGGCATATGTATGAGAAAGGTTCCAAAGTCATGATACTATTGTTTAATTTGCATTCATTTATTCAAGTTCATTACACCAAAATTTTTTCTCTCAACTCTATTTTAACTTGAAAATATCAAACATTTATCTCTCAGGACTGCATTAAATTTCCTGCACTTGTATTGTTGACCTACTATTATGTGACACACACATATCATCAGATTGTCTCTCAAAACTTTCTTAGTGACCCAAGAACCTTGCCTGAATGTAATATATCCATAGTTAAATCTGCTGAGAGGTATGAATACAATACAATATTAATTTTTACTGAAAAGGATTTTGTTGTTTTAAGATGTTTTAATTAGCTATTTTACTTCTGCTGCAGATTTTGCAGAGTAAATTTGTCTACTTAAGTGCACTATTATTAAGTTTCTTGTCTCTTCACCATTCATCACTAAAGAGCAGTAGTTAAAGTGCATTAACCTTATTCATTTGCATCTCATATCTCTTCAACTTCCTTTTGTAATGTTTATACCTTCTGAGTGCTTTATCTGGAAAACAATAAACATTACATCACTATAAATGCTAATTGGAACTTGTACAGTGAAGTTAATCATTAAATTAAGATCACTGTATGACTGAGTAGAACTACACACTCCTATTGGCTCTACTTCTTATTTAAATGCAGTACATGTTTTGCAGAAAATTATTAAAATCTGTACAGGGACCTACAGAGTTAGAAACATGGGAGAAAATCTACATTTATAAATAGAGAAAGAGATTAATGAACTTTTGATACTTCTGGGGGTGAAAACATAACTTTAAGTTCATCCCACCTCCACCAGAGCAGAATATATATATATCCCCAAAGCATAAGAAATTATCCAGCAGTCAACGGTTAACTGATGATGCAGACGAAGGTCTGTGAAACATTTACTGCATTTAAACAAGTAAGAGGAGCCAATAAGAGTGTGTAGTTCGACTCAATCATAAAATAATCTTAATTATCTTAAAATTACATTACTAATTTTACAATTAACTGCAAACTAAGTATTCACTTATTATATAGAAAATTCCTAAACACTTTCATCAAATAATTCTAATAAAAAAATGTATAGCTATGCAAAACATAAAATGGATAACTACCTGAGATTAAATTCTTGGAGGAAACAACTGGCAATCCTGCCTGTTTAGCCCATTTCTTGGCTCCATTTCCAACCAGCAAACTGAAATATTAAAAATTGTTATTATATAGTTACTAACATTAACAAATTGAAGAACTATATGCATCCATTTCACAAATAAATAAGGCCACTCTTTGGAAACTCTTACTCAGAATTGTGCTTTCATTACCTTTTATTTCAATTATGAACATATTTTTGAGACAATTAGAAAATTGAAACAATTTATTATAATAAACACTAATGTAATAAACTTGTTTACACTAACTCCATTCACTTACATAAAAATTGGACATATGTTCCGGGAGTGATCCCTCCCATCTTCAACCTGTTGGCCAACTAATGTTGCTAGAAATGGTGGCTGGGTCCCTTGATGTTTTCGTGGCGGCATCTGTTGATTCTATTAGGAACTTGCTGAGTTCATCCATTGGAGGGAAATCGAAATTCATTAAGTTTTCACTGTTTTTTATGATGAAAATTTTTTCCCAAGTGGAAAGTTCTATTGCGTTGTGGAGTTGTTTCAGTAGTTTCGTCTCTGGTTTAATTTCATGATGATTATTCCAAAAGTGTGCTGCTATTGCTGATTTATCCACCTGCTTGAATATTTCTAAAGTGTTCTTTTTTTTGATTTCCAAATGCCACTTTCTTTTTCCAATGTATTTTTTATGCCTCTTCATTTTTCCAATGTATTTTTTATCGCAATCTGCACATTTTATATCATATATACCTGACTTTTGTTCTGTTGGTATGTTGTCCTTTACTTTGCATCCCAATAAGTTCTTTGTATTAAAATTGTTCTTTGAGGCTAACATTATTCTTTGTTCTTTGAATATCTTTTTGAATTTTTTGTGGTAAACTGGGTGGTATGTAAAACTTTTGAATCTGTACCTTTCCTTTGCACTTTTCAGTCTGGAAACATCTCTTATTGCTTTGTGTTTTTTGAATTTATTGATGATTTTTATCATTGTGTCTTTGCTGTACCTAACTAATGGATTAGTTAGATCATAAAGCAGCACACTTTTGGAATAATAATCATGAAATTAAACCAGAGACAAAACTACTGAAACAACTTCACAACGCAATAGAACTTTCCACTTGGGAAAAAATTTTCATCATAAAAAACAATGAAAACTTAATGAATTTCGATTTCCCTCCAATGGATGAACTCAGCAAGTTCCTAATAGAATCAACAGATGCCGCCACAAAAACATCAAGGGACCCAGCCACCATTTCTAGCAACATTAGTTGGCCAACAGGTTGAAGATGGGAGGGATCACTCCCGGAACATATGTCCAATTTTTATATAAGTGAATGGAGTTAGTGTAAACAAGTTTATTACATTAGTGTTTATTATATACCACTCCATTGTCAACAGCTTCATAAGTACATTTAATTAAGCTTATTATATCTTTAACATTTCTTTAAGCAAATTTACAAATTTACATAATTCAATCTGAGACATCCCCATTTTATGCTTCCCCCCTCCAAAGCATCACTGGTTTCTGATTTCATAAATCCTATATTGTACTTGAATAGTCCTTTTATCCTGGATTAATTTTTTCTAATAGTTGAATGACCTATGTCAATGACTAAAACTTTCAAGTTTGCTTCTTTACTGAGATATCTGTAATTTAATTTAATTAAACTTATAGCCAATTCATACATAAATATTATGATACATATACTAAATCTTTCAAGTATTTTGTTTAAAAAACAAAAAGCACAGAAGTATGTAGAGTTCAGTAAATTGTGCTACATTTCTAAGTGATAATGAATATGGACTGAGAACAGAAATATTTGCAGGGGAAGTATAAAAAATATTAGCTTGGGATGAAAGTGTTAAGGGAATGCTGACCAGTAGAGATGACATTTCAAATATGGAAACATGTTAATACCAACTCTAGGATTTATACTGATCATTAAAACAGTTATCTTAGTCATTTTCATCCATATGACATTAAATTACAAACTCCAGTTCATCAACCCTTTAACTGCTAATATAAACAACACTAAGAATTCTTGGAGGGCATTACAGAAATGAATAATTTGATGTGAAATGTCATGGATACTTACCAGAACATCTATCAATGCAAAATAGAGTATCAAAGTACTAGCTCTTAAAATTCATTTATGATATTAAAGTTTTGCATCCTTATGGAATAGTAAAGGAGAATGATTAATGCTTCTTGAAGTCATTATATTGGTGAGCATCCAGTATTTTCACATTAATATACCGCAATATTCTATCCAAGAAAGAAGTGCACAATTAATGAACATTAATTCCTTTTCCTATATATATTCATTTTGTTTTCTGATGCTGCATATTCTATAATATCCATGAAAAATAAATATCAATATTGGTCTGAGTATTATCAGTGCACATAATCATCTTCAGTCCTGTGGAAAAAATTAAAAAATACTATACATTATGCAAGCTTATATTCCTATTTACAAATTGTACCAGATGCTTTATGTTATTTCACTTCAGTTTTCAATTAAGATTAAAATCAAATTTAAATTAAGCATTGTGTTTTACAGTTACATTTAGGACTTAATAATTAATTTTAATTTATATTTGTTCAGCACTAACTAAAATACAAAAGAAATGAAAACCTATAGGTTCTGGCCTTGGCCACTATTTCTATAGATCATTACAATTCATACAGTCATACAATTAATAGTCAACAGGTGGTAAATTGTAAAATTACAAATTTCTTCTAACTTTTTTATTCCAATGGTTAGTATTCTCACCTTTGGATAGCCAAAAGGCAAAGACACTGGTTATCCCCACCAATAAGGAGAGGTTCATCTTAAATAGACCAAAAGATAGTTCCCCCCTCTCCCTCCTCTTATCCTTAGATTATATTATTTATTTATTTAACTGGTAATGCTAAGACTATCAGATCTTCTCTTCCGCACTACCCGTTTACAATACATATTGCACACAATAATACAATAATGTATTGTATTGAACAAAATAATTTTATAGACTTTAATCTTAATTTAATAAGAGCTACCCTTTCATGTTTCCCTGCTTCAGTGCTTAGTTATTATCTATCTTCAACACCAATTTCTATTTAGCTTTAACATGTCCTTATCTGACCTTAAATCAATTGTTACAGACCCTTAGGTATTAACTTCTCATACTACAGCTGTAATCTGTGACGTCCACATATTAGTTTTATCTTACATCACCATCTACAAATTTATAGACCAATTTTTTTAAACTCTTAATAAAAACTCTTCTAATTTACTAATCTGAGATTGTTCAGAGAAAAGTGTTTGAAATAGTACTATTTTCAAAATCATAAGCCATTTCTTTTGAATTAGTTATTTTCTCCACATATGCATATCTTTGCATTCTAATAAAATATGTAATGAATCTTCTTTTTTCCCTACCTTCCTCAGTATTCCGCCTGTAATGTTTTATTCTCTAAACTCCTAATTTGAACCATATAATACCCAATCTAATCTTTGTTATATTTCTCAATATACATCTATTTTCTGACATTAGTTCCAAATTCCTTATAAAATCTATGAAATCTTTTTTCTATCCTGTCCATAAATTCTGTCTACCCTTATCTTCTAATGGACATCTATTTACCAGAACCCTGTTAACACATTCTCTTTTCCTCACCATATATCTGTCATACCATTTGTTATAAGTTGGTATCTAATTTCACCTAGTCAATTCTTTGTGTATATACTTAAACAATTTTTCAGAATATGTCTCTGCAGTAAGTGATAAATCCTAAACTGTAAGAGTTTAGGTGGCAGGAGAATGGTGATGGGAGTTTTGACTCGACGTCGCTATTGCTCCCTGCCAAATAACTGTTCTTGTTGATCTACAGGGATGTTGCTGGTTTTCGGGTAATAGTGCTGGAATGAGTGAGGGAATTAAAGGTAATGTGTTTGATGAGAAAGAAACCTTATCTGCCAGTTGACGTCGTTTATTGAACCAACAAGTGCTTACCAGGGAATTTCTCTCAGACCACAGAACTGAGACTGTTGGCAGATGAGTGGAACTATAAAGCTTGACAAATAGCAGTTTTATGTACAAAGAATGTTCTGGTGTGAAGATTAAGGATGGAGTCTCAAAGTATTGATGTGGTGCTGATGTACATTGGCAGCTCTTGCTCTGACTGCTAAGAAGAAGTGCCCAAGACAAAGTGCCAAGCAGAAGTGAAGCTTGGAAGCCAAGTGACGAAGATTGATGTCCCAGTTCAAGTTACCAAGGCTAGTTCTCAAAAAAGGACGACTTCATGTGCATGCCAGTCCTTAAATACTCTATAAAACTTTCTTGACCACGTAATATGGGAAGCTGTATTTTCTCGCCACTATGCATTTAGACATACTTATAGGCTATTAGCGACATCAAGGGGTTTCACTACTACTCGCTAGTCCAATTTTCTGACAGTATCTGCTTCATGATTCGTCTTTAGTTTGATTTGGCAGCCAGGTCCATTACAGGTCAATGGAATGTAGCACTCCTTTCCCCAGAATACAAAGAAAGGGTTTCTCCATTGTCTGCCAAAACAGTCCCTCTGCCGCCCGAGCCAAAATTCCTGGTTTTCGTGACATTTCAATACTTACAAGAACCATTTACTTACAACTAAATGAAATGAAATAATACATATATTATCAATTCCTTCTCATCGATTAGGTAGAAGTTTATTTTTGTTTATAGTTTTATTTTTATTAATTATAATTTTTTATAGATAAAATATATCATTTTTTATTCAAGGTAGTTCAATTCCTATGTTACTTTTGATTTGACGGCTGCAGTAATTTGACCATGTGAAGGTAGCGTAATCATTAGTCTTTTCTAGTTCAGGACAGTGTCAAAACCAATATTTTAGCACTCATATAATCATTCCTCTTACACCAATTTTAACTTCCTAATTCATTTCATTAACATACTTCCAATTTTAACATCACTGGCAGTGTCAAAATTAATTTACAAATTATTTTCAATAACATATTCATTTTATCCCTATCTTCTTCTAAACTCCAAATCTCAATTCCACATAGCCACTTTGGTTTGACTAAAGCTTTATATAGATTCGTTCATACCAGTGGCGGCTCGTGGCCTCTGCAGAAGGGTGGGCCAGGGGCATAACTACATGACACCTAAGTACAAAAATAGGAATGTTTACGCATAAACAAAAGTATGCACATGTGAATGAAAGTACCCCATTCAGATGAATTTTTATTTTAAAATAACTGTACTCACTCATTTCTCGTATATGTAAACTGCCCTCCAGTTCTTAGTACTGCAGAATTTCTCTATCATCTGGTTGAAGTCCTGCATGCTGGCTATGTACTCCTTGAGCACCGACAGAACAGCTAATACATTTAGTCTATCTTGGCCCATCGAATTCCTTAGATAAGTCTTAACACATTTCAAAGTACTAAAGCAGCATTCTGACTTAACTATTGCCATGGTGATTGTAATAGAATTTTCAAAAACCTATACACTTCCGAGAGCATGTATGTTAAACAATTTTGATTAAGAAATGATGCAAATTCACTTATTGTTGCAGTTTCACATATCGTTTCATTTCCATAAGCTGCAGATAACTCATATTTAAATTTTTTTATTTAGCATGGGGTAAGCTGATATGATAGTTTTGAAATGGGAGAGAGGAAAACACTATGTGTTCTGAAATTCTGCAGATCAATAATCGAAAATGCACATAGCATCTCATTGTTTCTGAATTTATCTTGTAACTGATTTAAAATGATATCATAAACTCCTTTGCCAACTATTTCTACTGCAGTTTTATTTTGACTTACTCTAGTTTTTTTCCTTAGGGGATCTGTTGTCATATCTCCACTGCCAGAAAATATTGAATGTTGCTGCATGTTATTTCTTAGCTGAGCCATTGTTAACCAAAAACTCTCAGCACTTTTTTACTGTTAACTGCTTGCACATCCCTAGACTAAAGAACATTGTACAGTATATCAACATGATGATAAACATGTACAAAGAAATACAGAAGAAATAAAAATGTGTCGTCCTCATGTAATTTCTGATATGTTTAAGCTTACTTCACTGTCTTATCATCCCAGTGTTCATCTGTTTGCATCCTTTCAAAACACTGCACAAGTTCTTTTCTTTCCTCCTGCACAAAATTAATTATCCTGGAATTAAAGTTCCATCTTGTGGCACATGATGAAGAGGAACATCCTTTGCAGATCTCTTTCATGAGATTAGTGCATTTATAATGCAAAAATGCACTTAGGCTACTGATATTTGCAAAAAATATTCTGACTCTTATGAGCACTAAATTTAGCTGATGAGCATAACAATGCACATAAATTGCATGAGGGAAGGTCTGTTTCATCAAAACTTTTCTCTCCCAGACATCCTCTCATAACTGTAGCCCCAATGTATGTTTGAGATATAAGCTTCTGGTTAAAATGGAACTCTTCTAATTCAGCTGTTAAAATACATATTAAGCCTTCTGCAGTCAATTTACAAACAGCAATAACTTTTATGAATCTTTCAATCATTTTATCCCCAATGATGTATTGTAATATCACAATAAATTGTGACATAAATGGGACATTTGTCATTTCATCGGTCTGTACAGAAACAAAATTTGCCCTTTATATTTATTTTCTAATTTCATCCCTACAGACAAGATACATTACATCTAACAATTCATTTTTAATTGTTTTAGAAGTGTTCTTTGCCACAGTGGTGTCTGTCAAGTGATTTTCAAACAAGCCATCTAACTTTGCTACATAAGCAACCAAATGCAGAAAAATGCCCCTCTTATAGGTACTGTCTGTTTCATCATGGCCCTTAGGGCTAATTCATGAATCCCACATATTTTTATAATGTCTATAATTCCATTTAAAGCATGCCGATTCTTGTCTGCAAGTTCACTGTACCTTTTTACAGTAACACTATACTCTTTGTCAATTTGTGAATAGATATTTGTCGTTCCTAATATTTTGAATTTTATTGCATTATTCATATGTTCCACAATAAGTTCATGTTTCTTAGCTTTTTCTGATAAATACTTTAAATCAGTGTATCCTGCTCTAGACCAAGTTGATTCCCCCTGAACAATAAACAATTAAAGCAAAATAAAGATTATCTCACTTTACATGCTGTCAGTCAAGATGTTTTTCAAACCATAAAGATGAAAACCTTTTTAATTTTATTCTGTCTTGCTGAGTAAGCTCTATTATGTTTGGTTGATAAGATCCTATAAGTTCCAAATTTTCACTTAAACTTAAGACATGAAAAACGAATTGAATCTGTCGTCTTAACACTCAAGAGTGTTAAGACGACAGATTCAATTCGCATGAGCTTCACTGTGTTATTTCCCTATGAAAACTTTTTTTAAAGATTTACAATTTTTAAAAAATTTTAGCATAAAAAACGAGTTTTCAATAAAACCTTCTCTTTATTCATCACCACAAAACAGATATACATTTTTGTTACTTTACAATTAACACTGTGAAAGCCAACTTACCACTGACAAGCAATAAGCAAGCCAACCAATTTCAAACAATGTAACCCCTCAACATCTGGTTCCTAAGAAAAGAGATAATACCTAGAACTGGTCAGGGGCTATCTTCCTGCTCGCCCAAGAGAATGCAAAAATAAGCAGGAAAACAAATATAAGTCCTTGTAAATCCTTGCTGGTCCATGAAGGTATAGGTTTAAAGCGTAAAATTTTCTGGGCTGACCTGTGAGCTTCCCTTGCAAACAAAGAATTCACATATATCACTACTATAGTAAGGGATTTTGATTTAGTTTATTTATGGACGCTCTCTAACATCAGTATTCCATTCTATTCAGGGCATGAAATGGCCAACAAATTTTGCTCAGAGGCCTCTTCTTTCAGGCTTTAGGTTCTTTATCTCGCCATATATGTACGACACGGGACCCTTGGCTTTACTTCCCTTCCGAAGGAAGTCATACTTATGATTTTTACGCCCAAAATATCCATTGATCCTGGCCGGGATTGAACCCGTGATCTTGGGTTTAGGAGGCAAGTATGGCTACCACTACACCACCAGAATCGACTATAGTAAGGGAGGAATTGTGTTTATCCCATAAGATACAACTAACAACCAGTTTTACCCATTGTTTTCAAGCATTTTGGTTTTATATGATGACCAATAGAAGAGAAAATGGTAAATAATTATGTAATTTTTGGGGAGGGGGCCAGGCACTTCTGACCCTTATTGATGGGCTGCTCCTGATTCAGACCATTCCATATTCATCACAGGAACAATACTTGAGTACTTATTGACTTAATAAGTCAATAGGACTTAATAATTACCATGTTTAAAAATTTTAACAAACAAATACTTACCATGGTGGGATCCTTCCAAGTGCAAATGAAACATCACTCTGCTTCTTGCAAATATGATGAGCAAGAACTACTGGATTTTTCACTCCTTGTGCAGCACCCACAGCTCCATAATGATGAAAACTTCCATCCATTACACTTGCATCACATTCTACATGTCCATCCCATGTCAAGTTTGACCCAAAACCAGCATTTGTTAAGGGAGAATCTTCCAGCACTGCTGTAGCAATGGTTGCAGCTTCAAGAGCAGAGCCCCCAGATGCCAAAACTGCAGAACCCTCCAAAATGAATCAGTTTGATAAATAGCATACCTCCATAGTTTTCAAGAATGAGAAATTATTTTATTAAAACATTAAAATATATATAAAAATATGTTTATTATAGATCTGCTGACACTGACAGGCGATAAAATTAACATAAAATAAAGTTTAAAATATTGGGTCATCCAAGTAGCTGAAAGTAGCTGATGACCGATGTGGCTGCAGGGATTGCATAAACTTATAAGCCATGCCACACTGGAGTCAGGGTGGGCAGACAGGGCAACACAGAAGTTTGCTAGTGGAAACACTAGAGTGAGTGACAGTGTAATAAATTCTAATGACTTAAAATGTTACATACTCACCCATGTATTACAAGGAGATGCTGGAATTGCCTGCTTTCATTTTCTGTGCAATTTTGGCATCTGCTTATGAAATTGCCCATTACCATTCTTAATTAAACTGCTCTCAAGATGAATGTTATTCTTTAGTTTGCCTAAAGTGTAAGGATACTACTGATTTATGTATGGAATTATGACTTGGAACTTGATTACTTGAGAATTTCTTTACCAGATTTTACTCTAGAATTAGACACATTTTATTTCTTTCACTGCTCAAATGACACTGACTGAGTAGTGTGAGACTCAAGACCAATATAGTTCTTCAGTAAACTCAGCACACCTACCACAAAACATGCAGACCATTTGGCCTTGAGTGATGTGCTTATCAGTTGATTCCATTCCTTGCTACTATATCAGTCATAAAATAACTGAATGACCTGATAGTTTATATTTTTAAATTACACTTTTATTCAATATATATATATATATCTGGTATAGTTTTTAAGGCAATGAAATATTATCATTTACATTTTTCTTAATAATAAAATTTAAGTTTATTATCTAAACAGAAACATTAACATTTAAATTATTAAATACTACAACCAAATGTATGATTTGTTCGTGAATGATTTCTTTATCCAAAAATTGAGGTGTTGCTTTGTTTAGACTTGAATTTAACAGAAGTGAACTGCAGCAAAGATACAAGGCTATTGGCAAAGTATTTTGATGACCAAATAAAATATATATTAATATTATCAACAAGGCTGCAAGGCTCTTTAGTGTTAGCTGCGTCAGCACCCTTGTATCTGCTTGGTGCTATAACTAAGAACCTCATGTGATTCAGAAATGGTTTTTGTACAGTCCTTTCATAATTTTTAGCTCTGCTCCAATGTGTAATTAAAATGTACAAATTACTAATACATTTTTACCGCACAGTTAAAGAATAAAAACTCTCACCATAAATGAGTTCATACAGTTCTTAAACTATACAGCACACATGAGCTATTGGCTGAACACCATAGATAAGTTTTGTTTAGCCCCACTTCAGATTCCTTCTTGTTTGAAACATTCCCATAAAATAAAACTGAGGCTCTCAGATTTCAAACAAAATATACCTGTTTCCTTTTATTTTTTAAAACCATTATTTCTTAAAATATTAAAATAAAATGACTTGCGTTCTTCAGGAATGTATTGTAAAATATCATAGTAGTGTTTGTATTCT
The DNA here is from genome assembly GCA_030762175.1 of Metallyticus violacea. Taxonomy (NCBI): domain Eukaryota; kingdom Metazoa; phylum Arthropoda; class Insecta; order Mantodea; family Metallyticidae; genus Metallyticus; species Metallyticus violacea. Next base: position 116,057,581 of record CM060835.1, read on the forward strand.
GTTTTGCTAGAATGGCAAATAATGACAGGGAAAAAAAAGTGTTGATCAATAACTCATATAGCTTACAGAATACTTACTTTCTTGCATGCCTTATGGCACAATTTTCTATACTGTGGCCACAGTGCCTCTGAATGCTGACCAGCACCTGTAAATAATTAATAATTTTACAATTATCAATATTGATTTCAGACAAATAATGAGCTCTAAAGACACCAGATTTTCCTTGGAATACCATATCAGAGAAAACAATACCAATATTAAACTATTTGCTACTCAATACATGGGATTAGCATTTGCAAGTCTTACCAATACCCATTAACAATTTTTAAACATGAACTATATCATAATTACAAAAGTGCAGCTCACTCTTTGTAGAAACATGGACTAAACCTCTTTAACAAATGTTTACATAAGGGAAAAAACCCAAAAGTGAAGATTTAAAAATCATATACAAAAGAAAGGGTAATGCCAGTAATCAAAATCACATAGGGGAATAGTCTAGAATGTGCATTTTTAAAAGTTATGAAAGGTTGCTGAAACTGAAACTAGTCACCATGTGGACAAATATATTTCAGAAGAGCACTTTGGGTTAAAAAAAAAGATCTTAAAAAAAACATACAGTAAGGCCTGAAAACATTCAAAGGGAAAATTGAACACACACTTTAACTTTGAAGAGAACTCTAGTCTGCACTCAAACTACTGGAGTGGATACAGAATGATGAAGTTAGTTCTTAATAGGAATGAAACAATTACAATTACTAATGACAAAGACAAACAGCAGCCATCTTCATTTACATAAATGACCATCCACTAAACAGTGCAAACTGGTTCAGATATTCCTAGATACTATTTTACAACTTCAAGGAACAATCTATGCATTATTGAATTGAATTTATTGATAACTACACCCCTTCAAATAATACATAAATTTTACAATTATAAATTTAAAAACGAATAATTTTGAATGGACTTAAAAACTAACCGCACTAACAAAATGGGCCAGAATCTTTGGTTAAATTATGAAGATCCCAGCCCCTTTCTCTCCTCTCTTTAGATTTCCAGAAGGGAGAAATCTTCCCATTCACCCTCATGCTTTATGTTTACTTGTCCAAAAATCTACCCTAGAATTTGGTTTTAGAAGCTGTTCCATTAAGAAATTTAAAAATGTTTATATGTTTTTTATTTTTAATAGATTTTTATTAAGTTACATAAAAATAAAGCAATACACATTATTAAGTATTTATTATTAAATTGTATTTCTAATAACATTATCTATAAATAAAATTTTTGCAAACTTTATTTCAAATTTCTATTAGTTTCAAAATTTATGATTTATATTCTTATACAGAATCTGACACATTTCTTCTCATGGATCCTACCATGTCGTTACTCCTGGCCACCAAATGGTCAAGAGCCATTAAATGCACTAATAACCTAACTTCTAATCTGTTTCTGCTGTTCTCTTTGTTCTCTCTCACTCCATTTACCCTATTCATTTCTCCTCAACTCTTCCTAAAAATTCACCCATAATTTTACTTCTCACACACTTAACTGCCAACAATATCATCTTTCATAACATATAATTCTGGATCCCAAATAGCTTCTCTCCAGTTTTTTTATCTCTATACTGCATTAAATGATGAAAGGTATCATCTCCTTCCTCATATGTAACACACACAGATTACTATTCCCAAATCCTTTTAGCAATACATTGGTGGCAATCCATACAAATCCTTCCCTTCCTTGCGTATCACATCTATCAACATATTTCTCTCTCTCCAGTCTTTTTTTATTGTTCTATATAATATCCATGCATTAAAGAAAGAGTAGAAACAGTAATAATGCCAATGAACACAATAAAACAGCTTACAAAGGTTTTTCTACAAATGTTTCAATTAAAGTAACATTTTATTTGATAATGGGGGAAGTTCATGGAGTTCATTCAGCTCTCGCACATTAGCCTAAAAGACTTATTGTGCTATCCCATTGCAAGAGATGCCTTCATTGTTTCCCAAAATCTGTCCCCTGAACAAGATGCAGTATTTTGGTTCTAATGTCAGCATCCATTCCTAGGTATTTCCCGGTTTTAGAAAGAATAAACCTCTTTCTTGTTGGAATGGGACTCAAATAGGATATGTGAGACAGTCTCCTAATCCTGTTTACACATTCTACAAATGGTTCATCTTTATAGAGTCCTATTTTTCATAGATGTTTCCTGAATTGACCATGTTCAGTAATCAGGGCAACTATGTACTTTCCTTATACCTATTCTGTCCAATTTAAGAAGAGATAAGGAAAGAGTGTTACTTGAACCTACGACCAATTTACTAGCTTGTCTTTGTACAGGGTAGGGTGCTATCTAAGTATTTTTCCTATATCTATGTTTTTACTTGCATTAATTCTGACCACAGGTTCAGGTCCAACATAGGGTGTTTCCATGCCTCTGTCGGCTGTTTAATTTTTATAGACAACCAATGCCTCAGCGCCAATTGCAGCTCAAGCCTGTTGCAAGATGCTAGGACATTTAGTAATGTAACAATAATAATTGCTTAGACTTAAAATGTTTTGGCACATTTAACAAAAAGTAATTTACAGAGCACAGCAAATAAAAGCAACATTCCTGAAATCACACTTGGCCTTTTCAAATTTGTTCCATCAAGAAGACTAGCCCTAGATGGTCCTATTAATAACATGGGGTTTTTGGCCAATTGATTATATAATAAAGTCAAGGGGAGCAATTTACTGACTTAAAAAGGAGAATTTTGAAAAAGTAATAGAAATAGTTGGGAGTCAATCACTCAATAAAAGGTATTAAGTTCACATTAAAAGCAAATTAGCAGCATGAATGGGACCACTGTAAAGTGGGAACAAGAACCTATAATATCTTTAATACCATCAATGAGAGATTAAAATTAAAACACATAAACCCTACTAAGAGATTAATACATTATTTAACAGGTCATTGACCATATAAAACCTATTGGATCAAAATTAATAAATCATCTTAACAATATTTGTCACTACTGCGATATGCAAAGGACCCCAGAACATGTCCTTTTTGAGTGTGTACATTATCTACAACACACCAAGGAAGAAAGGGACATTTTAGGTGGCTTGCAACTATCATTTATCATAAGAGATACATTTTTATACAAGCATTAAGATAATCTGGCTCCAAAAAATAGTAGAATTACATGGGAAGAAAACTTACAACAGGAAGAGATACCAACAGCTACGGTACAAGCTAAAGATGAAATTAGAAGATCAGCCAGACTACAAATACTAAGCTCAGCACATACAATACCAAGTTATGAGGGAGGAGAGAATAAAAGGAATAGTGAAGATACGGAGGGCAGAGAGTAAGGTGGAGAAGAAAATAAGAAAAAAAGAAGATGAAGAGGAAGGAGGAGAACAGAGGAGCGAGGAGTAAAAGAAGAAGTTGGTGATAATTATAGCAATGATTGCAAAACAATAATTAACAGCATAACAATTAGAGAGAAAGGAAGCGAGGGAAGGAGAGGAGGAAAGAAGACCGAATAAAGATAGAAGAAGGGAGCGATAATCAATCACAAACATATCATTAACATGACCAAACAACAACTACTCAAACTTTCAACCAATACGAAGAAAGAAGACCGAGAGTAGACATATTTAAATGGTTTTCCTATAAGATATTTTTTTTTTATATTTTGTTCTTATTCAGTTTTACAATTACATGAAGAGTAAATAATGTGTTGTGCACTAAAAGCAACAAATAGTATTATCATTTATGCTTACATATAATGTCTCTGCATTTTTGAATTATTTTTTTAAAGATATTCTAATGTACACATTTTATGAAAAAGTGACAAAATTTGAGTACTGCTTGAAGAAAATTATAAGTATGATTCTCTCCTTGCAAGTGGTAGTGATGAGGAACCATTGATGACAAGACATCATAGAGGATCATAGCACCATATATTGACGATGGAATAAAAACTAGGTACTAGGTACTGAAATTTCATGCATTTGCATATTTTTTCACTGGACTTAGATCTGTATGCTTGAGAGTTACCTACATCAATCAACAAGTTTTGAGTATGTTAAACATGGTTTTAAATTACATATAATTGCAATTTTGGCCATTTTTATAAATGCATCATATTTTCAACATTTTAATACCTACTGGAAAATTATTAAACTGTTAAAGTAATTTTTTTTATTATCTTTCCAATATTAATTCTTCTTCCCAAAATATTTATCCAGTGAAAGCAAACATCTGTGTGGTAGAAATAATATACAAAACTCTCCCCCCCCCCTGCAATTGAGTAATCCAATGCAACGTGTAAAGTCAAAAAATTGACATGTAATATGTTTAGCTTTATATGTAAAATAATGCATATATTTGCTTCCTGGAATTCCCATATCGCTATATTGCATTTATCTGATTATTCCAAGCCTCTTCTGTACATGTTTTTTGCATGTGATTCCCTGGGTTTATGCTTAAAGGCAAGGCAAAATTCTCCATATCACTATATTGCATTTATTTGATTATTCCAAGGCTCTTCTCTACTTGTTTTTTGCATTTGAGAAGTTGGTGATTCCCCAGGTTTATGCTTGAAGACAAGGGAAAATTTGCTATATTGCATTTATCTGATTATTCCAAGCCTCTTCTCTAATGTTTTATGCATATGAGAAGTTGGTGGTTCCCTGAGTTAATGTTTAAAGACAAGACTTTCATTGAGTTTATATCCAGCTGAAAAGTTATTTCATGTCTGAGTTGTTGATTGTGATGCAAAGTTATAAGTGGAGTTATATTTTTCAATGTGGTGCTCTTTATTACAATTTAATCATGTCCAAAGTAAATTTAAGAACTGCAGGTAGACTTAAAAAAAATAAAACCATGTCATACAATGAATTCCAAAGTGGTTTGTGTTCATATCAGTCCATTTTTATTCTATTCCTAGAGCTATCAAGTAATTGGAAGTAATTGGCATTCCTTTACAACAGTCTTTAAGAGATTTTAATGAAACAATTTCCAGTTAACATCAATACGGGAATTGTAGGAGATAAAATGAAGGAGAAAGTAGGTCACATTCTTTTCAAAAATCCTGGTTAAGATCAACTGACTGAAATTTGAGATATTCTCAAAGGATTTGCAGTTTTTGTTCATGCCCCTGTTACTTCTTGCAAGGTAGATATTTTTGCATTACAATGCTATGCCGAGATACAATAGACAAAGAATAACAACAGTAAACATTTGTCACTCTTTAATTGTGAACTGTAATTATTTAGCAATGTAGTAGATATTTCAAAATCCATGGACTAAACATATGCTACCTAAACATTTAACTTGTTAAAATAAGTTCAAATTGAATTAGCATATTTTTTAGCATCTATTTTTAGAGCATAAATGCATACATATTCATCAAGTTTTCAGGGCATGAAATTCTGATTCCTAATAATAACATACCTATCTGCTATGAGAAGACATATAGAAACACAGAGTTGCGACACATCAATCAAGAAGAAATAAAACAAGATCCAACAATGAAAGCTCAGGAAAAGAGCGATTATGAAGATGTAAATTAGAATAAGGAAGTTGTTGGTTTATTTATTTGGTTTAAGGATCCTCATTAACATCTCTGGTCATTAGCATCCATTCAATTTAGGGTGAAATGGCAAATAAATTTTGTTCAGACTCTTCTTCCAGGCTTTAGGCTCTATAACGTGCCACATATCTAGAACACAGGACCCATGGCTTTACTTCCTCCCGAAGGATGACATACTTAGGATTTTTACACCCTAAAAATTCATTGACTCAGGCAAGTTTTGAACCTGTGACCTTGGGTCTATGAGGCAAGTAGGGATGTTGTTGGTATCCTAGACATTACAGTATAGTGGGAAAGAAACTCACTAATCTGAGTTGCTGAACATTCAATTGAGTAGTAATGTTAGTTCTACCCCTTGCATTTGTTGTACCTTCAATTTATAACTGTAAGATATACTATGAAATTAGTTTTGTACTATTCCTCTGCAAGCTGCATTAGCTTGGGAACAGCAAAACAAAAGAGATTGAAAATATGCTAATATGATGAAGAGAGGAAGGAGATGTATGAATTAGAAAAGATGTCTTTTCTGTTACATTATACCTGATGAGCAAAATTCAGCATGATTGCAATTGCCACCATGCACTGGCATCATCAATTTCCTCGACAAGTGGTGGAGCACTTACACAGGACTAAACAGCAAAATCAGCAACCAATCCAGAACTTTGCTCACACTATATATGGGAGTGTGATTGGTATGATAAATGCTGCTGGCAATTTCATTGGTGCAGAACTAGCCAAGATGGTAAGATATATGACAGAAGCAAAAATGTGCACGTACATCATTCCATGTCCAAACCACTGTTCCATATAACAAACTCCTAGAAAGTGCTGATTTAATGGATGCCATTGTTACCCTTTACTGCTCCCCCATAAGGTCCAAGACCTCTGGACTTTACTCCATGGATCTCATATTTGTAAATGCTTTGGTACATAATGTCCCCAAAATTTCAAGGTAGCAAACATATAAGCCCTGATAAAAGCAAACAAAAGTGAAATATCTTTCATAAAAATAGATAGACCCTTAAAAAGCCATAACCAGGACAAGTACAGAAAAAGACCTTCTACTCTTATTCTTGCTAATGATTGCCAAATGTGTCACGTTGGGCATTTACCTATCTTTGCTGAGAAGTAACAAAGATGCAAACCCATTAGACATGAACAAAGTGTGATGTCTATTCGCATTTCACATGATCCTTTAACTGCATTCTGAAATTTTTGACAAGACCATAATGACTTATGACACCGCAGTTTATGGTGTTGCCTATGGGCTACTCAGCAAATTTACAATAATATGATTCTATGTGCGACTATTTAAGTGTTTTATCTATTTCTTGTTATTTTAGCTACATTGTTCCAAAAGTTACATTTTTTTTTATTTGTATTATATAGACAAATACAAATGTTTGTGTGTTTATATAATTTACACACTTATATCAAATTAGTAAATGATGTAATAGAGGGATATTAATTATCATTGATATTACTTTTTTAATTTATGAGCTTATAAGGTAGCATTTGCGAGCGTTAAACGCTGACTTATGGTCTTTCATTCAGTTATGTTCTTCTGATTATTTAAAACTTGTGTATAAAGCAGAAATGTGAACATATTTTATATACTTCTTACCTAAATGTATTCCAATAAAGCCCGACATTTCACCTTCTGTGATATGAGCAATGTCGCAAATAAACGACTAAACCCGTAGATTGGCCTGCCTTCATTGTTTTCACTATCCCATTTTCACATCATGTATAAACGGGCGAAATAGTAGACGAAGAGTGTGCCATATTTGCTAGGTTAATCCGTGCTATACGTATAATCAGGATAAGAGCTAAAAGCAAAGCCAATTATGAAAATTGAATAATCTGAAATAATTAATGAGTATATAGGTTAGTTTGCGGTTTATTTAATTTCTGTGATACTGAGAATTTAAAGGAAAAGAATGGACTTCGAAACTAATGTACCGTGCTCTACTCATTGTTTCATCTAAAAGATGGCGTGTTTTGTATGTGACATTGGTATATATTGCGTTATTTATGGTTACTGTCTGCTGGAAATAAGGTTAAATCTGTTTCAGGACATGAATTATATCAATGCTTGAAGAAAGTACTGAAGTCATTGATTATCAAGGCCTTTCATTCCAGATTATGTTTATTTAATGACGACACAGATGATGTTAGTGTGGCCATGGTTATGATTCAAGTGTTCGGAAATAACTGCAAAGTGCAAACTCGAAAGGCGTACAGTTGTATTTGGTTTCCTGTTTTTCGTAATTGTGGTTAATGTTCTTTGTTTCATGGAACATGTAGTTTGTGGATAAGCGCATGTTATTCTGTATGTGACCAATGGTTTCGTGAGAAAACATCATAAAGAATATTGTGCTCTGCGCAGACTATTGTGACTTTTCAATTAATTAAAGGTAATATCTCGTCATCCGCTTGGAGATAATTGTTCGTGCTGAGCTGTATGATGTACGTAACAAATTTGACATTTTGTCATGCATGCATGACAATATTTTGGAAATTTTTCTTAATTTACGAATCTATTTTTAGGTCCGCAGTATGATGCACCAAGTATACAAGACTTTGCCGGATGATAGACCGATTATGGCTATAAACATTGTAGAGGATCCAGATAAGTGTCCAAGTGGGTTTGTTGTTGTAAGTATATTTGTTAATGTTTAGTTGATTGGTCGTCCATAGGTTGTGCAAAATAATACAAGTATAAATTACATGAGCATTTAAGTTAGTTGAAAACTCAGATTCAAACTGTTTGTTTTGCACATGCTTAATAATAAAACATTCAGGAATTGACCAAAATAAATTTTTATACATATATATTAGTAAATAATTAACCAACATGAAGATGATAATAATGATCAGTCAAAGGAAGCTGATGTATGAATGACAAGTGTTAATACATTTATTAGTTTAGTTTAGTTCCTGGAACGTTCCATGAGGTTATGAAGCAGTTACAGAGACCTACAAACATAGAATTTGTCATTTACCATTACAACAGTAGCACACACACACTACATTACAAACATTATTGTGTACATCTGCATAAATAGTTGCAATAAAAATAAAAAAGCAACATCTAGAACAACTCAGTTAAAACAACAAAACCAAAGAAGCAGAAACAGGAAAATCACTCAGTCATACAAATTTTACTGTAGATTTACATATACATTGATATAAAATCAATGTTTTTAAATCAATATATTGTTACTCATATATTCCTTTCCAGAATAAGGCCATTTGACACAGATATTGCAGATTTGAGGAATTTACCATTGTTTATTAAGGCTTTTAGGCTAAAGGGAAGAGCATTTTGTATTAAAATGCATTCATAATAAACTCCTTTTTAGTGGCAGGAAAGTGTTGAAACTGGTCTATGTAGTTTTGCTTTTTGTCTAGTATTCTTGTCATGTATATTTTGATTTTGTACAATTTTTTCTTTATTTCTTATGTAAAAGTTCATAAGGGATAATATATATTTGTATGGAAGAGTTAAAATTTCCTAAAGAGGTTTCTGCATAAATGTGTGCTCTGTGTACCAGCAATTATTCGTATTTTTTCTGTAATAGGAAGACATACTCCTTTTTAACTGAGTTTCCCCAAAATATAAGACCATAATGAAAATAGGCATAATAAACTAATTTTAAAGTCTTTATTGAATCCAACAGAGGCTTCACTATCAAATATTTTAGCCTTTCAGGAAATATGCCTGATGTTAATCACTCATTACACAAATGATTAATGGGGGACTAATTTCCTTTGCATAGGCCTATATGACTTGTTAATCTTTACATAGCCAGAGGAGTTTTTTTTTTATTTTAGTTTTAGAATGATATTACTAATTTATATTGTAGTACTGGTACTTCATTTTAATTCATTATTTTGACTGGGAAATGATGACTGTAAAATCCTTAATGCATTCTTTTATCACCAGAGTATAAATTAAAAAATGTTGTTACATTAAGAAAGTAATCATTAAACACATTTTCTACATCTGCATGGTGTTGTATCTCTTGGTTGTAATACTTAAGATTATTGTAACTTCTTGTTGCAAATTTTTAACTGTTTCTTGTTTTATTATATTCCAAGTAGTCTTTATATTATGACAAATTATTATTACGAAATCACTCAAATTTCACTAATTTTGTTTCACTTACTTGGACATGTTTCAAAGGCATTTGCCTCCGTCTTCAGCCTGGTCCCACTGGCTGCTTACCAGCATGGTATTAAGATGTCGCCCTGTGGCTTTAACGAACTTATTGATGAGGTAACTGTTGTTTGGAGATCAAAGTTAACCAAAAAATCTTTGTTTTTGTTTATAAATATATTTTCACATACTGTTAATTCTATGGGTTTTTGGAGAGCTTTTAGTAGTTTTGGTTCCTTTTGGAATTCTGTTTTTTTTTGCCATAAATGGTCTGCCACTGCTGATTTTTCTTTGTGTTTATATTTTCCATTTCTCGTGTGTTCCTTAAAACGTATGGTAATATTTCTTTTTGTTTTGCCTATGTATTTCATGTCACAGTCTTTGCAACCGATTTCATAAATGCCTGATTGTTTTCCTGGTGGAACTTTGTCTTTTGTGTTGGTGTTTAAGTGGTTTTTTAAACTAAATTTACTTACTGGGGCCAAAATGTTGTTTGCCTCTCTAAAAATCTTCTGAAATTTTTGGTGTGCCCATGGGTAGAAAGTGAATTTTATATATATATATATATGTGTGATCTCTTTTGTAGCCTTTTATTGTGGTGATGTCCTTTATTTGTTTATTCTTTCTGAATTTCTCTATTTTCTTGTTGACAAGATCTATTGTATAGCCATTTTTCTGCGCTATATCTATGATTTTTTGGTACTCCAATTTGTATTCTGTCTTGCTTATTGGCAAGTTTGTTAATCTGAATGTGAGGCTGTTGATTATGGCTAGTTTATGTTGTTTTGGATTGTGGCTGTTATTTTTTATATCATTATCTGTGTGGATATCTTTTCTGAAAATGCCAAATTCCACTATATTGTTATTTTTTATAATTTTTTTATCCAAGAAGGGAAGAACCTTGTTTTCTAATTCCATTGTAAATTTAACAGTGCTGTCTTGTAGATTGAGTAGTTTTATTGCATCCTCTTTCAACAAAAAAGTCTTTATATTGTTTTTTGACTGACTTATAAGTGTTTGGTAATGGAGGCCTTTAACTGCTTTTATTACTTTCCAGTATCTTACAATATTTTTTAAAATGTATTTTTAATTTAGTGTCTTTACTGAGCTTTAGCTCATTATATAATTGTCTTATATTGACAAGATTTTTAATTCCATAGGTTAACCATTCCATACTCATATTATAACTTCGTTTTTTAATTTTTAGTGGGAAATGTGCTTCAAAATGCATTTTAAATTGTTGAATTTACGGTTAACATCATTTGCACTGTAGATGCTATTCCATGATTCTTGTTGAAGTGCCTCCACCATTTAACTGAGGTTTACATGATTAATATCTCTATATTTTGTATATCTACAGCATTATTTGAGTTTTATTGATTCCTTCGTGATTATTACTTGAGCATCATGATGAGAAAGACCTTTGATCAATGGAGACAGAATATGATGAAAGTTTACCGGAATTTACAAATACATTATTAATTGCTGTGCTTGAGTTGTTATCAATCCTGGTGGGAAAAATTAATTGTATGCACCATATTATAAGCAGTAAGAAGGGAGTTTAATTGATTCACTGTGACACTTGGGTTTAAGTTATCAATATTTATGTCTCAGAAATGATTATTTCATGCTTAGGCTTAAATAAAAAATTTAAGGTATCTTCAAGTTTTATGAAGAAAGTTTCAAAGTTTCTTAATGGTCAGCAATAAATAGCAGTTATAATTATTTTTGTATTTTTGCTATCCAATTGAATTGTGCATAATTCAATGTCCTATTCTGAATTAAATGTTTATACTTCTAATGATATATGTTGTATATCCAGCCTGACATAACTCCTCTGTTATATAGTTTTTTTCTTGAAGTTTCTGCTCCCAAACAATAACCATGTAATAATTGTGATAATTCCTGTTATTTCAAATGATGTTCAGATAGGCAGGTAATGTGTGCTTTTATATGGTCACAAATTAAGCTGTTTAGTAATTCATCTGTTTTGCTTTTCAATCTTCTAATATTTTGATACATATAAAGGTTTTTTGGTTGATAAATAATTTTCAATTTCACTTCATTTTCTGTGCAATCTGCATCAGTTAAGTTAACATATACTGCAATTAAGTTCAGCTTGATGTATTTCTGGTCAGCATCAGGTGTCTTTATCCTTAAAAAAAAAAAACAGGACCTTGCACAATCTTACCCTTCATTCTGTCAGCAATGCGGAACAAAGCTGGATTTTGCCTATAGATTTGAAGTGAAGACCATGTACAATAAGCTTACTAGTTTGATCAAATCTATTTAAGCAGGATTTCTTCTGTGGAATAATATTTATCAATGAGAAATTCATTAATATTTTTTATTAAATTTAGTCTTACATTCTATTTCTTTTATGTAAAAGAGCAATTTATTGAAGAATTCTTGTCCTGCAAAATAGCTGGTTTGCTCTTGTATGTGTATTCATATATAATAAATCATTAGTTCTAATAAATTACATATAATCTGTCATCTAACACACTCTTACGCTTTGAGTCGTCAAGTTGGTTGAAGATGGAGAGGATGTCTCTGCGAAACCGGTCCCACTGTATTTAAAAGTAAATGAAGCATAAGAGTGTGTTATAGACAACAGATTAGATATAATTTACATTTCACAAGCTTCACTGTGTGAGTTCCAACAGAATTTTTTTAAAATGTCTTATTTTTCAAAAGCTCTTAAATGAATTAGTTCTAGTGTTGAATTGAGTTGTAGATCAGTTTTGGGCTTTGTTTCTTCAAGTAGTTCAGACTATACAAGAATTACTGCTAGAAATAAACGGGAGTATGAGACTAAACTCTTGTGAGCAATTTACAGATACTTGTTGTGGCTCTGGACTTATCACACATCAGTGCCACTTATATAAGAATGATCTATAGTTTGAGTGTTTATAAGAGAATGTTTTCAGGACTATGATTAACTTATTTCCTTGAATAAAATAATGTTCTCCAGCTTACAATTATAATATGTTTGCTTGTCAGTAAAGAAATTTCCTAAGCACTATAATTCATTTACCAATAACTTTAAATTGATGTCAATTATTTAATGTATGAACATTGTCAAGGAAAAAAAAATTTTACACTCATATATCTACATGCTCAGCTGCATATAGACATGCTTACTATACATTTATTAGTGGTGTGGGCTTTATTTCACCCCATCATTTATTCTAAAACTGAAGATCAGCACCCCTTTAATAACAAATGTCAGTCTCAAGATAAAATAAACTTTTAACTTACAGCTTTTAAGTCCATTTGATGTATGCTGTCAAAATTTGGCAATCCATTGTTTAATTTGTAAATATTTGTATAAGATGCTTTGATATGCCTGTTTTATTTTGTATCTAGTTTCATGGGTATGGACATCATTGCATTTTCTAAAACCATAAGTTCTCCTTAACTCAAATCAAACTTTAGAGCACATGAGGCATATGGAGGGGTATATTCACAACATTCAATTTTTTTCTTTTACGCATTGTATGAATTTTCCCCTTTGATTCTTGTGGATTTGTTTGGTTCATTAGCCTCAGTAAAGAAAACAATTTCCATTAAAACTGCCTTAACATGCTGGAGAGAAACATTGTGCCAATTTGAATGCATTTTTTCTCAAAATATCTTTAGTGCAAGTGCCCTTTTCTACAGGTCTCATATATGCACTAGTTAGGTTATGATTGTCTACCGTAGCAACTCAGATATTAGAATGTCTGTTTGTCAATGGTGACTGGTTCGGCAAGACTTTTTCTAGTTTTTCCCAACTCTGAAAAGCTGAATACTGGGTAACTTTAGATGTCATTGGGCTCTGAATTCATTAACACCATCATTTGTTTTATTCATCTTAAAAACAATGGCATTTTTTGGGTTCTCTCTCACAAGTGAATTACCATCCAAAAGAAGCAAACTATACTTTTGATGTTGATGAAAATAAGGTCAAATATGCAGTTAGTGTTTAACATAAGTTCAAACATACTGCCAATGAAGTCGCATAAAGGAGGCAGAAGGTGTAGCAACCACAGAGGGAAGAAAACATGACATCAGAAATTTATATTGAATTGTTTTGGGAAGGGAAAATTCATAAAAGAAAAGTGCTGGTCATTGTTTTGTGAGAGTTTGATATGTGTTTTCCCAGTTTGATGTATTAGCCAAATATAGGCTTAACAATTCACAGCAACATGTGTGATCAGCTCTGCATAGTCATCACTCATTGCCCTACAGATGCCCAGATTATATTAGTATTAATGATGAGAACTATTTTAACGACAAAATTTATGGTGAAAATATGTTGATATTAGGCTCTTAACAGCTAGAGAGAAATTATACCTGATAAAAAAGTTTCATTATATTGCAACAACCAGATCTAAAAAAGAATATTATTATTATGTACCACTAGTACCTGTCTTAAAAAGTTCAAAGGACCTTATAAGGTTAATTGTTCTACATATTCAGTTCCATTTACATAGCTTATAATGCAAATACCTTGGCTGAAGACAAATATAATTTGTGAATACCTACAAGGTGGGGTTACAGCATTCTAATCAATTGTGGATCATGATTGTCATACAAAGTATTTGAATAGAACTAGATTAATTTCTTCACCACTCTGTTACTTTGCAATCCTGAAGAAGAGATAGATCAGCATTGCCTTTAGTAATGTGCAGCTACCTCTTCTAAGTACTCTGTTTATGAAAAATATTGAAGAAAGAGAATTAATGGCTTGATTGTCAACAACTCAACATTAGGTTACAGTTTAATGTGTATAAATATCCAGCAGTAAATTGCAATTATTTGTGGATAAACATAGGTTGAGCAAAATTCTATTTAATGCTGCTGATTTTGCTGTCGCTTTCTGCATAAGCCCCCACACAACTTACCAAGGTTGCTTGGTAAGTTGTGCATCTTGCTGATGCAATGTGAAATGCAATTAAGTCGAATTTTGCTCAGGCATCAAATTATCATATACATTGCTAAAATTGTCATTATATTGAATCTATAAATGTATTATCTTAATTTTCCATAAAAATAAATTTAATAATTTTGTCATTTCTTTTAAATAGTGAGGCACCATAGGCGATGGACACTGATGATACATGAGATGAACTGATAAATTGGGAAAGGATATTTTTTAAGGAAGGAAGCGTTCCAGGCCTAAGTTTAGGGTACCTCCCCGGCATTTGCCATTTATGAGGACTGGAGAAAACCTGGAAAAAACCAGTTGGGGAGGATGGTCCTGGCAGGATTTAAACCCCATACCTTCCGCTCATGAGTCTGCGCCTTAATGATTTTTTTTTATTGATTTATTTATGGACACTCTTTAACATCTCAGGTCATCAGCGTCCCATTCAACTCACAACAAATTTTGCTCAGAGCCTCTCTTTTTGGCTTGAGGTTCTTTTTTGTACCGTAAATGTACGACAAGGGACCCATGACTTTACTTCCCTTCCGAAGGAAGTCATACTGAGGATTTTACGCCCATCGGTCCTGACTGGGTTCGAACCCGCGATCTTGGATTTAGAAGGCAAGTATGGTAACCACTACACCAACAGGACCGTCGCGCCTTAACAACTTCGGCCACCTGTGGCGGTAATAGTTTTGCCATACCAGTACAGTATGAAAGTATATTTATTTGATTATTTATTCTGAATGCAGCTATATAAGTTTTTGTGGCATAAAGCATTAATTTTCACAGTAAATACAATTTTTCCAAGTGGAATTATTGTGGGAGAGTACTGTCATATTGGTCAGTTTTGTACACTACCAGGACTGCCAAGGAAGTGAAGGTTTCATGTGGGAAGATTCTAAAGAAAAAGAGAGTTTGTTAATTTGAAGGAAAGAGAAAGAGAATTGTAGAATTAGATGTCCTTTTCTCTTGTCCTCTTTCTTACCCTCATCCTCTCACCATTTCATTCTTCTGGTCCACTGGCATGGGTAGCTGATATCATTAAGGTATGAACTATTTAAGTGGAAGAATGCTGGGGAGGTACCCTAAATTTATGTCTAAAATGTTTTCTTCCTTTAAAAAAATCCTTTCCCATTTTATCATTTCATGTATCCATTAGTGTTCATTTGTAATGCCTCAGCTGTAAAAACGGGCGTTAAACACTATTAAAAATTTTTCTGATCCCACTCTACTTTTCTTTTCCCTCTTGTCCTAGCTTATTCTAGCTCCAGGCATGCACTTAATACAGTTACACATATCTGAGCCACTAGGTGCATTAAATTGTTAATCCAATTGCTCAGATTTGAAGTATTATCACACTGTTTTCCAAACAGTATGAAACGTTCAGTGATAGTGCTAAGAATAATGAGTTTAAGACTGTGCTTGCTTGCTGCCAAAACCTAGCCTTTCTTGTAACTTAATGCATAAAAATAAAATATATTTATAGGAATAGAATTTATAAATACTCGAGTATTATAGAGCTAAAGCGATATTTGCTCACTGATTAGGTCTAATATTTTTATAACCTCAAGGGGGGGGGGGGGGGAGGAATTCATGTACCTCAGCATATACCTAAATTGAATGTAGCAGGTTTCAAAATGCTCGTACATGTATACAGTTTAAACTGGTTTAGTGACCGGAATATACATTCACTACATATGTGTAAGTCACATCATCAAAATAGATGTATAATCTGACATACCCAAATATACTACAAATTAAATAATTTAAAAATAAAATTTTCAAGTTTCTGCCACACAAAACTTGCATAATCATATCCAGAAAAAGTGTGTTCTCAAATTTTATTACATTGGCCTTCTGTTTTATATGGAACAAAAATTATACTTTGACATCACAGAGAAAATAAATCTAAAAACAGAAATGAGTTTATCAAAACCTTTGGCAGAGTACTCATTGAGATAATACAGACTAAATAGAATATTCAAAATATTGTATATACCAGGTAAATCAGCTGCCTTATGTTTTTGTATATATGCAACTTTTAGATTATAGTCTTGCTTGAAAACTTCGCCCCTTTGGTCATACAACAATTAAATTTTGGTTTTCTTACTTCATTTCTTTTTATTTCTTTTTATCTTTGCTACATTTATCTATATCATTAGTTAAAGGTGTGTGTCTTTTATTAACCATAATTACTGTGATGAGCTAAATGTATTTGGCTAGGGGTAAAGTATGAAAAAACAAATAAGTGAAAAAGCTTAACTAATGATGCAAATGCTCAAGATGATTAATGTAGATTTGAGCATGCTATTGTAGAGAAGTTCTTGTATACTGCAACATGATTGATGTGAGATGCTTGCATGCTTTGCTAATCAGCAGCGTAATTGGTTTTGGATAATTCCACATGATTAGGGACCAGTGTGATAGTACTCCATCTTGCTGGAGCCACATTCTCACTCATTTCATTAGCAGCACATTATAATAAGAGCGACAAATTTTCTTGTTAGATATCGCAGTCCTGTGAGGTTGTCCTCAAAAAAAACAGGGTCCTATTAGGAGATCATCTAGAATACCACACTATACTTGACACTCCATTGCACTCTTTCACCCAGTTAGGTTTATTTACACTCCATTATGGCATATTATGTCGATTCACAGTTCCATTGTTGTGCAACATGCCTTCGTCACTAAAAGGACATGCTTAAGAATCCGTCATCAGTTTCTATCTGTTGCAATAACCATTGCAAAAATACCGCTCATGCTTGGTAGTCACATTTATAGAGAGCCTCATGTAGTTGTAGATAGTAGGGATGAAATTTATATCCGTGCAATATTCTCAAAATTAATGCCTGGCAAATGTTCAGATTGTACTATGGTCTAGAGCTGGTATGCGAGTTGTTTGCATTTGCATTATGCACCATTTATTCATTAATTCTAGAAGCCACTAGAGCATCCCGAGCAGGATGTGATTTTTTGACTAACCCTATTTCACGGAGGACCTTTCAACTCTTCGAAACATATCTGTAGTTGGTGTTCTTCTTGGAAATCATTCCTTGTACAAGCTTCTTGCTTTCGTTGCATTACATCTTACTTCGCCGTAAAGCAACTGCATGTTCATATATTCGGTATTTGAATACATTGCTGTATATACTTGAGTGATAACCGAGGTTCATAGAAAGATTAGAAGTACCGACTGCAAAGGACACGGAAGATTGATTCATGCCATATTTCAACCCACTACCTGGATACTTCGCATTTTATAGGATTTACAACAAGGTTGAAAGGTAAAGTTTAATACCGATATTAAAAATGTATTTGCGCACCATGAATTTGTTACCATGTTCACTGTATATGTGCCAGCATAAGGCATGAAGCATTCTCATCTGTTTCATGTAATTGATTGATAATGTTTACATAATTTTGTTTCATAATAATACATCATTGGTCAAAAAATGTAAAATAAGGTGTAAAAATATCCACTTACTATGAAAGATTCAAACCCAAATTCTCAAAACACAGCACTGAATGAAACCTAACAATTCCACTCAACCCTTCAAAGCTTGGAAATAAGCATCTATTAAACTGCAATGCTAGCTGAGTAGTGCGGGACCTCTGTTCTCGCCTCAAAGCTTTGCTTGGATATTATAAACCTTTTAAGGTTTATAATATATTTGGAATTTTAACATCGGTATTAACTTGGTGCAAGCTATTATGTCTTCCATACAAAACATTATATGCCATAGATCATGCCAGGGTTGAATTATTAACTTATTTAACATCTATATGATTGTACAATATCCATTATGTCTTAAATTGGTTGTAGCCTGTCACTTTCTGCTTTGCATAGATCCGCCATTTTCTTTTAAATAATTTTGATATTTGATGCCTAGGATATGAGTTGTTCTGTGGGAGTTTCCATAGAGTTAGTAAGAATGTATACAGTTTATAAATAAAAGTTTATAAAATGCATAGAAATTGGTGCAATTCTCAGTGCAAGAGTACAATGTTTTCAGAATGGATTTATGTCATGACTACCTTCTGTCCCCTAAGCCACTTATTCACTGAGTTTTCAAGCCATCTTCTGTCTGCATATGCGTGTGAAGTGTAGAGTAAATGGCTTTTTTTTTTTTTTGATTGATTTATTTATGGCCGTTCTTTAACATCTCAGATCATCAGCATCCCATTCAACTCAGGGCATGAAACAGCTGACTAATTTTGCTCAGAGGACTCTCTTTCAGGCTTGAGGTTCTTTTTCGTGCCGTAAATGTATGACACGTGACCCACGACTTTATTTCCCTTCTGAAGGAAGCCATACTTAGGATTTTAGAGTAAACAGTGAAGATAGACCCAAGGTGCATCTGTTATTTAGCGTGTTGCATAAATTCGAAAAAAAATAGGTGCAGGTGATTCACTGGTACGCTACAAAGCTTCAACTATTTTTAGAAATAAATAATGGTAACATATGCAAATCTTAAAATAGATACTTAATAAACAAATATAAGAAAAAAATGAAAAACAAAGTGCTTAAATGTACAATTAATCATATAATTTATTAAGAAGAGAAGAACATAAATTCTCGATATATTTCTATCACTACAAGTAGAAGAAAGATCACTAAAGTGCTGGAATTATTTTTCTGGAAATAAATCAGGTCAGAGGGCTCATGTATGAAGTACATGTCAGTAATCATTATAATGTTGACAGCAGCTTTCAAAATAAATAAGAATATAATTACATATTAAATATAACCCATTCCTATTAAGCAAAGTCATTTAATCTTACCCTAACGTTATTAAACCTCATTTCCTCCTTATAAACCATTTGATCTTGTGTTCTTCACAAGTTGTTTGTGATATAGCAAAAATTCTGTGAGTATTTAGTGTTTTATCTATTTGTAGTTCTTGTTATTTTAGTTACATTGTTCTACGAGCTACTTTATTTTTCATTTTTATTATATATACATACATATACATACACAATACACAGTAAAATTGCTCGTATCTGGCAACTATGGAACAAAACCAGTGTTGGATAACTGGAAAATATTTTTTCAAACTATTAAAATACATATTGCATAAAAATTTTCCCATGCACAAATTAAGTAATTTTTGTGTGAATTTTTAAAAATGAAGTGACTTTTTCTTAGTGTTTTATCCTTTTCTGCTTTTCTGATTATTGCTAATAGTGTTACAGTATTTTTCATTTATATTATATATATACACATATAATAAAAAAAATTAAAATTTCCATACCTGATGATAATGTTAATTAATGGTCATATGGCACTGAGATTAGAGTAACCAACATTGCAACCAATTGCAACTGAAATAGTTAAACAAATATTGCAATATCTTCTTCAAAGGCAGAAGAATATTTTTATATTATATATAGACATAGGGAGACAATATAATGTTCTATAAAGGTTTCTAGGCAATGAAATCCTGTAAGTGTAAGAATGATTAAGGATCTTAATACTTAAGAGAGTATTTGTATAATTTATCAATTTTGAATATGAATTAGCTGCATTTAATTGGTAAAAAATTTAAACCTCTACAATTTTAACAGCAATTTGGTGTGCTGTGCATTTTATTTATGTGTACAAAAGAGCAGTGCAGGATATATGAAACAGGAACATGTATATTAATTAACATAGCCATACAATTTCTTGTTTACATAACATTTTAATTATTTATTAACACACCTAGTTTTGGAATCTATTAATTTGTTTTATATTAAAGAGAAAGTTTGAGACAAGCAATATGTGCAGCTTGTCATGCTAAAATTGCATAGTTCCCCTGGTCTTGTGTAATTTAGAATATATTTTTACATCTTCTATTAATCAGATCCCTATAATTGTTTTTTCTTCCCCCCACATTTATTGGGTAGCAATATAATAAAGCTTGGAATTTATTTTTTTACAATTAGTGGAGTTAATTGTTGTTTAAAAAGAAAAAGTATCAAATGTGTCAAGTATTCTTAGTCTTACATTCATGAAAACATGTTGAGCTACCCTAAAGAATTTAACAAATTGAAGTTAAAGTTCAATTAAATTAAATTATGTCCAAAAACCTTAAAAAGGATAATAGAATGTTATTAATTAGAAATATTTACAAATTTAATGATTCTTTCCTCCAGTAATCCAAATATGTAGCAGCCTCCCATCCCCTTCCCATTTTCTTCCATCCATATATTTGGTCTCATGCCCATTAAAATCTGAACTCAATTTTTTTTGCCACTTATAATTGGCCATTCCAGAATTTCCTTCCTACATGGCTTTCACATAAAAACTATCCAGCACATATGGCGCAGTGTTTTGAATTCTGTTGGCTGCAAGCTGCTCTCCCCAGTCTTTCACCTACTAGTGGTATAGTTTTTACATGAAAGCCATATAGTAAATAATAGCAGTTTATGGACCTTAAGATTCTGATAACTGAAGTATAGGTCTGTTAGTCTAAGATAAAATGTAGTTTTTAGCTATTCCAGGGAGAGATTTTTAATAGCATCCATTTTTATTACTGTGGCATCATAGGCAATGGGCACTAGTGCTATTGATATGAAATGATAAATTGGGAAAGGAATTTGGAGAGGAAAGTATACCAGGCCTAAGTTTGCCAATGGTGAGGACTGAGGAAAACCTGGAAAAAATCACAGTCAGTGAGAACGGTCTCGGCAAGATTTGAACCATACACCTCACATTCGTGAATCCATGCCTTAACTACTTTGACCATATGTTATCAGATTAATGTTCTTAGAAATAACAACACATTAGATTCTGCAGCTTTTCTTAAAATTATTATTTTCTAGGTTTCGCGAACACATGATCAAGATTCTGATGCAGACTTGTGGAAGGAAGGTGGTTTCTTTGGGAAGAAAATAACTCGGTACATCTGCCTTTCAAAGACTGAGGGTATTCCTGACTATATAGTGGAATCCATAGCTATTATAAATGAAAAGGAGGTGCCTCCTGATGGCTACTCAGTGCTCACACGTACTGCAGACACAGGTAATTAATAATAGTACTTGTGATGATAAGCAACTGTTTCATTTGATAAAGAACTTCAAGTAATCTAGTTAGCCATGCTCATGCACATCTGTAGTTTAATCCAGCTTAATCATCCTTGATCAGAAGCTATATTGAAAGAATATACCCATGCATTCTTATTTTGTTTATATTTCACAGATGTTTTCAATGATAAATAAAGCACTAGCACCAAAAATTCTTCTTCTGTTCCATAAATCTCTTTCATATTTTTAGAGTTATTGGTATTTACACTTTCTAATAAAATGCAGTGATGTGGATCAGTCCGAATCAGATATGATGCTCATCCTGTGACATGTGCTGAACATTTGTTTTACAAATGAGGCTTTTTTATTTGTTTATTATTATTATAATTATTATTATTATTATTATTATTATTATTATTATTATTAATGTTATGACAACAATTATATTAAGCTCCTTTATCAGCTAAAACTGGAAAAGCACTATGAAATAAATCCCGAATGCCAAGGGTTTGTAATTTCTGATAAGAATCAGATATAATATTGAGTTTATTTGCTTCACAGTGATATGTCTGGAAGGTATTCAGTCAAAATTAATATACCTCAAGTTTATTCATGAAGGTCGTGTTCAGAGATGTATGGAATTGAGAAGTGGGTACCGTATGCATATTTATGGTTCGCTCAAATATTGCTTTCCCCTTATGAGCATCATCCAGCATGTGCTCAGCTGCTTCATTAAAAAAAAATAAATGTAATATAATTTCAGTAAATAAAAAGAGTATTTCATGTTGCACTTCTATTTACAGATCAGAAGGCATGGAGAAAACGACAGCTGTGTTACAGACTTGCTAGACAAAATCAAGCTACTTCAGCAGTAACAGATATTATAGTTCTAAGTAGAATGAAGAAAGCTCCAAATGGCTTTTCTTTAGCAGGGTAAGACATTTTCCTCCTTGCCTTGTGCTATTAATTTTATTATAAACTGAAGCTTTTTTGAATCTCATACAGCTTAGAATTGTTAAAAGTGCAGGATGTCCAACAAAATTTTATAACTCTGGAACTAATAAATTTATTTAAATACTGTTTGCTGCAAAAAAGACAGGAAGTAACTAAGATTGTAAGATAGTCAATAAAATTGTGCATGTGCACCTCTAAGACTCAGCTGATATCCAGATAATATTCGGTTTCCTGGCAGGTTTCTCCATCATCTCTGGTGTGACCTTTTCACGAGTACAAATAATCCTCTGATACAAATAAACCAAATTTGCTACTGTAGTCCTGTAGGGATTATCCTTCATGTATCCTCAAAGAAAAAATCTAAAGAACTAAATCAAGGAATCGTGGGGGATTCACTATCAAACTCTGTCGGTCTTGGTGGTGTAGTGGTTACCATACTTGCCTCCTAAACCCAAGATCGCGGGTTCGAACCCGGTCGGGACCGATGGATTTTTTCGGGTGTAAAAATCCTAAGTATGGCTTCCTTCAGAAGGGAAGTAAAGCTGTGGGTCCCGTGTTGTACATTTACGGCACGAAAAAGAACCTCAAGCCTGAAAGAGAGGCCTCTGAGCAAAATTTGTTGGCCGTTTCACGCCCTGAGTTGAATGTGACGCTGATGACCTGGGCTGTTAAAGAGCGTCCATAAATAAATCAATCAAAAAAAAAAAACTATCAAACTGCCATGTCTAATCCAGGAAAATATTCATGATGAATGGTATAATTCTCCACCATGTCTAGATAAACCTTTCCATCAATGAAAAAGGATCTAATCACTTGCTCACCATGGGACAGCACCCGACATAGATTTTAGGGTTGTCTTGTTCAATTTTCCTTACATATGTGGATTACAGAATCCCACATCTGCACTTATATTTGTTAGCTACACTAGAAACATGAAATGTGCACTCATGAAAAACAAACATATAAATGTAAAAATCTAAGTGGTGATTAATGAAATAATATTTTTACTAACATAAAATCAAACAACTTGGTGATTTCCTCTATCTGTTGCAATAACAACATTCAGTAACTTATTAGCTCCCAAGTTGACAATTTTCATCCAACACCCTGTAATTGCAGCCATTTCCATGATCATGCAATTGGTATTTGTTTATGCTCTCATTGAGCTGATTTTATCAGAAACAGGGTGTCCAAAATAAAATGTATCAGCTTAGAGGTCTATCACTGAAACCATGAATGTTTGAAACATGATTTCATTAAAAAAAAAATGTAAATTAATGTCACTTTTAGAACAACTAACCTAATTCATGTACTTTAAGGTTTAGGCATCTTATCCTCTTCTGCTTCAAAGGAAATCATTCTACACATCTGGCCGTTTGTCAGTCAATATCTCTGTGTCCTAATGGTTGATATTTTAATAGCTGCTTTGGAAGGAACCTGGAATGTATCCTTTGAATGTGAGAAAGCCAATTTTACTAGCATTCATCTGTTTGCTCCAAAACAGAATGTATCTAAGTCATTTTTAACATCTGAGTTCCTGACCATGAAAGCATATCCCTCTAGCAATTGGAGGAATCTCATTTCCATCATCTCTGTTCTACAACTATCTTTCTTTTTTAAAGTTCAGTTTTCAGCACCATACATTAGAACTGGAAATGCTTACTTATTTAATTTTAAATAGGTCTCTCTTCTAGCCTTATTTCTGAGTGTTCTTGTCGTATTTCCTGTAATTCTATTTAAGTTGGTAATTTGTTCATGTATATCTATTTCTTGAACATAGGAAGCATTTACTCCTAAGTTAAATTTGCTACTTATACAATTATTTTTACTTTTATTGTTATTTTAGATTGGGTGTGTTCTTTTCTCTTGAATGTTATCACTTTAATTTTCTTTTCTGAAATGATCGGGTTAATTACTGAAAATCTTACCTAAGTTATTAGATAACTTATTTAGAACTTGTTAACAAGTTCTATAACATATTGCAATATGATATTTTAGGAATAACTTTCATTTTGATAGTAAATTTGTTATTGCTTCTATTGTTATTCATTCATTTAAAACTGTGTAATGTGTGTAGTCCTCAATACTAAAATAATTTTTTCTAGGTTTTTAAGTCATGGTCTGTTGCTCACAGAATGATTTTGACACCTAGTTCTTTTGACACATGCTATGACGGACATCATCACAGGAACTAAAATGGACAAACTATCTGTATGCCTGACTCTCTACAATTCTGTTTCACATGAGAGTTTACTGTCAGTAATAGATGATATAACAATGACATAAGGGGAAGATGAGGGAAGGGGCCCAAGGTATTGTTGATATGGTAGTCCGAGCAATGACATGTTTGTCCTATTCTGTGTCCAGGCTTACTTTATCTTGAGTTTTTTTTTATTGATGTTAAGAGCTGAAATAATTCTGTTACCTCCCTTTAAAGTCTGCTATAGTAGTTCTTGTTTATGGCAACCTGATCATCTTAAAATATACAATGGTTACCCATTACAATGCTGATTTCAATAACAGCAATTTTTCTTTTGTCCCACACAACATTCCTTTTACATACTGAAATACCATTGTTTTAATACTACATTTCATAATCCCTTTATAAATCTTCCTACAGTTGCAAGGGATGCTGTACTGTTTTTCAAGAAAGTAAATGTACACCTTTTGCAGGATAGTATCATTCAGGTGTCCTTGTATGGAGGTATAAAAATTAAATCAGTAGAATTTTCTGAGCCAGTGTAGCTTTGAAGATTTTCAAGTTCATATGTAGTTGCTTTGTCAATACTTGTGTGTTATATGTCATGAAACTAGTGAAAATCTACATGTAGCTCAAGTAATGATAGTATATCTGAATGAATATGAAATGAATGCAATGTATTTGTATCTTCACTATACAAACTTGTTAAAACTGAATGTAATGTTCAAGTGAACGATTGCAATGACAAAAACTTACAACCTAAACTTAGGTATTCATTTTTTACACTAAACTCCGTTCACTTATATTATATATGTTTTAATGTCCCATTTTGTATTGCTAAGATTTACATTATAAGTTGTGAAATTGTCTGTGTCTGTATTTGCCATTTTTTCTAACCAACAGGTGTTCAATTTTGCTTCTAAACTTGTTTGCCTTGTATATAAATATTGTACTTACAAAGCTGTTGACTTAGTGTAAAAAATGAATACCTAAGTTTTGGTTATATTGCCATTCCATTGTCAACAGCTTCGTAAGTACAATATTTATATAAAAGCTTACAACTTTGTCATGTATCTTACACATTTCGTTTTATTTTAATGTTTAATATATTAGTTATTTCTTATAAATGGATGCTCAACATTAAATCATTCCCACTATTTGCAGTCTTTCTCTCATTTCATTCCCTTTAGGATTCTGTTAGTCCCCATGAATTTGTATGCTTTTATTTCAGTGTTTTGTTAAATGTGCTATTTAAAAATGTAAATTGATTAAAATATACTTGTTGCTGAAAGAAACATACCCCTGCTACACTGACAGGGTAGCTAGGAGGTCTAACAAGAAGCTGAGCAGCAATCAACATGTAGGAGGTTATGGTTTGCACCCTATCAGTTGTTTATTTATCCTCGTTTTTTGAGTGCTAAATAACATCTTTACCAGTGCTGTTATGAATAACATATTAAGCACTGAAGCATTAAATGGGTCATCAAATTCTTTTCACTCTGAATTCTTGCCTTTCTTCTCATTCCTGAACAATGAAGGCTCACACATATTCAATGCAGTTCATGTCAGCAAGACTTGAAGGCCAGAATATTCTTGGGTGTGTCTAGCCAATCCTGGATCAAATTGGAGATATGCACACCACTGTTATTGTTCATAAACATGTGTTCTTTTTGTTCTGGAAACTGGTGTGAAGGAATGGTAGCAAAATGTCCTTCAGAACACCAATGTAGGCTGCGCCCATTATTTGTTCTGCACTTAAATCGGTTTAATGTAGATCCAGAAGTGTGCTGAAATTCTTCCCAAATGCTCAGTTCAAACTGCATCCTGAGGCAAATAATCTGTCTAGTTGATGACAAAGTTGCAAGCTTTAGGCACTGCATTTAGCCGACTTGGTTATTATCCTCGGGTGCAACAAGATTGTATAGTTAAGATACAATTTCACTTCACTGCATGAGAATTAAGGTGTATAGTTTTCCCTGTTTCACTTGAAATTCAATACAGTTATACTGTTATTAGCTAAGCTACATGTATTTTTAACTAGTTTCATGACATATAGCTTAAATTTTGACAAAGCAACTAAATATGGATTTCAAAATCTTCAAAGCAAGCACCAGCTATACTGGCACTGTGAATTCAACTGATTTAATTTTCATACTTCCATACATACTAAACGATACTGTCCTGCAAAAAGTATAAGTTACTTTCTTGAAAGATAGTACATACCTGCTGATAACAGGAATGACATGCCCTTTTTATTGTTGTTACTATTTTTGTAATAAAACAACTGCTGATTATATTCTAAAATTGTTCAAACAGAGGTTAATATTTACTTTTTATATAATCTTGCTGACAGCCCGCTTGGTCTGGTTGTTAGTGTTGCTGACTGCTGGCCTGGAGTCTCAGGTTCTATCCCTAGTACCTGCTTGGAAATTTTCTAAATTAGGTCTGGAGACTCTTGAGGTCAAATGAGGAATTATCTGATAAAGAGATGGATGGCATCCTTTGATTTAGAAAGCTACATGATAGTGACCATATGCCCCCTACAATACTGCCTTCTATCCATGATGTGGCAAGATAGTGGTATAGTACACAGCAATTGCTGCGGCAGGTCTAGGCCCAGATTGGGCTCTTGCACGTAGAAGAGTATAATCTTACTATTACAGTTTACTTTAAAGAAAAAGGATGGAAAGGCTTAAGAATTGTTCAGGGATTTCCTAAAAAAAATTGAAGTTAATTACTGGGAATGGTATAATTAAAAAGTTAAAAAATATTGGGGAATATCCACAGAAAAGGTAGGAATGGTCATCCCAGAAATGAACTATAGGTAATGTAGATTATATTTTTAAGCATTTTTCATTTCAAGAGAGAAATTTAGTACTCACATTTCTTAATTAGCTGAAATTTTACCATCAGGTCGTAATATATTGCATAAACACAAGTTAAATTTATACACAGGAATAACCATTGTACTAGTATAGCAGAAAAGGCTTGATAATTACAAAGTGTTTCAATGAAGTTTTAGCTTTGAAGTTAGGAAACAATTTCCCCCCCCCCAGGATGAGACAGAATTTATGTTAGAAAGAAGTGTAAACAAATTGGCAAAATAATCAAGTCATCATAGTCACCTCTTAAAGATGATTCTTTTGAAAAAAGTATGAAGTATAAGTGATTTTCCAAGAAAATGCTGATGTCTTGTGGCTATCTCACAGAGGAAAACGAAGTTCATAATAACATGAAATTTAATGCATAAATAATACCAATCACCAGTCTTAATTACTCCCAGCATGCCAAGATATGAATGAATGTGAAATTTTCATTTTTTAAGAGGACAATGACAATATTGAAATTTAATACAAAAGATAAATGGCTCCAAAATCAGAGAAATAAAACCCTTTAAATTATATTGTTTGAAACTAGGTAAGGATTCTAGCCTATGGCATCCTTAGAGAGCCATTTGAAAAGTTTTATAAAGTATGTTGAAGATGTATGGTTTTTAAGACTAAATATACTATAAACAAGTGAAAGAGAACAGAAATTGCTATTATCCAAGAAGAAGCAGGCCAAATTAATCAATTCAGTTTCAATATTATTTAAATTTAAATCTAACACAGTGTAGTGTAATGTAGCATACTTCATTAATCTCTTTTGGGTTAAATTACTTAAATTGGCTTCACTTACTGGAGATTTACTCTAAAAAATATGTAACAGCTGAAAATTCAGACAAAAGTTCACAAAACATGTCAAGTAAATCTTCAGTAAGTGAAGCCAGAAATAGTGTGTATAAATAGTTGGACTCAGAAAAGGTTATTAATCAATTCTTTTTCAATTTGCTGTAATTCATTTGCTGTATTGTAATATAGCATTTAATTAAAAGTGTTATTATTAGGGATCAGAAGTTCATGCCCTGAAAACTTGATGAATATTAAATGTACTTACGAAGCTGTTGATGAATATGTATGCATTTATTCCTAAAATAGTTTAATGTGCAACAAAATATGCTAATTCAATATATACTTATATTAATAAAATAATAAATTTGTAAGTAGCTTATCTTTAGTTCATGGATTTTGAAGTATTTACTTCATTGCTAAATACTTCATTATTGATATTATAGTTCATAATTAAGGATTGATAGTAACATTTTTAAAAAATGGAGTCAAAATTGTAACATACACACCACTAAGGTTTATTGGTGTGTATGTTACAATTTCGACTCCATTTTTTAAATGTTAATATTTGACACCACTGTTACAAAAGTTCACTATATTTTATACAAAGGATTGATAGGTTTATACAGTTGTCATTCTTTGCCTGTTGTCTCGCAGCATAACATTGTAAAGCAAAAAATTTTGTTCTAAGTTGCAAAGAAGTAACTGAAGCTAGTACAAAACCTGAAGTGCTTTCTTTGAGAACATCTCAAATTTCAGTCAGTTGATCATAGCCAGGATTTTTGCAAAGAACATGAGCTACTTACTTTCTCCTTCACTTTTATATGTTGTAATTCCCAGAAGGGATGTTAATTGCAGATTGTTCTATCAAAATCTGTTAAAAACTGTTGTAAAGGAATGCCAATTGCTTCCAGTGATTTCATAGCCTAGGATTAGAATAAAAATGGGCTAATATGAACACAAGGCCGCTATCTAATTCATTGTTTGACACAGTTTTTTTAAGTCTACCTGCAGTACTTAATTTTACTTTGGGCATGGTTAAATTGCAATTATATTTAATAACTAATTACCAAACAAATAATGAACTATAAAATGGTGTGAGATTTGCCTTTGCAACCTTTATACCACAAATGCTGTGTAAAATGTCACAAAGGACCTGGAGATACATCCAACTCAGTCCAGATAATGATAGAATTCAGATCATTAGGTAAATAGGGGTACAGTGACTTATGGTGCACCCTGTAGATAACTCACAAGCATATAGATCTGCACTTAGCAAAAAAAAAATATACAAATGCATGAAACTCCAATGTCAATGAGGTTTGAGCAAAATACACACATTTTCTATAAATCTTTATCTTACAACATAAATGTTTCCAAATACATTATTTTTATGATAACAATAACAAACAGTTACCTACCCTACATATGGTACTGCAGTTACACAACTTTGTCTGTGCATTCCAAGATTGCAGTTTCCTAGCATTTACACTAAAATGTCAAATACTACACAAAATAAATTTTGCAATATTGGCAGCAACACAAAAAGTTGTTTTTACTGCCTCCATAGTCTAGTGGTAGTAGTGTTTGTGACAACTAATCTGGAGGTTCTGGGTTCAAATCCTGGCCAGGTCAAGCCTCCCCCCTCTCTCTTTTATTTGGTTCCCCCCCTTTTTTCCTGGAATTTTTCCTTACCCTGAGAAGGTATATGCCCAATAGCTTTTTAAGGCACCAAGAACTCCGAGCTCATTTACACCATCATTAATTCATTTCATAATTGCAGATGTACCCTATTGAATTCAAGTTCAATCTACAGACATTGCAGGAAGACCAATGCAGTCAAAGTGACAATAAATAACACACAAAAAAGTTATTTTGCCTTAGGCATAGTTACATAACTTTCACTGTTTTTTTTTAAATAATCTTTATTTTTAAAAATAATAAAAAATGGTAGTTTGGTTTTTGCCACCGTTGCATTTTAAATTGTAAATGTCCATCTCTAACTTTTTTTACCCTCTGTAATAGTTTTACACTTTAAATGATGTGATAAACCTACAAACAATGTCTACAATGGGCTGTATAAAAAGTTCACGGCCTCGAAAAGAAATGGCAATGCTAATGCGATGAGGTTTTTCCATTAAGTTGGTAGATCTTTAAGCATTTCTGAAAGATGTCAAGCCTTTCTATATTATTGCTTGTTGCATATAGCTATCTAAAGCAAGATATTTATTTGTTGATATGGATAAAATCCAATATCGTGCAATTATCAAATTCTTCGTAAAAGGAGATTTGATACCAATGAAATTTATGCAAAGTTCATTAAAATATATGGTGGAGCTTCACCTTCATTTCCAACAGTGAAAAAGAGTTTAAGCGTGGATGCACCAGCCTAGCAGACGATCTGCAAGAAGGATGCCTAAAATGTGCTACAACACCAGAATAGGTTAAAAAAAGTGTACAATGTGGTGTTGGACATTGGCGGGTCAAGGTGCATGAAATTGCTGAGGCTATAGACATATCTAAAGAGTGCATGGATTATATCTTGCATCAAGCTTTGTGAAGCTTTGTGCAAGATGGGTGCCTCTAAGCAGTGTTTAGAGAGACTGAACAGGAACAAAACTACTTTATTTGCAGATTTGTTAAAATGGATGAATGCATGCTAAGGGAATTTTGCTGATGGTCATCTTGAAAAGGGTAAAACAATAACAAGAGAGTATTACTCTGATCTTCTAACCAAGCTAGATGCCAACATTTGAGAGAAAGACCTGACTTGTAGAGGAAAAAAACTCATCTTTCACCAGGACAGTGCATCTGCCTACAAAGAAGGATTTGCACTGCGAATTGTTGGAACATCGCAATTGGGGCTGTGGACGCATATTTTGCAGAGTTTCCATAAAACCTTTACAGCAATGGGATAACGATGCTAGATTATCGCAAGAGTAAGTGTATTGCTCTTGAAGGATTTTATGTTGAAAAATGAAAATACCCCTAAAACAATAATTTCGCTTTTTCATTGTTAGGTTGAGAACTTTTCAGACAGCCCTCATATACTTGCAAGAGCTTCACTGAATGCTAATGGTTTTATTTCTTCATCCCCATCACTGTTATCGTTATTATCTTTATCATTTTGCTCATTTATCTTTGTAGGTATGCTACACACGGTGACAGACCACCAAACACCAACACTAACTGAATTTATAATACTAAAGCACAAAGAATCCAGCATACATGGAAGCAAAGTGGCATTGGTTTGATAGGTGAAACATCATCTTCTGCTTTGTTGGATCTGTCGCCTTAGCTATTCAAGATTATTTATACCTCTCACAGCTAATCTAGACTAAAGTTGGATCTATAAATTTGACATTTACACTAAATGTGACTTTTATACTAGTGCAGAATATGCCAAATCAAATAATACTCTGGTTGAATAATTTTTTAGGATCAAAATTTTGGCATTAAATGCAGGTTTACACTAAATCAACATCATTCAAAATTAGAGTTATACTGTAGCATTGTGTTACAAAATATTTTAAATTTAAATAGAATCATATTTCTAATTTTCATGGTTTCAAATTTATAGATCTCCAAACTAAGGTATTTTTAGATCAGGGTGACACCTGGTAGAGTAGCTTTAGCAGTGTTCTGGTTGATTTAATATTAAAATTAATTATTCCATATACTCATTAATCTATCTTCCTTGACACTTGCAACTGGCATAGTATTATAATGGTAATGAATAAATACCCCTTGCAATTGCTCATTTTTAGATCACACATAAAAAATACAAAATATTTTCATTGTTGCAGGGAAATCAATGGAATGACTGTGTGCTTCAAAAGTGGGGTTTGTACACCACCTCCTAAAACTAGTACAGTTATACAGCCATCACAGCTTCTTTACAGGTAAAATATATACTTTATATGACTAAGTTAATAATTGCTTGTGCAAAAATTAAGATTTCTATGCACTGAGTATATATTAATTTTTGTAAAATGGAATTATAACAGTTTTATTTTTTACAGTACAGTATACAGTTTTATATATAATATAAATAAAAAAAATAATAAATTATTTGAGGGTTGGAAAATCATTCACCATATTGCACTTGACAAATGAGGATATTATTATTGCTAGGCAGAACTATTGAATGCACTCACAGTTGTTGTTGCACAGCCTACAGCCATGCAGTATTAAGATCTGAAGTAATGGTGACAGAATACTGCCTTAAATATATGCTTTCTAAGTTTGTACAATGGACATGGATCATAATTGAGGTGTCAATCATGATTGTAGTTTAAGGGCGCAAAACAGAATTGAGGTGTCATATGAAAGGAATGAGAATGTCATGAAGTTATATGGGAAGTATGTAACAATGATTTCTCTCTATATCAGACATTGGTAGTCTGATTTAGTTGGGAGTCCACATTTAGACAGGGAGTTAGCTACAGAAATATGAATAACCCATTTCACAATGTTGTGTGTGTTGTGTGTGAACATGTAATTTCAATGTTGAAGTTTGTCTAGGGCAATTTTGTTTCATATGGTTTGTGTCCCCACAAACAAAACATGTCCATGGTTGACCAGGGTATACTGCAGCTGCTGCATTTTAAGCAATGTGTACTGCTACTGGAATATCGTTTTTAATCTCTATACATACTGCTTTAATACCTTTATTAATTCCTGGAAGCATTTGCTGAGTGCTCCAAGTTTCATTTCTTATATCATGTACGTTCCGTATTTGCCAACTGTGCTTAAACTGACTTAGAGATTTCAGGGGGAACATTAAAAACACCTACTGTAGTAGAACATTGATTCTGCTGGTTCCACTTTAGTTGAGTAATTTCCCCTGATTCATAATGAAATTCAGCTTTTCCTTGGTGCTTATCAATTACTTGGAACTGCTTCAGAATACAGTCATCCATTATTATGCCCTTCTTGCATTAAAGTGATGTCTGAAAACTGAAAATATTTATTTACTTTGCTTTACTAGATTTCTCCCTATGTCTTGACGATCTCTATGTATTCACTCTTAAAATCACATCTACTCCCCTTATCTAATATCTTATATACATCTAATTATTCTAAGCTACTTATTTACAACTTATAAATTTCTTACCTAAGAGACTCAAACTAGCATATTTCAATTACAAGCCAAGCATCTATACACCACAAGAACCATGCTCAAGTAAGTTTCAAAATATTCCTCGTATAGTATCTAAATTAAAACCTATCAAAATGCATTAAAATTCTGAACAATTACTATACAGAGTATAATTATGCATAATAATTTATAAAACAAGAAATAAAGCAATACTATAATTCATGACATCACTTCAATGTAACAACACGAAAACATTAATCATTGGACCAGACAGCATAAAATGGAAAAATGTGAACATCTACCTATTACAAACTAAGGTCAGAAATGAGTGTAAATTTAACCTTGGTACTTGTGAATACCAAGAAATACAAAAACGAAACCTTTTTAACGGACAAAGTAAAGTTAAAAATGAGTGTAAATTTAACCTTAGTAGTTGTGGAATACCAAACAGATAGCAAAAATGAAAAAACACAAGACAAGTTTGTAACTTTTCTAGAAATAGTTGCAAAACTAAAGTGGTAAAACCAGCCCCTACCTATGTTCAAATTCATTTGTAATAATCCAGTTTGTACTAATCCAGTTTTTTTTCATGATACTCTGTTTCATAAAACAAAAATGCATGATCAGTTCATTGACTAACTCTGAAAACTGTACTAACATAACTGGAAAAACTCATTCACTGAAGCAGCTTTAACTGGGATTCTAGCAGTATTTTAAGGGACAGCTGGGAGAAAATGGAATTCATAATTAATTCACACACACACATACACACTCACTCACTCTCATGCTAAGATCAGGTGAATCCTAGAAACTGGTGTACCCAGTGGTTTGCTGTGGTGAGCCATAGCATGATGGCCTATGCTGCCTCCTTTTCATAAGTACAAATTATTCGTAATTAATTCATATACACACCAATGGACCCAGGGTTCACCTGATGGCCTACGCTCGCCTCCTTTTTGTAAGTATAAATTGATGGCAGATTGTGTGGTACTAAGTTAGCGGGTAATCGTTGTAAAAGAGAGTGCTAAGTTCTGGAGTGTTGAAAGTACTGGAAATTAGTCAAATGGGTTGTATTTTTGTAAAAAGTGTACCCCTAATGTATAGGAAAGTGCAATAAATATGTTTTATGTCTTATGTTGATCATCTAAAGAGAGCACTATGTTCTACAGATTTGAAAATATTGGAAATGAGTAAATGTGTTGAATGGAATAGTGTTTAATGCCTGTTATTACTACTGAGGCACCACAGGCGGTGAACACTGGTGATACATGAAATGATATGATAAATTGGGAAAGGATATTTTTTTTAAGGAAGCAAACATTCCATACCTAAGTTTAGGGTACCTCCCCGGCATTTGCCAGTTATGAGAACTGAGGAAAACCTGGAAAAAACCTTGGTCAGGGAGGACGGTCCTGGCGGGATTCGAACCCCAGACCTCCCGCTCACGAGTTCTCACCTTAATAACCTCAGCCACCTGTGGCAGTAAAATGTGCTGTATTTGTGCAAAAAATGTACCCCAAACATATAGGAAAATGTGATAAATATGTTTTATATCCTGCATTGATCTTATTGCAGATGAACTTAAAACATAAGAATTCTATAGTGTTAAATTTGTGCAAAAATCATAACATATATATGTAAAGTCCACCCCTCTATGTAATCTATGAGAGTAATAAGGATAGGAAATGTGTGTGTACTTGCGTTGCTTGTTGAAAATCAGAGAGTGAAACTTAATTAATGTTGGTGTTACTACTGAGATGATGTACAAACAAGGGAGTGGAACAACAATATAAGTACATGATCATATTTTAAGGTTAACCAATTATATTTATTACCTTTAGATAGATAACTCATTCCCTGGCATGTGATTGTAGTATGTGTACTGATACAATCCATTGATGTATTTTCTGTGCTGATGGTCTGGTTGATTTGGTGAAAACTGGATTTTAATGGTATTCCTTTTGTAGTTGTTTTATTTCCTGTGTTGGTTAGTATACGAACAATGTAAGCTTCTAACCTGTGCTCACAAAGCTAAAGAAACTTAGATTTATAAGAATATAACCTGAAATAAAATATTAGTAATTAAATGGTGTGAATATATGGATTTATGAATACCTGTAGATATTCTGGAAACTGCAAATGTTTTTAATTTGTTGTAATTAGTAAAGACTGAAGAGCTTTCACATCATGTTTTTATGAAAGTCATTGCCTTCTGTTGTTCCCTTGGTTTATTTCTGTCATTATTTGTAATAATAATAATTTGCCTATTATACCTGAAGACACAAGAAATATATGGTAAACACTTAAAATCCAATGCCATAAATATTATTAAGCAATAGAAAAATATATGTATTAGAATGTCAGAGATTAAAACATATTGTGTTGACTGCATAAATTTATATAGAATGCAATTTAACAGAAAATAAAGTAAGAATGATAACACATTTGCCTTACAAGCACCATATTTATATTTCAATACATTTTTTTTTTAAATTCTGTTTAAATTATCTATAGCTCTCTGCATTGTTTAATTTTAAAATCCCAAATAATTTTTATAAAGTTGTACAGGTTGACTAAATAGGCCTCATTTTTTCTTCTTAAAACTTATTGTGCATAACTTCCTCTTGTAGACTGTTCTCTCATCATTTTCTATAAAATAATATTCTGTTTAGTTTACGGAACTTCAGTTCCATAAGTACTATATATGACTAAAACAAGCTATAGTGTGCCATTTTCAGCACAGAAGTATCTAAATGTCTAAAAGATTCCTACATATAATAATTGTGAGCTCACTGACATACATGAACAGCATGTTATCTTTCAAGACATTTATATTTTTCTGTTTCATGTACAGCCTTATTCTGCTATATCATTGGAAATTGTTTTTGTAGATGTGCATTTGCTGCAATACAGCATTGTCACCATCATGTAGATGCTTGAAGTGTGCCCTTTATGAGACATGTTTGAATCCTTTTAGAAACTCATGCAACTCATCCTACCAAATATTGTAAACATCCTTCCAGCTTTTAGGCACAGAGTAATTTTGTATGGATGAAGATACAGCATCTGAACAACTTTATTCACACTGCTGACAGATACCCAACTTGCTAGACTAATCCTGTTAGAGACTTCCAAGAAGAAGTTTATTATAGGTAGCCTATTTGAATCTTATTTTGATTTAAAGTAAAACACTAAAAATCATGTCGTCACATTAAAACTCTCTTTAAGTTTCACATACACACTTATAAAAGTAATTTTGGTACATGTTTCGTGAGGTACATTCCTCACATTGTCAATCAAAACGACGACTGAGGAGCCAATTTCAGCAAAGTATGTATGTTACTATGCTTGCTCTGGTGGTCTGTTAATGAACTTAAACAATATGTTGTCTGCTTCCGGTATATCAAAATTCATAAGTTTGTATTCATATTTTTTATGTAAATTTTTTCCATATATTAAGTTCTTTCGGATGTTGAATTGTTTTTAGTAATGTTATGTCCTTCTCTATTTCATGATTCTCATTCCAAAAATGTGCAGCCACTGCTGATTTTTCTACTTGAGAAATATTAGACACAAACAAGTAGAAAAATCAGCAGTGGCTGCACATTTTTGGAATGAGAATCATGAAATAGAGAAGGACATAACATTACTAAAAACAATTCAACATCCGAAAGAAATGAATATATGGGAAAAAATTTACATAAAAAAATATGAATACAAACTTATGAATTTTGATATACCGGAAGCAGACAACATATTGTTTAAGTTCATTAACAGACCACCAGAGCAAACATAGTCACATACATACTTTGCTGAAATTGGCTCCTCAGTCGTCGTTTTGGTTGACAATGTGAGGAATGTACCTCACGAAACATGTACCAAAATTACTTTTATAAGTGTGTTTGTGAAACTTAAAGAGAGTTTTAATGTGACGACATGATTTTTAGTGTTTTACTTTAAATCAAAATAAGATTAACAAAAGTTTCACTGTGTGGATTCCGAAATTCCGTAAGCCTATTTGAAGCTTGCCTTCTGTTAATATTGCTTTTTGGTCTCAGTCCTGTAAGTGAAAACACAGTGGGTCAAATGTTGTTCACATCTGAAAATTGTACTTACCAATGGAGATGTAACTGCCACGGGTGACCGAGATCATTAAGGTGTGGACTTGTGGACGGGAAGTCTGGGGTTCGAACCCTGCCAGGACCATCCTCCCTGACTGAGATTTATCCAGGTTTTCCTCAGTCCTCAGAAATGGCAAATGCCGGGGAGGAACCCTAAACTTGGGCCTGGAACGATTCCTTCCCCAAAAAAAATAAAAAAGCATTTCCCAATATATCATTTCATCTCATGTATCATCAGTGTCCATCACCTGTGGTGCCTCTGTAGCAAAAACAGGAGATAAATACTATTCCAATGGTGATTTACTCATAGAGATTCAGTAAGAAATTCACTCCAACAGTACTAGTACAATTTCTTTTCCTTATAACAGTCATACACAATTCTTTTTAGCATATATCTCACTTGCAATACTCCACAATACACAGTAGAAAGTTTAACATGCACTTTCCTACAGAAATGCAACTGAAA
Source organism: Metallyticus violacea (assembly GCA_030762175.1). Classification (NCBI taxonomy): domain Eukaryota; kingdom Metazoa; phylum Arthropoda; class Insecta; order Mantodea; family Metallyticidae; genus Metallyticus; species Metallyticus violacea. The sequence goes on from CM060835.1 coordinate 116,095,764, forward strand.
CTGAAGTGTGATGAACTCGATTGGGCAAGCTTAATGCCTGCATCAGTGAAACTTTAACTCCAGTTGTACTGGGAATTGCACATTCACTGAATGCCTTCTGATTTCCACTGAGTATGCAAATTCCAATTACATAGTCGAATGAGGGCATGGTAGTAAGGTGCTTTGCTTAAAATATGTGAGCTGGTTCGCTAGTTTTACAATTAGAATTAGTGTCACATTGAATGCTTCTCATAATTCCGAAAACCTGTAACTTGTTTATGTATTTTTTATATATCATAGGTTTATCATAATTCCGAAAACCTGTAACTTGTTTATGTATTTTTTATATATCATAGGTTTACTTCCTGTTTATAGAGGAGCTGTTACAAGCTAAGAACATTAAAAGAAATGCACTTTTCAACACACATAGCCCATCTCATTTATGTGATACATGTATATTTTTTTACAGCTTAAGTCCTGCACCTACATACCTGCCCCATTCTCAGAATCCACATCGCTTTGGACCAGCAACTGTGCTTCCAAAACCTCCTGTCAATGGTGTGTCACATTCAGGTAGTGAGTCACCACATGAGTATGAACAATTAGTGTCTCTTCGGCCTTCACGACCAGCACCAAAACCTCCGGGTAATACACCAGGAACATATGCAACAATAGCAGCTTATAGTGGTAAGAAAGACTCACATTTACATTAATCAGAAGTCTTTATTCAGAAATTTGTCAAGTGCAAGAAATAAATAATAATAATAATAATAATAATAATAATAATAATAATAATAATAATGCAGCCATTAGACTCTTAAAAGAACATCTGACATTGACATCATTCCATACAATCAGTTTAATACAATAGTGCAGGCTATTTACGCAATAATCAAGTTATAGTCATGTGTGTGTGTGTGTATATTTAAATTTCAAGTATGTGGTATTTTTAATTGAAAATGGTAATTTATTATATAATATAGCTCCTATATTATTATGGGTCCCTATTGGTTTGAGTTTTATATATGCTGACCCTATGGTAATTGTTTGCTCTTCTTGTATCATATGTATGGCAGTGTTTAGTAAGCATGTTAAATTCCTTTTTATCCTCGATAGCAAAATAGTTTTGAATACATATAGTGAAACTACAGTTAGGATGTTTTGTTTTATGAATGTTTCCTTAGAGGACTGTTAAAACTGAAGGTTGTATATACTTCTTATGCACTTTTTTGTATTTTTAATATTCTGTCCATATTGATTTTACTTTTAACTCCCCCTCTCCGCCCCCAAATTTTAATTCCATATGCTAATGTGGATAAATAATGTCTTAATATGCTGTTTTTAGAATATTAATGTTCCCATATTTTGTTTGTTTTCTGAATAGGTACAGTCCTGAGTTCATTATGTGATAGACTATTTATATATGTGTGTCGTAAGTTAAATTTTCTTCTTTGTATATACCCAAAAATTTATAGTTATCTGTTCTAATGCAATATTGTTAACGTTTACATTTAAGTTATCATTGTGAAATGTCGTGCATTTTGTTTTACCTATTTAGTCCATTGTTTAGTAAATACTGATATTTCACCAGTTGCATTCTCCATTTGTCTTTCTAAGCTTTCCCTGTCGTCACTCCAAAACATATTATAGATATATCATTAGCATAAGAGATCACTTTGCTGTTTTTTGGTTGGGGTAAATTTTATATATAAAAGAAAAATAATATAACACTATTAACAATGGAACAAAATTAATAATAATTATAAAAGCTGAAAAGCATAAAACACTAAGAGAAAGTCACACTTATAATCGCTATATTTTGAACTACTAGAGTTCTTCTATGGCTTTTATAATTATTGTTAATTTTGTTATATATATTAAAAAAACATGGGTCCCAGCACCGATCCTGCGGTACCCTTGATTTTACTATGTTATTGTCAGATTTAATAGTGTATTTTAGGTTGCCTTATTTTCCAATTTATTTCTGTACATTGCATACAGTTTTTTAGTTATGTTGCTAGGAATTTATTGATTTGTTCTCTAATGTTCTAATTTTGAAATTAGGTAATCATTAGATATAGATTTGAAGGCTTTAGAGAGATCTAAATCAATTCCTTATGCTTTTTTATGGACGTCTTTCAATTGCAATAATTCATGCACATATTCTGCTATAGCTGTGATGATCCATAATTTATTCCTAAAACCATGTTCAAAATTAGTAAGCATGTTATTAAGATTTTAAAAAGCTATTTATTCTATTCGTTAACATTTTCTTAAACAATTTGCTGAAAACAGAGGTTAGAGTAATTGATCTTTAGTTAATAATATCTGCTTTTAAACCTCTTTTATGAATTGGTCATATCATACTGATTTTTAATATTTCTGGAAATAAGCTTTCATCCATTGAGTAATTTATTAGATACACCAATATATTCAGCAATACTCGTTTGCAATGTTTAAGTACCATAGGCGACACTGCATCCCACCAAGAGGAATGCTGATTTTTAAAACTGCTTATTATTTTTTGAATTTCATCAGAATTGGTCACATGCAAGTACATGCTATTCATAACAGTTTCATCTTTAGTTTATAATTGCCTTTGTCCGTAATTATAAGATTGTCATTAGTATTCAGAAAGAAGGTGTTAAATAACTAACATATCAAAATGATCATGTACTGTCTGTCCACCATGACTCAAACTTATATCTGAGTATTGTACTTACGAAGCTGTTGACAATGGAGTGGCAATATAACCTAAACTTAGGTATTCATTTATTATACTAAACTCCTTTCACTTACACAAAAGTAACATCTTACTTTTGCGTAGTGAATGGAGTTTAATGTAATAAATGAATACTTAAGTTGGTTATATGTGAGTGCTCACATATTTGGGTTTTAACTTTCTTATTTATAATACCCCTCACTGTTTTTGTAGTATTTTTGGAAGTTATTTTCTTTCCTATTTGCTCTACCTTTAAATTGAGCAATGCTTTCCTTTATTGTTTTTTATACATATTACAGATATTGTAAGCACTCAGTTGTTAATCATGCCAACTGCAATAAATCTGTCGAGATAACTAATGAAAAGAATTAACAATGGTGCAAATTATCTTGGGGTGCATCTACACCTAAAATTATCTGTCCCATCTTTTTGAGGTGAGACACCACTCTGCATAGAATTTCAACAGGAATCTGATCCCTAGTGACTCAGACCCAAAATTGACAAATTTTCACTTAGTGCTTGAGCCGCAAAGGTGATGCTCCTCAGGCATGTATACTCATTTAAATCTTGCAGTTCAATTCATCATTCAGTTTTGCAACATCTCTAAACTCTTGCAATAGCAGGTCATTGCTATTAAAAGAAAAAAGAATATATAAAAAATTAAAGTATTTTATATCAGTAGAACTCTACTAACATACCAGCTTATTCAATACAGGGTGGATTTAAGGACACAATACAAAAGAATAAGACAAAGATTGTTTAGTGGTTACTTGTATTTTATGCATGGTTATCATATTTACACCTGTGGAAATTATTGATACTTAAAACACCATTTCAATGAATTTGAATATAGTACCATGCAGATTACTTCCATCGGCATAAATGCATTTTACATGCTTCCAGAAGCTTGTAGTGAAGTCTTTAATCATTTTGTGGGGTATGGTGTCAATCTTTTCTTGAATTTGTTTTAAAATCCTCTATATTCTGAATTAGCTCTAGCTCCATCTTGCTGGGACTACAAGATGTGTAATGAATATCTTTTCTTTGCACTTTAAACAAAATGTTCTGGAATCATATTAAAATGTTGCTTGGAATTGACAGTTCTGTGCGTTATTCGTGGTTATAAAAAAGCATACAGCCACTTAATGCTGATAAGAGGCTCCAGCAGCATATCACAAGTGACCTTTGAGCTACTTTTAAGGTTTTTGGGAAGAAATACAGAGGGAAGCATATATTGCAGGTAGTTTGCAGTGCCCAAAGGAAACAGGTTTCTTATCTGAGTCACTGCTACCTGAACTATCATTCTGTCTTGGCAGAGGGGATGTTTCAAATTCTATGAGAGACAATTACAATGAGTATTATTGTTTTTAACAATACTGACACAATATTGTACATTTTTATTCATTTTGATTTTCTTCCTTTCTATTTCTAATTTTGTAATGCTGGTTTGAGATATTCATTGTATATCAACCACCCCAACATAGTCATATAATCATTATCATTATAATAATAATAATTATTATTATTGTCTTCTTCATAATATTTAGGAAATAGAACCTGTTCATGATAAGACACCAAAAATAAACTGCAACTGTGCTGACTGAGGAGAAACATGATAAAACCGGAGAAAGATTAGAACAAAGTTCAAAGAAATCTCTTCAAAGGCTTGAACAGTAAACAGGAATTATGCAAACCTAGATGTGGAATGCTATCAACCTTTTAAAATTAAAGCCATATAAGATAAACTGATGTTAGGAATTCCAGCCTTGTGATAATATAAATAGAATAAATTTCTGCCACTGGTTAGGATAATGTTAGGAATGACTATATTGACCCCTATGTAATTTTCTTCACAGATGAAGCATTGTTCTATTCAAATGCTCATGTAATGACACAACAATGGGTACGGGAGTGTAGAAAACACTCTTAGGAACAAAGTGTCATTACATAACCAAAAAATTTGTGTATGGTACACAATGAGTGTTTACCATGTTATAGGGTCTTATTTTATGAAAATACTTTGAATGTACAGAAGTATAAAAATCACATATCACACTCTTTTTCAAAGAACTAGCAGACATGGAATATAAATGCATTTTTTCAACAAGACTCCGTACATTGCATACAGCTAGTCCCTCATTAACTTTAATTGAAGAAATTTTTGAGGATAGGACATTAGTAAGGGATTATGGCCAGCATGATTCCCAAATATTATTTCTATTTATGTGCTACCAAAACCATGTCACAAATGTCTACACACAAATGGGTGTGATATGTAACCCATAAGGCGCTCCACCTATGTATGCAAAATGCTCAACATATAGAAAAAAGCAATCTAGCACTTGTCTATCAAATATAACACCTTCATATAAAAAACAAATGCTCCTCCAATCATGATTCTGTCTCCATTGCCAAATAGCATACTCAGGCTGGTGGTAGCATGCTGGCTGCTGTTTCCAACAGAAAGAGCAATGGGTGTCACAGAATTTTTGAGACTTCTGTCACCTAAAATAAACAGAACCTACAAACTACTAAAAGTTTGATGTATTATCAGTCATCACAGCAATGCTGTAAATCAGCATTATTGAAATCAGGCAAAACACTATCGCCTGTGATGACCCTGGACAAGAAGACTGGGTCATTGGATACGGCCTGATGAAGCTCCGTGCAAACTTCAACATGCTGCGCCTTGTGACCAGCAGTCAGGATCCTTGGCACAAATTTTGCAGCGACACAATGCATGTCCAATTCATCAGTTAAAATTTGTTGGCATGTCTCATAACCAATTCCCACTTCATGAGCAAGATCTTGAATGGTTCGACGTCGATCCTCACAAATGAGGTGTTGAGCTTTGGCAACAATGTCGAGCATTGTGCAGTTGACGGACCTACCAGTTTGAGCATTGCCTTCAGTAGCTGTACGGCCGGCCCTGAACCGAGTATGCCACTCAAACACACGTGTACAAGTCATGCTTTGTCCCCCAAATACATGTTGAATCATTGCGAGGGTTTCCGTAGCATTAATTCCCCAGATTTGCACAGAATTTGATGCACACTCTCTGTTCTAATCTTGGATGCATCATAAAAGCCACACACTACACACAGAGAAGAATGAAAAGTACTATAGAATCTCAACACATCTACCCAGCTGCATGAAACTTTAAACACTTACTCATCAGATATCCTATTGTTGCCACATAGCAGTACAAAACCCTACTGCAACTACTGTCAAGATGGCAGCACCAGTCCCGAATATTGTGGATACCACCTCATATTACCAAATTTTTTCTGAATTATCAACTGTAAAACTGTTACGTTTGTCATTCAGGATTAACCTAAAAGCAGAAAACGAGCATTTTACATTGATGGAAATCACAATACATCAGTTTAGATTTGGCAAAATGTTGGTAGGGATGTCATAGTTCGCCTTACAAAATGTCCAATGCCACACAAAGCTGTTTTAGTCCTGAATTCTTCTCCAGCACTTTTTTCAATTTCTCACTCACATTTGCTCCAACTATACCTGAAATTTTGCAAATCCTGCCTTTTGTCATTTCAAGAAGTTAATTTGTTCATACAAGGACCTCCAATAGCTTCAAGTGCACTGCTAAGAATGTGAAGTGTGTTTCAAAGAACACTAAGTTTTGATGAACAGAAGTGTCACTTAAAATAGTCTTTGCCTCAGTTATGCACTTCTTGCAAAGCATACACAATATTTTTTACATCTTGAAAACATTCACTATAATATGCAGCAGCTTTTAACCAATTCCTTCGCATACCAGCACCAGTTTGGGAGGCAAAGCAACTTCTGGAAATTTCTGGCAAAATCCTTGAACCCTGGTTGGAGCATTGATGAACAATTCCCGGCTGTTAATATAAACTTTTAGCTTTTTGGAATTCTAGTCAGATTTTTTTCAGCAGCATGATTGATACCATGTGAAAGGCAGTTCACATGAACGAGTTTACAATAAACAATTCTATAAAGTTGCATAGCAGGGCACAAGTAGGAAGCAGCATCTGTAATTGTCAACAAAGCTCTGTCCTCTTTAGGACTGAGAAGCTTCAATTTACCAATTGTCTCTTGGTTTGTTCAAGTCAAGTTATCCAATTTAGTTTGCAATAAAGAGCCCAATACAATCCGTCATTTCATTCTCAGAAATCCATAAGTATCTTTCACGTTCTACCTTCTCTGACATAAAAATGAAAGCAGGTCCCAATGTAATTCTTTCAAAAGATATTATTGCTGGAAATACTTCTCTAAGAAACTATTAACATTTTTATTTTCTAGGTCTTTGAAAGGAATGTTTGCTGAAATCGTGTTCACAAAGATCTGCACTGAGATCAATTGTTCAGAAGTTGAGAATTGCTTCAAGAGAGTATGCCTCATTTTGGATTTCCATTCCATTGTAAAGTGTGTCATTCACATGTTGCACTATAGGTGCCATTTCTTTTCATGAGACACCTGGAAGAAGTGTTATTATTATTGGTCCAGTTTTACTTTTTTATATATATTACCATTACTGGAGTATGGGGTGATTTGCCAGGATCCTTACAGGTTCAATCATTTACATGCTATGGAGAAAATTCAGAGAAGGGCGGCCAAGTTTATAAAAATGTGTAGACATTATGGTTCCGAAAAGGTTACAAAATTAGGCTGGAAAGCATTTTACAGAAATGGAAAAGTTTGTGTGCATTATTTATAGCATATAAAGTGTTGAGTCATGGGCAGACATTCAGAAGAAGCTAAAAAACCCCACATAAATGGAAGAAATAACCATAACTTCAAATTAGGAGTAGAAAATGTAGAACTTATGTTGGACATTTTTCCTTTGTTAATAGAACCATATTGAGCAATGGAATAAGTTGCTGCAGCAGCCTTTTCAGAGTATCTTCTAACATTGAAGTTCAAAAACAATATAAACAAATTAGTGATTTAGTTTTAAGATATTACAATAGCTCTTTGATCTTTCTCTTATTATTATTGTGCTAATTTAATTTTGTATTTCTCTTTCTACCACCAAGTGATAACACTCAAAAAACAGCATTCATTTGTGTGTGTTTTTCCCCATTTCTTTTCGAAATACAAAGTTAAGCTTAGCAGTATAGATGTTTCATTAATGTAAAATAATACACATAATTTATCCTAAATTAACAACTAGTATTTCTGGATAACTGTTCAATTAACTGTCACACTAAGAGCATTTGAATTATTTTCTATGCAAACACATATAAGTTGTACATATCACTGTATATATTGTTAAAAATGAATAATAATATATAAAGTTAACAATCCTGTAATTATTTATAAGATATGGAATAAAACTTTTAACTTATCCTGTTGTCATATGATCAACAAAATATTATCTGCTTATCTGAGGTGAAATGTAGAAAATTCTGAAGCAAGTGTGAATTAATGTGATTTTTGCTTTTTGTAATGATGCAATTTTTTCATTATCTTCTTGTTCTTGTGTTCACTTTGATACTCAGCCAACTAAAGAATGTTACTTAAAGGTATAAACTGAAGGTTATCAAAAACCATTAGCATACTGAAATAACCAAACTATTATTTAAACCCATTGTTGTCAATGAAGTTAGCTAGATTTAAACAGTCATTCATAGAAGTGCTCTCCCCTAACAATAAGGGAAGGAGTTGGGGGGGGGGGAGAGAGAGAGATAAAAAGAGAAATACCATTGTTGAAGTTCTTAGAACATAGAATTATGTTTTTTACAGACAGCACTTTTCATATAGAAAAACAAATAAATTAACTAGTTTGAAATAGAAATAGGCTACAAATGAGTCAATATTAGGTGACACTAAAACTTCACTTACTGATTAATTCTTCAGAACATGTTTCAAGAGCATTCGCTCTCATCTTCAGCTGGGGACTAACTAACTCTAGCAGGTAACGTAGTGGCATCTGGTGGTTCCATTTGATAACAGAACAGGAAGTCCATTGGTGGAATGTCAAAATTCATAACTCTATGTTTATATTTTAAAAAATAATATCAAATGGAACCACCAGATGCCACTACGTTACCTGCTAGAGTAAGTTAGTCCCCAGTTGAAGATGAAAGCGAATGGTCTTAAAACATGTTCTGAAGAATTAATCAGTTAGTGAAGTTTTAGTGTCACCTAATACTGACTCAGTGACAACTTCACTGTTCCTAACTTCTTCTTTTAAGATTAAAATAGAAACAGGCTGTTTTAAAATTCATAAATAGCTTTTTAAGCATAAATGTTTATGAAGCATGCAAGTCCCAAAACTTTATCAGCGGAAGAAAGATTTCTATCTAAAGATTTGCAATTTGCTGTCCAATTATGAATATATTATAAATTAATTTATTTCACTAATATCTTTACATAAACAAATTGACAATTTCTTTAACCTTACCTAATAGAATTTTCTAGAATTTAATACACAGTATATAGGAAGGTTCACTTTTACAATTTATTTGATTTTCTTAACAAAGTATCTATTCGTTTCTTGCCTTTGGCTCATCAGCAGTTTCTTACTGGAATCCAGAAGACTTGGATCAGCTATACCTAAATAGCATTAAACTAATTCTTAAACTATACAGGGCCTAAAAATATATAGCATTTAATACAAAGAATATTTGAAAATTAAACCAATCAACTATTCATTTCTTTAACATTCATTGTGTATGACCTTCAAAGTTCACTCCACAGTTTAATTTATATTCTTATCTTAGAGCTACCTACATAAAATAGTTTATTGCTCTCAATACACTATAACTCCAAGTTGTTGATATATTGATGACCCACTCATTTAACTTCCTACCCATTTTAATATTATCATCAAATATTCTATTCCTCTATACTTAAATTCTTTTCTTATTATACCCTCTAATCTTTCTTCACAATTTCTCTTTATTCTTACCTAAATAGGTTCCCATTGATTTTATATTTTTATCGCCTTTTATTCCCAAAATCTTCCTAATTAATATTTTCCCTTGTAAATTTTTCCATTTTCCTTACAACATGTGTTATCTCCATTTTTTGGTTTGCTGACAATTTAGTATACAATGAAAGCCATTATCTAATTCATCACACATGCAGTGATCAATTTTACCTACATTCCTTAATCCTCATAAAAATTTAACTCCTGTTCTAATCGAAGTAAAACCTTCCCTGCCCAAACTCTCTTTACCCATCAATAATTTTCAATGAACTTTTATCTTTCAAGATCGCAAAAATTTCCTTGTCTCTCAATATCTTCAATTCTAGATCTTACTTCTTTTCAAAAACCTTTATTTTTATAACATTAACATATTTATTCTTTGTAAATGTTTCAAAATCATTTCTACTGTCTTACCTTCACTAGTAAATTTATCCATTTTTACCAAGGCTTGGAAGACACTCTCAGTAAACCTAATACTTGTTTAAAAAAAAAAACCTTTATTAATTATGTCTACATCTTTCAAACTATCATCATATCACCATACTTCAACTCCATATAACATTTTAGTCTCTATTATGGTACTGTTTATTCTTTCAAGCTATTAATGCTAATTTCAGATATAGTTCTTAAAAAAGTCATTTTTCCTTTAACTAGTGATATTTTTCTTTGTTCAGTCCAGCCACCATTAAAATTCATTCTCAATCCCAAGTAATCCACATTTTTTACTATTTCTATCTCATGTTCCTCCAACCATCATTTTTCATCCCTTTTTAATTCATGTTGAAAACTACAATGTTTGACTTTTAATCATTCAATTTTAAACCCCATTCTTGACAATAATTATATACCACCTCTATCATTCTTATTAAACCTCCACTTATTATAGAGCCCAGAACCAAATCATCTGCAAACAATAAAGCTGGCATTTCTTTATTATTAATTACTGATGCATTTAAATTTTCTCTTTTAAACATCTTTATAATAACTTCAATAAAAAGATTAATAAATACTGAGCCCAGTATCACCTGTGTTAACTCCCCATACATTAAGTTACTTCATCACTTGAGCATGCAACACAAAATTGATTATCCAAATTAATTTTATGCAATACATAAATGTCTTATAACCCTTTTTATTCTTAACATAATCCATAATGCTTGCCTGTCTATTGTATCAACAGGTTTTTCCAAGTCTAAAAGTATAATGAAAATGTTATCCAAAGTTCTTTTTCATTTCCTAAAACCTGCTTGGAACTCAGATAATTTCTTCTCCTTTTCTACCCATTCCTATAATATATTAGCCAAAATTCCAATAAAGACTGTTCATGTTACTGATAATAAACATATCTCTATAATTAGCAGAATTATTTACATCTCCCTTATCTTTAAATATGGGTACAACCATACTTATTCATTTTTTGGGAATCTCCCGACTTTTCATAATGTTATTGAATAACTTAACTAATAATTCGAACCTATTCTGGAAGATAAGACATTTATGTGTTGCAAAAAATTAATTTGTATAATCAATTTTGTGTTAAATGCTCAAGTGATGAAGTAACTTAATGTATGGGGAGTTAACACAGGTGGTGTAGGGTTGCAAACTTTTTATTGAAGTTATTATAAAGGTGTTTAAAAGAGAAACTTTAAATGCATCTGTAATTAATAATAATCGTCAATATAATGCAAATTCTCGCCCCAATATATCTCTTGCATATTTATGTTGTCATAACCAAGTAGACCTTTTAAATACACTAAACTTCTGGTGAAATAAAACTTATCTTTTCTATTATATTAAGTTATTTATGAGGAAATCACTCAAATTTCACTAAAATTTTACCACTCTCTTGGACATGTTTTGAAGACTGTTGCCTTCATCACCAGCCCGCTATTCAAAACTACTTCTTTTCTAGTTTTTTTATACATATTTTGCACAATTGTCCAGTTCTTAAGAATTTCATTCCTCATATTATTGACCTCATTATCTTATCCCATTCTTTCTTCTTTACTTCAATAAGAATCTATGACTATCTCGATATTAGAAAAAAAATTTTTTCTTCTTCATTTCCTGTTTGCCTCCATCTCTTCATTTTTTGTTCAGCTCTTTTCTTTGCCATCAACAATCCTTATAAAACCATTGTCTTTTATTACCCTTCTCAGCAACCCTAATTTTTATATTTACTTCCAGCCCTTTAAATTCACTGTACCAATAATTTCAACTCCAGCACAGCTTTACCCTCATATTTTTTGCTGTATATCAATTTTGCAAGTTCTAGATCCCTTTGAGTTTAATTTTGTAGAAAATTACTCATCTTGGCACCAATTGTGGATGTTAATCTTCCTTTTACTTCCTTTGTATTTTACCTCTTTATTCCCATGTATAACTCCAGATCTAACTCTCAGTAGAAAATGACAACTCATCATTACCAAATTAACCATCTTAAAATCCATAACATAGTTATCTAACCCAGCTCTGTATAAAATATAATCCATTATACTCTGTCTATTCCTATTTACAAATGAAGTTCTCCTGCTCTATCACTTCCACTATATGATCACATTTGTCACTGAGATTCTCAATATTTTGGCTTAACTTTTTAAATAAATTAGAATAAAAATAATCTGATGTATTTGGCGGTTTATAAACAGTTCTTACTGCATAATTGTATTCATTCCAGTAAATGTGAACCACAAGACATCACTTTCTAATTCCTATTCCTCTGTTACTTTCAGTTTTCCTTCCTTACAAAACATCCTAGTCCTTCTGATAACCATCCTTTGTCTTGGTTCCTTACACCAGACCTTCCATAAAAATAAAATTCTTCCAACTGTAAATTAATATTACCTGTTAGCCATGTTTCTACCACAAATTACATCACCTAATTTCAATATTTTCCTAAATTCACCATTTGACACTTTTCATAACAAACCCTCCATGTTCTAATTTACCAAAGATAAGAACTCCTATAGCAAATCTTTTCTCTCAAACCTCAACATATCTAACTTCATTTTACTTCTGTCGCTCTTCTTACCGAATCCTAATACTGCCAGGAGCTTCAACCTCCAAGATGCTTCCAGCTGGTTTTGACACAATGCTTAATCCTTCCTCTCTCCATGTCTAATCCACCTGAAATTCCAAAGGTCATTTCCCTCATATCTTCCATCATCTGGGCAGGTGAATACAACTATTTCTTTGATGATGTTATATGCAAAGGTTATCTCTCCGTTCACACATTTGAATCTAATCAACCTGCTTCTCAGTTTACACTGACACATATCCTTCACCCCATCTATCCATAATGTTCTTCTTTACATATGCCTTCTTACCTACTTCCCTAGCCCTCTTCATTTCATTTATGGCTAAATTTTTTATTTCTCTCTCATTCTTTCTTAAATCTTGCTTGATAAATGTTATGGAGCCCTTTAATTTTTTGGCATTACTCAAAACTATTTCATAATACTTGACTATGATGCATCTTGGTCTTGTTCCTGTTCTCCCAATGCAAAAGGAATCGGCAATTTTCCATTCACTCAAATCCAATTTTAATTTGCCTTTGAAGAACTCTTCTACTTCTTGCCAAGCACTATGATCTCTTCGTTACTGGATTCCAAAGACTATTAAATTTTTTTCTTTACTTCTCTCTTCAAATCTTTTCAAATTTAATATTTTCTTCTTACAGCCCACAATTTCTTCTTTAATTCCTACTTAAAGATTTACTATAAAGAATTTAACTTCTTCTATCATTCCATTCATTCTATTTTTAATTTTTTTAAATTGTTTTATATCTTCTGAACATTTTGACCACTTGCTCTATTTCCGGTCCTGGATTAAGTTCCATTCCTCCGATCATCATTAAAGTCATTATTACCACAATTAGACAACATCAACCCTTTTCCATTTTTCTTTTCATTCACTACTTAACTGAACCATCCTAGCATTAAACTGGCCAATTCTCACTCTATATGCTTGAAAATTGATGCCCATCACTTTTGCTTACTAGCACATGCCCAACACATCTGTCTTCTCTTATGTCTCCAAGGTAACTCCCCATGAGCATATTAAAACATTATTGATAATATTGATAGTGACCATATAGACATGATCACTATATTTATAAAATCAGTATGAAAAATAAAATTTTGTCTCAAAGATTAAAAACAATAGCTACAGAAAAATAAAATGTAAAAGTTCTCTTATCTTTTATTTGCTCATACTTATTTTCTACCCATTTGAAGACTACATTTAAGATTTTTTACTTAACACTTAAATTCAATAAATTTAAATAAAACAGAAACCGTCTCGTCCAACCATTCATACAAGCCTTCAATTAAAAGACTAATGATTACGCTACCTGCAAGTAAGTGCAAATGTAGTAGTGTTAAATATCAAACTTAATATAATTTAAAAATTTTCTTATATTAAATATTTACTTCTTTTCGAAGTTATATAAGTTCCATTTTAGCATTTGACTTGTACCATCCACTTACCCTGTAATTGATTTTAAGATCTGTGTTATGCAAAGCTTGTTGATGTTAATAGGATAATTATGTGTTGTTTCTAACACATAACTTGTTAAATCATATGGTGTAAATATGTATAAAAGAAAAATATTTTGTGATGCATAGAGAGAAACTGTCAGGTGTTTTTGAACATTGTATGTCCATATTTGTGTATAGTAACTGGAAATTATTTACCATATTGAAACAATCAGTGGGTCTTTAATTTTCTAATATTTTAGAACTATCCCTTTTCCTGCCACACCAAAAAATACGTACAAGATTTAAACCTTAAGCTGCTGCCTGTTTTGACTCTTTCAGGTCTTGATGGAGTTCCATTTGTTCTAAACCCAAGCTTTCAAAACCTTGCCAATGGGATATCGGTGAGTGTACTTCAAAACACAATATGGTAAATTCAGTTATATACTTTCTAGTTCTTCTAATAGAGATTTGCATATGTTTCAGCATCCAGTCCCAGTAATCAAGGCTAAAACAAAATATCAACTAGATAAGGAGGTAAGTAATCAATAATTGTAAATGCTAACTATAACTTTTAAAGTTTAACCACTCCCTAATTCAAAATATAATTATCATGCAGTAAGAACTTTAAAAAATCCTTTGCTAATTTATATTTCATCTGCAACCATTGCATTCAGAAAAAGTGAAATAGAGTTCTTGCACATTAAATTAGTATTTAATTATGGTATTTATATTTTTACAGAAAGCATAAATATACTGTATTTAAAATTTATTATAATAGTAATCACTAATCTATGTTTTAAGCGATGTTAAAAATGATGTCCCTCATCAGCAATACATTGTTTGTGTCTATATAGGGAAATCCTGAATTTTATTTAACTTTTCTTCCATAAGAACATGGTGGTTTGGAACATATTTCTTTTCATTGAGAGATCCTATCTCTCATTACTTTTTAACAAGATAAAAACCAGGTTCTCTATCTGGAATAGGATTGCCAGGATATGTTCTTGTGAATTGCCTTACCACTTCTCTACAGGAATCTGTTTTCACATATTTATCATACATAGAGGATTATATTTATCTAGTAGCATACTAACAAAGAACAATTAGTAAATAATTTACACCAAGGCACCAAGAAACATACAAATATACAACCATTCACTGGCAAAGCCTCTAACTACAAGCTTCTACGTGCAAGTACATGCTTTATAAACTTTTGATGACTGGCTTCACCCGGTAGGCAACTGTGCTCTGCTAGCTTGTCACTAAAATAACTTTTGTTTTAATATGTATAGTTATTTTCATTGATTTCCTATTCATGTTGTACTGTTATAAAAAGGCTAACCATGCAATTACTCAACATTGCCAAAAGAGTAAGGTGTTTAAGAGCAACACTGCATTTAAAATACATTAAAACCTGTCTTTAATGAACCAAGTATTAAGATAAAACCAATTTTATGTATAAATTTCTTTTGTTCCCATTGATTTATTATACAAATAGTTGTTAAATTATGTGAACAGAAATTGTGAAATGTGGAAATAAAAAGTTAAATTAGATTAAACTTCTAAAATTTAAAATAGGAAAACCCTACCAAACATAATTTCTTGCTACTTGAAGGAGACATAGGTAATTTACCAAAGTTATTTGATCAAGTTAGGAAGATAGGAAATATGTATGTACACAAATCTTTGAGAATGCCATTTAGATTTGAAGCCAAAAACGTCTAAATTTTAAAACTGGAAAAATCCCATCAAACATAGTTTCTGAATACTTGAAGGGGACAAATGACTTACCAAATATTTGATCAAGTTAGGAGAACTGGAAATAATGTATGATATTAAATCTTTCAGAATGTCTTTCACTGCTAATAGCTAAAGCTGTTTTAATGTAAAAACTACAGATCTCTTGCAATAACATTCAATTTTAATTGCATTTACTTGTACTACTCATTTGATTTATGAAATTAATTTAGAACATGATGAATATGTTTAAAACTAAGCATTAATTTTTTATACAAAGATCTAGTCTTTTTATTATAGTCTCCAATAAGTATGACAAAAAATTAAAAAACATCAACAGCTTATTTTCATTCGTAGCTGAACTTACCTATGATGCCAAATCATACCAGTTCTGTAGTTACTTGCAGAACCAACAGCACCACTGGGCACACTTGTAACACTGACACACAGATTGATTGGTCAACAATATTCATATTATATTTGACACACTTGAATCAGCAGCTTGTACTGAACAATAGTTTAGCATCAATATTTGAAGAAAAACAATCTGGGATTGAAAAAATTTTAAATCCATTCTTTGATATGGTTACATAAATCACATTAGTGATTAAATTTCCAGATAGCAGGATGATAAAAGGATCTGACTGGCCAGATAAATATTCCTCATTAATACAATTTTTAATCTATCTTTTCTTTTACTCAAACAATTTCTGTACACAGTGGGATCATATGTGTACAGGTTTCTCCTAAATGTATTCTTAAAGAGTGTTTACTGCCTGTTCAGAGGTCTGAAATCATGTTCTTCATAAGTGATTTTTACTTTTGGGGAATAAAAAGAAATTACATGAAATCACTTCTGCTGCATTTCCTCTAAAAGAAAATGCATTAGCACTCTCCTGCTAATTCCACAAGTGCAAGTTTTTCTTGGAGAGCATACTGGAGCGGAAGAAAAGAAAAGATTACATTGATAAAGTGAGAGATACACTGTCTACTGCTGTGTTGCTAGATACACTATCCTGCTGGATAATCATTTGATTTCATGTTTTTTTTTTAAACTGATTATTTAAAGTCTACTGGTTAACAAATATTAGCATACGATTCTGCAATGACTATACCATTGCATCTAGCAGATGTTGCAATATATTCTATCCAATTGAGAAAAATAGCAATCATTTTCTCTCCTGTGCTTCATCCTTCATGACCAATAGTGGCTCCTTGTCTTAAAAAACCATTGTGCTAATTGCCTCTTGCTCTGAAGCTCATAAAAATTTGTCCAAACGATCTTTTTGAATGTTAATGCTACAAGATGCACAAATTTCTGCATTGGTTAGCAAGTTGTCCTATTTGTATCATATGTTGTGTTTTGATATGTTGCAGTGTTACAAGGCATTTGTAGCTTTTATGAAGAAAGATTGGCTGAAAATCATGGCTCAAGAATGCTCTTACATAAATATTCTGCTCTGATACTCGTTAACATGCAAATCTTGATGATAGTTATTATGCTTGCACCTGCCTAAGACCTTTCATCACATATTTCTTGTCTTAATGTTTCATCACTGATGAATAATCACAAGGTTTTTCATCATAAATATACTGTTTGTCACCACATTTTTGGACACAGTCTATGTTCTGATTTCTGCTCTCTCTCTGGATAAGTTCAATGAGATGGTATATCAATGGATGCAAACTTCCCATTAACAAGTATAACAATAAAGATCGGTTCGGCATGAGTAGGTAGCAAGAAGACTTGTGTGCATGAAGCTCCATAAGCTCAGGAAGATGAGTGGTCATCTGTAAATACATGCCAGAATTGGAAATTTTGTAAGTAAGAGGGAAAAAATGAAAGGAAAGGTACACTAATGAATGATGAGCAGTTGTGGTTGTTAGCCATACTAGCCATAATGCTGGTTATTAGAGGCATTGAATTGAACCCAGGCCCCTAAGACATGAGCTAAGTAATGACTATGTTGAAAATGGTCTCGGAAAATTTAGTTGAGCTGAAGAAAATAGAATAGAAGATAGAACTTGAGTTGGATAATAAGATAGAAGTAAATGCATGCTACTCATTATGGAAAAAGAAGTGTTAAGAGGTTCACATATGTAAAGGAAGAATGGAGAAATTGGAGAGAAAAATGGATTCAAAGTCAAGAAGATATAATTTGATTTATATGAGTGGAGGAGAACAGAGAGAAGTTATTGTTGCAAATGGTTGAAGAGATATTTGAAAAAGGTTTCAAGTAGGAAAAAGTTAAATGGTCAATTTTGAGAAATGGAAGGAAATTGAAAGGAATGGGAATTTTTATAGAAAAAGTATGGAAAAGAAGAGAGGGATGTTAGGAATTCATTGCTAAAGAGAATGAATCAGGTCAGGGAAGGGGGAAGAAAAGCATATGTAAAAGGTATGGAACTATGGACCTAGTGAAGAAACAGGATGCGAGTCAGCAGCAAACATGAAAGAGGGAATATAAAGAAATGGCAATTCAGCGAAATATTCTGAAACAGAAGCAGCCAAGATGTCCAAACGTGAGGAAAGACGCATGCAGCGAGAGGATAGAGGGGAGGAAGAAGAGGAAACCTATGTGATGTCACCAAAGAGGCTTGTTGCACCAAGCAAGAGGGAAAGAGCGGAAGCAAAGACCTTATCAACTGAGAGGGGATACACAATAATGTCAGACACTGGGCTTAAGGTAGTGTCAACTCCGAGGGTAGCATAATGGAGATAGCTGATAATGAGAATGCAGCTGCAGTGAAAGAAGAACCAAGTATAGAGCAAAGCTGGAGAAATTCAGATAAGGGTGGAATGGTTCAAGATAGGAATTGGATTGAAAGATGGTGTTATGGAATGTGGAAGGTTTAAGGAATTAATGGTAGGTGGCAAGATGTTTGAAGTGCTAAAGATAGGAGACATGATAATAAGGTTGAGACTTGGTTGGACAAAGATGAAAGTATAGAAGTGGAAGATTATGATTATA
Organism: Metallyticus violacea; assembly: GCA_030762175.1. Lineage (NCBI taxonomy): Eukaryota > Metazoa > Arthropoda > Insecta > Mantodea > Metallyticidae > Metallyticus > Metallyticus violacea. Next base: position 116,114,571 of record CM060835.1, read on the forward strand.
TAGGTGAACATGATATAAGGGAGAGTAATAGAGGGAGGGTTTCTGGTTGTATAAGGATATTCATAAATAAGGATTGTGGAGTAAACGTGAGTGAAGAAGGGCAAGTAATGTGGTTAAAGATATATAAGATGAAGGGAGTCAAAGTATGCTTAGGATTAGGTATAGTGGTATAACCCACCTGAGTTATCAGTTTTACAATGAAAAGTGTATTTCACTAAATGGAAGTATGGAGAAATTAAGCAGACAGTACCCTAGTATGGAATTTATTATAGTTGGTGATTTCAACACTATAATAGGTGAATATGACATAAGATTTATATGTTTGGAAAATGAATGTGTATGGGTGAAAAGTGATGAGCTGGTAAGTGAAAGTAGAGATAAGATATCCTAAACTTGGATATTTTTTTTACACTAAACTCCACTTACTTACATAAAAGTAAGATGCATTTTGGGAGAATCTCTCCCATCTTCAGTTGCTCACTGAAAGAGATAAGATGCTCAATAAGGATAGCAGAAAATTGATCGAGTTCTGCAAGTTGAATAATTTAATTATGTGTAATGGTTTAAGAGAAGACCAAGAAGGAGAATTCACACTCGGAATATAAATGGGCAAGAGTGTGATTGGCTATATGCTATGCAGTGAAAGAATCGATCAGGTGCTGGTAGAGTTTAAAGTCCTGGATGTGAGAACAAGTGATGGACACTTCCCACTAAAAGTGAAGTTGAGCTTAGGGGAATGCCATAGGGAAGAAGAAGTAATGAAATTGAAACATATAAGATGTTTTGAATGGAAAGAGGAGTATACATAGTATTTCTGGGATAATTTTATATTTAAAATAAGGGAAATAAGAAAGTATGGAATTTTTGAAGCACTGAAAGCAGGAAAGGTGGAAGGAACATTGAAAAGGGAGTCAATGGTTAGGTGGACAGAAAGTAAGATCAAAGTGAATCAAAGAGGAAGTATGTTAGGTTATGGATAGTATAATGGAGAGAGTGTAAAGGCAAAGGAAGAAGTGTTTAAGGATTTAATAAGGTGGAGAAGGTCAGAAAACAAAAATGATAGGAAAATTTTTTTGTTAAAAAAAGAGGGGATATAAGTGCCCGCCTAGTACTGGATAAAAAGAAAGAATGACAACAGAGAATGAGTGAAAAAATTAAGGCAGCTGTAATAGCTTAAGATAGTAAATATATTTGGTTAATTGTTAAGGATAACTCCAGAAAAAAAAAGGTAGGAAATAAGATAACCCCAATGGAATGGAAAAATTACTTTATAAAAACTGATAGGTGGTGGGAATATTCTGAGTTAAGAATTAAATTTAGATAGATCTGTAAATAAGATAGAATGTTTAGATAAGGAGCTTATTATAAATGAGGTAGGATATCAGATCAAAATATTGAAGAGGAAAAAGACTTCAGGATTAGATGGAATCCCAGGAGAATTTTGGAAAGCATTTGGGGAAATGGAAGGAGGTACCAGGCTACTAACAGAGTTATTATTAGAATTAAGAGGAGGAAGGTAATATCTGAGGGCTGGAAAGTGAGCATGGTTGTTCCACTGTGTAAAGGGAAAGGTGATATAAATAACCCAAGTAACTATTGAGGAATTAGTTTGTCATTCATTTTAGGTAAAATGAATGATAAACCTGGCACATTAACTGGAAGGTTGCACCAGTGGGGAGAAATGGAAGGTAAATTATCAGAATTTCAAGCAGGTTTTAGAGAAGAAAAAAGAACAATAGATAATATAATGATAATTCATACAGTAAATATTTAAGAAATAAAAGTGCTAGGGTATATATTTTCTTTGTAGATTTTGAGAAAGCATTCGATACAATAAATAGGGATGTACTGGCATACAAATTGAGAGCTAAGGTAGTCAATACTGAATGTATTCTAGTACTTCAAAAGTTATATGAAGGAAGCTGGTTTTGTGTCAGATGTGAAGATAATAAAACCACACATACAATTCAAAATTTGGGTTTGAGGCGTATGTAAAGTGAGCCCGAGATTAATTTGTTTATAGATGATATCCTAGATAGTTTGATAAAACACAATAGGCATAGTCCAATTATTGAAAGGAAGGAAGTACTAGGATTACTTTTTGCTGCTGATCTCATAACAGAAGCAGCAACTATGATAGGATTGCAACATGCCATTGATGAGATTACTAAATTTAGTGCAGAATGAGGTCTAAGGATAAACAGTAAAATATCAAAGATAATAGTATTTAAAAAAGGAACAAAATTAAGAAAAGATGAAAGAAAAGATAAATGCCTACCCAATAAGGAGTGAAAGAATTTGATTATTTGGGGGTGAGATTTATGAGTAACGGAAGGTGGAAGGTTCAGTCTAAATGTGCCCAAGCAAAAAGTAAATAACTAGGAAAGCTGCCAGAATAGGCTTGTATAAAGTTCTCACATTGCCAGTGAAATGGCTATAAAGATTATATGAGGCTGTGGTTGAGTCAAAGATGATGTAAGCAGTAGAAATTTGAGGAGTATCAAAGGGGTGGACAGAGGTTGATGTGGTACATAGAATGTTTTGTAGAGAAGTTCTGGGGTTACCAAAAAGTTTGCTGAGAGGGGTGAATTTAGCAGAACTAGGAAGGAAAGGTATAATAGTGGAGAAAATTTTGAAATATTGACACAGATGTTTGAAATTAGATAATAGCAATATTAATTGATATTAATGTATATGATTAGTTGAACTACACACTCTTTATGCTTCACTTACTTGTAGAACGGTTTCGAGAACATTTCACTCCCATCATCAGCTAGGCTAAAATTCAACATCCAAGTAATTCGTTAAACTGTGGGAATGTGTATTCTGCTCTGGTGGCAGTATGATAAACTTGTAGTTTATGTTTTCATCCCCGGCAGTGTCAAAGTTCATTAGACTGTCTTTGTATTTATAGATGTAGATTTTCTCTGAAATTGCTAATTCTGTAGGCCCTTGTACTGATTTTCATAATTTTGCTTTATTCACTATGTCGTGATTTTCTGTACAAAAATGATATGCTACTGCTAATTTCTCTATTTGCTTGTACTTTAAGTGCCTATGTTTATCTTTGTATTTCAAATGCAGAATTTTTCACATTCTGCACAATTTATTTTGTAAATACCTGCTTTTTCTCTTGTGGAATACTGTCATTAACATTGATTCTTAGTAGGTTTTTAACATTAAATTTTTTAAAAAATTCACATATCAGCCATGCTACAAAAAAATTTCATATACTTAAAGATTTTAATATTAGGTTGGCACCAGTTAACAGATTTAATGTTAAAACCTAACAAGAGACAATGTTAATGACAGTATTCCACAAGAGAAAATAGTAGGTATTTACAAAATAAATTGTACAGAATGTGAAAAATTCTACATTTGAAATACAAAGATAAACATAGGCACTTAAAGTATAAGCAAATAGAGAAATCAGCAGTAGCATATCATTTTTGGACAGAAAATCATGACATAGTGAATAAAGCAAAATTATGAAAATCAGTACAAGGGCCTACAGAACTAGCAACTTCAGAGAAAAAAATCTACATCTACAAATACAAAGACAGTCTAATGAACTTTGACACTGCCGGGGATGAAAACATAAACTACAAGTTTATCACACTGCCACCAGAGCAGAATACACAATCCCACAGCTTAATGAATTATTTGACAGTTGAATTTTAGCCTAACTGATGATGGGAACGAAATGTTCTCGGAACTGGTTCTATGTATTATGACAAGTAAGTAAAGCATAAAGAGTGTGTAGTTCAACTAAATCATACAATAATATCAATTATATGATTGGCTTCACTGTGCAAGTTCCAATTTACATTTTAATTAATAACAATATACTAAAAGAATGTTTTACTTACCAAAGAGAAATACTGGGAAGAGAGTGTTGGTTTGGGGAAATGGGGAATCTACTAGAAGAAATTAGAATGGGTTATGTATGGCAATTGGGTGAAAGTAACGTCAGTGAATTTTGGAAAGAAGTGAAACAGAGGATAGAAGATGTAGAGAAGCAAGAGATATGGGCTTGCTTAGAGTATAAAAGTTCTTTAGACTTATATAAAGTAGTTAAAAGAAATTGGGAATGGGAGAAATATTTAGATAATTGTGATCAATTTGACAGAATAGGTCTTGCATGGATGCGTATAGGGATATTATTTCTAAAAGGATTAAGAATAAATTTTAAAGAAGAATGCATTATCTGTGGGAAAATGAATAGTATGTTTCATTGTTTAATAGAATGTGAAATGGAAAAGGGTGGAGGGATGGTATAAGGGTTGAAAAATGGGACAAAAATACAAGAAGATATAGTGGCAATTAAAATAATAACAGACATGAGTAGAGAAAATAAACAAGATTTGGGAATTCTTAGGAAAAGTAAGGAATAAGTGGAGGGGAAGTATAAGGAAGGAGCTTGAGGGTACACACAGTTGTGAAAATGTTAATTTATTTTAGGGGTTCTTTACAATACGTATAACTTGGTAGTTAAGGTATGGAAGAACCTTAGTTGTGGTACTGCTACTGATATTTTGTTTGTTTATGTAAATTTAATTATATTGTTGTTTGTTGAAATAAATTCATTCATTCAATAAAGATCATCTGTATTAAATAACACAATATTTCACTTAATTAATAAATAAGTAAAGCATTGTATTATCTAATACTGATGCTCTTTATTGTTATAATTGTTATACCTCACTATCACTAACTTCTAATTAAGTTTCCAAACAATTGTTAAGCCAAGAGCTTCTCAGATGGTAGTGTTTGCCAAGATCTAGAGGGTTCTACAGCAGCAGTTCCATATGTTTGGTGAAAAAGGTAGCCGTTCCCTCCCACAGCCATCAACCTGTAATTTTTTATATATATGTAGTAAAACATATGAAGTAGATCTCTCTCAACTATTTGAAGGCATGTTAACATCTTTTCCTGTACATAAGCTAATGCTATCAGTAAATGAAACCGAAATCTAATTTTACTGTTTCTCCCCTTTGCTTTCTGCACAATTCATAAGTGTCTGTGCAAAATGAAAGAGACATCTGGTACTTGACAGGAAATGCCTTTCTAATCGAGCTCAATATGGCAATTTCATAACCAACTGAGGCAAAATTTTGATTTAATGCCCTATTTAATTTTCTATTAACTTCTTCATTCAGTCTGTCAAACATAATGTGTTAAAATGTCTATTTTTTCTTTTCATCAATTGCAAAATGATTTATTCTCTAACAAAGAATCAAAGAAGAATAATCACCTCTCATCATTATTCTCTAACAAAGAATCAAAGAAGAGTTATCACCTCTCATCATTGTATACCTTTCAGCAACGTCTTGTGGCTTGTCTAGATTTCTTGGTTCTGGTGGTAGATGTTTAACAATTTTATGCCCTCAATAGATTCCTTTTTAGGAAGTTTCACAGCTCCTTTGCAATGTGCCCTAAAGAGATGTCCCTGAATAATTTGAGTCTGAGTCTTCATCAATGTTTTAGTGCTGTCTTGTAAGTTTGCAGCAATTTTTCCCTGTCAGGAACATGCATGTTTTGTAACTATATTTTTCATATCAAATGATAAAATCAGCATGATCTATTTGTTGCAATGGTCATAGTGTCATGCGATGGCTTCTTGTGCTGTCAATGTTAGTATACATGTACCCTTTGCATATAGCTTCATTCCATCATATTTAGTGAACTTTATTTCATTATCCATTACAGAAAATGTTGAATAGACTGGGGAAAAAAATTATAATTTTATGTAAAGAACCATGGCAACTATATTTTTCCTGTCAAATGTTGAAATCATTAAGTTTCACGAGGCCTTAACTAGATTAACTGTATCTTGATCACCTTAAGTTCTATTATGAAATGTTATTTGAGACAAATTCTCCAAACAATGACATTGTGTTCAAGATGAAAAGTCTGCATAACAAATGACTTGGGTTCAATACAGACTACTGCCTAATCATATGACAACAATGTGATTCCATAGCATGTATTTTTTGTGACATCTAAAAACTTGCATGTCATAATAATATTCAGTACATTATTTCTCCTTAAGCATTCATTCCTCCATTTCCTCTCCCACAATCAGCTTTCCTTAGATTATTTAAACTGTACTTACAAAGCTATAGACAATGGAATGGTAATACATCCTATTAGAATGTATTAAATATGTTCACACTAACTTCACTTACTTACCCATATTAGACATTTTCAGAGGCTATCGTTCTCATCATTAACTGTTGACAAACTACTCATATTTGATGTGATGGCTGGTGCTTCTGGCTAAGCTCTTAAAAGAACCTCACAATGCATTAGAGCTATCTACATGGGAAACAATTTTCATCCTGAAAAATAGAACAAATTTAATGAATTTTGATATTCCACCCACTGATGAACTCAGCAAGTTTCTATTAAACCATCAGAGACTGTCAAAAGCACAGAAGCACCTTGGGATTCAGCAACCATATTGTGTATGAGTAGTCAGTCAACAGCTGATGATGGGAGCGATTTCCCCCAAAATATGTCCTAATGTGGTATAAGTGGAGTTAGTATGAACATATTTAATAAATTCTAATTGGATATATTTTCTTAGGTTGTTTAAATTTAATTTTTCTTTAAAGGGGATAAGCTAGTAATAAAATATTTTATTGTTTAATGTATTCTTTTATAAATATCTGTATTTATATTTCAGTATGAATATGATTTTCGCATAGAGAGGCAGACATAAGAAGAAATTTGGGTTGCCAAAGCTCTTCTGTTTCATGCTGAGCATAAATGGAGGCTGTCATTCAGGTAGCTCTTCCGCACATAAAATTCACGAGATCTTTATTTATCTGGTGGAACAGAAGAATTTATATTTTATGCAAAGAGGAAGAGTGAAGATGGTTGTTATGGCATGATAAAAAAATATACTTTTCATTAAAACTGTATCCCAAATTTTAAGATTTATTTTATATCCTAAGAAGGCATATTAAGTGTATCAAATGTTATTTTGCATTATTCATTTTTGTTCCATATTTACCAGACAGCAGTCATTATCACTAGTTCTACTATTATTAATATTTGGAAAAGAAAACAGAAAAGATATGTCCTAAAATCAAATTATCTTTAGAAATGCAGCTGTAATAATGTTACTGCAAGTAACATTTCTCCAACTGTAGGAGAAATCCACTTAAATTGGAAGAGCAGGAGTAATGATTGTCAGATACTATGTTGATTTTCAGAAAGTAATAAAAATTCCATAGTAGAAGCATTTCTTGAAGCTTTTATTAATTTGGAAATTTTTCTAAGATCTGATCTTTATCATGCTAAACATATAACAAATAGTATCACAGTAAACTATAACCCAAAGTCTATGGCAATATGATTTTTTAACTGCCTTAAATCATAGAGTGATATCGTTTTCAAATCATTGCAGAAAACTATTTTGTTAAACATAATTACATGTCATAGATTAAAAGTTCATTTATAATATATTGAAATGTGAATTACTAGCAAGAAAAGCTTAAACTATACCAATTCTCAAAAATAATTCTTGAGCTGTGTCAATTCTTAAAAATATCATAATATGTTTTGCATTTAAGCAGTGATTGAACAGAAAAAGGTCTCATTCTCATCTTTCTTACTCTTTTGTGTATGATTACTTTTATAAGAGTGAGCCAAAAATAACTAGACTGATTTTATAAGTGACATATAATGCTTATTTTTCATTCAAATTAACTTAAAAACTTTCATAATACCTAATCTTCTGATGAGCTACAATGATTTAACTGATCAATCCACAGTTGAAAATACTTTAAATAAACTGATGACCATTCACTTCAGGAAATAGATGGAAGTCATTGTGGTGCTAGGTTTGGAGAATAGGGTGAGTATAATGATCTTATATCCCAATTCTTTGATGGTATTTTGATTGTCCTTCAGCAGATGGGAAAATCACTTTGATAGCCCAGAATGTTTCATTCCATATCTTCAACTGATCTATAAAACATATTCATAATGCTAGCAATCTGTGTAGTTATAAATCAATGTCTTCTTGGACCATAGCATCAATTGTTTTCTTATATTTGACTGCAGGCTTTTGCAGTTGCAAGCCTTTCAGGACATGGAGAATCAGCAAAGTCTTCATTGCTGTTCTTAACCCTTTCATTGCTAACTAATTTCAAGTGCATGCACATCCCTGTGCTGACCTTTTTTTGTTAATTTTAGTTTTGCATTTTTTAGTTTAATATGCTGTTTACATGTTAAATGTTAGACTTTTGTGTCATACACCTTTCTGTGCTTTGTGCTTTGTCATTCACTGCACTAGTCATAAATTAGGGTTTTTCCTCCTCCTCCGTCCCCTCCTCCTCACAATTGATTTCCCAAAGCAATTTTATCAAAGTCATGAATTTTTTTATGTAACAATCGACTTTCCAATGAAAGTAGAAAAGGAACTGGCTGCAAACATTTACATCTGGAACAAGATGAACCCACAATGTCTACATCACTACCATAAGTGGCCAAGGTCATTTAGGTAGGAACTCACGAGTAGGATGTCTAAAGTTTGATTCCCACTAGGACCATCTTTTCTATCTGATGTGTTTACTAACTTTTCCTTTGCAAATGGCAAATGCCAGGAACATACCCTAAATTTAGGTTTGGTTCGCTTTCTTTCTTTAAAAATACATATCCTTTTCCAAATTATCATTTCATTTCATCTCTCACCAGTGTCCATTACCTGTGATGTCTCAATAATGAAAACAAGCATTAAACACTGTATTAAAAAAAAAGTCATCATAATTTTCACTGACGTATATTTCATCTTCGCTGGTAGTTTTTGATTCAACAGATGAAAAATTTATCTGACTCCATTCTTGTGAAAATATTTAGAAGCTCACTTTCCATAAGCATATTGCATGAACTGAAAGTCGCCATTTCATATTGCACTGATGTGCAGTACTTCTATTAAGTTGATGCACAGTTTCAAAATATTTCTGCAGGTGACACCTAGCTGAACATTTGTCTTGTAACTGAACTCAAGATTAGCAAAGGAATGCCACTGAAATGTATGCTGATTAGCAAACAATTTGAAAGATACTGCATTTAAAACTTAACTGGTTCTTGAATATTTGATTTAAGCACCATAGCAGCACAAACATCAGATCTAGTTACTCAATCTCGGCAGTGAAAGGTTAGGGTTAATAATTTATTCCAATCAAATATTTATATTCTGTCCAGTAATTTCTCTTTAGGGTGCATATCATTTTCAAGCTATACATAGGAAATTTTTCCAGTAGAATACAAAACTTAATCACCGATGATACTGTAACTTCAGACTCATGTTGAATATGCTAAGCACATCTTCATATATTAGCTACAACACGTAAACTAAATAGGTTTATAAGAATGGCAGGCATGGCGCTACTATAGAATGCCTGGTCTCTTCACTAACATGAGCCATCATGCTCCAAGCAGTTTATTTAAATGCAGTTAAAACAATTTAGTTATTTTTTTTAATCATCCTTATATCATCAATTTAAGTTTAAAAATTAAAGCAGCAAAAGAGGTCTTAGGTCATCATTAATTAGCAATAGAGGTGTTCAAGTAATATAAAGTTTTGTTTCTACACATTTCAGTTTTACTCATTTGTATGATAAAGTTTGCAAGTGAAAGGCAAGAATTCATGAAGTGTGTTCCAAGGAATTAAATCTTATTAAGCAAAATGAGGAACTGGTAAAGACCATACTTACATAAGCACATATCACTTATGATAAGAATAGTGCTGTGGAACTAATAATGAACTTGGTTTCTTAAATAAAGGGCTCTCTTGAAAGTTAAGTGCATGAGAGTTCAAGATACCTAGAAGTTGATGGAAATAATTTTGTCATGTTTTTGATACATGACATGAAATAAAAAGAAGTAAATAAAAAAATATACAATTTAATATTTTATAACTGACATTGGCTCATGTTGTGTACTATTAGAATAAGATAATATGCATACTTTAAATAATATTGCATATATACTTTTCTTGTCATGCTGGTTTGCTTTTTCAGTGCAACTTCCTTATTCCTTTTTTCTAAAGGGGAAATTATAAAACTGCAAGGAAACAAGCATTATTGAAGAAGAAAAAAAATTGATAAAAAACTGTGCATTTGTAATAAACAAAAAATACCCATGCACTTCTACAAGTTTGAGTGTGAATTAATTCTTAGAGCTTAAAAAAATAAAGATTAAAATGTGATTGGAGGAATGGAATTGGGTTATATTATGACATTAAAACTTTTTATAGGAGATGACAATTTTTACATTCATTAGCAGAATACAGAACATTAGTTGGTACTATTAATTTCTGTTTCCATAGTGAATTTAATCATGGGTTCTTAAAAATTTAATAGTTTTACTGTATGTTCTATGTATCTGTTCTGTACAATGGCAAAAATATCATCCACATACTATATCAGATCTTGAATATGTATGGAAAGGCTTTTGTGATGTGTGTTTCAAAGAAACTCATAAATAAATCTGCCAAAAAGGGCAGAAACTGAAATTCACAGTACATTACCTTTTTTGTATTTGAAGATAAAAATCAATACTAAATTGGAATGCAGCATTTACAGGAAGGATACACTCACATTTATATAAAAGCTCTGGTTTCAACCTTAGACCTCATAAAGAGGCAGTCTTTAATAGCATGGTTTATAGACTGGTCAATGTACCACTAAATAAAGAAGAATTTAAAAAGGAATGCATACACATAATAGAAGCAGCAAAACTTAATGGATTTAAACAAATGATTCATCAAAAAATAAAAAGATTCAAATAAAAAAAAGAAAATTAAACAAATTACCACACTTAGTACTTTATTCAAAGAAAAAACTTGCCATAAGTTTACTTACCACTCATACCTCAATAATAAATTTCAGAAAATCTTCAAACAGTACAACATTTCTTTAGCACCTAAAAATAAGTACGGTGTTAGCAAACTGTTGAATTTAAACAAAATAGACCCCAGACCCACAGAAGAAAATTCTGGCATATATAGCATTAACTGCAAAGACTGAAAAAGTGCACATAGGCAATACAAAACGGAACATAGGTATCAGATTAAAGGAACACGGGATAAATACTAAATACAAACAAATAGAAAAATCAGTAGTTGCAGCACATTTTTGGAATGAATACCATGAAATCGAGAAGGATATCACTTTATTAAAACACCCAACAACAGTGCAACACCCAAAGGAACTCAGTATAAGGGAAACTCACAGTCACTTACACCGCCGATTTAGATTGATCCGTTAGTCATTCATGGTTGACAATGTGAGCAAGGTCTCACGAAACATGTCCCAGTATTTTGAAAAAAGTTTCAAGAGTGTTTCAATGTGTTGACGTGATTTTAACTAGTTTTACTTTTTATCACTACATGCTTGTTTGTTATGGGGTTAAAACCTCAGCTTTGATGCAGTTGTCCGCATGTGTATTCTTTCTGTATATTCCAAATTCCAGGTTTTCTTGATGCTTCATTATTTTAATGTCCAAGAATTGTAACACATTATCTGTTTCTGTTTTGTATGTGAATGAAATGTTTTTATATTCAGAAGTTTTATGGCATCATCATTGAGTTTTTTGTTAACTATGGCAACCATAGCTTCAACATATTTGTACCATATTTTAAATATGTATGTGAATGCTGAGTTGATGTGTGTCTCAAATCTGCTCATGAAGAGCTTAGCTAGAAATGGAAATAAGGATCTACCCATAGTAAGTCCTGATTTTGGTTTATAGAATTTGCTCTTGGAAAGAAAAGTAGAATTGGTTTATGCAAATTTCAGTGAGTTTTATAAATTCTTTTATGTGTGTGTCACCGAAATTTGCTTAAACAAATCCTACTTTTCTTTTAAGGGCTAATTTTGTAAATAACAATCAGCACTTAATATGAACACACATTGGAGCAGGAATAAAGGATGGTGTGTGGGGGTGTAATGTGGTTGTAGACTGCTGGTGGCTGATGGTTGTGGTCTGTAAAGTTTGCCCGGGCTGCTTACTGAAGACATCTGCTCCTATTCTGTTGCATTTGATCTCAGGGTCCACTGGAGTGTTTTGCGGATCAGTATAGATCCATGGGAACGAGAAATGTGTTGCCCAAAAGATACACCAGGTTGACTTGTTCAAATATTTTATTCACAAATAAAAAATACTGTGATTACTTCCTGACTGCTCGTCGCTGACTTCACTACTCACTTAGACTGATTTTAGAAATGACTTAAACTGCCCTGGACTGCCTTTAGAAATGACTTAGACTGATTGCTTTCGAATGACTTAGGCTGCCTGCTTCCGTATATCTCTTGAGTGAATCCTCTCGTGTGTCTCTAGTCGGCCTGCTCTCGTGTGTCTCTCCTCTGATGATGTCGTCTGTTTCTCGTCTAACTGTATCTCTGACTTCTGTCCAGTTTTCTACCACATCACCACGCCTCTCACTAAATTAAATTCCCTCGTATATTATCCCATTTCCGTGTTATATGTTCATCATTGGCTATCCTAAAAATATTTATTTGTATCTAAGTTCTCCTTATTCGTTGACTTTTATCTGATGCCCATTGGCTAGAATTATTCTCCCCCCCTTGATCTACAATATCTTCTCATGAGTCTGAATTTTCCAAGAACAACCTGTCATAAATTTCGGCACTTTGCTTACATGCTGATTTCTATTGAAATATCTTTTGCCTCCCTTTAGTTGTAGATTTCTAAATGTTCTCAGGGATAACGCACATGTTTATGGGCTGTTTTCAATACCTTGTACCCCCGACTTTCCTGTAATAAAACATTTTTGTCTCTGTTCTGACATTCCCATTTTCTCTTAAATTATTGCTACGTCTGACTTTGTTCAAATACTGTCCCGTTACAGCAACATGTTTTCCTATTGTGAACTCCTAAGTATTCTTTGGTAGAAGTTTCGTGACCTAACAAAAGATAGTTTACCCTTTCCTCAGCCTTGTCTAAGGAGCGGTCGGCGGACGAGGCGTCAGGTATACATCTGTCTCTTTCTCACATCTTTTACCACAAAATGTATACAAAACCCTTTTGTAAGATACAGTCACCTGTCAAATGACATACATATAAGTACAAGTTACAAATTATTTCAATTCCTGTTATACCTATTTCTAAATGATTTCATTATACATATACATAATAATTATCCTTATCAAATCTAATGCCTTTAGAAATATAACTCCGCAGCCTCAAGTTATTAAATTAATAAAGGCAGTCTTATTTCCGGCTTCAAATGTCCCTGTAATCAGATTTTGTTGTGGTAACACAAAATATGGTTACATAGTCCCGTGAGATTATTACTATCTCGTTATTGCAGAGTTATATTCTTATTATTCTTAATACTATATTTACACACTTGAATTAAATGGATTGTCTATCTGTGAACATATATTTGCACTTCGAGCCTATTGTTCATTGTTTTTATTGTTTTTGCCTCTGATATGAGTGTTATTTTACCTTTATGAGTTATACCTTTAAATTTTAGTTTAAGCTTTGACATATAAAATTTTAAAATATATTTTTAAATGTTTATGGTATTGTCTATTTAACTGATACGCCTTGCACTTTTTTTTTTTTACACATCTGTCTGTACCAAGCATGATTCACTGCACTTCACTGGCTTTATCACCCACTTGCTTTTCACTTAGTACTTTTATTCGCATATTAGCGCCACTGCTATACCATCTTACATTCTTTTCACATGAATTATATTCTAGCATGCGAATGTTTATTATTTACAATGTTTATTATTTACAATTTATCACCCACTTGCTTTTCACTTAGTACTTTTATTCGCATATTAGCGCCACTGCTATACCATCTTACATTCTTTTCACATGAATTATATTCTAGCATGCGAATGTTTATTATTTACAATATACCCTGAGTATTTCTGCAAGTTAGTTTCCTTATAATATATTCTTATATTGTTCAATTACTGATGCTAATTATAGTCTGAATATTGAAATTTTGACTGTTACTCAAATAAACTAAGTCTACATCCTAGCTAATTTATCCAACGAATTTTTTACCTTAATCCTTAATGGTATTATATATCACATATATTACATTCAATTTGTTACAATTACAGTTAACTCAAATGCATTTAATCGACTAGCTACGCCTACATCATACCTAACTTAATGAACTTATTCTTGATGGTCTGTTCTTCAATTTGTATTTTTATCAAAATATTCCAATAGCACATTCATATTGCTAAATTTTATATTTTGAATCTTGACTTTATTAATTGACAACCAGATAACCTGTAGTACGTAAAGAAATTATATTTGCAATCCATTTGTAACTATATATTGTAAAAAAATACACATTGATGGACATTCTATAGCCTTGCATTTTCTAATTGATTTTAACTACATCACTTATTAATCATTGGTCATATATTTTACAAACTTCCAATTTGCTATCTAACTTCACTTTTAATCAATCATCCATTATACACCTTGTAAGACACTTAATAACATTACAGGTAACATATAGATGATTCATGATTCTATTTGTATATCTATATGGGAGAATTTTCCATCCCATTTCACAGCGCAATTCACTACAGATTTTAACTATGTTACTATACATTAAATATCTTGGATCGTTTTATAAAGCTACCTTAGGTAAACGCTACGTTACATAAGAATTATTCATCGACGACTTCGTTATTTTCTTTATCTACTTAATTTATTAATTAATTTTCTTCCCTTATTACCATTATTTATTATCTATTTTTCATCATTCTCATTTCGCTTTATTTCACTTCATTATTTGCCCTTTACTTTTAACAGTAGCATCATAATTAATATATTTCTTCTCGTTACTTGATTCATTTTTCTTTTTATTACCCCTATCTGCTTCCTTATTGAACGTCACTAAGATATATAGTTTTAGCTTCTTATTCGTTTATCTTTCTTTAGCATGCTTCTGCTTATTCTATTATTTCTTAAACCCTCTAATTTCAATTATTTACTTTCCTATAAGATTCCCTCTGTAATGTTACTAATGTCTTATTAAGCTTTCATTTTATATTGAATTATTATATTAAATTATCTTTGACATGATTGCAATTATTTTGTTTATTGAACCTTTTAATTCACAATTATTTTCTACCTGATTCCTTGAAGTTATTAACTACTTCTATTATGTTTTCATCTTATATTGAATTTTCATTGGCAATTTTGTAATTAATTAATATTTTTCCAACTGGGTTCATTTTCCATTATTTATCTTCCTAAGTGATTCATGTGTCCTGTGACTAACCTGCTTGCTTATTTCTATCCTTAATACTTTTTGTATTACAATACTTTTACATTACTTAGCTATAAAATTGTATTAGCCTTCCTATCTTATCTATCTTATATTCACATATATTTACATGTTCAATCTTTTTAACTATTATCTTAGTCATCTACATTCTGGTATTGATTTCCCTTTGTGATCCGAGTTGAATGCTAATACTCCATGGGGGTCTCCATTCACGTGGCTCGGTCCTGAGTTCGGCTATTTGTTCTTTCGCGAATTCTGAGGGATCTGAACACTTGCATTTATGCAATTTATTTCGGCTTGGGGTTTCGCAATTTTTTCCTCAAAATATTTACCCAAGTTTTTCTGAATCAAAGAGACTTGCGCCCCTGTCCCATGATATCTTTGGATCGAATCCTGATCACTAATTTGTTTTCCTTTTACTTTTTCTTGACACATTACCTACTCCTGGCTTCTACTTATCTCGAGTTCTTTATTTTGTTCTCCTATCTCTAAGCTTGTTTCGTTATCACTTATCGTTTTCCCCTCTAGTTCTATTTGGCTATTGTCATTTATTTCCCCTAACTTCTTGTTATCGTCCTTTTTGCCCTCTATTTGCTGCCTGTCATTACTGAGTTCCCCCGAATTTTCCTCTGATTTCCTTTCTATATCTGTGTTAGGCTCTAAGTTTAATTCCTGGTTCTGTTCATGGATACTAGAGCATGCTCAATTTGCATGTCTTAGGTTAAACTATTGCTAACTGCGCTACTGGTTTCTATCTGAGACTGCTTTATTCTGCTATCTTCACTTTCTTTTATTTTATCAGTGGTTGCCTGTTCCTTCTTTAACCTAATCAATGAGTTCTACCTGGGAGTTTTGAAATTCCTTTTTAATTTCTGCATAGGAGTTTTGCATTTCTGCATGGAAGTTTTGAAATTCCTTTTTAATTTCTGCATAGGAGTTTTGCATTTCTGCATGGGAGCTTTGAAATTCTGCACGGAACAACTTCAACTGATTCATTAATGTTTCAAACTTGCTAATATCGTTATTCTCCCTTTTTACTGCTAGCCTTTATAGCTATTCCTTGGTTTGATTCCCCATCCTGACTATTCTCTATTTCTACTCTATTTTCCTCCATAACTATTTCTTCCTCTATTCTATTATGTTCTACCATCTTAATTTTTCTATTTCTTAATAACATATATCTAGTGGTTCTATCCTATTTTAGTATCATACAGTTTTGTTTTTTTTAATAAAGAAAAAAGTTTTTTCTGTACCTTTCTTCACAGTTCTTGCATACTGCCGTTGTCCTCGTTATCGTTTGTTCCTCTTGTCCTCTTCTGGTTCCTTCCCGATGTCGTCTGTGGCTGCTGGGCTGGGCGCTTCTGCTGGACTGTTGTCCGCTTCTCGCCTCCAGTCTGCAAGCCTCCACGTTGGGATGCCATATGGAGCATGTACATATAAGTACAAGTTACAAATTATTTCAATTCCTGTTATACCTATTTTTAAATGATTTCATTATACATATACATAATAATTATCCTTACCAAATCTAATGCCTTTAGAAATATAACTCCGCAGCCTCAAGTTATTAAATTAATAAAGGCAGTCTTATTTCCGGCTTCAAAATTGGTTTATGCAAATTTCAGTGAATTTTATATATTCTTTTATGTGTGTGTCACCGAAATTTGCTTAAACAAATCCTACTTTTCTTTTAAGAGCAAATTTTGTAAATAACAATCAGCACTTACTATGAACACACATCAACTCAGCATTCCCATGCATATTTAAAATATGGCACAGATATGTTGAAGATATATTAGCCATAGTTAAGAAAAATCTCATTGATAATGCCATAAAACATCTGAATATAAAAACATTTTGTTCGCATATGAAACAGACATAGATAACACGTTACCATTCCTGGACATTAAAACAATGAAGCGTCAAGGAAACCTGGAATTTTGAATCTACAGAGAATACACATGCAGACAATTGCATCATAGCTGAGGTTTTAATCCTGTAACACACAAACATGCAGTGATCAATAGCTGAACACACAGGCTAGTCAACTACAAATTAGCAGAGAGGAATACTTAAAAGAATACAAACAAATAGTAGGAACAGTGATTAAAAATGGTTTTAAAGTAGAACTAGTACACAAAAAAGTACAGAAATTCAAGAGGCAAAAACTTATTAAGAATCCACAATATTTTCAGCAGGAAAATGCTAATTTTTAAAAAATCACATGCATGGGCTAAGAAAAAATTCAAAATATTCTTAAAGACTGTTAAATCGGTTGACACTTGTAAACAGATTTATTGTTAAAAATCTCTTGATAGACGATGTTAATGACAGTATTCCACAGAAGAAAAATGCAGGTATTTACAAAATAAGTTATGCAGAATATGAAACAATCTACATGGAAAAAACAAGAGAAACATGGGCACAAGGTTAAAAGAAAATTTTGGGAACATAACATACAAGCAAATGGAGAAATCAGCATTAGCATCTGATTTCTGGACAGAAAGAAATATACTGAATAAAATAAAATTATTAAAATAAGTACAAGGTCAACAATATTTAGTAACTTGGGAGAAAGTTTACATTTACAAATACAGAGACAGTTTAACAAACTTCAACACTTCCGGGGATGAAAACATAAACTTGAAGCTCATCACACCTCTACCAGAGCAGAATACTTATTCCCATAGTATAATGAATTATGCAGCAGTCCACAAGTAGCTGAGGATGCAAACAAAAGGGTTTATTAAACTAATTCTACATATTATAAACAAGTAAGTGGAGCAAAAGGAGTGTGTAATTGAACTCAATCTTATAGTGATCTTAATTATAAATTTCTTTATTTCTTATGTTTTATGCCAAGGTCTTTGTGCAGACCACTTACATATTATAAATAGCTTTCCTTGGGTTTCTAACAAGGTATTTTTCTATTTTTCCTTTATATATGAAGGGATTTTTCCATTTTAATATATGTAAACTCTATTGAATTATGGGGTAATATCATTAGAATGTCTGTTAAATTTTCATTGTGAACTACTATTTTTCCATTATATATGAAGGGCTTTCTCCTTTTTTTTTTTTTTTTTTTTTTTTTATATATATATTTGCATATTTGCTGTTTTATTTTTTGTTGCTCTACCTGTCCCCTGCATTGTGTTGCTTAGTCAAATTGAATAGTTCTAAGAGAGCCATTGGATTATTGTAACATGGGCCAAGATTTGCTTCACAGTTGCTTCCTGGGTATGCTGCTTCCTTTATTCATATTTTTAGTAGGTATTGTGTCCAGTATTTGCTTTGGTCATCTGCTTTTTAGCAAAATTATTTCTATTGAACTGGTATTTTACAATCAGTGCTGGTATTTTCTCATTGAATAATTCATTACTTTTTCAGTATGTTTCTGTCTTTGTTCAGATTACTGCCATTTGGTGCCCTGTATAGTTTTTCTTCTTTTCCTCCTTCTTCTATTTATCAGATGGTGTTCTTGTATATTGCAATGTTAATTCTTGTTTTGTTGTCTAATGTATCATTAAAAATAACCAGCTCTCTTCCTTAGTGCATGCTAATGCATTGTTTTAGTTATGGTGGGTGCAGTTTTCAGGATTGCAAGTATTTTTTCAGAAGATTTCTGTGATTTTTTTAATCTCTAGTTATGCATACTATAATTCTCCTTTTGATCATCCTTGTTCCTCAGCTGTGGCCAAAGCATTTATGGTGTAAAAGTTGGGAATGCGGACTTTCACTATCTATGCTGAAATAGTAAAGTTCCATTAGTGCTTTTTCTCTTCCATTGATCCTAAACCTTCTACTTCCACAACATAATCTTCTATAAATTGAGTCCCCTTTGTTATATTAGCTGTACTCTGTGTTCAAGAAGTACAAAAATTAATCCATTTTATCAGTTCATGCCAGAAATCCAAGATTTTCTATTCCCAGCTTGTTGCAATATTTGACATTGGTCATCTGTTCTTATCTCTTGTATATAATTGCTTTTCCCTATTACTCCATTGTTTCAGAGGCGGTTTATGAGCCTCTCTTCTATAGTAGATTATGCAAGGGCTATGCAAAATATTATCATAAGCACTAAGCTCAAGACCAGGTTACCAGAACATAGAGGCACAGCAGAAGAGCATATTATTTATAGTGGTGTATTCCATGCTTGCTTCTTCTTATATGAAGCAAAAATGAATACATTTTTGTGTTTCAAAATGAATACATTAGATTATAAAGATAAGGTCATCTTCAAAAGATATCCACTCTGTATTATTCTATATTTAACGAAGGAAACCTCAATATTGCATTCTAGTATGGCATTGAAACATTCATTTTAGGCAGTAAACAAACTCAATTGCAGCATATTTCACACAAAATAAGTTCCTTCAGAGCAATATGTTATTTTTCTCTTATGTTTCAAGCATTTAAGATTTTAATGTCTCTACATGTTCATTGCTGTGGTAAAATTGAATACATTTGATACAACGAAATGCTCAATTATTATTTAAACACATGCATATCATTAGCCATTTATATTTAAATGTCTTATTTAGCTTGCTAGCAGGACTGTAAATATAAAAATAAACTTAGCTTTATCCCTTTATTTTATCATATTCTAGTGTTCATTTTAAAAATGTATGTGTATATAAGTTTTCTTGCAGCAGGAATATGGTACTATATTTTATAATAATGTAAAACTGCCATAGTAGATAAATAGACATTGCCATCTCAGTTTATTTTTATCACCAGCACTTGGATTTATTATGAATCTGATGTAAATTTAAAGTATGAATTTTTATCACTTTATTTTATTTTATGTGTCATTTACTTGTTTTAAATTTGCACTTTTTGTACATATTTTGGTTACTGTACGGAATGAATATACTGCCATTGTATGCACACAAGTGTAATGTAAAATATTCTCATTTTACACCATTTCCTCATGCTGAATAACCTAAACCTGTGGAATACAGGCTGAAATAGAATCATGTGTATAAGGTGCAATATAGTAAAGTATTTATCTTTATGATTGTATGGCATTGTTGGTTGTTAAATGTTGATATAAGAAAGATGCATGTTGACACATCACAAGTAACTCTTGTTCCAAACTAGATTCCTCACCTTTAAGTTCAAATGGATGTTGTTACAAATCTGAATCAACAAGATTTTTAATAGTTTTCACAGCTTTCAGGAGACTTTGTTTTAAAACTGATATATTTGAATTCCAGAGAATTCCCTTCATAATTATTACATTCCACTTGCTACACTATTCTCCCCCCCCCCTTCTCAGAGCAGCTCATAAGTATGCTTACACTAAAGCTCTGACAATCTGAGAACACGGGAGTTAGTTGATGAGAAATATGTAATGAACAATTTGGCCATTGCAGATACTGTTAGCAACATTTTTAAACAGTTGCAACAACTAAAAGACAGTTGATTTATAAAACTGATATAGAAGTAAAACTTCTAAAATCATGTCAGTGTATTAAGCTCTCTTGACGTTTCTTATTAAAACTTTTTTATTAAATTTTGATATATTTTTTTTTATTAAAAAGTTTTTTTAATGTGAAATGTCAAGAGAGTTTAATATATTGACATTATTTTAGAAGTTTTACTTTTAATTCAACAGGATTATGACAGTTTCACTGTGTGGATTCCTACATTCATTTTTAACTGATATAGCAGTTTTGTGGTTCAGTGTACATAGTACTATGTCCAAAATACCTACTGTCAAATTGGATCATTGCTAATATCTTGGCAGTAGATCAGCATTCATAGTAGCATGACTTACTACAATACGTGTTGCAGCATTTGCAATGCATAAATTGAAGAGCAATTTTTAAAGCTGTATATAGTAAAAGAATGGGTAAAATTGAATATGTTTTTCATCGAGAAACATAAAAGTAACTTTTTCTTTCTGTCAAATTTATGTGATAGAAAGAAAGACTTAGGTAATACAAATTGTATTACATTTTTGTAGAAGCAGGATCCATTACCTTTTTACATTTTGCAGCTTAAGTAACAGGTGATATATATAAAATCTACTGCCATTTCAGTTTTGTTGATTGTTCTGTTTTAGAGCAGTGCAAATGCTGCTTTGTTATATTTACATAGAAAAGAAAGTTTGGTTTTGTATAATTATTTTGCTGAACCCTTATGTATACTTGTAATTTAACAATTGCATTAAGAGGGACAGAGAGAAAAAAGTCTTAAGCTTTTCTACATACCTACTAATAACTTTATATTCCCTTAAAGAATTACTAAATGTTCTTTGTGAATGAAACTGTTCTTCTTGAATTTACTGTTAATTTTATTTTCAGCAAATGTTACCGTGGTAAATCAAGTGAAAATAGACATTTTTATGTGCAAATTAAAGAAGTCTGTATATGACCTCTATTATATCTCTGCATATGCTCAAGAAATATAATGGTGCAAAAGACGTAGGAAGGAAAAAATTAAGAGAAAGTCAGACTTGATGATACTTCATCAAATGTGAAGTTTCTCACTGAAATGTGTACACTTTTTACTTTTTTGATATTGTTTTTTGACAATTCAGTTGTGTGTAAGGATTTGAAAGTGAACCAAACAGGAAACATTTGAGATCACAGTCATCCCAGATCTCCTGCACTTGACTCCTGTACGAGAATTTAATCTCTTTCACTAAGATAACCTTCAACATCTCCAGGATGTAGATTCAAATGGGAGAAGTTCATAGTTTTTGCAAGGCTATGCATGGTAGTTCAGTGGTAGAGCACTGATGGAGTAAGCTAAGGGACTCATAGTTGAGTTTCAGTTATCTCAGAATATTCCTATCTGACTCACATTTCAAACAAAGATAATATTTAACTTCACATTTTATATGGACAACATAAAACATTTAGAACAAATTGAAAAAAGTCTGAATGAAAATAAAACTTTTTTCTATTTTGCTCCTTTTAGAATTTACATTGGTTTTGCTAATTGTATTGAATGAAATAGCTCTGTTAGGAAATCAAAGATTTAAACAGAGGTATACCCAGAAAATGGGCTGTTACTAATGCATTCCTTATGAAAGTTAAAAATTTATGGAAGACAATACCATAGACACGTGGTTTTAAGATTTCGGAGAAGAATGTATGATCAAAACACCATTACATTGTGATGATCATATTCATGGAAAATGATAGCCTAGCTGCTTTTAATTTCTAATGCGATGAAGCAAGTCTACAACAGTGGCTTATGTTAAAAAAACATGACAATTATTTAAAATTTCTATATAATGGAAATATAAGCATTTTTGCACGTATATGCATAATAAACAAACATAGCAATGCTGTGCATGTAATTATCATATGTAGAGATGCAGACAGGGGTTTCCTGTTGTAAAGTTGACAATGTACCAAAAATATTTTTGTTTCTCAAATAATAACAATATTAATAGATAACAAAAAATGTTTGCAGGAAAAAAATTGTGGGGGGGGGAGATTATGGCTTCCAAGTGGCCTGTGATTATGAATGAAATTAGCCTATAAATATCTCATACCAAATGATGCATTTTATACTGTGCATAAAAATGAATATCTTAGTCCTCTAACATAATAAATATAATATAGAAGAAAACCAAATATACTAAGATGAGAGTACACCAGATATGTTCCTTGGAAACCTCTGATTTAACATTTTCTGATTTTTCCCCCTCCCCTCTTCCCCACACATATTTCATTTTAATCTTTCAGAAAATGGCAGCTATATCATATCTCCATTAAATTAATTATAAACCTCAAGCTTTTCAACTAACAGGTGTGCAGATAATCATATTGTCTTCCTTAATTGTCAACAGGATACAGTTTTCACTCATCTATAATTAAGGGGATTTTTCCACAATTTGTGCATAATGCTAGTTTTCCAAACAAGGTGTAATTATCTTCCATAAAATGTATGCTTGTTTATGATACAGATTAAGTTTTATAGTATCTTTCATGTATCCAATAACAAATAAGATAAAGTTATGTTTAAACAGTTTTACTTGTGTGAATGATATGGGATGTGATGTTTATAAAATAAATAGGGTATTCTGGGTGTGTTTCTATCAAAAAACTTTTGCTATTCAAAGTTTCTGTTTATTTGTTTTGCATTAAATATCAGTGCAAAGGAAATTCATTGAGGTTAAGAGAGAAATTATGCAGGTGGAAAAAAATTTATTATAAAACCAAAGTGGTTCTCAGGAATGAAATATTTTATAACTATAAACCCCATTTGAGTGTTCATGTTGTATCATTTTTCAGAACTATCCAGTATTGCTATTCTGGCATTGTAAAGCTATTTTAACTCTCATGATAGTCAAAAAATAGGGTTTTTATTTTTTAAAACATACTTCAACTTGTAGGTCATGCATATAATGATACAACCTTAATATTTAAAAACACATCACGTTTATGGTATTATCAAGTTATATTCAAATGTCTAGCCATAAGTTTTGGACAAGCAAAAGCATCATCATCTAAGAAATAAATGAAGCAGTCATTACATAGATTAAATATAGGGAATGCACATTTAGAATTGACTGATATGCTGTTCTGGTAGCATATGAGGGAAACTGCATGTCTTTTGAAATGAAAAGGTTTAACAGTTGGTTCTAGAATGTTTTCTGAGCCTTAAATGTAATTCCTCGAGGGATTAAGACCAGAAGAAACGTCCCAGCTCAATTGGCTCCTTCTCAGACCATCACAAATGAGGATGCAAAAGACTTTTAACTTGCTGAATAAATATCTTCAATAAATGTAACAATTAAATTTTTCTTTTGCCAAAAAAAAAAAAAGTCCTCATTAGAAAATAAAATTTTGCGCTAGCCACTGCCTATGGCATTTTGAAATCAATTTTTGCATGTTCACATTTTTGTAGGGAGACAGTTCTCAAAACTTGCAGCAATTCAGAAATATGAGATAGGAGCTGGACATTCAACACAAGTAAAGAATTATAACACAAGTTTGAATCTTTCTTTCCACTTTTACAAATGATAGCAGAAAGTGACAACACTTTAATGTTTTTAAAGCCAGTAATGAAATACATAATTAACAATATGCAATTTTTATAGGAAAACCACAACTTTAAAGTTTGTCCAAAAATCTACAACTTAGGCTAAGTATAAAATATAAAGAAGATCTATTCAATTTTGTACAATATTGTTTACTGATAAACAAATCTCTTTTCAGGTTTTATATTGTGGAACATTAACTTTCTCACAATGATGCTTTTGCAAAATGTTTTCTGTCCAGTAATCAAGCATATACATGTTTGATCTTTAAACAGAAATAACTGCCATAAAAATATAGTGATACTGAATGAGTATGCACTCCCATCTCTTCTCTATAATTGTAGATAACTTATGTAAGGAAATATGCTGAACAAACATCTTTTAACAATTTCTGTTATATAACAAGATTAAGTGAATGCCATAAATGCAGTATTTATTGGAAAATGTATAAAGGATTAGAAATATGTGTCATGTAAATAGTTTTTTTAAATAACATTCATGAGCATCAGATTGCATGGCAGATGGCTTAGAATGAACTCACTTTAAAAGTATTTGTCTAAAGTTTTGTTGTGTAAATATACAAGCTAGACAAGTGGTTGTAATTTCACTTTAGTGCATGGCCATCTTCCATTGCAATTTCACAACTACAGCAGAGGGCCAGTGAAAGTCAAACACATGAAAATCATTACACTATAATTTGTGGAATACATGTCTGCCTTTCATAAAAGTCCCTTCAAAAGATTGAAAACATTTTAATAAATCAGATTAACAATAGCCAACAGTTTTGTAAGTTCAAAAGAACTAAGCAAAATAAAAGGAAGGGATGCTAAAATATTCATATAAATAAAATACAGTAAAGCTTTATTATCCAACATAAATGGGACCTGGAGAAGATTGAATAACTAAAAAGGTTGGTGAGGCATGTTAAAATTACATACAGCATTGTTGCACAGCTGCCTGAAGGCTGGGATGTATTGTTGACAATTTACAGTATTAACAAAAGCTTGATAAAGCAAGATTTAAAAATGGTGTGTGTTACAGCACCTACTATTCCCATGAAATGTAAAAGTTCAGCTCCCACTATCACTGACAGATAATATGGAATGTTGGATTATCAGGACTTTACTGTATATTGAAAATAGTGCAATAATATAGAAATTTGGTAAATGTTAATGGAAAACAGTTTTCATGGGTCTGTATAAAATTATATTACATAAAGGAGAATTTACATTGTATGTTGTTAACATATTGATTTAAAATGTATTTTTCTTATGGAAGCAAACTGCTAAAGCAAGTGCCATATGTTTATACATAATGTTAAATAAGATTAAGCCCATTAGAGAGTTTTATATTTTTCATCAATTCATGTATTATTTATAGCTCAAATGATATAGAAAAACTGGTCTCCTTCCCCCAAGTATACTGCAAAAGACAGCTCATTTTAATATAGAAAATATTATAGTATAAAAATTGCTTCACAAGGAACCATAAATATTTTAACATTCTTTAGACTTTCAGGCCTAAGTCACTATTAAATTTGACAATTACTAGACTATTTTAATGGTCGTTTTCTCAAAGAATAATGTTTGTACTGTAATATTTTTTATATTAAAATGACACATTTTATCTCATGTTAAAAAAATACATGCTGGTTTTAATATATAAGAAGAGGCACAAAAAGAAAATAATTATTAGAGGCAGAATGTGAGGACAGCCTGAAGTAATTAATAAAAGAAATGTTAATTTTAACAAATTCTTCCAACCTGCAGTAGAGATCAATCCTAGGGTTTTCATTGGCCACTACTGCTTAATGAAGACTGTAAACATTGAACAAATATTTTTCACAGTTGTATGTTGCACATAAGCAGAGTATTGTATATAGTAAATGAGTGAGTGAGTGAGTGGTAATGATGATTTAGAAATTTCTAAAATTTGCATTGTCACTAGTTCCCCAGCATTGTGAAACAGTGTGTTTAAAAAAGGAAAAATGGTCAAAGAATTTTTTATGGTATGAATAAATTAACTATTGAATACAGAACAAGTGTTGTACATATACAGTTTTCTAGACTAGTGAGTGTTTGGCAGAAAATGAGTCATGTTTGTAACATTACAGGTGCCATGAGCCTTAAATGTAGTGGTTCTCAAATGAAACTAATCATTGTAGTTTCTGTAGAGAAGTTCGGGTAAATGTACATTGTTAAACAGAATATTTCCCTATTTATAAATAATAGCAGAAATAAAGATGATGAAAAGTGGGTAATCATTTATTTTTACCCACTTTCATTGTCTTAATAGAGTTAAAAGCTCCATAAAAGGCCATATTGTATTAAAGATATCTTGAGATGTGTTCGTTCTAACTTTTGACTAAGTTAAGAAAGTGGCAAAGTATAATTAATATTACACCCTCCAAAATGCAATAAATCAACTATGTGCACAATGACAAAGTGCTACTAGTTCCTATTAATTTGTAAGCATAAATAAGCACTTACAATGATATGGTTTTAGATTCATATTGGGCCGAGTACATCATGAGCTCTTAATGAAATGATCTTCCAGTTTTCTGTTTCTTCCACAGAACCTATTACTCTATTATTCTTCCATGCATACTTCCTTCCAGCCCTGTAGCCATGTATTAAAATACATATAGTGTCTTGTTCTTCTCATATTTTTGCAATCCGTTTGTGAGATGTTTAATGTGTTAATATTTTTCTACAGCATAATCATAGTAAATATAGTAACATTTTTTCAAATCAGAAACCCAAAGAACTTCCATGGTCATATTCCCTTTGTATACCATTTTGGTTTTCAGCATGATGAAACTATAAAGGAATGATCTGAGTGCAGCATGCAAGACAAACGTAAATAAGTTTATGTGATTGTTCTGGGAATGAACATTTCTAGATAAGCAGGCATAGTATTGTCACAGCATTGATAACAGTGTGCAGCAGAAATGAGCATGTATGACAAATCAGTTTGTGTTTTATCAGCGTGTACATAGGTTGTATGTTATTTCATCATGTTCTTCAGGGAAATCATCACAGAGATACAAGTAAGACCAGAAATATTGCCTTCTTCTGACCTGGCTTACAAAAATAAAGCAGTTGGAAGAAAAACATGGAATGACATTGCACTGATACTTGGAATTGAAGGTAATTTTATTGACATATTAATGTGTTACCTTATTTCTCAAAAAGTAATTTACAAACATGCTTCTTCTATTTCTTGTTATTAGGAACTATTGTTTTGTCTGTTGAGAGGAGTGTTAATTCCAATTTCATTGTCATTTACTGCAATATAAGACCACCACTATTTCCATCAAAATCTCTTTTAACATTATGTAGGAGACAAGCAGTTTTTATGATAAGGCAAGCATGTTCTACATTAGTTTCTGTAGGTTTTCCTAGTATGACCCATGTGACATAAAAAATTCCAAAATGATAAAATGTGGGCAATCAATTGCACCAATACAGTTTGGAAATTGCCATAAACAGTGATAACCATTTGCAATACTCTTCAGATCTCTCTTAGTAGGTTATGGCATGTGTAGATTCATTAATTCTGACCAAAATGCAATGCATGTTTCATAAACAACTGCAGCAACAGTTGTCTTCTGCATGGGAAAACTGAAAGCCAAAGTTCTGAATGCCATATCTGTCATAAAGATATAATGTTTTTTTCTTTCCTCCAATCTCTGTTTCTCCCCCTCCCCCTTTTCAGAGGAGTCTCTGAAAAAGGAACTGAAACATCTGAAAGACCAGTTCAGAAAGTAGCTTAAAAGACTTTTGTAGATCAGGTGCTGAAGTACCCATAAATTATACCTCTTCATAGAAGCATTTTCCAATGGCGACTTTTCTTATATATGATCTGATACCAGCAGCATCCGGAGATGATTTAGGTAATAGCCAAGCTCTAAATACAGTTGACACTGAATGTACAATATCCAACCTTCAAGAAGAAACTGAAGTAGAAGCACATGCAGATGCTAAGGAGCAACAATCCATGCCATGAACAAGCTGCTTGCCAATACCAACAAAATGACTAGCAAATGCTAAGAGAAGATATGTTGGATTTGGAAAGAAAGATGATTCTTCTCACAGAAAAATTACTGAAAGAAAAGCAAACTAATGAAATACAGAAAAATTATATGTTTCTTATGTACATACTTTCAAGCATGAAAAAGTTAATTGGAATTCAGAAATTGTGTATCAGAGGGAAAATAAATGAATGGCTACTAGATGCAATGACACACAACAATACTCGTAGTGGATACTTTTCTGAATGTATGTCAGCTCAAGTAAACTATGCTACAAATGACATGCATTCTATTTCACACCTAATGTTTAAGAAATGGCATTTGTTTCATTTGACTTACCTTAAAATCATAATAAATTTCTCCACAGGAATTATTGTATGGAAATTAGTATCAGTGACTTTCAGGTTAGGTTCAATCTTCCTCTGTATTTAAACAAATATTCATATAGACATTCTGGTGTGTTCATGAAATTTTACAGGATCTGATTTTAAAGTTTGTTATAAAGTTTGAAATTCCCAAATGTTCTCTTAGTCTGCCAACTACGCATGGAGCCATTTTTATACTGAATAAATTAACTTTTAAGAAATATGTTTTCTTTAAACCCATCTCAAATATTATCCCTCTGATTCCATTGTACACACCTTTTACACTTTTAAGCTGTATAAATAACACCATCTGCACCAAATGCTTCCACTGCACTAAGGACATAACATGGACTCAAGCTTTGCATTCTGATAATGATGCATGCCCTGCAAAATGCCCAGCGGCTCTCAGGCCATACCCTAATATAGGTACAGGTGATGCCATCATTTAGGATGTGTTCAAGCAATTCATTGAATTCAACTATGTCAGTTCATTTATATATACATATTCACAATAATTTATTTATTATTTTATTTATAGATTTTTCTCTCTTTCTAAGTAATCTTGCTTTATGTAGTTGCTAGCATTTCAACTTTGTCACACTTAATGTAATGTTTAATTTCTGCAACATGACTGGTTACTGCTGAAAAATCCAATTCAAAAGTTGTTCAGCACCTAATAAAATCATTAATCTAGCCAACATACACAAACAAATAGCACCAAAGGACATGATTTTTTTGATTGACTTTAATTATGAATTAAATGCCATGATTGATGTTTTTGGAACATTTATTAGCACTTACATTGGATTTGAATAATTTGCATGTATGTCAAAGTTTTATTCTAAAATATGGAATTATAGTAAATAATTAAGTTTTAAAATGCTGTATTTGGTCATCATACATATTTATCACTTTTTGCATAGCCCCAAAGAGAAAATTATTTCCATTATTTATTTTTAATGCAGTTTTTTTTATATTTTAGTGTCCCACAAAGTTTTATTTCACTACATTTAAATCACATATTGTATAGAAAAAGTTAGTATTAAACACTAAAACCATTTTTATTTTGAAGACTTATAAATCAGTTCATATGAGAGAATAATGTAGGTACCCACCTGTGCTGAGTGTACTGCCTTGCCTCATTGAATTAAATGTATGTATTTTAGAAATGAAAGATTTTTGGAGTATTCCCAAAATATGTCTGTCTAATCTTAAGGACAAAGGCTCAAAGAAAACACTGTGCATAGTATACCTGTACTATAACAATGGATTAAAAGCCACACACTTCTGCACCTTTAACAATATTGATATAGATGTACATTATGCAGCCTAGGCAGCCATTATCTTTCTTTAGAACCCACTTTTATAAGTGGTATGGGAAGAGAAGCAAAAAGTTAAATTTATGCTGTAGTGCAATTTGTGATTACATTTTCTCACTGAATTTTTACTAAAAAACCTTACACTTTCTTTTCTGTTTCTGAATTTAGCATATTCTAGCTTTATACAGAAATGCACATATATAAATTGAAAATATGTCTATCCTTTTACAGCACATTTCTATTCTTATAAAGTTTCATTTTGAGCATGTTTCCTATTTACTTAGTCATACTATATATTAAACAAAGAGCAAAAAATTATTAATAATATTATCACTTTATTTAATTCATTTGACTCGATTTATTGTTCACCGCTCATTTTTGTATTCATTTTAAAATATGGTTAACTATTATAAGAAAAAGTCATGATTTATAGAAGTATTATATCTATCTATATAATAAAATAAAGTAACACTATTAACAATGTAACAAATTAAAAGTAATTATAAAAGCAAAAAAGAATAAAACACTAAGAGAAAGTCACACTTGAAATCGCTATATTTCAAACTACTAGAGTTCTTCAATGGCAAGAAGACAAGAAGACTTATAATTACTATATATATATAATAGTAATGAAATAAACTACTATGGAAATGCTTTTATGTGATTTTTCTTTATAGGCAGCTTTTTTAAATTTAGAAGATAGTTTTTGCTTCATCTAATCCCTAATAGTATTTTGCAATCGGTTCTTAAAATATTTACTTTGTATGTAGTTCAAGAGTTTCAAATCATATTTGGTGGAGTGAAATCTTGAATGGAAATATTAATGCTATAAGTACTTTGTTTTGTCTTCTAAAGTACAAGGTGAAGACAGTCCTACTGGCCCTGGTAACATGACTTACTTATATATGTCCAAAATAATCTTTTCAGATTTGCATAATTTAAGCTGTTCAACCTAACCATGTCTTCTTTTAGCTGAAATATCCTCAAATCCCTTGGCCCATACATATGTTATAATGGTTGAACACTAAACATATAAGAATGAGATCATTATACTTATATTTCTTCTGTTGCCCTCTGAAGGGACATAATTCCTAAATGAATTGATTATTAATGTTTTATTTAGTTTTTTCTGTTTTCCTAAGGTTTCCCCAATTCCGCTGTAGTTTAGAACAGGCTTGAGATTATCTAATGAACTTTTTCTTTTTTTCTGAAATATCTATTTCCTTATAGAAAGTTTTCATGGCGAGTCAATTCTGGTGCTAATGTCATTATCAGGAAAAGCTATTTTATCAACCATTTTCCAGGATGAAAAGGATTTATTTTAGTTTGGCATTCTTTGATATCAGGAGTGCGTATTATCTAGTGTCGTGTTTTTTTTTCAAATAGCATTATTTTATATCACACTGACAGTTAAGAATTCAGGTCATAAAAATTTACATTACATTTTTAAAAAAATGACATTTATATACATACGTTATATTTGTAAATTCTCAGCTTTGCTATGATTTAGAGAAAGGTGTGTGACAATGATATAACACGGGAAAAAAATATCTTTATATGAAAATGTTACGAAAACAATTAGTTAGCTTTTCTCTCTGTGCTTCCCTCTTCCATTCTATCTTCGTTTATGTAGTGTTGGACAAGATTGAGAAATTTTACCTTAAACCCAATTTTTTGTAACATTTAAAATACAATCGCTTATATTAAGGGAAGGAGAAAAGGAAATGTTACATAATAGATGCATAACATAAATCTGTGTGGTTAATGGGAAGAAGAAAAATTTTTCACACACAAGCGTATGTATCTGTCGTAATTATTTTAAAATTTTACTAATGTTGTTTAGGGTCAGATAATAGGAATTATTAATATTATGCATTATGGTGCAATTAACTATAATCTATCTTTCAACTGGGTACAATGAAAACATCCCCTCTAATATCACTCATGCTCATATGTATACAGAAATAGCAAAAACGAGATATATTACAGGGATTAGGTTTGTAAAAAAAAATGGGCACATTTTGAGGTAACTAATAAGATGTGAATTTTGAGAATCACTACATTTGTTGGAAAATACAATTTAAATAGCACTGACTTAATTTTGGTGAATAAATTATTTGTAGTTGTTAAAACTGCTACTTTTTTTAAATATCTTTATCCTTAAATGAAAAGCAAAAGTAAATTTTAAGATATTTTTAATTGTATTCATTTTAAGCCACTGTACTTTTCTAGGATTTTCTTGCATTGTACAGTGTAATTTATCTGTATGTTTTCTTGCATATTAGCCATGTATTACATTTTCAAAAGCATTAAATCCAATATCTTGATTTGTTTTTCTTTCTTTCTTTCTGTCTCTTTTTTTTTTTTTTTTTTTCCCCAGTCATAAAAATAATGTTTTACTAGCTGAGAATGCTTAGCAATTATTGTATGTTTTTGAGAAAACCTGTACCTACATCTGTTAGCATTCTGCATTGTGAAAAACAAAATAAAATAAAACTCAATGACTATATCTTTGCTGTTGTTTTTCAAAATAGTACACTTCTAAAGCCTCCTTCAGGAAAATTTTGAAAAATCATATTTGCATACCAAAACTGAATATTATATTGTGTATTGAATTATTGTTCTACTGGATAGTAAGTTAAGCTTCACTAATTCAGTTCAAAGAATTGTATCATTTGGGAATAGCATTTCCGTCATATGCCTTGAATTAGCAGAAGCATGTGATAGTGTTCTGATTTCAAAATTGGTAATATTAAAAAATCTGAGAATAAATTAACCTGTTTTAAAAGCAATAGATAATTTTATCCTAAACTTAGGTATTCATTTTTTACACTAAACTCCACTTACTTACATAAAAGTAAGACGCATTTCAGAAGAATCTCTCCCATCTTCAGTTGCTCACTGAACTGCCGTTACTGAAACGATGGCTAGACAATCAGATGTTCCTGTTGTGGCCTCTGTTGGTTGAAGTAGAAGGTTGAGTTCATCCATAGGAGGAAACTTGAAATTCATTAGATTTTCTCTATTTTTAATATGAAAATTTTTTCCCAAGTGGATAATTCCAATGGGATAATTCCTAAAGTAGGCTGCTACTGCTGATTTATCCACCTGCTTAAACCGAATATTGCTAAAATGTTTATTCCTCTGAATTTCCAAATTTCTCTTTGTTTTGTTGAATGTGCTGAAGATGCTGAAACATCTTCATTGGAGTTATCCACTTGGGGAAAATTTTTCATATTAAAAAATAGAGAAAACCTAATGAATTTCGAGTTTCCTCCTATGAATGAACTCAGCAGCCTCCTACTTCAACCAACAGAGGCCACCACAGGAACATCCGGTTGTCTAGCCATCGTTTCAAGTAACGGCTATTCAGTGAGCAACTGAAGATGGAAGAAATTCTCCCAAAATGCATCTTGCTTTCATGTAAGTAAGTGGAGTTTAGTGTAAAAAATGAATACGAAGTTTAGGATATATTCCCACTCCATTGTCAACAGCTTCATAAGTGCAATATTTAAATAGATAATTTATTTGAGAAACTTAAATAAAAATAAAAAAAATAAGCCATTTTCTACATTGAAATGACTACAGCTTGAAACTTCATAACAAATCTATGCACTGATGTGCATGGTTTTGTTGTTTTGAGAAAAAAAAGGTGCTCTGAATGAAAATTTCATGCTGATTACAAAAATTAAATCCATTTTCGTGTAACATGTGAAAAATGTTCACAGTTTTAAATTGTATGTTTTTAATATTTGTATTAATACAGTAAACATTTCTACTTCTCTATGATTGAGATTTGTTAAAAAATTATTTGCAAGATATGACAGTGAATGATTTCAACTTTACTACCAAAAATGTGAAAATTAACATGCTTTCTTCAGTAGAGAATAAAGCCTAGCATTGGCATATCTGTCTTTTTAGCTGCTTGAAATGTGTGAGTAACATGCCTGTTCAACAACTGAAGATGGGAGAGATTCTCCCGAAACGAGTCTTACTTTTGTGTAAGTCAATGGAGTTTAGTCTAAAAAATGAATACCAAAGTTTAGGTTATATTGCCACTCCATTGTCAACAGCTTTGTAAGTACGTAAGTACAATATTTAACATGCCTGTTATTTATTCTTGAGTATCCTTAGCTGACTCAGCCTGTCCATCAACTTCATCTATAAAAGTGAAAGTGCACTTTTTTCAGAACAACATTTGTGAAAGGAAATGTTTACCCATTTAAGAGCTTGCTATTGAAACAAATCAAAATGAAGTTACATGATAGAGGATCGCATTGACAGATTTATGGTAGTGTGATCTAGCCTGAGAGACACATTTAATAACATACCTCTCTTTAAAAGTGTTTTTTTTTTATTTATTTTTTTTATTTGCGTTGGAGGTCCAGTCTTCTGTTGTTCATTGTAGTGAAGTATGTCAGAAGTTATTTCATAGAAATGTTGAAACATGGTTGCGTAAATCATCTAAATTAGTTTTTTATTTAGTGGATCATATACATTAGTAAATCAAAGACAGAATAAACAGCTTTCGTTAATAACACTTATTTTGAGTACTTTGGCATTAAAATCAGAACAAATTGTGGTGCCCTCATGAAGTGTGTCATAGTTGTGTAGAAGAGTTGAGGGTTGGAAAAAGGAAGTCATTGTCCTTTGGTATCTGTATAATATAGAGGGAACCTAAAAATCATGGAAATGATTGTTCTTTTTGTACATATAAGATAGCTGGGACATACTGCTAAAACTAAGAAAGATATTATATATTCTAACATTGCTTCTGTCAAATGTGCTGCTATCTGCATCCAGTAACTGAACCTGAATCTCCAGAAAATGATACTTACAAACCAGAAAGTTGTGGTTATAAATGTTTTAATCAAAGTGAGCTTAATGATTCAGTGAAGAATTTATATTTGCCTAAATTTTCGCAGAATTGTTAAGTTCTAGATTAAAAGAAAAGAACTATTGGCTCAGAGAGTACATATTTTTCATGCTACAGGCATCATGAAAAGGAACTTGCCCCTTTTTTCTCTGAAGAATAAAATTTAGTGTATTGCCGAGACATCCCTGCTGTCTTAAAATTTCATCACATAAACTATAATCCCAAAGAGTGGAGGTTGTTCATAGATTCATCTCAAAAGTTTCATAATGATAACATCGTTAGCAGAGCAAGGTCAGATCACTGGGAAAGGGACATTGACCATTTAAGACTAATTTTACACCAGGTGAAAAAAGTATAAGGATTGAGCCTTTAATCAATTCCTCAAAAGTATTGCCCCCCCTGCATATGAAATTAGGTTTATTGAAACAATTTGTGAAAGCCCTAGTTTAGGACAGTGAGTGCTTTCAATGTCTTTGTGTTTAACTTCTCTCATTAACCTATGAGAAAATTAAAGCTGATATATTTATTGGCTCACACATTTTAAACTTGATAATGAACAAACAGTTCGAGAATACTATGAGTGGAATTATAAAGTATGCCTGGATTGCATTCAGAAATGTTTTTAATTTTCTTGGAAATAAAATGTACCCAAATTATGTTAACATAATGAAAGTGATGTTACAAATTTTAAAAAAGATTGGTTGCAATAAGAGTGTCAAAGTACATTTTCTTCGTATCTAAATTACTTTCTAATAATTTAGGATATTTTAGTGAGGAACAAGGTGAAAGATTTTGTCAATATGTCAAAAATAGGGAAATAAGGTATCAAGGGAAGTGGAATGTTAACATGATGGCTGATTATTGCTGGATGTTAAAAGGGGATTGCTTTGAACAACATTCCAGGAGGTCAAAAAGAAGAAAGTACAATATTGAGATAACATAATACATGTGATTAATAATAGTTAATAGCAAATTGTAGCATAGTTTTTTGTCACAAAACCTTGTGGAAAATAATTTCCAGGGCATTTCACAAAGCTATAATTTCTAGGTAGCAATTAATTTATTGCCATTTAAATTGACATTTTTATGATTTGTATAAAAACCTGATGTTTAGGGAAAAAATTGGAGATTTTTTTCTAAAAAAAACGTGAAGAATTGCATATGAGATGCAAATACAACAGAAAAGTAGTTTTAAAATGCAGATTAGTAAATTTATTTTTCCATATTATTGGGTTCCATGATGTGCTTTGATTAGCAGTCCTTAAATGTTAAAAGACTATAAAGAACTTTACAAAGGGGTTATATAGTGTTATACATCTCAAATGGATGAAAAACCATAAATCATAATCAAGTATAATACACCAGATATTTACTGAGCAGAGGCAAAGCTTGAATTCAATATTAAAACTTCAATTTTGAGTAAACTTTAAAACAATTAGATAGCCATCAATTACCTGAGAGAAGAGGAAGCATTTATTTATAAATATTCCATTTGCTATGAAATAATATTTATAAACCTTTCTTTGTAAACAGCAGAAAAAACATACTAGAAATGATTCTTCTAGCACTCCATCAGTCTATCTTGTAATAATGGCAAACCTTTTTAGATCTTACTTTGATGAAGGGTGATGGGCCTACTGTGACTTATTTGTATTTAAATCTGATTCTTCCAAACATCTAATGGTTAAGAAGTTTCTTGAAGGACTGGAATTCATTTTTTTATGTTCTAATTGTATATTCTTACAGAGAAAATTAGTAACTTGTTTATCTTTGGTAACTAGAGTTATCAGATTTTAGAAATGCTAGAAACAAACACCATATTTTTTTCTAGCATAACTAATATATACTCTTATGAAAGAATGAAGCATATAGACAGAAAAGTTTTGTGTATGGTTATAAACAATAATTACTCTAATGTTCCAATTAACATTTTTAGTTAATCATTACCCTTTTATATATAGTTTAATAAAGTTTGAATGTAAAAAAAAATCCTTTTGTAATAAGTGTTACAATGTATGTTTAAATATTCGATAAATTTCAGATATATACTTAAAAATCTAGACAGCATTTTTGACAATTTTTATCAACTCTGAATTAAAAAAAAATGTTAAAACTCATGGCAAGGAAAATTATAAATAATGTTTTCGAGTACATAATTCACACTAGAGAATCTATTCTTTTCTCCAAAATCAATTCACCAAATTAAAAACTATTTCTAAAAAGGCTTTAGAATGGGGTATGGAAAATAGATGTAGTTTTCTTTGAGTAAGAAGCTTCACATTTAGAAATCATTGTACATTTTTCAGTCAGTTTCCATCCTGCAAATATATTCATCTTTTTGTGGTTTATGACTAACATATTGAAATCTCTTGGAGACAAAATTAACGTTTCAAGTGGAATTTTATTACACAGTTAAAATCAGCACTTGTCAAAATAGATTTTAAATTATAAGGATGTTCTCTCTCTCTCTCCTGGCAACCCTCACTGAAAGTAACAAGCTATTATGCAGCCTTGTTCAGCCATTTGAAAGATGAATTGTAGGGAAACAGCAAAGATTAGCAAACAAAAAAGTATTCTTTCAGCAGGACCACTCATCTTCCCAAACTTCAACAGTCAAAATGAAAAAACTGCTCAAATTCTATTATTATTTGGCTTACGTTTGTCTGTTGAAATGTTCTGTTACATCAGGAACTTTGAGCAGCCATCACTTCTGTTTTACTGAGAATACAAAATAATAATATCTCATTGTGGATAAACTATTTCTTTGCTGTGAAACATAACCCTTAAGCTTCAAAATGGTTGATTCTGCTTCTTTTGGCATTGAGACTCTTACAACAATTATCTTGACTGAATATGGAAAGAACTGAATGTAAAATTGTTGGTGAATGCATACCTTGATTATGAGTTTTCACAAGAAAATTGAATAGTGATTACAATGCAGTTTTCTTGTCCTGAATTCCAATAAGTAAGTAGATATTTTCAAACAGGCATACTTTTTTTTCAAATTTTAGTCTGCCACAGGATGAATTTTTACTGTTTTAATTTGCATCCATAGAAGTGAGGGCTTCTGTTTTGCTGGAATGCTAAGACTATGCAGGCTTATTCTTGGTGTTGCAAATGAATAATGAATAATGGTTTCACGAGATATCAACCAAGCAATCTTAGGAAGGCCACTGAGTCAAGATGACCTAAAACCTGGTAAATGATACAAACAACCCTCTGTTGATATCTTGATACCATAATTAATGTACTGACATGTTTATAAGTTGCATTGTTATGTAATCAGAGCCAGTGTTGCACTTGCACTCATAGGGTACCTGTTAGCACAAGTACAGAGTATTCCACACAAAAACTAAACCTAATACATTTACTTAACTCCCATTTGCTTCAAAAGATGGAGAAAATCAAAGTTTTTGTGGTAGTTGTGACTTATCAGACTTGGCAAATGTCCAGTCAGTTTTCAGTTTCCCCTAGGTGTTTTTCATCATCTCCAATGTGACATTTTCACAAGCAGCAAGGATCCAATGCAAATCAACCAAATCCATTACTTGAGTTCTGCAGACTGTTTATGTGTTCCCAAATAAAAAAATAATCTAAAGGTGTAGGAATCTTGGAGGCCATATTATTGATCTGCCACGTCCAGGGAAGATATCATCCAAGCAATTCCTCACATGTATAGCATAATGTGGAGGAGCTCTATCTTGTTGAAAAAGATATCTATTTGGCATCTGGAATGCCATAATTCTCCAGCATGTCCAGATAAAAAAATGTCCATTGATTGTGTTTTCATTGAAAAAGTATGGACCGATCTTTTGTTGCACCGCAAAGCACCAAACATTGATTTTAGGGATGTTCATTCAATTTACCTCACTGCACATGAATTTTTACAACCCAATATCTGGCAGTTATGTCTGTTGACTAAGAAACATAAAAAGTGCACTAACTGGAAACAAAGGATCAAACAAAACGGAATATATCAACTAGCAACATGGAATAACATTCATACAACTGAACATCTATGTTCATACAACTGAACATGAATGTTGCCACTATAATTACTTTGTGCATTTCTCTACCTTTTGTAGCAAACAGCATTTAAATAAATTGATTAGTTCCTGAGTTATAAAACTTTCTTATTGGTACTTTTCTTCATGGACACTGTATTTATTATTGAAATTGGTCTCATTATTTGGCCATGGTCATTGATTTAAATTAATTTAAAAAACAGAGCTTTTGCGAATGCTATGATAGGCATCATCAGTGGACTGAAAGGGTTTGAAGAGGCAGAAGTATAGTGTTTTAAGAAAGAACGTAAAACCCATTTTCACCACCACAACAAAAGTAAGTAAAAAAAACTGCTTTCCTGGAAGATCCAAGGGATGCTCTCAGCTCCACAGTAATATATAAAGTGCCACAGTAACATGGAAAAACATACAGTAGTAGACCGGAAGATCCATTAAAACTCGGCTCGTGGAACCTAAGTGATATTTACGTCTTAATCAGTCAGCAATATCTATGATTGCGGAACATGATATTCAAATTTGCCATTGAATAATATATGAAAAAATGAAACAATTGCCAAATAACAACAAAGGCCTATAAGAGACCTTTGAAAAAGAGCATCCAGATAATACAAATAAAGAGATACTTAGGGATCAGTTTCTGGTCAACACATAATATCTGTGCCACAACACTCCTATCCCTTCCATTCTTTTAACGGTTCTGTATCTCTACCTCTCTACATACTCTGTCAACTGATGCCAATTGTAGCTACGACAAAAACTCTGGTTTTTAAATTAGTTTAAACCAATGAACACACAAAATAGCATGACAATGATCCATTTCAATAATATGAATGCCAGTCATGAAAGTTTAAAGAATATTACCCTCTTATTTGTTTCTCTTTGATTTGGATTGAACTGTTAGGGAAGATAGTATTTCAGTATTTCAGCTTGCTCAATGACTTGCCTTTTGTGTCTAATACATCCCCTGTGGGGGCACCTCCAGGAGGAAGGGATGAGATATAGGAGACACTGAGCAATAAGGACATTGGCTGGTGCTAAAACCTTTCCAAAGCACAGGAGACCATCACACCGCACCAGCCCACCTTGTCTTGGCACTTTTGACCCTAAAACAGAATCAACAGCAGAGCAAAAAATCCATGGAAAGGAAAGATCCATTGCAGCATTCACCTAAGCAACCAGGGGAAACTACATTAAAAAAAAAAAAAAAAAAAAAAAAAACCCTGAAAGTCAGGCCCCAAGAGAGTTATGCATTATGCTTATTTGTATATGTTATAAGTTGTTAGAAAAGTTCAATATGCCAAGAAAGCATTTAAATCATCTAAAGCTTCTATTATGTATTTTGTAATACCATTCACAAGTTTGAAGGGTAACATTTCACGCCACTTGTAAATTATTGTGAGTGTAAAGCTGATGGATTTGACAAAAACTTAGCCCCAAATATATGTTGTATGTGTTAGGCTTCTCACTAGATGGAAAATGGTACACATCATATGCTATTTGCAGTTCTTTTAATTTGGAGTTAAGAGAAGGAACATTCAACTAATCACTGTTTCTGTTTAAGTAACATTAGAGGAATAAAATAAAAACAAAATGTGTAATTAAGAACCCCAATTTGCCTTCTGCAATGAGATTTAAATTAAAGTGTATCCTATACTCAAATGTCCAGATTTGATGACTAGTGATAATTTTGACTTTATCTTAACTTTTACTGAAGAAGAGGAGAATAATAATTCTACGTTTAAACAACCTGAGACTTTTAAGTTTCATAATCGAGAATGGAATCTATGCCAGGAAGAGTCAAGAATATGCATCAATGATTTTTATTTTTATTTTTAAACGTTCTTTGTTTAGTTGTGTAGGATTGTGCACATCAATATGGCCAGATGAGTGACTATTGTTCATACTCATCAAAATATAGTTTGAAGGCTGTACTTCTGCATAATGACTATGAGTTCTCATCAATATCTGTATAGCACATGCCGTTGATATGAAAGAGACACACGAAAATATGAAATTGCATTTAAAAAGATCCTCATAGTATTGATAATTGAATTGAATTTATTTCAACAAATAGCTTAAAATCAATACACTTTCCTTTAATTATTGTTACTGAGCTCTTGTCTTCAGCTCATCAGCAGTTTCCTGCTGGAATATATAGAGAACTTAGATTCAGATATTCTTATGACATAATTAATACAAAAACCAATTAAAGTATAGCAATTGCCTTCAGCAATTCCAGAAGGCACCAGATCCAACAAAATTTAATAACACATTATAATTCACTACCCCTGAGTTGCTGCATTTCCTGGGGCAGATATACCCAAAACTCTGTGGTTACTAAGTTACAGAACCCTGCCTACTATTTAAATCTAATCCCCCACACTATACATTTTCTTCTTTACCTTCTCACTAATTTTTTCAACCATTTTGCTTTCATTTTACGTAAACAAATGCCAATTTCCACCATATGTTTTCGTGATTTAACATTCAATATCTTTTCCCTATAATTTCCTTTGGTAGACTGGACCATCTGTGCCTTCCCAGCCTCTCCCCAAGAAACTTAGTC
Organism: Metallyticus violacea; assembly: GCA_030762175.1. NCBI lineage: Eukaryota > Metazoa > Arthropoda > Insecta > Mantodea > Metallyticidae > Metallyticus > Metallyticus violacea. The sequence goes on from CM060835.1 coordinate 116,156,068, forward strand.
TCTTCACATTCTAATATTAAATGCCAATTATTACTTTCTGATTATACAATGGACATTTATGCAGCTTCCCTCTTGCTCTTAAGCCCTTCAAGTTCCCATGCAAAACTTTCTCTTGCTGCTTTATCGCATATTTCAACATAATTTTCCCTGCTCCAAACCCCTTTTATTTCTCTGTATACACTCAATGACATTTTGAATTTAAAACTAAACAAATATATCTTGCCTTTCTTAACCTGATTTCTTTGCAAAACCCCTTCCTAATAATCCCCTATGTCTCCAAAACCAATTTTCTCTAGACTTTCCTTTACCTTGTTAAGCCAAATAGCATCTTGCTTAAGCCTTTTCTAGCCTACCAAACACAGATATAAAACACTATGTTCTTCTGCAGTTCTAATTCTAAACCAGTATTTCAATACTCTCTCGATAATTTCCCCTTTGCTACCTGTTCTTCCTAATTCTAATTGTGCAATGCCATTTGGTGAGGCTCTTGGCAATCCCAGTATTTGTTTGTAGAAGTTCCTATGTATCATGTTCATAAATACCCATCATTTCTCCAATCCCCAAATCTCTGCTCCATAGAATATTTTAGCCTCCACCACTGCCCCATAATCTCTCTCTCCATCCAATTTTGGATATCAGAAACCTTTCCGCTCAATGGGTGCCGCGTTTGTTAATAACGGCGCAAAAAAGCATTCGAATGAACATTTCGCAAGGGTGTTTAGACTTGTTTAATCACAATTCCAATGAGTTTTTCCGACGTTTCATAGCAGTAGATGAAACATGGATTCGCCAGGGATGAAGGAGAAGTGCAGACAATGGGTGACAACAGGTGAAAGTATACTAAAGGACGCAAAAGCGATTTTCTAGTATTCTCAAAAAAGGTAATTTAATCGTTGCTTGTTTTTATTCTTTAAAAATTTATTCTGTGTGGTACTCGTAGATACGCTGATGACCTGAGATGTTAAAGATCGTCCTAAATAAACCAAGTACTCCTAGACTACCTCCAGAAGGGCAGAACTATCACCGAGTAATATTACGCTTCACCACTGGACCAACTGAACGATGATATTCAGACTAAACGCCCACACTTTACGAATTCCCCCCCCCCCTTCATCGAGATAATGCGCCTTCACACACGTCTGGAATTGTTGGTACAAAAATGCGTGCTCTTCGCTTCCAAGTGCTTCCACATCCGCCATGTTCGCCGGACCTCCCAGGGATTACTTTTGTTCCCAAACCTGAAGAAATGGCTGGGGTGGACGAAGATTCACATCAAATCATGAGGTTGAAGCTGAGACAGATGTTTATTTTTCACAATTGGACAAATCTTATTTTACTGAGGGTGTTAAAATTGGAAAGTCGTTGGATTAAATGTATTGATTTATAAGATGGCTAGGCTGAAAAATTAAAAATCTTCTGTTTTCTTGATCAGGCTGAGATCTTTTAAAGCACCCTCTTATACACTTTGAGGAACTTTTATCTTTACTGGAATATGCAATTATTAAAAAATATATGTTGTGGTTTACTTGGGAATTAAAAAGTGGAAAACTATTCTGATCTTGTAAACTCACAGAAAACTATATAATGTAATGTTTTAAAACTTCACTTCTTGGACACACAATTAGATTTCTTAGAAATTTTAGATCCGCCAGCGATGAGTATAGTGCGCATTTTCATCAGCAACTTTCTATAATGAAAAAGTGATACCAAGACAAATATAGAGTCCAAGTATGCTTGTCGATTATTATTGGATCATGGAGAGAGGCGTTCCAAAGGAAAATCTACCCTAAAGCCATCATGTATAAATTTGAGGTAAGCCAGAGTGAGATATACATTTATTATTATTTGAAGTTACTTAAATAGTACTAATTTTATGAAACTTTAAAAATGTGACAAAAATCCTGCTTTATGAAAAAATCTGAAAGCATATTTGAATTCAACATGGACAATAAGTACTTACATTTAGATTCAGGTTATTTTATTTCTATGAAATATTTTATTTAATTATTTGGAGATTAATGCTATTTGTTTTTTGTCAGTTCTTGGCTCTCTAGACTTCGCGACCGAAATTTGGACCATTGTATCGTTGACTAAATCACTAGAATGCTAAAATAAGTGCAAAATAGTATATCATTGACATTTAAAGTAAATGGGCAGGGGGGAAAAAGCCGAACCCAATACAGCTGAAAATAAAACGTTATGAGTTTCAACACAAAAGAGGGAAATGTAACAGCATGAATGTGTGCGTGTGTGTATATATATAATTAACACTAATAATAAAAGTAGATAAAGATAAAACACAGAGAAAGAGTCACACTTGAAATTGCTATATTTCGAACTACTGCGAGTTTTTCAATGGCAAGAACTCTCAGTAGTTCGAAATATAGCAATTTCAAGTGTGACTCTTTCTCTGTGTTGTATCTTTATCTACTTTTATTATTAGTGTTAATTTGTTAAATTGTTAATAGTGCTTCTTTATTTTTATTTTTCATTAATATTATATATATATATTTTTTTTTAATTGTGTTTAGCCCCGTTTTTACTACTGAGGCACCACAGGCGGTAGCATGAATGTGAAATATGTGTCCGGAAATTTTTGAAAAATATAAAAGCTATATGGTGTAATAATTATATAATATCTGAAAAATGAAAACTAAAATTAACATATGATTCACAAAGCTAATACAAAAGACCATTTATTTTAGCGCCATAAATAGATATATATTTACATATAACAAATTTCCTGGTTATAGGTGTAACCCAAAGACAGTAACAATTTCAGTACTTATTAAAACTATACGAAAGTTTTCTTTTAATTATGCTTGCCCTAGAGTGACACATTTAATAAATTCATTCAACAACGGAGTGTGGTTAAAAAATCAGTTACTGGATAAATAAATAAAAAGAAAAACAATCAAAACGCCAAAGGAGCAGCTCTGACATGTATGAAGTGGGAAATCTCCATTTGTCAATCAATACCATACTTACTAGAATGCTTTTCTACCAACATCTATCTGTTAACAACTTTATCTACTTGTATTGATTCTTTGCAGCAACATGTTTATTATAGTAGGAATTTTACTTAAAAACTGGGCATAAAGGTGGTTGTGCTGTAATAACTGCCAAATGGAATAATCATTCCAACACTGTTCTAGCAATGCGTAAGATGGTTTACAATATACGCCAACGTTTTCTGCAAAATATGTCTGTGTTGGACCATCGGAGATCAAGATTAGTCGTTGATTAAGGAAATTAGTCAATTGTGTTTTTCAAGCTATTGTTCTAAACCCTAAAAAGTTATTCGTAGTCAGCTATTGTAATAATGCTAAATCATTGAAATTTTTCTCTAGGCTAAACACAAGCACTATAATTATGCAATGTCTAGTGTACGTTTTATTAGAAGATAGTGCCCATCTAAGCTATACATCGTTAAATAAAATTATTATTGGTACTTTGGTTTTTTTTTTTTTTTTTTTTTTTTGTGGTACAGTTATTGGAGAAAGGTGTGCGGTTAATTAAGAGACTCTCCAAGGTTTTATGGTATAACTACATCTATATTATTGGGTCATACGTAACTCTTTTGGTTTAGAGGGAAGAAATATTCAATGTGCTCACCACGGCTCAAACGATAGATGTCAATGCGATGCACACTCATCGTGGCATGAGATCGTCAATGGCATGCAAGGCGTGATAACGCTCATGTTCAAATCGTTTGGGTTACAAAGCAGTGGTGGCAAGCGTCTTTAATGCACCCGCTCAAGAAAAAAATTTAATAAGCCGTTGTTCTCTGACAGACGCACTTCCGATCCAGTGTCATGGTAGTTCCTTGTTCAGAAAATCGCATGATGAAAGTGAGATCTGCAAATTAGCTAATGCAGAAGGGTCTGTTTTAATTTACAATTCAGTTGCGCTCTAAAATACCGAAAGTAAAGTCACGTAAACAGAATCATTTAATTCAAATGGTTTATGAATTTGACAAAGACATGTTTGCACTGATGGTTTGATATTATGGTGCAAGGTTTGTGGAGTTAAAGTGGCAGCAAAGAAGAGATTCATGATACAAAAGTACATCAAATGCAACGAAATGCTCTTGAGAATGGTGCAGAAAAGAAAACATTAACACAGTTTCTATTTACACAAGCGCAGCAAGTAGTAGTAATCTTCAGCTTTTTTCAAAGAATTGTGTGACGTTCTAATTTACGAGAACATACTTCTATGGAAGTTAAGTTATGCAAAATTAAGAAGTTTCCTGCAATGCTATACTGGCAAACCAATTCCCAATGAGAATTTAAAAAGAAATTATATTCCTCAGTTCTATGAAGATACCATTAAAAAATGGATAAATAGTAGAAGCTAACAAGGTATTGTATCTATTAACGACACTGGCAATATTAAGAACCACTCCAGAGTCCACGTATTTGTGGGGACTGTGGAAATCAACTGCCAGGATCAAGTATTTCTGCAAACCTACATTTTGGAAATTATTTAACATTCAGCAATCTGCAGATTGTTTGACCATGCATCCCATTTGGGCCCTCGGGAATTCGACATGATGACGTCCTGCTGTTTGTCACCGGTGCAGCAACTTACATGGTAGAAGCTGTTACAGCTAATAATGTCATATAGTGCATCTAACTTGCCTTGCGCACTCAATGAACAGAGTAACGGAAAACGTCCGCACCCTCTTTCCTAAAGTCACTTGTGTCTCAAACAAGGAATTTGGTTAAAGCTCCATCAGCTTCTGATATTCCCTTGCCACCAGAAACTATCTTTACACAGTCGAGCTCCTGATCGATGCTGCGGTGTACAACTTCCATGCTGTGAAATCCGTGGTTGAAGTTCTGAAGACGCACGATGCTAAAGCCATTCAGAGAGTTTAGGAGTAGTAAAATGGAGGGGAAGCTGGCATAATTAAAAGCAAATTTCTGCTTCTTGCCTTCCATAATTGCGAAACTTCAAGAAAGTGGTGTGAAACTTTAAACCTCTACTGAACTTGCACAAAACTCAAGTTTCGGCTATGTGTGTGGTGAAACTGGTGAAATAAAAAATGCGACAAGATTAAAGTGCGCTAGATAAAAATCCAAGATACAGCTCCATGTGCTTGATTTCTGAAGTGCTACGTAAACTTCAACACATTCATTTCGAAAAAGAAGTGACATCTAGTGACTTAGTACCCTTAATATGCTCTAGTTGCAAGTGCCAATGTTGAAAGGAGCTTTTCAAAATATAAGAATATTCTTGCCGATAATCCGCAAATCTGTACTGTAATTTACGGCAATACAGACTGCATTTATATAGTGCACTTTTTCTGTTCCTTGTTGTTTATTGTAAACGAACATAAAACAGTGCTTTGTGTATTTAATTAGATAATGCACTCGTGTCTTGTGCAAGTAGGTAACAAAAGATCATGACCCTAAATATCAGGAAAAGAAACACGAACATCTTGATGTAGTAGACGTTATACTGCTTAATTTGAACCTAGCTGGAATCTCAAGCTATCAAGAGTAGAAAGCCCACGTACGAAATGTTGATAAACTATTTGAAAAAAGAGACCGTGTCCTTGTCTAATGATCAATATTGCTGCTGCTGTCCGGGAGATCCAGGTTTTGACTCCCGGTACCTTTTTAGCAATTTTCTAAGCTAGGAAGGTCTGAAACGGGTTCCACTCAGGCTCGTGAGGACAATTGTAAAGTTGTTTAATAGAGCGATGACATTCTTTTGATCCATAAAGTCGCACGATGGCGCCGCTGGGATGTCGTAAAGCCGATGACACGCCTCTCTGCCGATAATGTCGCAAGACGGATGTAGCAGACCAAAGCCCGTGAGGTTTGGTGCTCCAAAGGAAGTGCAATATTTTGCTATTTTTCAAGAGGAAATCATAAAGAGCTCGCGAAATTAACCATCTAACTTAATGTTGCGTTAATAACTGTTGCATAAGTAATTCAAACGAATTAACTGCTTGCATCCCCTTAACACATGATTTGTTTACAATTTGGTTAACGGTTACTTCAATGTTTTTAACACTAATGAACATCATTAGTGTTAATTAGTCACATTTTTCATCTTTTAAATTTAAATGTAGTATATATGTACTAGTTTCTTACAGTTGTGTACTAAGACCAGTTTGAGAGCAATCTTTCAATCCATGTTGATGATACTTGTATGCTTAGCAGTTTAGCAGATCATGCATAGATGCAGGGAATAGTTTATATTATAAAATAACAATAATAATAATATTAATAATAATAATAAAAGATGTTTGAGTAAATTGCAGATATCTTCCAATTTAAAGGTGGAATAAGAAGTATAATTTTTATACCGATTTATGTATTATTCTTTCTTATAGTAAAACTGTGCCTTTGTTTCCAAAGTTAAATTATGGTGTAACCTTAGGGAATTTGTCTTCAGGTTTTATTGCACTGAAATTATTATGTGGCTGATTATAATAGTCATAATGAGAGTAACTCAATTAAAACGCGTACATTTTATTATTCATCAATTTCTGTTGCTATAAATCAAATTAATAAATTATTTCACAGTTATAGGTCACTCATGTATATTTATTAATTTAATTCAATTTAATTTTTATGCAGTGTAGAAAATCATGTAATAAATTAGCTTTCTACACGATGTAAAATACGAATAAATTACGCGTAGTTTGTGTATAATTGTATTATGTGATTTACCTTTCAAACCCTGGTGGTCTCTCTCTCTCTCTCTCTCTCTCATTTTTTCTTGCAAAGGTAGCCTGATCAGTACCTTTCCTCTACATGTTCAGGCAGGTCTGTCCTTGCCCGACACCGTGGTGCCAATCCTGTGCAAGTTCCCTTCCCCCGATGACGTCAAGAGCAGATTCAGACATGTTTTCGCCTCCCTCTTGATTTTCTCCTAATGAGGTTGATTTTTCCTCCTCCCGTCTTGCAAAGCACTGTCTATCACCAGCACCATTACTGAGGAACTAGCGGAACAGGTAACTGATCCACAGCGCTCTACGCCAGTGTCGCACAATTCTGATTTATTATCGTATCTACGTTACAGCATAACGCGCCGTACATCATACAAGGCATCCGAACCATTTGCACCAAGAACGGGCCCAGAACTCTTGTCCGATTCGAGAACTGGAAAAAAGTATTTCTACCCTCACGAATCAACAACCTATCTGCCGAGCTCGTCAACCAACTCAATTCTTTTGCCTTTATATCTAGTACCAAGGAGAGGAGGTTCTCAGAAACGGCTACGAGAGGGACGTCGTAAAATTTACAACCGTGTAAAACATGGCTTGTCAAACATGATCCGTACCAACTATCTCGTTCTCAAACTCGCTTTTGACAACCAAAACTACGCCACAAAAAATGGAGATGTCTACTTGACCTCCACCGAAATCTCCTTTCTTGGCGAGGATCGTCAAACATGCCTTCAATAACGCTGATATTGTGGAAGTCAGATGATTGCTTTCAAAGGTACTCCACTTCGGAATAGACGCTCGCAATACCACCTACCTCGGTACTGCCAACAAGACGCCAGCCCTAGGTCACTTCGGCGGGGTGCTTCTCCACGGCTGCCATCGGCGATTTCCTGTCCATTCTGTCGCCCAAGAACACCTCAACAACAATATATACGTTTAGTTTACAGTTTTGCCCCCAAGTGCTTCCCCCACCACCATTTTACTTAATCCAGTTTAGCTCAAGTTTTGTCTCTAAACTCTTCCCCCAACACTTTCCCTAGTTCACAGTTTTGTCACCAACCGCTTCCCCCATCACCTCCTTAGTTCTCACTTTAACCATACATAACCCTAATCTATTTTTTTATTTCATATCACATGGTGTAATGCATATTTGTATATTTATATATGCAATAAACAAGTAAAATTGTCCCTAATTGTTCGGCTGAATGAACAATAATCCTACCATCAGATGACAACTAACCCCACCTAGAGGGTAGGATTAAAAGCGACATCATATAGTGGCAGGAGTATCGTTAGTCCAATCAGATAATTCGGGACATGTACTACTTGTTATTAAATAAGCCAAACGTATTTGTTCTGAGTAAACGAATAGTAACGTTACTATGGTCGACTTTCTTTCTTTCTTTCTTTCTTTCTTTCTTTCTTTCTTTCTTTCTTTTTTTTTTTTTTTTTTTTTTTTTGTATGTGCAAACAGAATAAGACGTTTAATAGCGGCAGCATAATAGTTACAAACTACTAGCAACATTTCAATTAAGTTCTAAATATTCAAATTAACATATGTATTTCTAAATTAAACACTCGAATGTCTCTAGGTACAAAGATGTGAATGAATTAAACTATGACGGCAATAAATGACACTTTTTTAGCTTTTAAAGCAGATAAATAGTTAAAAGCACGATGTGCAATTTATTAATATAAGAAACAGGGTGAAATCAAACATTGCTATGTTTGCGAAATACGTACAGCTGTTTATTCCACAAGAGCAGAATTTTTTCCTTTTCTTTTCATCCATCTACTTTTCAATATTGGGAAATGGTGTTTGAGTGCCGCACAGTCTAAGTGCACATCAGTTCATTTTTTGACCGAGATTTGTTTATTTTCATCAAAGTAAAAACAAAACTGCTCGCAAACGTATGTTAACCCAATTAAATGCAAGATTCGAGAAGCATATTTGTGCAATCGCGAAAATCAGCTTTATGAAAGATGTTTATAACAGTTGCTCAAACTTCTCTTGGTTGTACATTTCTCCTTCAATTCACGAAATAGGTCCTGGTGGTGTATTGGTAACCATACTTGCTCTCTAAACCCAAAATCGGGGGTTCAAACCCGGCCAGGACCGATGAAAATTTTCCGGGGTAAATATCCTAAGCATGGCTTCCTTCGGAAGGAAAGGGAAGCCGTGGGTCCCATGTCGTACATTTATGAAGAGGCCTCTGAGCAATTTGTCGGTTGTTTCACGCCCTAAATTGAATGGGACGCTGATGATCTGAGATGTTAAATAGCATCCATAAATAAACCAAATCAACAGCAATTCAGGATCACGTTATAGGCCCGAGGGTTACATCTATAAGTCAATTGGAGTATGGGCACCTCCATGGAACATGAAGTTCAGATATTTAAAATTACGTTCAAAACTTTCCAGACTTATTCATTATTTGTGCATAATTCTGTAAATCTATGGCTGTTATTAAAGCGAGAAATGTCCTTAGTTTTGAGAACTGCCCGGGGTCTTACCCTTTAACTAACGTTCCCAACGTTTGTCAGTTTAAAGGCCTGGATTCTATCATACTTTTGGATTATTATTTAATCTTTACCTGAAGAGAAATGTTTAAAACTGAAATAGTTTTTGCGGCCCACCCCCACTAATAAATATAATATAATATGTATGTTGCAAACCTAATTATGATATTTTGTGCAATATCATAAGGCATAAATTCAATATATGAAATTCATGTCGTCAAAAGAGAAAGTTTTCTGGTGTAACTGTTTATGGAATGCCAGTTAGAAGAGGAAGCGCGAACACAATTCACCACCATACAAAGGAACAGTAAATCCAAAGGACAAGTGTTATATCATTTCTTAAAGACCTACCATTGGCGAGGGTTTTGTACGCGTTAGGGGAATGAACTCTCTAGCAGTTTGAACAGTTAACTTTAAACCAACCAATGTAAACAAATGTTTTAAACTTTCAAATAATAGCAGGTGGCATGCGTTGTGGGCGAATTAAAACCAGTCTATAGTAGATATGTATTTTGAATTTTTGGAGAACGCGAGAGGTGTACTTGCTTGTGTGAACCCTTTTGGCCAAAGTTTAGTTAATTTGAATCGAATATATAAGAAAGCGTTTGCTCAGCTGGGACACCTTTACGCTTGCTTGCTTACTTACTTACTTACTGGAATTTCTACATGAGACGAGACGCACTTGCTCCAAGCCCTATAAGCGGTGAGATTTTTTTAATTTCTACACGCGGCGAGGCTCAAAATAAGTTCTACTTCGGACGCAGTTCGTCTCCTTGGAGGTCGCGGCAGCTAAACTCGACGTAGATTCTCCCGTATGCAGAACACCAGAGGACGCGAAAAATCTTGCGAATTTAAATTACTATATTATATTTGTATATATTATTTCGCATCGGGTGATTATTATCACAGTCCTGTTGAGTATAACCCAACAAAACAGCGAAATATTACCCTAAGATATTGTTGTTATAAAGCACGGACAACACCAAAGCGATTATTAGTCAATCGATGATAAGCCGCTACAAAATATGGCGAAAATCGATCAAACCGCTTCTTTTTGGCGCCCAACGTGCACCAAATCACACCAAATCGTCTCATAATTTTAGTCATCCAACGTAGAACCATACTTACATCGCTTCAAAGCATTCAAATGCCCTATTATATCTATTACAAATCATGAGTCACATATCCAATTAATAATACTCAGTTCCGGAACACTTAATTCATTTGTTTCATGAATTAAGTCATCTCTTCTCGCATTTCCAAAACAATCCAGCCAACATACTGCACAATAGTTAGACAATCGCCATATTTACCATTACATCCATGCAAAAATGCCTTAAATTGGCGATATGCGAGTCCTTTTCACTTAATTGCATTTTTAATTTTAGTAACAATAGATATTACACTTTCTAGTTTAATTTATCTTGAGCATAGGTTTTACTGACGAAAATGTAATTGATTGGGATGTGCTTATGCGTTATATTGAGCTTTTTCCGTTTGTGCCTCAAGTGCCCTATTAAACCATTCTTGCATCAACCATAGCGGAAGCGCCATCAATTACCAAGAATATGAGCTTGTCCAAGGACGACCAAATTTGTTATGCCCTTTTGAAAACCTGTAAACATATCTGCGCCTGTAGTTGTGCCCTTCGTTGGAATTATACCCAACACCTCCTTGATCAGCGGATTGGAATCTACTTCCCGTATAAAAATGACAAGCTGAAATGTACTAGTGATATCGGCGCTTTCCACTGGTCAACAACAACAAATTCTATCGGGCTACATTTTTTAAACAAAATCACTTCAAATGCAATATTGCACTTATATTTTTATGAACTATTATTAATTTTTAATACATATAATTAAAACAGAACAGTTTTTGTAGGTTTCGTTTTAATTTAAATATTAATGGATATATTAAAAAAAGAGTTATGTGTCAATAATTATGAATTTCCAAACTTTTTCATTACAGGGAGAAGAACACTTAATTTTTTTTAATATTATGACATGTTCTTCACTAATGTATCTTTTCAAATTCTAACAGTAATTACTTATCAATGACACATCCCAATGGTCTTGATAGTGGTTTGCATTGTTTTAATGTCTTTATGAAACTGCTCACCTTGTTCTTCACTCATTGCACCAGGATTCGCAGGGAAGTATCATTATGGCTGTTGAGAAAATGCACTTTAACACTCATTCTACACCCTAGATTTCTAAAACGTTGTAACAATTCCGCCACATTTTCTTTATAGTTCTCAGATTGTTGCCAAGAAAGTTTTCGTCACTTTTTTGTATGTTGACTTCTCTAACTCGGACATCTGCTGAAGAAAGTTATCATCTTGCATAAGCTCAGATATCTGGATCCATCGAAAATACCTGCTGCTAACTTAGCTTCAGTTTTCTGTGGGAACTCTTTCTAACAAGAAAGCTGAAACAATCACTATCCTTATTCAGAGCAATAACAAATTGCTTCATTAGGCCTAATTTAATATGGAGTGGTGCCAGAACACTAGCAGAAGAAACCCTTCATACTTCACATTTTTTTCTCTAGGAACTAAATTGCTCCTTTTAGGCCAATTTTTCCGGGTTCAACGTTCTGATTTAGGCCTACTGTCCCATTCACGTAGCGAACAATTTGCTATCTTGGTTAAATCTCTCAGAATATTTGTTTTATGTATCTGCTAAATGAATAGCTAGTAAAAAACACCTAATATTTTCTATAATACAAATTTCTGAAAAACTGTAGCCCATTGAGACAAAATAAACTGGCTTGAGAGATTCCGTGTGTTAAGGAATCAGAAAATACAAGCAGTTTTCATTCAGTAAAAAGTGTGTAGACCAGTGTCAAAGTGTAATAAACAAACGCCATAGCAGCATTTATTAGCTGAGATTGCCTATCGTCAGCTAAATCACGAATGCGAAGCATCACGGTGGAGTTCAAACTGCTGAGCTTTTAGTGGAAAAAGCACGTCGGCGACAGTGGTTAGGCATTCTTCACAAACCACAATCTCTGAAAGACAAATACTTTCATGCTATCAGAGGTGAGAGTTTGTAATTTGGACCCATAGCCGATACTCCGGTTTGTTGGAATTTTTATCGATTTTTTGACGTTTCTTTAGTGTTTAATATGACCTCACGATCTTTCCTTCAAACTTGTCATATTATTATTAACGTGATGCGAGTAATGCCTTTGCAAGTTGAACTTATTTTATTCTATGGAAAACCTTTCCACACACTGGACACTTAGTTCTTTCATTACAGTTCACAAATAAATGCATTTTCTTCCAAGACGGGCATTAACACAGAAGATGTAGTATGTCTACGATTTCTACATCTAATTTAGGAAACCGCCGAGTCGCTACCTCCACCATTAATGCTGTGCTGTTCGCTCTTGCAATACACTTGCCCCGGAACTGCCTGAGCTCCAATACAGTGAAGTAAATGATCACTGCTTTTTTTATTTCTTTTATTTATGGACACTCTTTAACATCTCAGGTCATCAGCGTCCTATTCAATTCAGGCGTGAAACGGCCGATAAATTTTGCTCAGAGGTCTCTTCTTTCAGGCTTGAGGTTATTTTACGTGCCGTAAATCTACGACATGGGATCCACGGCTTTATTTCTCTTTCGAAGGAGATTTTTACGCTAGAAAAAAGCCATCGACCCGCGATCTACGGTCTACGGGACAAGTATGGTTATCACTGAACCACCAGGACCGACATGGTTCCTGGTATATATTTACGAGAGTCACTCTAAAAGTTTTGAGAATGGGCATCAAGGATTGTGAGCAGCCAGTGAAGGTATTCCTAACTTTAGATTTAAGTTTAGACAACTGTGTATATGTAAGCTGAAGTTACTGTGCCAGACGCTCAAGCGAGAGCATTTCAATGCGACGATTTACTTCGACTTTAGTCTGTTTAAAAGGAAGAAAATGCCTTGAAAAATCGCATCGCGCATTTGGGGAAATTTACCCCCCACAACCCACTATTTATTGAGGGTTTGCTGATTAGGGACTGCCTCGAAGACGAAGACCGCGCAAGACGACCCGCTACAACAACACGGATGAAAGCAGAGTGGATGTTGAGGAAGATCATCGTTGTACATATTATCATATTCAATAAGCTCTGAATGTTTGATCGGCTGCTGCGAAAAGAATCCTCAAAGAAAAAACTTCAATCAGGAAGCAGCCCTGAAGTCGAAGGACCCCCTACCATTACAAAGATCACATAAAAGAACACGAGTGGATTGGTGCCAGAAAATGTTGGAAAATTTTGATGGAGGAAGATCAAAAAACATATTTAACACCATAACCGGTGACCAAAGAGGGATATAGCAGTTTGATCCAGAAACTAAGCGACAATCATCGGTCTTTATCTTCCCAAAAGAGTATCCAGGCAAGTGAGAAGTGCTGGCAAGAAGGTAATCTGAGCTAATGGCCTCATTTTGACAGTTCCACTTGAGGGATAAAATGATGTCACTGTCAATTGGTACAGGAAAAAAAAATGCTGCCTTAAGTCTTCAATGTATTGATAACGAACCCACTGCACTGGATTTTTTTTTTTTTATTGGTTTATTTATGGACGCTCTTCAATAGTTCAGGTCATCAGCGTCCCATTCAACTCAGGGCGTGAAACGGCCGACAAATTTTGCTCAGAGGACTCTCTTTCAGGCTTGAGGTTCTTTTTCGTGCCGTAAATGTACGACACGGGACCCACAGCTTTACTTCCCTTCCGAAGGAAGCCATACTTACGATTTTTACGCCCCGAAAAAATCCATCGGTCCTGGCCGGGTTCGAACCCGCGATCTTGGGTGTAGGAGCAAGTATGGTACACTGCACTGGAAACAACTCAATTTCTGCTCCATCCTTTATACAGTCCAGATTTGGTCCCATGCCACTTTTTCTATTTCCCAAAATCACTTGAAGCCGCAGTGAATGCATAGGAAGAATGTATTTGGATCCTATCCAAATAAATAAAATCAAAAAATTAAAAAAAAAATACAAAAAGTTTGAAGGGATGAGACGTTGTACTGAATATAATGGAGAATACTTTGAAAAGACGCGTATTTTTAAAAATATTATTACCTTCATTCTCTAGTCTTTCAGAATGAGCCTTGTATCAATCACGAATTTGCTTATCTGTTTGCTGGATGCTAACCTCGTAATGCTGGATAGCAACTTTGAACGGAAACGATAGATTTGCTCGTACTCAAGTTCACTCTCCCCTGTGTAGGATCAAAATTCTGCGCTAAAAGTATATAATAAAAATTGCAGGGATTTCTAAGCTACGTACATTAGTATGTGCACTGATTTTTCAATTCTCGGCTAGCCTTGTCTTTAGAGACTATAAATTAATGGAAGCGGAGGTTCAATAGAATTGCCACTTTGATCACCAGATCCTTCATCTATTGATAATACTTTATTTTTTAGATCGCTTAGATCGTTTAAATATAAAGTTTTTGCTACAAAACTGACAACAGTTAAGGACTCTAAAGCAGAAATAAAATTGAAGGGATTAATTTGGATCATAAACGCGAACAAAGATATATTTCAGCATTCAAGCTGCATTAATACCGAAGAAAAAAAATTTAAAGCAACTTCAATAAATGATGGCCTTCAGGCCATCTCGGTAAGTTTGAAAAAACACTCCATTGAGAAAATTAATGTACGTATATAATTTGAAATAGTAGGAAATGGTAAATAAAGAAAAAGAGAGCGTGGGAAAAAGAGAAAGTATACTTTATTTGATTTGGCTTCTTTCTCTTCCTTTTTATATCTTTTCTTTTTTCTCACTCAATAGTCTCATCTTAATGACAATGACTCTTACTACACTTTTATAAGTTTAAAAAGCATTATTTTCCAAAGCATTAGGAAAATTTACAGTACCTGTAGCAAGCCTATTTAAGCTTTACTTTCATTTGCAAAAGTATTGGAATTATTATTTTGCAGTAAGCGTGTATATTAGCCAATCAAAATAACCTTCTCTTAAAGTTTATCTGTGGTTCTCGAGCAATATATTGCGACATTTGAAGGAATGTATTCCGCTCCTTTTGATATCCTATGTTCAAGTTACAGATCGCCCACATTCTTTGTGAAAGAGGTGGCCAATTAGCTTTTACACAAAGCTGATGTATAAAGTTTTTAGTTAGGTCTGTTGATATTCCACGAATTTCCCAAGAATTTAATTAAACTCCAATATTAATTAATCAATCTATTTATAAATTATAAGCTTCAGCCAAAATTTACCTGCTTTTATAATAATAATAATAATAATAATAATAATAATAATAATAATAATAATAATAATAATAATAATAATAGGAAAGTAAGACTATGGAAGAACTGATCGTAAACACGGGAATGTGGTTTTTTTGCACTCTTCATCGGCCAATATGTTTCTTTGTAGCGGTTTCCGCACATAGCACACCTAAATTTACTTATGTGAATGCATTAGAGCATGAATTCCCTTTCGAGTCCTCCCTCGATCTTTGTTCTTTAGCGTAACATCGTCTTCCTACAAACCGGAAACTGTAGCAAGAACCGGCGCGCTTACCATTGGAGGGGTGTTGCCACGCGGGGAAGTAGAGCCGGGCTGCAATTGGTGGACTCACCTTCACACCGTGCTTGACAGAAGGCTGGCGCGAGCCCTGATAGTCGAGTGGGACCGGACCGGAGTGAAGTGCAGGCAATGCTAAGGGAAGTGTGCGTGAGGCTTTGTTGACAACTTTGTCTGGTAAGACGCAGGAAAAGCTCAGTAGATCTATATCTAATGATTTTTTGAGACAGCCGTGTAAAGAACACGTGATTGTGACTACGAAAGAAGGTGCTTGTGATAGTGTGTTGTGTTTGTGTGGTGAATTCACATGGTGGTAGTGTGCTATGGCAATGGAGGGTGTGTCGGAGTGGTCTGATCGAATGGATATAGGAGGGAGCAACCACTGGCTTCCAGCTTACGGATTCCAGCAACCAAACCAGCTACAGCAGGTTCTACTCCAACACCAGGAAGGGACGGAACTTATTGGCAATGGTGAGTCTTTCACATCGACAAACTTCATTTAATTACTTTGCTACAGCTGACTCACGTTGCTGTAGGCATAGAGGGGGGTGAGTTGGGGGCAGTACTTAGCGATTCATTCCAAATGGAAATAAAGACATAAGTATATCAGTATTGCAGTACGAGCTAACATTGCAATTTTAAGATTATGGGAGTTTCGGATTTACCTCGGTAAAATTTCCAATATTGAAATCAAAGCTTCCGAAATGCTAGCACGATCTATTGACACCATACCTCAATTGTAATCATTATTTCGAAGAATGTGTACGGTTTTTATGGGAAAAGATGTGACCGGCAGGTAAAGAAAGTCTAGCTTTGCATCTTCCATTTTGCCATTTCATAACGGGACGTAAATAAAATAAAATAAAATAAAATATGTTTTTGTTTGTTTTGCATTCTTTGAATTCGTATATAACCACAATGACCAGTGAATAGCCATGTCAGTTACATTAATAGTTGTACAATTATATTACACATAGTCATCAGATTTCATTTACAGAGTAGTAGGCCTTTTCACATAGATATTTTAGAGGGATTAATGTCATTTTACTATCGAATAATTATTTCAGTTCTAGTACTGCATTTAATATTCTTATAATAAACTTTTTTTTTATAAATTAAATTTTCTGTTGACCAGCTGATTTTTTTGTTCTTCTTTTCTGCTTTGTGTTGAAATTCTATACTTGTAGATTGTTAGTAACTTTATTTTTATTTTATTCAGTCGGTAGAATTAAAATTTCCAGTGTGTTACATTCCAAAGGACGACAGTGTCTAAGGTTTGCCTTATTAAGCAGAAATCACGGAAATATTTTTAGTACAAAAGCATAATAAAAATAATCATTTAGGTTCAAAGTTTTGCCGCGTAGAGAGTGTCCTCTTATATTTAAAGAGTATTATTATTATTATTATTATTATTATTATTATTTAATGGTGTTTAACGCCCGTTATTACTATTGAGGCACCACAGGCGGGAACACTGAGATACACGAGATGAAATGATAAATTGGGAAAGGAGTTTTAAGGACGGAAACGCTCCAAGCCTAAGTTTAGGATACCTCATCTGCATTTGCCATCTATGAAGTCTGAAGAAAACCTGGAAAAAGCCTCAGTCAGGGAGGACGGTCCTTGCAGGATTCGAACCCCAGACCTCCCGCTCACGAGTTCGCGCCTTTACCACTTCGCCACCCATGGCGATATATTATTAAATAAATACAGTAAACATTCATATTCTCATAGTTACTGCATCTTATCCATTTAAACAGATACAGACTTAACGAAGTTCCAAGCAGCATTACTCATATAGGCTTTGTTTTAATGCAACCTAACTCCCGATGAATTTATTTAAATAAATATAACGAGATGGAAAACATTTTGCTGTAAGAAATCCATTTTAGGACTCCAGGAGGCTAATGTGTGTGTGTGTGTGTGTGTGTGTGTGTGAGAGAGAGAGAGAGAGAGAGAGACAGAGAGGAGGAGAGGGAGACTAAACATCCAATCAGTTGTTCCTAAATTATCGACCCCTGTGCAATTATTGTAATATATCAGAGTTTATGCATTTATGTCCTTTGTAATTAGTTGCAAGCAAGTCTAGATGACGTGTTCAGTTATCCGTACTGATTAATGGATGAACAAATACAACACAAAACGCCACTTTTCATGTCATACTGAAATCGAATTGAATACACTTTCCGGATCAAGTTCTAACTCGGTACAGTACTCGTTTATGTGTTTTCCAGCTGGTATAGAAACCTGTTACAGATTTCTACAGAAGTTTTCATGTGGTTATCCTGCCTAACTTTATTTTTATGTTACATAATCTACTTGATAATGTATTTAACAACGAATTAATTATTGATTCAAGAAGTAAAATTTGGAAATAAAAACAGATAAATGGAATTAACAATGTACGTGTTTCGTTGGTAAATATAAAATGACGTTTGACTTCGTGTTATAAAAATGACTAACGTATGCGCGCATGAATAGGAACTCAAATTTACGTATATTTCAATCCGGATTGAGATCAGTTCACTCCCAGCTTTTGATGGGATCGAACTGGACTCTTGAATCCCCGTTTATATGTACATTTTCAATCCGGAAAGCGCATTTAAATCCATTTGAGTTCAACATGTAAACGTGGTGCTATGGAACAAGTAGCATTAATGAGACGTTAAGGCAGTTTGAGGTATTATTTAAATACAAGGACTTTTCTTTCTTTTCTTTCCCCCTCCCCTTTTTTATACTTGGAATGTGTGATGTTTATGGAGCAGCGCAAAAATGTGTATTCCATTGATTTCATTTATACACTTAAAATACAAGATTAAATGAAAAATGAAATCCTATTTGTTTAGAAGGACGGCTCCATGACAGTGGTTAAACTGCTCACCTCTCACCGAAGCGGCATGGGTTCGATCCCAGTGACCTTAAACGGGATTTCTTGCGCATTAAGCTGCGCCTGGACAGTTTTTTTCCCCTTTCTTTTATTTCTTCCTTCCTTCCTTTTTTTTTTTTTTCTTCCTCCAGGTACTCCATGTTATCTTCACTCATTTGCCGTTGCTTCATTTCACCCCATCATCATCATCATCATCATCATCATCATCATCATCATCATCATCATGTAAACCATACAGCGCATGTAGTGCGCCAATTCTCGGTGCGCGCGTTAGAAAAATTGTCCTCTGCCACTCATTTTCATAATTCCAGTCCTATCTGGTGAGTTGGTATTAGAACTCGCTCACATTTGGTCAGAATGATTTATTATTCTACACAAAAATTCATATAAATACATTTTCATCTTACCAAACACCACAACAAGAACGGTGTAAATACAGTGCATAACACATTTCAGCAAGAAACTGTTTCGATTACCGAAATTGGTTATTTGGTAACCAATTAAATAACTTTAATGCATAAAATGAATAAATGGCGGTATAAACAAAATTACAAAGAAAAAATGTTTCTATTAATGTACTGAATGGAAAGTGCGCGTTAAAAAATCCTGGTTATGATGTTTCAATGAAATGATTATGTTTGTTTATGGGTTGCTGGCACTAGGCATAGCGGGAGGGGTTTCTAACAGGAGTTTGCTTTCTAAGAACAACCCATTTATTGTATTTTATTTTAATAGTGTTTAACGCTCGCTTTTACTATTGAGGCACCACAGCATTGGACACTGATGATACATGAGATGAAATGATAAATTGGGAAGGATTATTTTCTAAGGAAGGAAATGCTCCAGGTCTAAGTTTAGGGCACCTCTCCGGCATTTGCCATTTATGAGGACTGAGAAAACCTGGAAGAAACCTCAGTTAGGAGGACGGTCCTGGTGGGATTCGAACCCTAGACCACTTGCTCACGAATCCGCGCCTTAACGACCTCGGCCACCCTTGGCGGTATTTATTCGTTATCGCAAAGAAATGCGTCGAACTTAACGTAACCAAGGGGTCAGATGCTTACAGTGTAACCAAGAGAGACTACATAGACCTGCATGCGATTTACCTAACTGATGACTATCATCATCATTTACCTGTAGCGGATTCTATATTCCTCCGTTCGGCACCGTAACAGAGAAGAAAAAATGAATATCGTTCTCATTAATAACCTGCGAAGAGAAAAACAAAGTAAAGGTGAATAATTTCTATACATATTGAAACATAAGCCCTAGTACTAGCTCAAAGCAGAGTGTGAAAACTAGAATAATTCTGGGAATAAGAACACAAAAACAAGGTTTAGCAAGGTTTCACAAGGGCAGTCGGAAAAGTTTTTGGCGCAGCATTAAACGGCTGGCAAGATAATTACCTTTTACGTTGGTACACGTATCTTAAATATTAACTGAAATAGATATGAAGTCGTTGTTATCAAATAGCTTATATTTCATACAGCTTTCTAAAGCTTTGTGTGTATTCCTAAAGTAAGTAAAATTGAGTATAGTACAGGGATAGTTTTTTTTTTTGAGTAGTGTTTAACGTCCGTTTTTACTACTGAAGCACCCAGGCGGTGGACACTGATGATACATGAGATGAAATGATAAATTGCGAAAGGATATATATTAAGGAAAGACGCGTTCCAGACCTAAGTTTAGGGTACCTCCCCGGCATTTGCCATTACGAGGACTGAGCAAACCCTGGGGAAAAAAAAAATCCAGTTAGGGAGGACGGTCCTGGTGGGATTCAACCCCCAGACTACCCGCTCACGAGTCCGCGCCTTAACGACCTCGGCCACCCGTGGCGGTAAAGTTCTTCGTGAAAGATGGAGTAACACCAGAGGAAGTTCACAACAAATTTGTTTTTCAACTATTAAAAATTGAGTGCTAAAACAACCTATGAGGTCTAAAAAGTGTAACAAAAGCAGAATGCATGAAGACCGGCGAATTAAAGAGCAAGAAATTGCTGAGGCTGTAGGAGCTTCAAACGCAATCTGTAGATTATATTTTACACTTAAAATTGTATATGAAAAAATCTTTGCGCACTATGAGTGTTGCTAATAGCACATCAAAAAGGCATTCATACTAAAACATCGCAACGTATTTGGAGAGATTAAACAGCATCAGAGCTGATTTTGTGCCCCTGCTTATAACTGTGGGTGAAGCTTGGACCCGCCCATTACCACAATCAAAACAATTTGTTCAGCAGCAAACTTGCAGGGGAGGTAATGGCATCGGTCTTATGGGACGCTAAAGCAATTTAACGAAGGGTAAAGGCATAATCGGAGAGTGCTATTCCAATTTTTAAGCCAAGTAAATTAAATAAATCGCGAGAAAAGGCCAGGTTTGCAGAATGAAAGGAAAATAAATGTTTTTCATCAAAACAATCCACCTGCTGACGAAAGTGTTTAGCGGTGGGAAAAATGAAAATTTTGAGTATGAATTGCTGAGCATCCACCCTACTTCCCAGATTTGGCTCACTCTTCTATTGTTCCCAAAGCTCAAACACCTATTCAGTGGTCAATTTTTTTTCATCAAATGAAGAGACGATTAATTGCAGCTGTAGAGGAGTATTTTGCAGGTCTTCCGGAAAACCACTTCGGAGGCGGGATAATGGCATTGGAACATCGCTGGAATAAATGTATTGACCTTAAGAGAGATTATGTTGAAAAATAAAAAATGTTTAGTTAAAAACCCGTTCTTTCATTGTTAGACCGAAAACTTTTCACACTGTCCTCATGTGTACTGTGGTTTGCATAAGTACAGTTAACAAGACATACGTATTGTAGTGTATGACCCTTTTCCGTTACGAACCGGTTTCTGCTGCTAGCACCACTAGTGCGTTAGCACCAGTAGTGGCCTCGGACACAAAGGTTTTGGGATTCCTGTTTTTAAAAGGTTTTACCCTAATAACGTTTGGTGTTGAGTTGCTTCCTTACTGATGGCATGCTTTCGGAGGGATTATTTTATTGAGTGAATTTGGCGATCTTCAAGATCGGGTTTATTTAATTGCGTAACATTTTTCGGCCTTCAAATATGGTGGGGAGGTGTTTTATTTTGTTGATTACACAAAATATGAATTAAAATTTGTGTGGATGAACATACTTTAATGGGCGGGCATTATTTTTATTGAATGGTAAATGTGAAGCATATTGTGAGTTACTAAAATATATTAAAACAAATGCAAAAATGTTCCGATGCAAAAAATATTGCTCAAATGCAAAAAATTTATTGTGCAATGAATGTTATGCAAAATTATGTTACTATGCAAAAAATATGATATAAATAATCGTTATAATGAAAAAAAAATTAGGTCATCACAGTGTACATATTGCTGTAATGTAGCATGTTAAAGTACATTAATTTCCAATCTTTTAGGAAAAAATATAAAATAGTATTTACGATACACCCTAAACGAACTGCTACGTTGATGGTTCTAGTTTGGGGACCAGCGATATACTGAGCCAAGTGAACGCTGTGTGGCACATGGTTTATACCCGAAATAGATTTCTACCTATGCCACGAAGGTCGTGTCTGTTTGAAAGTTTTTCACCCTCCCAGAGTCAGGAATGTTTACCTCCCATTGGGTTAGGTGTTTTACTTATTAATGGATTTTCAATGTCTTCCCCCCTCAGGGTATGGTATTTCTGGCAAAAAATAAATAAATATATAAGGATGCCTAGTTACATGCGTTTCTATTTTTGCGAATTCCTGTCTAAATGGTTTTTCTATCCGTGTTTTTACCTTGAGACTGGAATTTCATTGTAAGTTGTACACCCCTTTAATGGCGTCGGGCGAGATGTGGAAAACCAACCTCATTGGCTAAAAATCAAGGGGGGAAGTGAAGTATTTCGCATGCACAGAGGTGACTTAGTCATTGAAAAGATAAAGTTTTTCGGTATAAAAACAATCAAGTGGGAGAATCACAACATATCCTGTGACTGTACCTGGTGTTGAAATACGTTTTGCGTAAACTACAAGTATATCAGTCATAAAGAAGAAGAGTTTCGTTTTTAGCGAAAACACTACCGGTATAGCTTATCATTTCAACATTCGTGGGATGTAATAGGAGCTTCCGGATATGAATTACTACGCAAATAAATATAGCAAACACAGTTGTATGTATACCCAAACCCTCAATTTGTGTTGTATTTGGAAACCATATACTGCATGGTACAGTAAAACGTTTAATAGATGTGTTTACAGTGCTCAACTCTGCGTGCTTGTAAACTCTATAATATATCGTTTTTTCCACACCTAGCCGTAAGAATTCCCCAACATGGTAAGGGACATTGTAATTTTCTGAATTTAAAATGTATGCAAGGACCTATTCCAGAACATTTTAAGTTCTTTCACATACCCAACATGAAGGGCCAGTTGATGCTATAAAATTCACATCACCTTTGGAAATGAAAATGGTCAATAATTATATCAGAATAATCTCCAATATTGTCGCATCCTTGGTCTAGTGGTTAGCGTTGCTGAATGCTGACCGGGAGGATCGGGTTGAATTCCCGGTACCTACTTAGGAATTTTGAACTTAGGCTGGTGTATGGAACGGGGTCCACCCAGCCTCGTGGGGACAACTGGGGAGCTGCCTGATGAAAAGATGGGGATCTTCGATCATGAAAACCGCGTGAAAGGCAATCCTGGGGTCCGGCATGCTCATTACATGCCCGCCTATAGTACTGCCCTCTAGCAATGAAGTCGCAAGACGGAGATAGAGAAAGCAGAGGTCGCTGCAGCAGGCCAAGGCTCGCCCCAAAGGAGAAGAAGAGCCATTGATATTGTGCATCACCCTATAGCAAAATCTCGTAGCTGCAGCATGTTTTGTTTTTCACGAAGGGCACTGGTTAACTACAAAGTATAACATAATATTTCCGCGTTCAGCACTGTTTAATTTTTAAAGTTAGCTCAACTCGTAAACTGCTCTGTATTACTTGTTTTTAATTTATTATGCATTACGAAAGAAAATAATGCTCATATTTATCAACAAACTTTTTTAAAATTAGTTTGTGATAGTAAACTAATTGTCTCTTAATAAGAGCGAAAAGTAAGGGTAGCCAGGCTTACTTGTTTTATGATTATTATAAACTTTCATAATTGCTGTTTTAATATTAATAGCATGCGTCCCTGTCAGCCGTCTGCCGGCACAGGCCACAATGGCCGGCGGAGCAATCAACTCTCCCGAGTTGTTAACCTTTACTCTCCCTGCTCAAAGCTATAATTTAGATGCCAAATTTATTAGCTCTTACAAATTCAGTGGTGTTTCGCTTGCTGTCAATTAACAATAACTCTTAATGTGCAAGTGTCTTTATTATTGAACGTGAAATAAATTAAGTGTATTGAAATGCTACCCATACAATTTAACACTAGAACAGAGAGTGTTTGGGTATGAAGCTTGTGTAAAAACAGAATTTATTTTATTGCATTTATTAGAAAAGTTTCCTGGTATATCCGTTTCTCATAGAAATATTGTAAGAAAATGTTGATTTAGGGAAACAGTATCACAATAAAAGCAAATAATAAAAGACAATTTTAACCCTAAAGAGTGTGTCCTAAGGGAAGAAAAACTTTGACTAAAGAAAGACCTATGTCATGTATTACAGGAGATAGCCACTTCAAAAATCTCAGCTCATACAGCTACTAACGTTGCTAAAATTGAAACCTTACGGATTACGATGGACGCTCTAAAAGTTCCGCCTGACCAAGAAAGCACAAGATATAAGTTCCCCCCCCCAATCATAGTCACCAAATTAAATTAAATCAATGCTTTTAATCCAACGACTAAAATTTTTTTCATTCCCTTAATAAAATAAGTTTATCCAGCATTTAAGCATCTATCTCAGCTTCAACCTCATCATTTGATCTTCGTCCACCCAGCCATTTATTCAGGTTTGAGAACCAAATCCGGCGTATATAGCGGATGTGGAAGCATTTGGAAGCGAAGGTCATACAGTTTTGAGGCAACAATCCCTGACGTGTGAAGGCGGATTATCGTGTTAAAAGAAAGCTTTCTCAAGATGTGGACGTTTAGCCTGAATAGCATCCAGTTGGTCCATTAGTGAAACCTAACATTCCGCAGTGAGGTTCTGCCCTTCTAGAGGTCTACTTGCATCGCAACATGAGAACACCAGAAAACCTAGTCATGACTTTTCCTGCAAATGAAACCGTTTTTGCTTTCTTTGGTCACTTTCACTTGTTGCCACCCATTGTTTGGGTTGCTCCCTCGTCTTTGACGTGTAGTGATTGAATCTGTTTCATTTACTGTTATGAAACACTAGAGAACTTTACTGGAATTGCGTTTAAACAAGTCTAAACACTCTTGCAACATGCGTTTTTGGCCCATTATTAACAAATGTTGCACCCATTGAGCAAAAAGTTTTCTCATACTGAGAACTTTGATTAAAATGTAGTGGATACGGTCTATCGAGATCTTTACACTGTCCACCAGCTCACGTACTTTCAATTGGCAATCACTGAGTACGGCATTGTGTGTGAGCTTTTGCCTCGTCGATCGTAGCAGTTTTGGGACGCCCTGGGCTCTCACTATCATGAATGGATTTACGATCATGCTTAACTTTAGCAGCCCACGTTTTAACCGAGTAAAGGGGAAGAATCCTATAATGTGGATTCTAGCTCCTTTTGTATTTCTGGTGGGGTTAACCCTTCACAACGAAATAGTTTATCACAACTCGAATTTCAGTTACATCCATTTTGTACAAAATGTTAACACTAGTTTGTTTGCACGATCGTCATAAACAAGTGACTACACTTAGGACTCTAAAGCTTTACAGCAGGCAATTTAAAGGATAATACTTAACAACTATCTTAGTAATTTGGCCATCTTCATGATATCTCTTAGTCAGGTCGAGAACTTTTTGAACACCCCCGTAACGCTTAACGTTGCCAGTTGTAAATTTCTATAATTAAGTTTTGTAGAATTTCGCTGATCCACAGTTTATTTTCTTCGATAAGGCGTGGTTTCATTTATATATGTTTATGTTTGAACACTAAATCGCCATTGAAGCATTGATTATCTATAATTAATTCATAAATTTCTCTTGTATTTTAACAAATTGGTTGTGGAATGCTATAACTACAAGGCAAATAATAGAAATTACATTTTTTTCAGTACATTGTTAATTCAGGAAGCCATCGCAATGACATAAACAGTTTCCACTCACATTGCCTGTGACTGTGGAATCTCTAGGGGAATTTTTTGGTGACAATCTCTTCTAGAGGGTTATGGTATCTACGTTCCCCATATCTTACTACTTGCGACTACTATTTCTGGGGAAACATAGCAAATGAAATCTATAAAAATAACCCCCCCCCCTTCATACAGTAGATGAATATACGAACAGGAATTTCGAAGAATTTCCTAAGGACAACTTCTGAGTGTGAATGGTAACTTTATTAGATGATTGCAGGAATACCTAAATGCTAATGGACTCCACTTTGAGACTCTACTTTAACACTGATTAATGCTCATTATGACATAAAAATGAGATAATGAGCATGCTCTAATTAATAAAAATTTTAGAAACATTTAATACAAGGGGAAATGAATTCCGGTCAGTCGGTTGAACGCAGCGGCCCGAGAGCGTGGCCTGCAGATAGCTGCTTGCAACTCAAGGGAATAGTAATAAATAATAATAATAATAATAATAATAATAATAATAATAATAATAATAATTTATATTTCGATATGCATTTCTTAGGGAAAGCCCCTTATTATTACGTAATTTTCCATATCTAAATTTCATTTTTCGATTTCCTAATAGCGTGTGCCGATCATTCTTTCACTTCAGCAATCAAGTAGGATTCTGTGTATAGATTTTCAACGCTAACTATAAAAATTTATCGTTACCTTTTAGCCAAGTGGAAACTAAAGAAGAAATGAATCTAAATATTTTACAGATATTATTCAAGTGTGTGGAGTAATAAGACTGGCGTTAGAAGCAAAAGCGTAAAATAATAGCCGCTTTTATTTTTTGTTGTTTGTTGATGGTCAAAGCGTTTCACTTTGTTGAGAGACTATATCAAATACCGCTTGGTTTGCGGACGGCAGAATATGAAGCAGGTTGGTTTATGATAAACCGAAAGCAGTTAGCGTATAAGTTACCTTGCATCCCTGTCGCAGCGAAGGAAAAGAAACGCAGAAACTAGCTTCAGTTAACATAACGACCGGATGTATGCATCTGTAAGCCTGCTGAGCTCGTAAAATAAACAATGCTAACAGTAGAAGACGGTAAAAAAAAAATAAATAAAAAAAAAAATAATAATAAAAAAAAAATAAAAAAAAAATGAAAATGAAAATCAGTAAGAATAGATTCTGCTTTACCTTAATTTTTCCTCAACGTTTGAGTTGCGAGCTAGAGAGCTGAAAAACACAAAGGATATAAAATTCACGCACTGAAATATTTTAAAAATATTAAAATTGTTTGAAAACATTAATATATTCAAATTGAAAAAATAATATATACTTTAATATACTTTAATTTTTATACATTAGTAAATATTATTATATATTAATTAGAACCGCATAGTATAGTGTTTACATAAGCATTTTCTCCACGTTTTCTGGCAAGAGATTATAGTCTGTCAGAGATCCTCCTCTCCCATGATAGCATCACATGATGCGATCTTATATCGTGGTACATTTTGTAGCTTTATGTTTGCTGGAATAGATTTGCTTTACCTTCTAGTAATTAGAATTTTCTTTGCTTCTCAAGCAATAAGCTGCAGACTGCAAATGAATCCATTTTTGTGTCTACTATTTTATGTATTTTATACAGGAATATAAATTCTACTAATAAAGCAATTTTATATTATGCATTATTGAAATCTTTATTTATTTTTTTAATTTTACAAATTATGTTAAGTCGTGAGGCACAGGTAAACACGTGCATATTAGTAATATGCATATATTTTCTATGACGTACACATAAGTAAATAAATACATGAATATGTTAAATCAGCCTCTTATTACGATTATGGTGTATTACACTTTCTTTGGACATAATGAAAAAGACAGATGTCATTAAAAGGTATACAGATAGCAGGTTGCGAAGTGAACATTTGTACTGTGTACTGGTTCATGTTTGCCTGTTAGCAGAATGTACTTCTAATATCATTGTGGGATTACTTGTGAATTGGGAAAAGGTCAGTTCTACCAGAATATCTGTGATGTTATTTGTTCACCTGTCTTCATAGGCACAACTTCCCAGAACATTAAGATATAACATGCAAATGTTTCTGGTTATGTTCTAAATAGTGCAGAAGAGCGGTTTAAAGTATCTAGGTCAGAGTGTAATTAGTAAGTTTTGATCCTGTATGTGACATTTAAAAAACGTTGAAAGCTCAGACCTGCTAGAGTGAAGGAAGGGGTGGTCTATTCTTTCAGTTAAATGCTAATAATGACAGCAAAAGGATAGGGGAAATGCAATGCACAAGTCGAAACTGAAAGAACTTAATACAATTAGGGTTTTCACAAATGTTGGTGAATTTACTGAAGAATGTAAAATAAACCTTTAAAAAGAATTACACCGCACAAGATCACTTAAAGTAAATTTAAAAAAATATCTTTGTAAAATATGAACAAGCAGATATAGAAATGAAGAACCAGGATCTTTAATATTTCGACGTGACGCTCTACCAACTGAACTATCGTGTTCTCTTCCAAGCATCGCACCAAAAACCTCACTTACCTTTACTGTATAGCTCGGAGTCCTTAAGGTTTCTCTACTGAACTTATAGCAACCTAGACTTCTATATAGTTTAACACCAATTCTTTATTTCCAACTTATGTCCTACATCTGGCTACTGTGAAGGAACAGTTTTCATGTTTAAACAGGAAGATGTGTTCAATATTATGGGATATGAAAATGAAATTGTGTTTGTTAAGCCATAAAAATTATCTGGAATGACTTATGACAGTTCTCGCGCGTTTAACTGAATATATAGATGTGAAAAGTTCTGCAGAAACAGTGACGCGAGAACCTCATTCACAGTGATGTTTAGAATAAAAAGTTGCCATGTTGGCAATTGGTATAACAAACGATGACAGAAAAGAGTTTGAAGATTTTTGTTTTTAATAGTGTTTAACGCCCGTTTTTACTACTGGGTGCTACAGATTAGAGATGAAGTAAATAAAACGATACCTGTAACAGTATTTTAATATTGCCTATGCTGATATGTATTATAAAACATTAATTTATTGCTACCATTTTAGATTTTATTTGTAACAGACAAAGCCCATAAGTAATTAATAAGAATAACCATTAGTTCATAGATAAGATTAACAAAAGCTCGGATTTGGAGCAGGAATTGGGTGCTCGGGGGATGTAGTTGATCACTGAGCTGATGGTGGTCTCGTTCGTCTCGGCCGGGCTGCTCAATGATGACGTCGTTTGCTCCAATTCTGTTGAATTTTATCTCAGGGTCCACTGGAGTGTTTCGGGATCGGTATAGATCCACGGGAACGAGAAATGTGTTGCCCAAAAATACACAAGGTCGACTTGTTTAAAATATTTTATTCACACGTAAAGTACTTCCTAACCGTTCGCCGCTGACTTCGCTACTCTCTTAGACTGGCTTCCTGAGTGAATATCTGGATGTCTGAATGTCCCTCTGAATCTATGAATGTGTGAGTGTAAATCTGTGAGCCTATCTTCTGCGAGTGTCCCTCTGAATGCATGAATGTGTCTCTGCCCAATGTGTGAATCTCTCTCTGACTTCTGTACTCTAGTTTTTCTACTACATCGCCACGCCTTTCGCTAAATTAAATTCCCTCGTATTTTATCTATTTTCGTGTTTATATGTTCGTGATTGGCTATCCTAAAATTATTTATTGGTATCTAAGTTCTCCTGATTCGTTAACTTTTATCCGAAGACCATTGGCTAGAATTATTCTTTCCCCCCTGTTCTAATGTCTTCCCACGAACTTGAATTTTCCCAGAACAAGCTGTCATAAATTTCGCCCCTTTCCTTACATTCTGATTTCTATTGAAAATCTTTTGCCTTCCTGAGTTTGTAGATTCCTAAATGTTCCTAGAGATTAAGCACGTGTGTTTTCGGCTTTCCTGTAATAAAACATTTTCGTCTCCGTTCTGACATTTTCATTTTCTCTTAAAATATTTTTAAGTCTGACTTTGTTAAATACTGTCCCGTTACGGCCACATGTTTCTCTTATTGTCAACTCCTAAGTATTTCCCGGGTAGAAGGTTCGTGACCTAACAAAAGATAGTTTACCCTTTCTTCAGCCTTGTCTAAGGAGCGGCCAGTGAGTGGAGAGGCGTCAGGTATACATTCTCTTTCTAACATGTTTTACACAAAATGTATACAAAACCCTTTTGTGAAATACCATTACCTGTTAAATGACATACAAGTTACAAATTACTTCGATTCCTGTTATACCTATCTCAAAATGATTTTCTTATACATATGCATAACAATTATCCTTATCAAATATAATGCCTCTATAAATATCACTCTGCAGCCTTTTAATTAAATTAATAAAGGCAGCCTTATTTCCGGCTTCAGATTACAGAACGAACATGTGCTGACTTTTAAAAATATCATCAAATGTGTTTCTTCAAATTCTAGGTTATAAACTGATGCTTAAACCTTGTCAAGTTTTTTTTAAGTTAAAAATCCTTTTTTGGGGGGAGTTGTGAATTTTTTATTAAATAAGTTTAAGATCATAACAGTTAAAATGTAATAAACTCCCTTTATTACTCCTTTTGTAAAAATTAAAGGCATAAATTTTATAGAGGTTTTTTCACCATTTCAAAGGCAATATGACTTGGTATAGTTTATGACATGAATAAGTTGGTATTAGTTTCTAAATGCATCTAAAACTTTTATTTCGTTCTTTAAAAGTTTATTTCGTTCTTTAAAACGCCCTTTTGACATCTAAAGAATGCCTAAATAATGTTTTCTGTATGCTAGGTGCATACTTATATGAACAAAGTGTTCGTATTTCTCACGTCAGTGCATTACCTAATTACATTCTAACAATTTGGCACTACTGGAGAATCTCTGTAAACACAAATTAATGCCATTCACAACCGCCTGTCATAAAATATTCTCCTGAAAAGATTGCAATTTATAATTGTAGGCACTGTGAGTGAAATGTTACCGCTTCCTTGGTCTAGTGGCTAGCGTTGCTGACTGCCGGCCGAGTTCGATTCCCGGTACCTTAGGCAGTTTTCTAAGTTAGGGAGGTACCTGATGGAGCGGTGGCCTCCTTCGATGTAGAAGGCAACCAGCGGGGTACCGGCATGCTGATCATATGCCTCCCTGCAGTACTGCACTCTATCAGTGAAGTCGTAAGACGGAGGTAGAAGAAAGCAGAGGTCGTTGCGGCAGGCTTTGGCCCGATCTCGAGTATGAAAACCATAGAGGAGAAGATGAGTGAAACGTGGTGGGAAATGCTCCATATGTGAAAACTGCAATTTTCAAAAAGACAACGGAATAAAAACTAAGTTGTCAGCATCGTTCAAAGAAGAAATATAAGCTTTTATTAGAAAGAATAAGAAACGTAACTTTCCACTATATTATTAAATACAAACGAACAAACCATTATTTGAGAGTAATTTTAAAATTGTGTGGATATATGGTTTTGGATTTCATTTCCTAGTTTTAACAATAGCGCATAGTTTTTAAAGCATAGTTTCACACTGTACTGCCTTCTACAGGAAAGCTGCATAATTATGAGCTTTCACATAATGACGTGTGTTCACGCCCAACTGCTCCCCAGCAAAAATGTCACATATCCTTTAAACAAGGATCACACACTTAAAATGATTAGTTTATTCCGAACGGAGTGAACTGTTAATTTTAATTATGTAATCCTTGTTTAAAGAACATGTGATAATGTCCGCAATTGAGCGTCGGTTGACATTTAGGGCACTGGACGCAATACAAAAGACAACTGAATAATGATACAGACTAACGATAAACATTGTAAGATTTTACGTTTGGAAAATGCTTGCTTCGAGTTTCAGATAGCCCTCCCAGAAAATCGTGATTGAAAGTGGCATCTCGCGCACTGAATGGTTTGAATATTACATTTGGTTTTTAATTTGGCGTTGTGATATATAGAACTCAGAACTGGACTATACCCGCAAGGACCTACGCTATCAACCTGCATCGCATTGAAGCAGAATTAACAGAGTTTCGTAATGATGTTATATAAAGGATTATTTTTCCTCGCGGAACCAGTGCATAGCTGGTCGGTCTGTTCAAGCTGATACCGCGGAGAACGGGAGACAAAAAGTCCGCAGCTATGATTGTCGCGTTAAGTTATTACTAACACTTAAAAAATTCATTTTCTCACCATTATCAAGCAAATTTGGAACTGCCACCCTTCATTTTCCAATTTCTGACATCGGCTTATGAAATTAACCATTCCCTACTCTCTGCAGTTCCCTCTGAGTAATTTTTTTTATGTGGTTTATTTATGGACACTCTTTAACATTTCAGGTCATCAGCGTCCCATTCAATTCAGGGCCTGAAACGGCCGACAAATTTGGCTCAGAGGCCTCTTTTTTCAGGCTTGAGGTTCTTTTTCGTGCCGTAAATGTACGACACGGGACTCACGGCTTTACTTCCCTTCCGAAGGAAGCCATACTTACGATTTTTACGCCCCGAAAAAATCCATCGTGGCCGGGTTTGAACCCGCGATCTTGGGTTTAGGAGGCCAAGTATGGTTACCACTACACCACCAGGACCGACTCCTCTGAGTAATGGAAGACATTTCTTCGCGGATGTTATTTTTCAGTTTATCTGATGTGTGTAGATTTGTCTAGTACACTACACTTTTTTCTTTGATGGCCCCCAGAAATAAAAATCGCAGGACTTTAAATCGTGGGATCGACGGGGCCATATGTTATTAGCGACGACTCTACCCTCGAATATTTCATGGAATGCATGCAAGGAGACATGGGCTGTATTTACCGTTGCAAAGTCCTGTTGGAAATCGTGATTTCCTCACAGTTAAATCACGGAAAAATATTCTGCAAATACGTATCTACTTATCACTAAAATTATAGGCCCATTGTTTACTTGATGGAACACATTCCAATCTTTTGATTATATAGGTAGGGATTCTTCGTAAAGCAAGTTAGGTTTTACTCCAGTAGCGGTTGTTTTATGAATTAACATCACCCGCATGGAACCAAGATTCTTTCGTAAAGAAAATTAGATAAATATAAATTTCTCCGTCATGCACATACTATTCAAAAGTCATGCACCAAAATGTACTCTAGATGCAGGGTCACCCGGTTTAAGTTGTTGCACTACGGTAATTTTATAAGGTTTTAATTCAGTAGCTTTGTGACCTTTTGAACAGAGGAATAGGAAATTCCCGTTTGCTGAGAAAGTTGCCGGTGATTTATAGGGGACCGTTCCAGAACATGTCCAATGCTATCTAACGTTCTTCTGTAAGTACTGTATGTTGTGTATTAAGAATACTTCCCGTATCACGAAATTGATTTTCTAATCTGTGAATCGAACTTTGACTTGTAAGTTGAATATCAGCGAATCTCTCTTGAATCAATCTCTGTTCATCACGAGCTGATTCTGTACGCATATACCACTCTTAAATACTCTTATGGGGAACAAAATATCTCAATTCAGTCATATTAATGTAATTAATAACTGTATTACGCCGCCTAATGAATACTTAATACACTGTCATACCACACACAAGAACACGTCCGTATGTTACCAGGGACAAACTCGTACTGACCTCCCTTCCGGTTCCTTGGCAGGCTTTCAAAATTAGGAACGAGAAGAGAGCTGCAGAATTCGGTCATCTGCTGCCAACTGCACATAGAACGGTCTCACGAAGGGAAAAAATTGCCCAATATAAATACCCAGAAATTTTGACTTATTTTACATGCCTAAAATATCTAAGTGAAATTGATAGCCATATTTAAATGTAGTGTAAACTGGCATCTTTTGTTTTTGCTGAACGAGTTTTAGTTGTTTTTATAAACTACAGAGTGCGGCAGAAACAATGATCCATTTTAAATTGTGTGCTATTGCTAGTCACGGTCTCTTAGAGAGATGATATTTGCACCTTTGCATAGTGCAATTCAAAGTATTTTCTGCACGCCATATTACATGATCTTGGCCTCTCGCTCCGCTGCACATACTCGGCAGTCGGAAGGGGTGCAGGTCGAATGTACATGGTGCATTTGCAATTGAAACGTTTTTCAAATGTAGTGATTGTGTCGTAAGGATGCAGCCTTTGTTTCGGCAACATTTCGACATCGGTCGGAATGCACAAGCTCCGTCATGGAAGGCGATTATGAGATGGGTCAGGCAGTTCATGACAACATCCGCTTGAAACAAGGAGCCAACTACGGTTCGCACTCCATAAACATGGCAAAAGTAAGAGCTGCAGCTGATAGTGTTAAATTTTATTTTAAAGCAGCTCTTATTGTTGCCATGTTTATGGAGTGCGAACCGTAGGTAACCTACCAGTTGACTTCTTGTTTGTTGACGAAACAAAAGTCGCGTTCTTACGACTCAGTCATCACATTTGAAAAACGTTTCAATTGCAAACACTCGATGTTCGCTCGACCTGCATTCCACACTGACTGTCAAGTAGTGCTGTGCAGCGGAGCTAGCGCCCAAGGTCATGTAATATGGCGTACAGAAAATGCTTTGAACTGCATTACGCAAAGGTGCAAACATCATCTCTCTAAGAAGCCGTGACCAACAATAGCACACAATTTAAAATGGATCATTGTTTATGCCGCACTCTATATTATTATCATATCATGTACAAGTTTTAGGTTTTCTGTCTATCAAATTTATTGGGAATTTAGTATTTTGGTTTCTTTGATGGTCTAGTTTACTGTGGCCAGCAGTATTTCTTTATATTTTTTAATTTGTTTGGTCCTTGATTTGTCTCTGTTTCATTGTCCAGATTTCGTTTTATACTCGTGGTGAGATGAAGTAACTATGTTATAAAAGAAAATTCCTTTCTTCGTTTATTGGCAGCATAGTTATTGAGACATGTTATTGAGTATACAGTGATAATCACATTACATATCTTAGGTATAATCTCGTGCATTGTCCTGCACTATTTCCCATATCCCTGGTAGCCATTGATGCTGCGGCGAGATCGTTGTTGTGAATGTCTGTGATGGATCGCCCTACAGCTAGTAGCGAAACCTAGAACCTCGGAAGAGTTCTGGATGTCTCAGGACCTCCCTATGTCACCTGGTAACAATGGAATCATCGTGCCTGCCACGTGACAATGAACACTGTCATGAAAGATGCAAGGTGGTGGATCGCTTAGGAAGTAAGACGTTTGCGACGTACAGAAACATTTGTAGACTCAATCTGCTGGCTCTTCCCGGCCTGCAAGAAACGCCTTAACTCATAGTACAATTGTCCCATATGGTGGCCCAGTGTTACCACACGCTTCATGGTATATACTGACGTGCTTATTAACGCTGTTGCAGTTTTGTAAACATACTATAGAGCACCTCACACACCTCTGGTAATTCAACTACGTAAGCACCACAGTCGCTCGCTTTACCGACTGCTTTCGGCACTGCATACCTCGACATTTTTGGAACTACCAATATGCAGATCCTTACCCCAAACGAGCTTGTGCATACTCGCCTCCCGAAAGTGCTGCTAGTATTTTATTCATAGCATATGTATAACGTTATTTTATGATTACTACGAAAGGGCATATCTTTGCTCTTGGTAATTGAGATTTTAGAATTAATATTCGTTATAAATTAACATTAACATTTTTACATTTGTAACAAATTTTTACTCGATGTAATCGGTTGGTCATTCACAAAGAAGTTTTTAAAAATAATTTTCTTACTTAAAAATTAATTTAATATTGATTTTATAATATAATATAAATATATTAATGTAATATATTTGTTCCCTATATGCATGCCAATAACTAATACATGAAGTTTATTTTACATTACTCGCTCTCGGTTTGTTCCCTGTATGCACGCGAATAACAAATACGTGAAGTATGTTTTACGCTACTAGCTCTCGGTTTGTTCTCTATATGCACGCGAATAACAAATACGTGAAGTGTATTTTACGTTACTAGCTCTCGGTTTGTTCTGTATATGCACGCGAATAACAAATACGTGAAGTATATTTTACGGTACTAACTCTCGGTTTGTTCTCTGTATGCATGCCAACAACAAATACGTGAAGTATATTTTACCTAGTAGCCTTCGGTTTCACTCGTAGCCTGAGGTGACATGTCGCCCTATGTACTGAACACCTTGATCCTAATTCCATTGACAGAAGCACTAGTAGTGCTTCCCATGAACCAGACAAGATGTTGAACAAGTAGATAGGACACACGTATTACCCACCAGGAAGTGAATAAATGAACCGACTGACCTGGTACTTGTGACACCAAAAGATGATATGCGTTTAATTTGTTTCTTTGACTATAATGTAGTTATTCAAAATGCAGATCACATTTGATAACAAAGTTTTATAAAAATTAATTCTATAGAAAAGTAACATATTCTTGTTCAAAAAAGATCTAGATTTAGGTACAAAAA
This sequence comes from Metallyticus violacea, assembly GCA_030762175.1. Classification (NCBI taxonomy): domain Eukaryota; kingdom Metazoa; phylum Arthropoda; class Insecta; order Mantodea; family Metallyticidae; genus Metallyticus; species Metallyticus violacea. The sequence continues at coordinate 116,192,321 of CM060835.1, forward strand.
CGTGTAATAACGCATTAAAATTGTTCCTAGTTTTTTTTTTTTTTTTTTTTTTTTTTTCAATCTTTAATGTAATTTCCTCTAAGGAAGGAGTCCCTTTTTTAGGCTGTGAGCACGTTTCATATTGCGGATTAAATGCTCGAGAGCATTAAAATATAATAATAATAATAATAATAATAATAATAATAATAATAATAATAATAATAATAATAATAATAATAATATGTCAGTAATAATTACAAGCATTCAACAGATTAATGAAAACCTTTCATAGATATCGAGAAAATTTCAAAGCTGAACAAAATAATTATCTCAGAAGATAAAACTAATTACTGAAGCCCACATACCTATCATTCTACTAGAGATCTTTGCATTGCAGATAATTTGGGCCTAGAATATACAACGATCTAATTAAAACTCATCTCGTTTTGGTGAGTTTAACTCAAATAGATTAGAAAAATATTTAAATAATTTATCTAATTATTTTACTGTAATAAAGGTTCCAAGTAATTTCCTGCATATGTTTGTACGACCCTCCATAAATAACACATTTCACACACATACGTACATTCACGCTTCAAGAATATATTCCTGTAGATGTCTCGTTAAATATGGTGCACTAGAAATAACCATTTTGATAATTTGATTTCTGTGCTTAACTTTTACTCCAGATTTTGGTATTTATATTCTTACCACACAATGCATAGCTTATTGTTTTACACTCGTGTAAAACAATATAATTGTTTTAAGGTCTTTCTGTGTCTACATTATTAATTTACAGGTACAAAATTTCAATGTATATAAAGAACTAAATTTGCACTCGAGCACGAGGTTTGCTCTTTCGAGATTGCAACTCTCTTGTAAAGAAATAAATATGCACCGCTTGACAGATTGACAAATATAAGTTATAACAAGCTTTGGTGCACAATCAAAATCCTAATTGACTGTGGTATACAACTCACATGCCACGTAAGCAAATATTTCACGATATTCCATAGGATAAAGTCCATGATGTCAGATTGCATGATCTGGGTAGCCATTATACTGTACCGCGACTTTCTTTCACAGAATTGCTTGTTTAAGAATTTCCTCTCCTCTAACCAAGTGAGTCGGTGCTCCAGTATCACTGAGCAAGGCTATTTTAAGTTTTGCAATTATCACTTCTGGTAACTTTTCCTTAAAAATTGAATGACTTCAATCTATCACGCTAAGAGTGCTTTCCATGACAATTTTAAATAGGTTTTCACTAGATCAGCTTATCGAAATTTCATTGGTCCGTAAAATGGATTTCCAAAAGTCGACATCATCAACTTTATATCGCCAAAGTCAGCTAGATGGCAAGTATTTGAAATATTATAGCAACCAAAGCTAATGCATAAGTTTCAGTAAATATTATTCTTTTGTTAACAAGATTGTATTACCATCATTGTTCTGTAAACTTAATTTTTAATAATTCAGTAGTCTCAAATGTTTGCAGCATTTGCATTGTATATTAGACAAAAAAGTAGGGTCTTTCTTTCGCCAAAATCTTTTCTTATTTCTACTTCTGGCTCTTTTCTCTTCCGAAGTTTGCCTTCTCTTATAGTTCTTCTTGAATGATAGAATAATGAGTAAAAAGGTAAAACGAAGGGACAAGAATGCAATCTTTTTGCTTTCCTCCCCTAAAGAGAGTGGCTGCTGGTGTATTTGTTGTAAACGGGGGGAGAAGGATATTACTTGGTTGCTAGAGCATTAGCTTGGCGAGATTATTTCATTCAAACATTTCCGGAAATTTCACATTTTTAAAAAACATTTATTCTTTATATTGAATTAAATTTAATTTATTCCATAATTAGCTTTACGGTTTGTTACAACATTATATCTCCAATTTACTATATCTTTACATACATTATTAACCTACTGTTTTTACTCTAGATCCTAGTAGCATCCTAACCAAAATACAGGTTCCTGCCTCGTTAATCACATAATTGTCTGACTGTAAGAAACCATCTCCTTTTACTTTCTTCCTATTTCGTTCCCTTTTCTTCTTAACTTTACCCAAAAACTCTCTCGTTTTCTGGATGTTTTTTACACTCTTGTTACTTAACATTTTATTTAACACTAAATCCTTCTATAAATTGTGCCATTTATTGTCACAAAAATTTCCCCGCCAGCATTTGACTTTCTCGCATTCATATAAATATTGGAACACCCTGACTTCTCCCCCACACATACATCTATTATTATCAGCTCTTCTGTATCCTTTCATGAATAATACTCCTATACGCATCCACACGCAACCTATCCTATACATTTGATCACAACTTTCAATATACCAGAGTGCCATAAAATGTATACACACTTTCACAGTAGATATTTATTACATTTCAAAGTTGGACCGAAAAACAACAGTAATGTGTAGTATGATGTTCTGTAAACAGATATGACTCACATGCGTTATGATAACGTTGCTACGTGACAGGTAAATCAACAATGAACAAATAAAGCTAAGATTATCGTATGATGTTCTGTAAACAGATGTGACACACATTACATTATGCTAGCGTTGCTACAAGATCGTGGGTTCGAATCCGGCCAGGACCGATGGCTTTTTCCGGGCGTAAAAATCCTAAGTATGGCTTCCTTCGGAAGGGAAGTAAAGCCGTGGGTCCCGTGTCGTACATTTACGGCACGAAAAAGAACCACAAGTCTGAAAGAGAGGCCTCTGAGCAAAATTTGTCTTCCATTTCACGCCCTGAATTGAATGGGATGGTGATGACCTGAGCTGCTAAAGAGCGTCCATAAGTATAATAATAATAATAATAATAATAATAATAATAATAATAATAATAATAATAGCGTTGCTACAATAAAATGGAGTCAAGATTATCGTTTGTACAGCGGAAAGCAATTTTGAAGTGGTATTGGAAAACCAAGAATGTTGTTGAAGTTTAAAGGCAATGGAGACGTATGTACAGAACAGAACCGCTATCGTAAGTAACAATTGCATGCATTCAAGACAAATTTGAGACTCTGGTACTGTATGCGATGTTCACAAGGGCAGATCTGGGAGACCTCGCACAGCAACAAGCCTCGCGTCCTCGGCTATGGTTTGGAATGTTTTGAGCACTCGCCGCAGAAATCTACAGAGCAATGTGCACGTGAGACTGGGATTAGCAGAACCAGCGTACGTCGTATTATTAAAACACCAAAGTTGAAAGTTTTCATCCCAAGATTTTTGCATGCGTTAAATGAAGATGACCCTGATCGGAGAATGCAGTACTGCGAGTGGTTTTCGAACATGGTGCAAGAGGATGAGGTCTTCGTACTCAGAAGTGTATCGACGCCGATGGTGAGCATTTTGAGCAAGTGATGTAACTGTAAAAGTCTTAAGATTGTTAGTGCTCATCATTTTCTTTTTGTGTGAATTCAGTATTGTTATGTTAACACATTTTTTTCTTTGCTTGAAGTGCGTATACATTTTTTCCTACCGTCTGTAGTTCTCTCGTCTCCAATTTTTTTTATTATTATTATATATAAGACAAAGGATTTATTACCTTAACTAGCTCAAATCTCTTGCTTTTCAGTATCTTATACCCTCTGCCTCACTATCTTCCAAAATCCATTAACAATACTTTAAGCTCTCTCCATATATTCCCCAAACCTAACCTATTTCTTCTAGTACGTTTTCCACCTCTCCATACCAACTCTTCATTTCCGAAACCTCTTTTTGATATTTCAAACACTCCTTTAATATACTTCAGCTGTCTAATTTGAGCGTACCGTACCCATGCTGCATTATTCTCTCTATAACCAATCCTTTCCTCCACATCCTTCCTAATTCAAGCAAACTAACCCCTCTCGGAGAACAATTGGGTAACCCCAACACTTTACTACAAAACATTGTGTACCTCTTCCACTCCCCAAATCTCGACAGCATACACATACTTTCCTCTACTACTGCCACATATACTCTCTCCTACCATTTTACAGGTAATGTAGGAGTCCTATATAAACGTATTGTGACAGCTCTCATCGCCTGATTGCCTTTGACTTGCGCATGTTTTACCTGTGCCTCCCATCTTCCATTACTTGCAAATCTCGCCGCCAAGCAATCAGACTCCTTCACTACTTCTACTGTTTCACCTTGTATATACCATTTCTCACTTTTCCTTAACTTTACCTTTTTTAAATACCATTATCTTTTCCGTTTATCCTCCCCCGTTCTGCACAATATCTACTAATCTCATCAATAGCCCCCTGTAGTCCTATCACCGTATAAGTTAAATGTTATAACTAAATTTTCAAAACGCTATGTTAGTTTGCGTGCTACAAGATTAATTGACTCCTTCCTTATATAGTAACTGTCACGTTTATTCAGAACGATGAATACATTAGAGAAGGAATAGTTTTCTGGAGAGGAAAAGTTGATTTCATTGTAATTCTCTCACTCGTAATAGCTTAGGTTGCCTTATTCATTTTCTACAAGCTGGCGTTGTTCGTTCCAACACCTGCCACTATGAGCGTAAGATGCGTCTGTGCGTGCGCTATAAGGCAAGAGACTGCAAGATATTCGTAACGAGCGCATGCATATAGGCGATTCCATGTGAAAGCGGACAGAAAATTAGAATAATAGAATAATTTTCTTACAGTTTTCATATTGCTATATAACATTTAAAACCAATGTTTTTGTGATATAGACATTCCTAGGTCTAAAAATTTTAATGCTACAATTCGTCAAAATTGCAATATTTAATTAAAATAAAAATCTGAACAAATAGTCCTTTTTCAAGATCGTATCGTGTCAAACTTATTTATTTGTGAAACTAAGTCTTTAATTTACAAGATTATCATATAAGAAATTTTGTTTTATTAATAGAACAATTTTCCCATAAAGGCAAGACAAATAAAAAATGAACCACTTTTATTTTTGCACAATTAAATACATTTAAATAATACACCAAGAAATAGTGTAAAATATTAATAATTTGAAGGCAGTTAGTATTACCTATAATATTTAAATTCGTTTAATACCTACATAAAATGGCCGAGTTTGTAGCCAAGCGTACAGTGTACAGGGAAAAAGTGGGATTAATGATATTTACCATTTAATTTTTTTCCTCAGAAACATTTACATTCTAAAAAATCACCGAGGACCCCATTAACCTGCTAGCAGATTATGTTAACCCTTTTCTAATCGAAATTAAATCTTAGAAAGTTTATAAAATACCTCTTAGGCACCAGCAGCCCTGTTGTCATAAATAAAAAAGTGTAATCTTTTAAATCTTTCAATGCGCATCATTATTAAAAATAAGAAGAGCAGAACACACAGAAGGATAGTGGCCCACAAGGTTAACATCTTAGCAGACATCGCTGTCAGAAAGCATATAGTAGCTAGGATAACAGCTGAAGTCATGCGCACGAAAATGTGGTGGAGACGGAATTTTTACGGGCCAGTGGATTGATTGAAACGGGCTCTCTCGTGCTAATAGATTGAAGGCTTTCGTGTTCACTTGGAGGAGAGGGGAAGTTTGGATCCCTCCAGGGAAAACCCTCAATGGCTTGTAAAAAAATAACCAGTTCCGTAGTCAGATGCGGGATACCTTTGTGCTAATGCTTGAAAATTTTGTCTGGATACTTAAACATGTTAGTTTTGAAGGCAATAATTATCGCTAGTAGACAAACTATCTCCAGTATTTTAACTGCCTGTCTTATATGGCTGTTCATTTGTTTTACAGAACCGTATTTGATCAGTTTCATTAGTCCTTGTGTTATGAAGACAATTTCATCAACATAAAAATAATGTTTCAAAGATAAAATAATAATAATAATAATAATAATAATAATAATAATAATAATAATACACTAATGCTAATTGAAAATGTATCAAAGAAGTTTGCCTTTACCATGTAGGTAGTAAATAGAAAATATTTCGATTAAATATAATAACTGTGTATTTCCACCACTAGCATCTAAACTGGGCTTTATTTCGTCGTCCTAAACGATGTTTTTATTTACTTATAAATACACTGTTGTGGAACATTTACTTATTATGAGTTAAAACAACTGAAAGAAACATTAATTAATACAGCATCCAAATTAACATTTCTATCATCATTTGCTATACTTAATTTTAGTTTACTTTTCATAGCTGAAATAAAATTAACATACAAATACACTATACATGCCTTTCAAATTAAAATTGTTTTTAATATTTTTTCTTTCTGTTTCTGAAAGATAAGGTAATGAAATTTCTTCGTTAATTTCTTTCACACGCGTACTTTTTCTCCATTAACAAAACAAATTATATTTTTTCATATAACGTGTTCGGAACTATTTTTTATTTTGTTTATTTATGGACTCCCTTTAACATCTCAGGTCATCAGTGTTTCATTAAATTCAGGGCGTGAAACCCCGATAAATTTTGCTGAGAGGCCTCTTCTTTCAAGCTCGAGGTTCTTTTATGTGCCAAAAATCCACAACACGGGACCCACGGTTTTACTTCCTTCCGAAGAAAGAATTTTTAAACAACTTCCGGTCTAAATATATGGACATTCTCATTCTGCATACTCATAATTTTACAATTAATTTCAGAATATTTCAAGAAATTTATTCTGTACATTCATAACAAGCAATACTATTGCCAACGACAACAGTCGGCTCTAATGGCAAATATAGATAATAATTCATTGGAATTAAATGCTGATTTCATTGAAATATTACTTTCCTTTTAGCAGCGGGAAAAATATAATTAATTATGGAAATTGTCTCTCTGACGCCCCGAGAGATGAAACAATGCACTCATGAATGAAATCCTGCTTTACTTTCTTGTTGCACAAATAACTATTAAACTTTTTATTCACTAAAATTTATTTTAATGCTGCATAGAACCTAATAAAATCTCTTATAAACTATCTTTTAAAAAATGTCTAATTGGATGAGATCTTCAATGGACATACAGATATTTTCTCATGCTATAAAACTAGCATTTTTATGCTTTTATTTATTAACATTAAGTCAAAACTTCATAACAATAATCATAACAATTATCAGTTTTCATTAAAAGTTGTTATAAGGAATGACGTGATCCAGTAAAATTTTAAATCTGCCTATTTAATTTCCACAAACATATTTCGTTAAGTAAAGCCCTTGTGCATTTTAAAAGTTTGCAGTTCCTACATAAGCGCATATTTTTGTTGTGACTGTACCGGAGGTTTATGTCAGTATTTACTCTCAAGTAAGCTCGTCGATCCTGGTAGTCTAGTGGTACCATACATTCCTCGTAGACCCAAGATCGCCAGTTCAATCCCGGCCAGGGTTGATGGATTTTTTCGTAAAAAAAATCCTAAGTATGGCTTTCTTCGGAAGGAAAGTAAGCCGTGGGCTCTTGTCGTAGATTTACAGCACATAAAAAATCTCAAGTCTGAAAGAAGGCGCCTCTGAACAAAATTTACCGGCGTTTCACGCCCTGATTTGAGTAGGATGCTGATGACCTGAGATGTTAAAGAGCGTCTGGAAAAAAAAAAAAAAAAAAAAAAAAAAAGTAAGCTCATTAGCGAAGTTATATTTGAAACAACAAATTATGCATTTGCTAAAACTAAATAGCCTCCTGAGATATTCACGGTGAGTATAAGCCGTTTGTTTGATCACAGATAGTGAGCGAGCGTTTGCGAAGTAGACAAAGTGAAGGTTTATGAATGTATATAGCGATGCTATTTCCGTGGAAGCACTATTTGTCCAGCCCACGTAGAATGGCTTACCGACCTTGACAATATCTAACCAGTAACACCCCGCTACACCTCATCATCTTTATTGCTTGAAAAAATAGTCAAGGCCATCTGGTATATCCTATGCAGACGTTAACCTACAATTCTTATGTATCTACGACGATGGCTAACATTGTAATAGCGCATTGGAACTGTTCTGTTGTTTTATAGCCCTAAGGCAACCTAATAAAAAGCACTCCATAGTTTGATCTCTCTCGTCATATGAAAACCAGAGCATCTGGTACTTAACTACACATTCTTTTAAAGCAATATGAATTGAAGATTAAAGCACTGCATAGTCAAGTAAACTCTGTAGTATTTTACTCAATGAGTTCTAATAAGGCTGTTCTTTCAGATTATGAAGGATGTATTGCTAGTATCTATAAAGCAAAGTTTTAATGTTTATATACATAATAAAACTATTTTACTTCTATTTTATAGATTTAAATACAGTTTCAGATCTGCTGAAACTGAAATGAGTGATCAATTATGTGAAATATAAAAGACACAAAGATTCCATTGACATTTATTGTTGACTACTAGTAATCTTGAAAAGAAAAGCTTGAAATTTTTCTTTCCTCATAAGTGACTGTTTAGGTACTTGCAATTTAAAACTGCTACTAATGGGCGTCCACCATTTTTATGCCAGATTTTTATGAACAGTGACTCTGCATTTTCTGGAATCCATTGTACAAGGGCTGTTCAAAAAATAATCATCATAGATTTTTTACAGGTATACTTTTTCGCGCTAAAATTTAACTTTACAATATTTTGTTAGTGTAATTCATACGTGGTACTAGTTTAATTGTTGTCACTTCCGGTTCCCACCTGTGAGAGGTGTGCAAGTTCGGGCATATTCAATTTCTCCTACAACAAAATGGAGGTGACACGCAACGAACAACATGCTGTTCTAATATTCTGATTTCGTCTCAAAAATCTTCCTTTGAGCCTTATGCAAGGTTACAGGAAGCCTATGGATAATTTATTTATTTATTTATTTATTTATTTATTTATTTATTACTATAGCAGAGCTCGAAGATGTTTTAAAATGTTTAAAGAAAAAAGGTGAACCGAAAGCTCTAGTGTGTGCTCTAAGGAAAGAAAACATTAACACCACTGTTGTCAGAGAGGATGGTCAAATAACATTAAAAACATTTTTAAAAATTCTGAAAATTTCAATGTGCCATCCACAGGTTGATAATTGAAAACACGAGGCGTGTTTGTGCACGATGGCTTCCAAGAACTGTGGCTTCGCAGAACAAAAGGATGTTCGCGTGCAGATGTGCATGCAATCGAAGACAACTTTCAAACTGCTGATAAAACTTGGCTGCTTCATTCCGATCCTGAGAGCAAACAACAAAGCTCTGTGTGAAAACCCTTAATCATCACCAACACGTAAAAAGGCAAAAGTGGTTGCTTCTGCTGGAAAACTTTTGGTAATGACATGTTTAGATATACAAGGAATAATTTACCAGCATACACAACTGTAACTGGAAATACTACAGTCCTGAAAAATCTGCAAGGTAAAGGCCACGTTTCCATGAAAAAAGCTCGATGTTTTATCAAGATAACGCATGGTCGCAGATGTTGTTGCTGAATATCTTCAAAAAATCAACGTGAAATGTATCCTTCGCCCTCCCTGTTGTCCAGATGTAGCGCCGTGTGACTTTTTCCTTTTCCCCAAATTAAAGAAACACCTTCGTGGGAGTCATTTTCAACATCAGAAGTCTGAGGCGATTCTTAAAACCCTGTCAAAAATGGTTCCAAACATGTATTTTCTGTCAGACTCGCTGGGACAGACAAATGGCATCATAGGGACCACTTTGAGAAACATCGTCAAAATTACGAAGCGATGTAAAGTTTGATAATTTTTTGTAGGTATCTAAATCAACAATAGTTCTTGAAGCCTACATTTTAATTTCTCTCTCTTTATTAGAAATTCTGGCAAGTTTTACTCACTAAAGAATGGAGTACCTAATGTGAAAATATATTGAAAATATTGCATGAGATATTTTAATATATTCATTCCAATTTGGCGTCCCAGCACGCAGTTTCCATTTATTAAATTCCATACACTTTTTTCTTTATCTGTAATGCGTGTCGTATTTATGATCCAGGGTAGGAATGAAACCTGGGAGGGAGGATCACAAAATGTTCATAAATGTTGAATCGATTATGAAAATTAAAATCGTATCGCATTGGTATAATGTCATCTGTTTTTGTGCTGTTTTCTCATTTGTAGAAACAAGTGACATATGTCCCTTGTAATACAGATTATTTGTGCTAATGTTTTTAACTACAAGGTTTATCATCAAATATATTTACAGTTCACCATGCTCTATACATTTTTAAATTTTATTTTGGACGCCGTTCATAGTGCCCATAATGTTACGTCATTGTAACAAGAGACAGTTTCTGTGCTGATTTCATCACAGATCTACGGTACTCACAAAGCAATATTAAACTGAAATTGAAAACTGTTTCAATAAAAATTGATACGAAACAGAACACGAGTAAGGATTCCCTGATGTAAACCTGGGAAGATGGACCTATGAGAAAGCTGACAGACTTGAAGAGAACTGGCGTGTTTTGTTGATACTTTTTCAACTGTCTCGCTATATGAGAAGTTCCGTTGACCAGTTACGGAAAGTGTTTATTGTGCATATGGTTTTAATTGTTAATAATAATTACTACAAAGCTTAAAAAATCGTTATAATATACTCCGATTTCAACAGTTTTTTACATAGCCTCTGAAGCTGTACCTTAAACATGCTGCTGTAAACAACAGTCTGCTCTTGAAAACATTATATCAGGCTAACCACTACCAAATTCTTCTGTATTTGTTAAATGTGTTCAGTAATATAAAGTACAAGAAACGCTTTTATTTTTCTATTCATACTAGAATTTTTATGCAGTTTTTTTTTTTCTGTGCTAATGCGTTAGAATGAAATAGTTGATCCTAGAATAGCATTGCATCGACAAACTGGATTTCACGAAAAGGAACTATGCTTGTTTCCCCCCCCCCCTACCCTTCAACTGGGAACACGTAGGAACATTTCACATCTTGTTTTGTGTCTTCTATCGTATAACTTTTGGCTTTGTTGTATTATCAAAACGTCTTGTATACGAGAATGGTGTCGAAACGTAATTAATTTACACCTATTTATATTCGCTTACAACTATTTAAATTGTTTGCAGTAAATTTTCTTATGGTTTAAATAAATTTGCTAGTCTGTTACTAGAGGTAGCCTTGAGCTATTTGTAATTATATGGCACGCTGCAATTCCATTTTATAAACATATTTTTAATTTTAATGAAGTTACTTTACGATGTTCGCAATGGCGACTGGAGTAGTGCAATAGTTGCAAATTGTAAAGTTTTTCTTAATTACGTCGTTACCAGTGCTGCCACTACAATATTTATTTCCGAATACTTTTTGATATTGTGTGTGCGTCATGACCTTGGGGAAATAAAATTCTGACTTCATCCACAAGGTATTGCAATATAAGAACCAGCTGCGACTGGCCACGTGTCTGATGTAGAGTGCATTGGATTATGCATTAATTAACTTTTAATTCCTATTTGATTCTGCTTTAATTGAAGTATTGCATCTCACAACAATTGTATTCTAATCCTCCATTAAACCCCAATTAAGTTATCCCAAGACGGCTGAGGATAATTTCCGAAAATCAAGATTTATTTAATATGAAGAAAGCAGATTTCCAAATGCGGTTTGGGCTCAGTAAAGTTTCGGCACTAGATATTTCAAGTTCTATAGAATATGACCTACAATTCCCAAAATAAAATTGAATTTTTATTATATTTAAATAATGCTAAAAGTTTTTTTATTATTTTGCCCTAAATATTACACAAAACAGAAATCTTTATGTTCTAGGTTGGAGGTTATATCTTCCCATATTTCGAAAGTTGGTTATCTGAACTGTCAAATAGTATAAAATAAAATGTATTTGAAAGTAGCGTATTCTGTTCGCTTAAGGAATCAAGTCATTTCTACAACGAATGTACACTACGAAACGCTACAGGAAATACGAGTATAGCAAATGATTTAGTAGCAACGCCCAAAGAATTGTGTATTAGTGAGCGCTGCTATAGCTTCCTTACATATTAAATTTCCTTCTTTCCCTGCATTTCTGATGTGTAATTGTCATGAAAAACGAATGAGTAACGATCTGCGGCATTTTACAAATTGTGTATAGAGCATTCTTTGCTGTGTCCATGGCCTTTTAAATCACGGATTGTCTGTAATTCATAAGGTCGTGATGACTTAAATCCTAATTAGTTGACTGCGTATTTAATCTGGTAAGATGCAAAAGATTTAATTCGGAATTAACTTCAACTAATTTAAATCTTAATTAGTTAATTCTCAATTAATAAGAAATGCAAGTCTACCAACTCAACGCTTGCGCGTAACTTCCTACTACTGTTTCACCACATCTCATTAGGCAAAAATTCAGCTTGGTAATATTGGCTTATTTAATGCAGGGGTAAAACCTATCCCCGAGACATCCCGGGAGCTAATTGAAACACGTATGCAAGAGAATAAGAGTTTCTGTATAGCTTTACGCGTATACAATCCGATTGTGGCACATCTGACCGGATAGTGATATATAAATGTATTAATTTCTTCTTGATTCGAACTACATATAGTTCAGTAAAGAAACTCGGTGCATAAATTCAACACAGTTAATCAAGTGAAAATAGAAAGAATAAAGCAAGAAACTCGATATTTACACAGCAAAAGTATCCGTTTACTTTAATGAATCAATCACTGTAAAATATAAATATAATATGCTTATATTATTACACAGAAATGTGTCAAGTAAAAAGCGAGAATAACTTCCGACTGTAATGTCACAAGTCTATCACTATTCGATCGTAAAATATACAGACGTTCAATATTACCATTGAGTCCTAGTTCCCTTCAAGACGCTGCCCTTAATTTTCGAATGTCTTTTACTTCCAAAAATGTTTACAAAATCCTTTGTTCAGATCACCATCACCTGCCTACTCCCTTGCTCCAATCTCTCCTCTTTCTGAAATGCCCTTCCTTTCAGCGATGGAAATTTAGGCATACGTATGTTAAATTAGGCAGACGCAGTCACAGCTCACAAATCCTTTTCTAACTTTGTAGTTTCAAGAAAAGTACGAGGGGCATTCAAGTTGTAGCAACTCCGATATTTTTTTTTTTTTTTTTTTTTTTTTTTCCCCTCGGGACCAAAAACAGATAGAAACATGCGATTTGTTTTAAAGTATGCGGGCACCCGTTATCAATACGTGACAGAAATGACAGCACTGCTCTAGCGGTAGCGGCTAGTGAGGACTGTTTTTGATACTTCAAGACTGGCGCTTCGTTTCAGGATTGAAACATGGCATCCATGTCTCATCCATTGTCACAATCGATGAAAAGAACGTCCCATTCATGCCGTCATCACGCGTCAACATGCCACGCACGCAGCCTTGTGGTCGTCCGTCAGCATTCGTGACAGCCACTTGGTGGACACTCTTCGCATTTTCAGGTCTTCGTACAGGACTGTCAACTTTGGAGACGATGTATTCCACATTCATTCGGCGATCCTCCAAAACAACTTTCTGCATTCGCTTGATCATGTCGTGCGAGGCCGAGATTGTCTTGGTTTGTTGCCACTCGGCAATCTGTCTTCCTTGAATTGTCGCCACAAGAACGCACATTAGACACATCCATGACACCATCACCACATGTCTCACTCAACTGGCAATGAATTTCATTCGGAGTTGAACCACGCAGATGTAGAAAACGAATGATTACACGCTGTTCTTGTGATGAGAGCGTTGTCATTTTGAAGTATAAAAAACAAGTCCTCACTCTTGCCGCTGCCGCTAGAGTTCTGTGTGTTATACATTGTCACACATTGACAACGAGTACCCGCGTATTTTAAAATAATTCGCATGTTTCCATCTGTTTCCAGTCCTGAGAAAAAAAAATTGGAGGTGTTATAACTGGAATGCACCTCGTAACCGATGACGCTCGCGTAGTAAGAAAGCCTCTATTTGTAGCCAAATTAAACATTGCCACGCAGCTAGCTTCCATCTTGCACACTTCAAGCGTTCAAGCAAGAAGGACGAGCAGTCATTGGCTTTTGACAGCAGGAACGAGTACTGTGTATGGAAAGAGCAGTCTGAATGAGTCAGAGATTACATATGCTCTGCATGATCCCGTTCTGGACTAACGCTTTAGGGGGATAACCCAAAACTGCCAAGCGCACGGTACCATCAATCTGGCAACTATGGAAATGGAGAAACGTTGATTTGATTTGGTTTATTTACGAACACTCTTTAACGTCATAGGTCATCAGTGTGAAACGGCCAATAAATTTTGCTCAGAGGCCTTTTCTTTCATGCTTGAGGTTCTTTTTCGTGCCGTAAATCTACGCCACGGGACCCACGGCGTTACTTCCCTTCCGAAGGAACCCATACTTCGGATTTTTACGCCCTAAAATTCCATTGACTATGCCGGGAATGAACCCGCGATCTTGGGTCTACGAGGCAAGTATGGTTACCAATAGACCACCAGGACCGACTATGGTGATGGTAAAATAAGCTTATAGTACCACAAAGTGTGTGCACAATGGGTACCACGTTGCCTCACGCCCGAGCGCCTACAGATGGCACAGGAACATCTGGACCGGTATCATCAGTGAGACGATGCATTTCTGCAGAATATTGTAACGGGTGAGAAGTCGTGATGTCCTCATTACCACCCGGAAACCCGCCAGTTCATTGTGTAATGGAAGCATATCGCGTCGCCTCAGCCAAGAAGTTCCGTCTCTTCGGTCAAGAGGCAAAGTTCTGACAGAGTGTGTCATACCATTAATTTCGAGAGCTACACAATTCTGCTAAAGCGGCTCATGGACAAAGAGCCGGTCTTCCTGATTCACACGTCGCAAAGAACACTCTCCCAAGTGGAAGCTCTTGCAGCATCTGTCCTACAGTCCCCTCATGTGTTTTAATATGTTTGGCCCTCTGAAGAAGAGCTTAAAGAACACCTTTATGGGAAGGATGCAAAGGTTGAAGTACGAGGGTAGGTCCATAAGTTTCCGCCCTCGCCGATAAGGATTATCACCTTCACAAAATCCTTATCTGGTGTCATACCTTATCTGTTAAGTAAATAATTGCAGCTGTAACTTCCGCTACGCTGCGTTCAGTTATTCAGACACAGTTACATAAAGAAGGCTATGTGTAGAAGATGTGACATGTTCATAATGGAGTATCGACCTTTTATTAAGTTCTTCACAAAAGAAGGACTTACTCCAAATGAAATTAAAACAGCGATTGGGCGGTGTATGTGGGGAAGCATCCCCCTCATATTCTACCGTAAAAGAATGGGCCAAACTTTTTCGAATGGGTCGAGAAAGCGTTAAAGTCGAAAAGCCTGCAGGTCGACCCTTGGAGGTGCTCACTGCTGAAAACATCGCTCGCTCTTGTGGAAGGAGAAATTATGGAAGATAAGCGGCTCAAAGTTACAGAAATAGCAGCAAGTTGGGTCTTTCTAAAACAACAGTTCTTCGAATTATTCATGAACATTTAAACACGAATAAGGTTTATGCAAAATGGGTGCTTAGACTTCTTTCCTCAGTCCAAAAGCAGCAACGAGTCATCTGTTGTCAGGCATTTTTGGAGCTCTGCCGTGGCCACGAGAGAAGTTCTGCAAACCATTGTTACAGGAGATGAAACTATGGTCCTCTATTATGGTACCTTATCCAAAAGAGAATCAATGGAGTGGCAGGTGTAAACCTGGCGAAGCACGCCTCTAAAGGCCAAGGTCACTCAATCAACAAAGAAGATCATGACCACAATCTTTTGGGACTGTGAAGGAATACTCTTCATTAACTTCAAGGAGAGGAGAAAATGGGGAATACTATGCTGACCTACTGCACAGACTACGTGTTTCCATCAAAGAGAAAAGGCGAGGAAAGCTGAGTGGTGGTGTGCGCCTTCTTCACACAACGCACCTATGCACACAGCTCTTGTTGCAAAGGAAACTGTGAAGAAATGTGGCTTCAAGGAGATCGACTATCCACCCTACAGCCCAGATCTAGCTCCCAGTGACTATTTCCTCTTCTCAGAGACCAAGAAGTGCTCCGAGGAAGGAAATTTAAGTTATGGCAAAGAAGTGATGGATGCTGTTTATGCCCATTTTGCAGACAAGACTTCCGACTATTGGGGGGGGGGGGGGGTTGAAATGTTAATTCAAAGATGTGAGAAGTATATTGCAATAAAGGGTAACTGTATTGAAAAGTGAAATATAGTTTCTGCTTTTATCATATCTAGAAAATGGTTAGGTCGCAGACTTATGGATCTACCCTCGTAGCTATGTTTCTTACTTATATCCGGCAGTGTTTCACCAGTGGCAGGCATTACTGACAAGTATGTACACAATTGGACTCAGGTGGTTTTATTTGACTGATCTTCGTATTATTGTTATTATTATTATTATTATTATTATTATTATTATTATTGATGTTGTTACTTAATTATTCATTCACAGTGTTCTACACGAGGCAGGTTCTTTACTGAATACAAGCATCATCATGCCATGTTTGGAAGCTTTTCTGGGGAGAACTTCCCGTTGCTTTCCCAGTGAAGAAGATGAGATGATGAAGCAACGGCGGAATGAACCGGTGTACCCGGAGAAGCATTTAAAATATTTTTTTTTTTTAAACTCTGTTCTTATTTCATGGGGTCTGTTTTAGAGTAAAACCAAAAGAGTAATTTAACTTTCTAAGTGCTCTCTAGAATTAACAGGTTATAAAAGCAGACTGAAATGATTCTTAAGGAAATTACTGTGGCCCGCGCTGTAAAAGAGAAGAGATCGCTTCCTAGATGTTTTCTCACATTATTTGCCTCTCTCTCACGTCTTTAGAATGGAATTGCAAGAAGACAGAAGGTCCTGAGAAACTGGGCTAATTTCCATGGACCGTTAAATTTCACTTCCTGGGTTTCCTCCCTTACATCAGAAAAAAGATTGAACTTAGTGGTCCCAAGTGAAAGCTGAAACTTTCCGCACGCGCTCTTTCGTATGAAGTCACAAGTTCTGGAGGGTATCCACCTTCTGGAGTTAAAACAATTCTCACTAGGTCATGTTTTAGTATCTCTAAAATACGCTAGAATAGGCCTACATTGTAAAAATGCCGTAAAGCTACCTACATTTTATACTATGTTTTCACATTGTTTAATTATATATTGAATTTAAATTCTGATAGCTCATATTTTAGGGAAAGAATTGTGTTTGAGTGTCTACATTAAAAATAAAACATATCTAACCTGGGCACCTTTCATTCATCTAATGAGGTCTGCAAGATAGGGGAAAAATTACTTGCGAAACAATCTAACTAACATTTGCTGGCTTAAAACGTGGCAGTGTTCAGTTGTTTAGTGATGTGTTTTTCTTGCAGAAAAGACCCATTGACCTCAATATTCCTGCTCCGACGAAATCGAAAAAATTAAAATGTATCGATTAATTTATCACCAGAGCCCGAAGTTCAGACTTTTATTTTGGTTAAAATAGGCTGGCAATGCTGAAAATAGGCAATAATAAAATTAAAATAGGCATTTATTAAAAGTAAAAACCCAGAGTAATATGAAAATAGGTATTTAAAATAATAATAATAATATTTTATAATATAATTAAAGTACTTAAGCTTTTTATTCAAGCTTAGTTTTCTTTGTTACAAGCAACAAGATGTTTATTCCAAGGTATCAACTGTCATAGTCAGTCGTTTGTCAGAAAAAAAAAATTCATCGTGGAAAAAGAACGTTCTATTTTCACTAAAGTGATTGGGGCATATATAATGCAAGCTATTTCAGAAGAGAACATTCACCTTTCAGGATATAATGGAAATGTTGATCAAGACAAAGTAAAATTGTTTTGAATAGTCCTGGCGAATGAGCAAAAGGAGCGCAGTGGTTTTTGATTGAGTTCATTTTCTGTGCGTTTATAGAGAAATCAGGCGAGTATCTCTCTCACGTCCGTACTGAACATGTTGTAGGGACAGTTATTGCACAGCGTAACACACTCATTTTTCTCGCTTGCAATTGTTTGTTACATTTATGTAGCTGAGAAGTTATCACCGCCACAAATTTCTTAGAATTGTCTCGCGCAGATCTATACAAGGTTATTCGTCAGGACTATTAAAATACAGTATTTCTCGCTCTCTCTATTTCCTGGTATTCGTATGCGTGCGTTCACTTTTGCTAATGCAGATTCTGCTATTTAAGAGCTTAAGTGAATGGGTTGAGGAGAAAGTTTGGGCTTAAAAGGTAATAAATGTATAACAAGATTCTCAATGGATATTTTTGTGAGATGAATATATCATTTAATTTCATAACTTTTTTCACTTCGCTATATTCAAATTCTTTATATGCTTTTTAAAATGCGCAGAAAAAATCCATAACGATGCAAAACGGGCACAAAAAAAATGGCCCTACCATTCCAAATGTAGGGAAACATGCTCATTTCTGATGTATTTAGAAACCCAAACTCCTCTGCAATTTCCCTGCAGTTCACATCGCTAGACAGACAATCAGCAATTTCTAATGTCTTTTCAATGATTCAATTCCAGTAACTTACGTTTACTCATATTGGTCATAAAAAGTAAATTTTGCATTTTACTCTTCAACAGCAACCGATGCCTACCAAACAAATTGCAGAACCCACTCCCTCCTTGGAAGTGCTAATAACATATTCTCTAAAGTACAAAATCCAATAGCTTTCAGCACTAAAGAGGTTATAGGTAATGTCCAAGTTATATGCCATTATGAAGTATGTGCAACATATAAAGACATTTGGACAAGTTAAAATAATAGGAATGTGACTGATTCCATAAGGTATCCAAGATATAGAGGTGTGCAACTGGAGAGGTTTTACTGTACTTTGAATAATTAAATGATAACTGAATTCCTGATTTCTAGTGTCTTTAACCCGAGGTTGAGATAGTACAGTTGCTGCTGCGGTGAACAGAAAAATAACGTCGAGAAGACTGGGTCAGGCATTGCACTGCGCAGTAAAGCTGCGTGACCGTTTTTATCGTAGGCTGTTTGAAGCATTTGGCTAAAATCTCAGAAATTAAAGAACGCGGATTCCTCAGATGTAATTTTTGAGCTGAATAGTCACCGATTTTTGTTGGTTGCTTCTCAGTTATATTTGAAGTGGTAACTTGCTCACTGATTGATTTCCAAAAATCTTTTCAGCAATTTGGATAGTTTTTGTGTGCGAAGGGCTAAATTTGAAGCAACATTTGGTGGAGATTGGCAGAACTTGCGTTTTATACAATACAAATATTCATCCAGCATCCTTGTACCCGAGTGTATTCGATCCGCAACCAACTACGTTGGTTGTTCTACATGCATTTGTTTTCAGTTAGCGTTTTTCTTATTTTTGACGGAGAATGGCTGCACTGGATGGGAGAGGTCCTTTTTTTCTCGGCGACGTGATTGCTAGATATTTCCCTCTGGGACACTCCCAGCCATCGGATCACATCACGGTGGTCGTGGAATAGAAATTGATTTGTGGATCCCTACCGCCCATGACGTCACAGCGTTCGACAGTAACCTGCAAGAAATTCCGATGGGATATTTTATAACTTCCTATCTCATTATACGGGGTGGACGATTAATTGGTGCTACTGTCATTTTTCAAGTTTAAAAGTGCAGTTAACATACCTTTGGCCGGCGGGGTAAAGTACTTGAAAAAAAAAAAGCGAGGAAAAGTTTTTTCTTTAATGTACTCTTATCTGGATAATAGTACAAGAATGAAATACTATGCGTTTATTAAATTGTGCTCTCTTTCTATGAAAATCTATTGTAATAAATTTTCATGTTTTTAAAAGTAAAATAATTATCGGTGCTACATCTAGAATAAAAAAAACAATTAAAAAAAATTTTTTTACTTATGTGCCTTTTCCCTCTGGCCAAGAATTTTTTCATCTTAAATTATGTTCTGAAAAATGTAACTATGCCAAAGGTTCAGACACGAATGATGTGTTCAAGTTGGAGAACAGTTCTGTTTTGCTCCTTGTTCTCAGAAAAACCAAAGCACTGACTCGTCGCTATTTGTGTGCGTATACATCTTTATTAAAGTGAGATTTAAAGCGTCTCAAACCCAAATTAACATTGCAGTTAAACATAAATCGTTCAACGTTCAGACTACGAGGGTAGGTCCATAAGTTTCCGACCTAACTATTTTGTAGGTGTGGTAAAGACAAAAACTATCTCGTAATTCATTTTTCAGTATAATTACCCTTTATTGCAATACAGTTCTCATGTCTTTGAATTAACATTTCGCAAAATGGGCTTAAACTGCATTCATCCCTTCTTCGTCACACTTAGATTGCCTTCCTGGAAGGTCCTTCTTGAGTTTTAAGAACAGGAAATAGTCGCTGGGAGCTAATCTGGGCTGTAGGGTGGAAGGTCGATCGCCTTGAAGCCACATGTCTTCACAACTTCCTTTGCAACAAGAGCTGTGCGCACAGGCGCGTTGTTGTGAAGTAGGCGCACACCATCACTCAGCTTTTCTCGCCATTTCTCTTTGATGGAAGCACGTAGTTTGTGTAATAGGCCCGCATAGTACTCCCCATTTACTGTAGTGTTCCTCTCCTTGAAGTCTATGAAGAATATTCCTTCACAGTCCCAAAAGATTATGGCCATGATCCTCTTGGCTGACTGATAGATCTTTGACCTTTAGAGACGGTGCTTCGCCAGGTTTACGCCACTCTATTGATTCTCTTTTGGACAAGGGATCATAGTAGAGGAACATAGTTTCATCTCCTGTAAAACCACCGCGGGTGGCCGAGGTCGTTAAGACGCGGACTCGTGAGCGGGAGGTTTGGGGTTCTAATACCGCCAAGACTGTCCTCCCTGAATGAGTTTTTTCCCATGTTTTCCTCAGTCCTCATAAATGGCAAATGCCGGGGAGGTACCCTAAACTTAGTCTGGAACGCTTCCTTCCTTTAAAAAAAAATCCTTTCCCAATTTACCATTTCATTTCATGTATCATCACTATCCACCGCCTGTGGTGCCTTTGTAGTAAAAGCGGGCGTTAAACACTATTTAAAAAATCTCATGTATCAATGGTTTGCATAACTCCTCTCTCGTTGCCAAGCAGATCTCCAAAAATGTCTGACAGCAGATGACTCGTTGCTGCTTTTGGACTGAGGAAAGAAGGCCAGGTACCCATCTTGCACCAACCTTATTCGTGTTCAAATGTTCATGAATAATTCTAAACACTGTTGTTTTAGAAAGACCCAACCTTGCTACTATTTCTGTACTTTGAGCCTCCGGTCTTACATAATTTCTCCTTCCACAAGAGCAGTGTTTTCAGGAGTGAGCACCTCCAAGGGCCGATTTGCATGCTCTTCGTCTTCAATGCTTTCTCGACTCATTCGGAAAAGTTTGGCCCATTCTTTTACGGTAGAATATGAGGGGGATGCTTCCCCATATACACCGTCCAATCGCTGTTTAATTTCATTTGGAGTAAGTCCTTCTTTTGTAAAGTACTTTATAACAGCTTCAAACTCCATTTTGAATATGTCACAATCTTCTACACATAGCCTTCTTTAAGCAACAACTGAACACCGAGGAGCGGAAGTTAAAGCTGCAATTATTTACTTAACAGATAAGGTATGACATAAGATAAGGTTTTTAGCGATAATCCTTACCGGCGAGGCCGGAAACTTATGGACCTACCTCGTAATCGGCCATCTCAACGTTATTCAGCTTTCATAGATGTGTATGGTTTTCAGATGTCTAATTAGTTAGCCCTAAAACAAATGAAAAGTGCCATAGTTTCATGGTGTAGAAATAACAAACACAGAGTACTCTGCGTACTTTGAATATTAAATTATCGATTAACCTCCCATAAATATCCCCCGTGGACTGTAAGTTTTATGTGCATGGTGTTGTATTGATTGGATACCTCGTCGTTCGCTTATTTCTAAAGGAATCTATTGAAACAATCACACAGTTTTATAGCCTGCACTTCTCATGTTAAATTTCAATCGGTTTATGCAACCTTTTGCATATGTATGCAATTACTTTTTTTAAACTTTATTTATGTATTTATTTTTGCTTTGACTGCAGTGGTCGTCATATTATTATATTTTGAACGTGCCCTATAGATAAATGTCTGTAGGAAAGGAATTAATGATCGGAATCCTTGGCTACTTAAGGCTATCTAACATTCACCTTCTTAGGGTAATATAACACTCCGAGAAAATAAAACTTACCCAAACAGCTTGACCCGACCGGAAATCAAAACCAGGATCTCCGGATTAGAAGCTCATGGAGGTCTAGGTATTTGGCTGATACATAAACTCATTGGATTCTCAAAAAGAAGCACATTGACCTTGGCAGTAGTCAGGAATGTATGGGCTACAGTGAGGTGTTGTCTACACTTCAGTTCGGTGAAAACGGCGCTCAATACCACCTCTCGTTGCAGAGAAATTTAAGTGATTCGTTCTGTACAAAACTATTAAATATAAATAATGAAATTATCATAGAAACTTCAAAAAACGTACAGGTTATTTGATGAATATCAATATTTTATTTTTATTAAAATATACACAAACACACAAAAAAGTATAAAACATGTTTTACAACATAGTTTGTGATGCTTCTATATGTATATTCATTTTCACATTGTACGGTGCCTTGCAATTAGAGAACGCCACTGCAGAGTGGTGGTCCGACGTGCAACTCCCCGCACCTTGCTATCTTGGCTTACTTTTGTTCGTTCCTCAGTCTTACTGAAGCTTGTGACAAGTTCGGAAGTGATTTGAATGTTTTCGTGTTACAATGTTATAATAATGTCACGAGATAGGTGCACATTACAGCAACGGAATGTTATGTACTACTCGAATGGGATTACATAATCTTGCAGGGAAGTTAGGCGTCGGTTTATAACAGAATATCCGGGTTTGCGTTCTCCAAACACACAAGCCGCAGAAAACTTGTAAATAAATTTAAGGAATCTGGTTCGATTCTCGATAAGAAACGAAGGGTAAAGCGGTGTTTACTTACTAAGAATAAATTAGACGAAGTTGGAGAACATTAGAACGTTCTCCTCAAACATTTCTGAGGCGGCTTGTACAGTAAGCTGCAATTTCAATGAGCTCACATGGCGAGCTACCAAATTCTTAAATTTTAAACCATAGAAAATTATTGTTGTGCACGAATTACTACCACGTGATCACGGGAGTCTGGTACATTGCCTTAACTGGATTTTGAGGAATGTTAATGGTGGTATAGTTGGTACACATTTAATAATCTCTTCTGACGAAGTTTTGTTCCATTAACACGGCAATGCTTCGTTGCAGAATAGCCCGTATTGGAGTTCAGAGAAACCAGCTCGGGAAATGGCGCGCGGCTAATGCACGCTGGACAATAGGGCTTTTTTTTTTTTTTTTTTTTTTGTGCAGATACTGTAAATTCAAAACGTTACAGAAGTGACAAGCTCATCCCATTCTTTCAACAACTGACTGATATTGAATGTCGATTTGGATACTTTTAGCAAGATTCTGCCACTGCGCATACAGCTGCAGAGAGTCATTAAATTTCATTGGGGAAACTTTTGAAGATAGAATAATTAGTACGGGATTATGGCCCGCACGGTCCCCGGGTCTTACATCATGTAACTTTTATTTATAGAGAACTTGAAAAATAAGATTAGAAGAACTGCGAGACTAAGGAGTGACATTAACTATATTTCGGAAGCTGATCTGATGCGCTTGAAACGAACTTTCCTAAAAAGTTGTGTGGATGCAGGAGGAAAATATTTCCAGCATCTACTGTAATGAGGTGCGCGCTTATTTTCATTGTAAATGTAACAATAATTGTGAGAACTTGAAATATTATGAAGTTAGCGCTTTCAGTCGCCTAGATATTTTATCCAAATGCTCAGAGTAAGAGTTTCAGCTGCCGGGGCCAGATCCGCTGCTCGACTGGCCGACTTATGCGCGAGAGATCCTTTAGCAGGTTAATAGTGAGTGTTAAAGTGGTATTTATGAGATGCCGGCCTCTCCAACTAAAATATTACCGATATTATATAATCACTATATATATATGTATGTATTATTACAATTAGCGTGTAAAATTTATATGTATGCATATCAGTAGTGTATTTCATGAGTAGTAAAAAAAAAAAAAAAAGCTTGTTGACTAACCTTTCTGAAGTAAACCAGGAAGTGTTGCGTTTTGGACTGGACAAATGAGCCAGATGCCCCTGTACATCTTTTGTATATGTTTTTAAGAGGCTTTGGGTAAGAAGTGTTGCCACTATTTCTGGAAAATGTTAGGGAAACAGAATAGGTCAGAAACCCCTCTATTATGTGAAAAGTTAAAACGCACAGCTTTGTTAAAATCTAAGGCGAACCGTTGTATAACACTTGCTGATACAAAAGATCCTTGGGGATGCAATAACTTATAGAACCAGACGTAATGGAATCAAGGGTGAAAGAACAGCTCAAATATAAGGCCTAAGGGAACTTAGGACAATTATATGCACGCGCCATGGCCAATAGATAGCCGTGTAGAGGAAATTACTGTCCAAATTATTCAATAACGATATTTTGAAATGTAAGGAGATGGCCTACCGACCGAACGAAGGTATAGTTTATAAAAGGTTATGGTTTGGAAGCCCCGGGGGAGATTTAGATCAGAGTTTAGCTATCGAGTGAAAAAAATAAGTGAGAGTTTAGTGATCAGAGAATTATAGACAATTGGTTCAGTTATAGTCGGTGTAATTAGACAAGTAGCCAGTTATCAACAATTCAATCCAGTGAGTTATCAGTCAGCTGGTTAGCAGATCAGTTTAAAATAGTCAAGAGTGATCTAAGAATCACTTAACATTGTCAGAACTTAAAGGTAACCCTCAGAAATGAACAGTAAATACAAGTGAATAAATCCTGTTATCTCCAGTTCTAAGACTTGTGTTCATCTAATTCACGGTCCTTTTCCCCGATGACCTGAAAAGGTCACAAAATTCCAGCGCTCTACCGAATCTACCTGTGGCTTAGCGACACTTCAAGACAGGCCGGGAGAAGAGATGGAGAACGTCTATAACTCTATACAGTACTATGAATATTCTAATTAATCATTACTCATCAATTAATCAATCATTCCCCCTCCCCTTTATAAATGCTGTCGCAGCGTTCGAGGCATATCTTTAAAACACATTTCCCTAGTATTTAAGAAGTCCAGACAGCTAGCAGCTTAAGTTTCCAGCCCAGAGGAACGGTTGTAGAATTTGGAGAGACAACTTTAAAATTTCGCTGGAGATATTTCAAATTGTCTTTTTCATGTTACGGATCACCTGTATAGTGTTAATGCTAGAGCTCTGCCCTGAACGAGGCTAGTGTTCACAGATTCTCTCTTCTTGTGACTGGCTGTCGTTTCTGCAGTGGATTGTGCTGGCATTTGCTCAAGATGGAATCCCACTTAGTGGCGGAATGCCTGTTTGTCGTTCAAAGTGACCCTAGAAACACTGTTTCTAGAAACCGCAGTAGTCCTCTAAAGAGAAATAACACGTTACATCATCTCCAAGTGGAAGAAGCTTTCAGAATCCCCAATAACAGCTAACGGATATTATAAATATTTTCTCTTTAAAAATGTTATAGCGTCTTATAGTGGACTGCACATTCTTACACTGCCAACTTGACCATACTCGTATCTGGTTCCGAGGAAACAGCAAATATGCATATATAAGAAGACCCAGGTACATAACAGCTTGCAAGTTTCTGTTTGAGTAAAATGTCTGACAAAACTTTTTAACAGAGAGCACTAACAAATACAATATAGTTTTAGCTAGAAAAGTAAGCATGTGTTTGCAAAATAGCCCATTTGAAAGAGCAGCTTTTATATAGGCAAAAAAGTACACAAACAATGATGGTATAAGTATATAAATTTTAAAAAAAGCAATGCAACTACAACTCAAGAACCAGCTGATTGTGCATTATCTCATCCCAGCAAACTTGTTCTCTAGCAAAACCTGTGTGGGATTCAAAATTTTATATCTCAATGTAATTACGTAAAGCTAATTTACTAAAGCCATGTTCTACTATCGTTTGTATTTTTTAAATATTAAACTCGGTAAGAACGATTGTATTTATTAAAGCAGATGTGTATACCAGCTGCTCTGCACCTACCGTATTGAAATGAGATACGTCGTTATTAATATCCTGAGTGGGATCAAAAACAAAAGAATAAGACTAGTGTTGAAAAGAGGCATGACAAGAACAACACACTCTTGGGTCTGAGTGGGTTAAAGGTCGTTCTTTACCAGTTTTATTACACGAAGTTTTTACCAAGCAGTGCTTAAAAGGCGCTTGTAAAGTTTATATATGTACTCGTATATGCAAGTGCATAATGGGTTACTCAGGTTTGACATAAATATTATTATTTGTCTTAAAATAACCTATAATCTTTACAGTCATATACTATAACCTTTGTTTTTACTAGAGGTTATGCTTAATGCTTTACTTATACTTTGAGAGCTAGCGTATAGAAATGCTCTTTTATACCGTTACATTGGCATATGCATCTAAAATGAATGTTGGAATGAAATTGCTGGATTAAAATTTAATAATTCATAAATCATATCGATGGAAATTTGTAATAGAGTTATTAAATTTACTTATTTTTAATACATTGTTGGTGAATGTTTACGTTACCGGGTCATCCACAATGTAAGTAAGAGTATTTGAGTTTTGGGGTGCCTGAGCGCGGCTGCTTACTGGGGAACTGCAGCTGCCGCAACCGTAAAAAGGAAGATAAGGAGCCGCTGCCCATAAGTTAGTAATTTTATTTTAGTGCTTATATGTTTACTGACAGCATAAAATGACAATGTGTTTAAAACTAGTTCTAAGCGCTAACCTACGTTATAATAAGAGATAGTGAAAATGGTGCTCCTCGACGACAATAAATTGCCGGAATCTGCGGAGAAAAGTCTCGTATATTTCATCCAACGTTTCTTCCTTAAGAACACGATGGTTTGGAACACGTTTCTTGTTATTCAGAGTTCCTGTTTCTCATAACTTTTTAACAAGTTGGTGAACAGTTTCTATACCTGAAAGATGATTGGCGGAATATTTTCTTGTGAATCACCTTACCATATATCTACAAGAATCCGTTTTCTCATATGTATCATACATAAAATCCCGTTCTTTAATATGTATTTATACACGCATAACTAAGTCCGGCCAGGATCGATGGATTTTTTCCGGGAGTAAAAATCCTAAGTATGGCTTCTTTCGGAAGGAAAGTAAAGCCGTGGATCCCGTGTCGTAGATTTACGGCACGAAAAAGAACTCAAGCCTTAAAAAAGAGACCCCTGAGCAAACTTTTCGGCCGTTTCAAACCCTGATTTGAATGGTACGCTGATGACCTGAAATGTTAAAGATAATAAAATGTCAAAAAAAAAATCAAATGAACGATAACTTACGAAGAACAATTAGCACGCATTTTATTAACACACGAAAGCACCAGGCTCCCTCAAACGAATTACAAGCTCCTACCTGCATATAGTCGGTCCTAGTGGTGTAGTGGTAAGCACATACTTGCCTCACAAACCCAAGATCGCGTGTTCAATCCCGGCTAAGATCAATGGATATTTTCGGGTTAAAAATTCCAAGTTTGGCTACCTTCGAAAGGGAAGTAAAGCCGTGGGTCCCGTATTGTAAAAAGACTAAACGAATCGCAGTAATTGAAAGATTGGATGCATTATTTACATTAGTATGCACAATTCTTCTGTCAGTTCGGCAAAAAAGAGCATCGGTATTAAATATATGTGCACACACACACACCGAGGGTGTCAAAAATGTATGCACGCTTTCACAGTAGATATATATTTAATATATTTCAAAGTTGAACCGAAAAACAACAGCAATGTGTAGTATGATGTTCTGTAAACAGATGTGACTCATATTACATTATGATAGCGTTGCTATGTGACAGCTAAATCAACAATGAACAAATGAAGCCAAGATTATCCTATGATGTTTTGTAAACAGAGGTGACTCACATTAAACTATGTTGTTGCTACAACAAAATGGAGCCAAGATTATCATTTGAACAACTGAAAGCAATTATGAAGTGGTATTGGAAAACGGAGAATGTTGTTGAAGTTCAAAGGCAATGGAGACGTGTGTACAGAACAGAATCGCCAATGCGAGTAACAATTGCACCCTTTCAACACAAATTTGGGACTCGCGGTACCGTATGCGATGTTCACAAGGGCAGATCTGGCAGATCACCACATTATCACCGAAATGTACGTGCGTACCTTGATGACAATCTTCCAAGGCACTGGATAGGACGAAGAGGTCCGATTGAGTTTCCACCGCGTTCTCCAGATGTAACTCTGTTGGACTTCTACCTATGGAGAACTCTTAAGGATGTTGTATACCGTAGAAAATCCGCTACACTGGCAGCACTTCGGGAAGAAATTGAAACGGCATGTGCTGCAATCGCTGAGAACACTTTCACAAACGTTGCTCAATCAGTAGTTGAACGTACTCAGAAGTGTATCGACGCCGATAGTGGGCATTTTGAACAACTGTTGTAACTGTAAAAGTCTAAAATGACAAGCGCTTATCATTTTCTATTAATGTGAATTGATGTTTGTTATGTTAACACAGTTTTTTCTTTGCTTGTAGTGTGTATACATTTTTGGCACCCTCTGTATATATTTCTGAGTTAATTGTATGGTCAAAGAAAAATCATCGGATTATTTCTCGTACACGAAATCTAGTTCTTTAACTGTTTTTCCATAACTTGAACCCAATGGTACATAAACATCCTGCTGTGGCACTTTAATAATTTTCTTGTACTAAACTGTAACCTTAACACCAATTTCTTCTAATATATTTTCCATTAAAACGTGCCATTTTCTCTTGACATTTTTAAATCTAAAAACATTAAGTTTCTTCACTAATCAGTATATTGCTCTCTTAGAAAGAACGTGTAACAATGCTATAAAATTTTTATAACACTCCAATATTACCAACTTTGATTTTATACGGAAGCTGATTATTAAACGTGTTCGATTCGAAACGCATTGAAAGCATTCCCTGATGGTGGGTTCATAATTTAATATGTGATCAAGTTATGCAATAAACAGGAAATGCATTTTCTCGGACCGTGTGCTGTGATAGCTGAGCAGACAAAAGCAAGCCTCAGTAATAAAAACAACGCGTGTTCAAACCTTAGCTATGCCTGAATTTTTTATTTGTTAAATTTGCAGGTAAAATGAATGTTTAATGTACGGCAATAATATAATTTTTTTAATATTACAATTTTAAGGTATTTATGCTCAAACAGACTAAATAAAGGACACATTAAACTATTCTAAAGTGAAAAACTAAAAAGAAAATTTAAATTGTCTTTATTTAATTATAAAATAATTATTAGTTTGCTATTTAATTTGAAAACAAAGATTGTTTTGCTTTTGTGCGTGTTTGAGTGTAAATACCTTAAAATTCAAATATGCCTTGACAATTGATAGCTATTTTATAAAGTGTGTATTAAACATTATATTTATTTGCCAAAAATACCAAATAAAACAAATTACGCAATAGTGAGATTCGAACTTCGGTAGCTCTCATTATTAGAGCTCTGCTAATAACCGCTAACAGAGTATGTCAACCATGCTAGAGCTCGATGTGACTGATGATGACAGAATGAGGTTATAGACTGTAAGACCCACGCGTAGAAACATCCCGAGAACCAAACAGTACACAAGTTAAAGCTTCGCTATTTTTTTGTCTTTCTTTTTTAATTTTAGGTTACATGTCCCCAATAAGTACGCAAATCGTCAGACTATTTCGAACCACCTGTGGTGCGTCAGTAGTAAACACGAGCGTTAAACATTACTCAAAAAAAAATTATTTCGTCAATTCCAAGGCTTTAATCTTACGTTACACATGTTCAATAAGTACCTAAATTGGCAGAATACTTCATTAACTGAAAGGTAACACATGTTCAATAAATACATAAATTGTTAGATTACTTGTCCGTCCTGGTGGTGTAGTGGTAACTCTACTTGCCTTCTAAACCCAAGATCGCGGGTTCAAACCCGGCCAGGATCGATGGATTTTTTCGGGCGTAAAAAGTCTAAGGGAAATAAAGCCGTGGGTCCCGTGTCGTACGTTTACTGTACGAAAAAGAACTTCAAGCCTGAAAGAAGAGGCCTCTGAGCAAAATTTGTCAGCCGTTAAAACAAATTAACATTATCAAATTACTTCATTAATTGGAAGGTAACTCATGTTCAATAAGACGTAAATTGTGGGCTAACTTCATTAATCGGAAGGTTACACATGTTCAATAAGACGTAAATTGTCGATAATTTCATTCATTGGAAGGTTACACATGTTCAATAAGTACGTAAATTGTCGGATAACTTCATTAATTGGAAGGCTTTGAAATATTAATATAGACCTCTTCTTGTGACAGTACTTTCAAAACATATTCGTGTGACAGTCGTGCTTTTATTACCGCAGCAGAAATTTGCACGGATCGTTTGTTTTTATATTTAAATCGCTAAGAGGGTTCGAGTGGTGTTAACAGTGCGTGCCAGCCGCAGTCATTAAGGCTTCCCATATAACACTTGTTTATTGCAGTTACTCATGAAAAAGTACAGCTAATGGTTTCATGTTCTGTGTTCACTGATGCTTGGAATGCTATACGCGGAACTCGTTAAGCTAGTCCTTCGATTAAACAAAGACTTTAACCTTTTGCAAGTTTCATTTCTTGAAGTTAACAAGCGTTTATATAGCGCTGGCCTACACCGTACAAATCAATTGCTTCCTTTTCATGGTAAAGATAAAATAGGAATATTTGCAATTTTTTCTAAGTTTACTTCTCTACACATGTTAGCAGAAAGGAGAAAAATGCAGGAAAAGCCTCAAGCTTAAAGTGATATCTCCCTCTTGGATACGAGCTTTTTGATTTCGATCGGCTCTTTCAGCTAGTGTTGGCAGACACTGTTGTATATATATTATTATGCTGCTATATAAATGGGTTCTTCATACTGCCTGACCTTAATCGACACTGAGCGTGACCCAGTCGTATCCCTGCCATAGAAATGGCATCTTTCCTCGCCAGAACACAGCGTGTGGTAGTATCTAAAGTGTTCATTTGAAGAAATCCGACCTCAGTGGGGTTACACATATTTTTTTTTTTTTTTTTTTTTTTGTGAGCGTGGGGGTGCGTCACAAGTGAGTAGGTCGGTCCTGGAGGTGTAGTGGTTACCATACTTGCCTCCTAAACCCAAGATCGCGGGTTCGAACCCGGCCAGGACCGGTGGATTTTTTTCGGGCGTAAAAATCCTAAGTATGGCTTCCTTCGGAAGGGAAATAAAGCCGTGGGTCCCGTGTCGTACATTTACAGCACGATAAAGAACCTCACGCCTGAAAGAGAGGCCTTTGAGCAAAATTTGTCGTCCGTTTCATGCCCCGAGTTGAATGGGACGCTGATGACCAGAGATGTTAAAGAGCATCCATAAATAAATCAATAAAAAAACAAAAGAAAACAAAACAAGCGAGTAGATAGTTAATTAATGATATCGCCAGGGACTTGAATGGATTTCTATGTTGTCACTTGTGACGGCAATGTGTAATTCTGACATTATTGTGTAAGCTTACCATCACACATTGTTTTGTTTCAAAAAGCCTTGAGGCCTAATTACCGAACTTGCGTTTTAAATGCATGTGGTAGTCGCAGCAGTAACAGACCACTGGTTGGAATCCTTTCGGTCAAGTTAATGAAGCCTACGCTAAGATTTCTTCTGATTTCTGGTGAATAGTATTCTGATAATTTAGAATATGTTTGGCCTCCATAAGAAGAAAACTTTCTTTTCATCTTTCGATTTTAAATGGAATTTCTTTAAGTACTGTACAAACATTTTATGCAATAAATAGTCGATTTTTTTTCATTACATTAACATTAATTTACTTAATTATTTCATGTTTTATATACTTTAAAAGTGTTGATACAACTTTTATATGTATTTAGTAATATGTGACTGATTTTTGGGGGTGAAAAGCTGCAACTTGTACAGCATATTACGCCGTCAAAAATAAGAAAAAGTTCTAAGAAATAGCAAATTTTACCAAAATTTCATAATTGTCTTGCCTAAACAAAGAAGAAATCAGGAGTCCATTGAGAGTTCGTAAATTCTGGCAATGCAAAGTCAACCATCATATTATGCAACTATAATGCATACTCTCTTTTTATTTATTATTTTTTTTCTTTCTTTAACTTTCTGCGGAATCAGAAACGGTTGCAACAAGCATGAATTAAAATCACCTTTTTCTTAACATTCTATACGGAAGGATAGGACACTCTAGAAAAGAAAAACTATACCTAAATGGAATACTGCAGACAAAAGAACTGAAATACCACGGGAAATCGAACCCTGGTCCCGTACTTGAGAACCGTCAGCCATAGGACAGCTTAGCAGCAAGAAACCAGACAAGTTAAACAAATGATTCATTCCTTACAAAGAACTGCTTTATTGTCTGGTCTAATCCCATCAAATTTAGTAAATACTTGCGGTGAAAATTTTGCAGACCTGTTAAGAGTTAATAATAATCTCAATGTCTTTCCATAAGGCTTTGATCTAAAATGTTGCAAATACTGTAATATAATTCCATGATGTTGTAATAAATATCATGCCTGTACTTCTATTACCCAGTCTAGTCTTACGTTTTTGGGCAAACTTTGAACAGATTCTATAGGGCTAATTTAAGAAATCTTGTATCGTCAGAGGTTTGCTTGCCATCGTATTAGATTTATAAACAAAAGAGAATTGCCGGTTTCTTTCTTTATTCTTTTTTTTTTTAATTAAGAATAGAATGTGAAATCCAGGTATATTCTTAAATTTCATCAGTTAGGAAAATTTGGAGGATATATTGTTTATAACAGGCATAATCCAGAGGTATGGTAGGTCTAATTATATTAAAGACATCCTCGAAAGGTTTAAGGCCAAAAATTCCTAGGAATCTATACCGGCACCAAAATAAGCTGGCTAAGCAGGTACTTTACACGTAGTAATAAGGAGGGCTGTGAAGAAAGGTCTCAAATTTTACAGCTTGAGACGAAGTACAAGTTAAAGCTAAACAGAGAGTAGAGAGTTCCTGGTATGTTGGATAGGCCTGGCGCAATATTTTGATGGGGAAGTTTTACAGTAGATGAAAAACCAGCAGACAAATGATAGAGCAAGAAGTCCATTTTCCAGCAGAAGTTTTTCAGATTGCATCCTCTACTGTTATGATTGAACTGAATTCGGCTGGTATGGTCTTCATTTCTCAAGAGATCAAAGCGAGTGTTGAGAACTACATCGATAAGCCTCTGGAACCAGATGTCAACTGCCTCACTTAAGGAATCTTTCAGCAGAGCTCTCTGATTCTTAAAGACAGAAGCATAGACCTAAATGTCATCTCTAAAAAAGATTGTCCGCTACACCATCTGATAACAGTGCGCTCACTTCGTGCTCGAATGCCCAGTCAAATTTCTGTGCATTAAAGAAACATTGGTTCAAGAATAGAATGCTTTGATAATGGAGGTTGTAGCGTCGTCATTGGTGCTTAGCTTTACTTTCTTTTGTTTAGGAATGGACTTACTGGGACAAAACACTATCAGTTTGGTATTATAACAGGTTTATTTAGGTTATATGTGTCCAAAACCTGAGGACTGTAAGATAATAGCAAGTATTTCAAGAGAAGAAACGGTTATTTGTGTGTGTTTTAGCAAATTAAGTACGTCTATTCATAACAACCGAACTGACACTGCATTCAAGAATGCTACATGCATTTTAAGGTATTACAGCAAAGTTATTTTTGTAAACAATGCGTATTTTATGTCCTCCTTTCAGCTCAACTTCTGAAGCGTATTCTACAAGAATAGAACTTTCCAAAATTAAGAAAAACCAGGCATTTCATTATTCAGTGATTCCAGAAGTAACTGAAATCATAATATCATACAAAAGCAAGCCTATACAAATGTCGTGAATTTATCAGTCTTACATGTTTATTATTGTAAAAGAATAATCTGAAGAAAAAAAAAACTTATTTGAAAGAGATTGCAAAATTTTTGGTTCAGAGAGGCATACATTGTCGTCATTATTTTGATTCCCAAATCGAAGTAAAGATTATGACTTCATACATTTTTCGCCTTATATCTTTCGGTATTTAAATGCACTAATGCGAAGTTTGATATTCTCTTATTGTAAAAGAACTGTTAGCTTATGTCCAAGGGTAGGTTCATAAGTTTCCGGCCTAACTTTTCAATATAGTTACCCTTTATTACAATACATTTCTCGCATATTTGAATTAACATTTCAATCCTCCCCCCCCCCCCCAAATAGTCAAATCTTGTCTGCAAAATGGGCACAAACAGCATCCCCCACTTTTTCGTCACACTTAAGTTTCCTTACTTGAAGGTCCTTCTTGAGTTTTGAGAAGAGAAAACAACCACTGGGAGCTATATGTAGGCTGTAGGGTGGATGATCGATCTCCTTGAAGCCACATTTCTTCACAGTTTCCTTTGCAACAAGAGATGTGTGCACAGGCGCGTGGTCGTGAAGAAGGCGCACACCACCACTCAGCTTTCCTCGCCTTTTCTCTTTGATGGAAGAACGTAGTCTGTGCAGTAGGCCAGCAAGTACTCCCCATATACTGTGGTGTTCCTCTCCTTAAAATCAATGAAGAGTATTCCTTTACAGTCCCAAAAGATTGTGGCCATGATCTTCTTGGTTGACCTTGGCCTTTAGAGGCGGTGCTTCGCCATTTACGCCACTCTTGTTGATTCTCTTTTGGACAAGGGAACATAATAGAGGACCATAGTTTCATCTCCTGTAACAATGGTTTGCAGAACTTCTCTTTCGTTGCCACGGCAGAGTTCCAAAAATGCCTGGCAACAGATGACTCGTTGCAATCTGAGCATTTTCTTTATTGTATAAAACCTACTCAAATGCCCTTATTTTGTAGCACGTGACATCTGATTATATTCTCAATATTTAATGCACCATCATATATTCAAAGTATACAAAATCTGTCTTAGGGCATCTAGAACATGTAATACTATTGACACATTCATTGGGGTTCTGGGTTCGACCATGGACACATCTTTATCTGCCAGATCCCTGAATTTTGGTGTTATAATTTCTGATATTGGATCTTTTTCTCCTGTTTCCTTTCTTTAGTATATTTTCACCAGCTAGACACACGCCATGCTGAGGATTCTCATTGCATGAAGTTAGATGAAAAAATAATACCCGTACAGTTTTACCTCATGCCTTCTACATTTGTAGTGTTTTGTTTGATGGCTAGCCCATAATAGTTTTGAAATTATATCTATGGTAGCTGCAGATAATTCCCCCCCCCCTTTTTCTAAGTCCTTCCATCACTCAACTTTTGCCCTTTATAATTTGCTTTTAACCTTCTCAGTCTGGTGTCCATTCTTATGTGCCCAATACATTCTAATTTTTCTGTATTTACATCATCTCCATGTGGTTTTGTCGCTGACTTCTTTGAATGCTTTAGAATCCCCATCCCATAAAAAATGTATGTAACCAAATTTGTAAAACAAGTTTCTTTGCTCCCTGTACCTCAATCTCTCCACTGGGTCCATTATAGTTTGCTTTGCAGCTTGTTGTATGTAGCTGTTTACTTTATGTTTACATAAACAGTGTTTTGAAAACACAATAACATTCACCACTTTTTCATTACCTACACTGGTTGCTGTTACCTCCATTTAGTGACACATCACCACGTTTCTGCCTTGTGCCATCTATAGCAACTGACAAACCACGATTATTATTTTTAGAAATAGCTTCTTCAATTGTTATTTTCATTGTATTCTTAGCAACATCTTCTACACGGACCCTATTAAATTTAGTAGCAAGTGGGGATAGATTTATGATTTCACAAAGAATATTTCTAATAGAAGCACCATTACTAATGACTCGCAAGTCTATACTAATCTCACATTGTTTGAGAAAAGCTCAGTATTTTTGCCAGTTTTAGCTGTATAATGAATTGCTACTGCATATACCTTTAATAAATATGTATCTATAATTTCATGATGGTGATTTGTCAAACTTTCCAAGCCACAGCAGCTATTTTTCCTTTTTAAACACTTTTAAATTACTTCTTCTGTCTATTTTAACTCCTTATGAAATCCAAATACCCCCCTAAACTCTTGTAATTCGTGAACAACATTTGGTGACATCTACGGTTAAAATCGTGGAACTAATGTTTTTAACAGGCTAATCAGTGCCCAAACTTTCTATTGAAGATTAACAATATCTCAGTAGGGCGATATATTTTTATTAGAGACAGTTCAAAGTTGTAAAAGCTGACATTCAGAATGCCACACTTGCTAAAATTAATTTCAATGTGTTTAAAATTGAGCAAACCATCAAAAGTACACATCATTTGAGAGCTAAAGGATCATAGCTTTAATTTAAATAAGAAATGAAAACAACAATTCCATCGTTTTTCTCCATTCCCGAGTTTATTAACACAGTTATTTAAAAGACAAAGAAACTGCAGTGTATATACTGCACGACCGGTACAGCAGAAGGTTCTACACGCTACATATTGTTAACAGGATCTGGACGCATGCGCACAAATCCGAAATAACTCTGTTATGCGGTAGCAGTATGCATTTTCTGTCTTTGACAGTTAGTAGAAAGAACAAAATGAAAGACATGTGTGAACTATGAGTTTTATAAACGTTCTTTCTAGATTTACATTTTCTTCGTGTTTACAACGTAAAAATAGAAGATCGAAACGGAAATAAACACATGTATTTAGATTTTTTCATAATTATGTTGAGTAATCGGCACAGCGATCGCAGCAAAACAGACGACAGTCAAACATTCATGTAATTCAATCTTGAATTAGTAAACGAGCTGTAATGATAAGTACATATTTATTGCGTTTGTAATCCTAATCTTTATTTATATGTAGTTCTTTATCCTTCCAGAACGGACGTCACTTCTAATTCCTTCCTCATTGATTCATTCCTAATGTGGTCTGGCCTCCCTTTCACTTCGCGCAAGAATTTCACCTCAGCCTCCCGAAGGTTGCCCTCCAGTGTTCGAAATCTTGCCTTTCTTCCATGACAATGCAAGCTAGGAGGGCAGGGGAGGGGGGCGTCTCGTTGTAGCAGTTCTCTGAACAGTGCAGGATCGCCGAAATACGGTTTGAAGTTTTCATCATTTGAGACGTAAGGTGTTGTTCGTGGAATGCGTCGATGTTGGTGGGAGGGATTTTACTGCATGACCTCTGAAAACGAGAATATGTTTTAAAGTTATGTGAATACTGGTGTTCTTTCGTCGATAAGACAGTCCAGTTCTTGGTCTCCTTTTAATAGTATCCCAGAATGAGAGTGGTTTTTGAACTTTCCTTGTCAAAAATAAACATGAAATAGCTGCATTTGGAGGCTCCTCTTTCATATATAATAAATACCGAGGGTGCCAAAATGTATACACACTTTTACAGTAGATATCTATTTAATATATTTCAAAGTTGAACCGAAAAACAACAGTAATGTGTAGTATATAAACAGATATGACTCACGTACATTATGATAGCGTTGCTACGTGACAGGTAAATCAACTATAAACAAATGAAGCCAACCAAGATTATCGTAAATCAACAATGAACAAATGAACTTATATTCTGGAAGCAAATGTGACTCACATTACGTTACTCTAGCGGTGCTACAACAAAATGGGGCCAAGATTATCGTTTGAACAGCGGAAAGCAATTTTGAAGTAGTAATGGAAAACCGAGAATGTTGTTGTCGAATTTCAAAGGCAATGGGGACGTGTGTACAGAACAGAACCGACAACGCGAGTAACAATTGCAAGCATTCGAGACAAAATTTGAGACTAGTGGTACTGTATGCGATGTTCACAATGGTAGATCTGGGAGACCTCGCACAGCAACAAGCCCCGCGTCCTCGGCTATTCCTCACCGCAGAAACTTACAAATCTTAGGCGAAGAGATCCGATTAAGTTTCCGCTGCATTCTCCAGATCTAACTGTTGGACTTCTACCTATGGGAAACTCTTAAGGATGTTGTATACCGTAGAAAACCAGCTACATTGGCAGCACTTCGGGAAGAAATTGAAACAGCATGTGCTGCAATTGCTGAGGACACTTTCGCAAACGTTGCTCAATCAGTGGTTCAACGTACTGAGAAGTGTATCCATGGTGGGCATTTTGGGCAACTGTTGTAACTGTAAAAGTCTAAGATGATTAGTGCTCATCATTTTCTGTTTGTGTGAATTCAGTTTTGTTAACACATTTTTTTTTCTTTGCTTGAAGTGTGTATACATTTTTGGCACCATCTGTATTTGTGTGTGTGTACTTAAATTTTGCAAATAAATATTTAGAAGTTATTCAGAAATGTTGTTAAATTATGTACATAAATCACATTGTTTCCATGGCCTGGTGTTTAGCGTGTCTGGTTTAGTAATAATCCGGAGACCCCGGGATAGAATTCAGGGACTCTTGAGGAATTTTTTCGGAATGCTCCCATTTGGGAAGCGGAGGAACTGAAAATCCGAACTATAAAATTAAGGTTAAGGTTGGTTGTGTCGCGTTATATTCTGCTCCCTTCTGTGAGTTATTTCTTGTTGAAAAGTGAATATGACGTCATAAGAAGTTTAGCACAAGAAATTTCCTGCACCTTTTTAGCTACAGCACTGGGTTACCAGGACTGCGAACTCCAGCGTGATCTCCGCAGCTGCTAAGCGGCGGTTTTTTTTCCCCTTCTTTTTCCCAATGATTTTCATTCCATCGGCTTGCTTTCCCCCCATATCACTCATTGTGCCGTTTCATTTAAAACTTCTGGTTGGCAACCACTAATGCAGATCTCCCTCCACCTATCCCCACTAGGTCTTGAACTGTCGATGAACATTGCTTTGGAACCATTGGGTAGTCCTATCATAAGATAACATGGAGTTATCCCATTCTACATCGAAATTGATAGATTCAATATACTTCATAGATCGCAGTATGCAGCAACTGTCCTTGCGTAGAATACAACGGAATATGCAGCTTAAGCGAGCCGAATTGCAAACATATCTTTAGAGTCCGTTACTGCTCGTGCAGTTGTTGAATAACTGCAGTATGTAACCATCACATCATTTGGACAGATTGGGCATAGAATAGAAGCATGCATGGGAAACCCTTAGAACATCTTTAAACCTCAGTACATCTGCAGAAAGCGGAGACTTTTGCCATTGTCAAACGTATATATTTCTCACTAAAATACTGTGTTTTTTCGACATCTTTTGGATTGGCCCATGCACGATGTTGCGTAGCAGTTGTCGAGGAAGCTCGTGAACAGAATGTTGAGAAAAATGAGTTGTCCCTTCCCAAAAATGGTGCTGAAAGAAATCTACTATCAAATTGTGAAAATATTAATATATTTTTAATAATTATGATTATAAGCTTTGACATTCTGATAAGGGAAAATACTTTTAGCGCAGAGAAATTTTGATTCTATCAACATGTTATAGTTTTTTGGGTGCATTAATAAAACGCGATGAAAGAGAGGTGGTCGATTTAAATTCTTCATCAACAAAGCGCTTTCATATATTATGCTTTCCCGGATAAATTTAAAAAAAAAATTGAGCTCTCTGGCATTCGGTTTTAAAATATTTCTCACAATTTACGTGCTTAATTAGCATAAATATTATTAAATTTAATAATGATTTGTTATGAAATAACCTGAAATTCCGGAAATGAGAAGTATTTGTCGCTAGTGTCGTGTGACGTTGATCTACCGAACGAATCATCCCTATTAGGGAACAATAAGAAACATCTAACGTTGTAACATATATTTTGATGACTTAGATGTTTATTACTGTATAAGTCTTGTAATTACGCTCTATTTACTCCCACGGTCGAGAAGGGTGCACTCATTGAGTATTTAGCATGGAAAAATGGACAAGTTAGGAAAAGCTCTTTTAATACAAAGTGTGTTATGCTCAGCATGCATTTTTTTAATTGAAAAAAGAGAATTTGTCTTTGGTTCATATGCACTGACAGAGACGGTTGGTCAAATGTAGTGGGATTCCTCTTTGTTAACGTTATAATATGGTATTAATTCATTTCGGAAAGCAGGAAGTTAACGGGATTAAAAGATTGACACATTTTTCCAGAGAAGTTTTTATTTCTTCTCAGAAATACCAAGTTGTGTAAATAACGATGATGCACAGTTTCAGCATCTATTTTCTTAAAACAAGTAGACAATTATAGAATAAATTATTTTATAAGTTGTTGACGAAAAAGTTTATTTTTACTTACATTATCAGCACTGAAGTGCGCAAA
This sequence comes from Metallyticus violacea, assembly GCA_030762175.1. Lineage (NCBI taxonomy): Eukaryota > Metazoa > Arthropoda > Insecta > Mantodea > Metallyticidae > Metallyticus > Metallyticus violacea. The sequence goes on from CM060835.1 coordinate 116,232,458, forward strand.
CTTAAAGTATTAGAATATTAAACAATTTGTAACTTTCATTCTGTTTCTGTGCAAGGGGTTTGAAAAATAATTTATTTGGGCAGACTGATGCAAAAAAAGCTTTTATTTTAAATGGGGACTTCCCGAGTTTCTTATGCAACTGTTATCTACTCCTGTTCATATATAGTGTTTGTGTACGCGGCAATCCTGTAAAATCCAGTTAGCACATGTTAGGCTGCCCAGCCAAAGGTTTGAGGTGAGGGGTGTTAATGTTGACATATCCTCCACAACAGTGCTCACTCAGGCCTTTGAAGCTTAAAATTAGTGGTCTTTCGCGACAAAATTGTGGCATTGTCGAAATAATATACAATATATAATGTAGCATTTCTATCACATGTTCAATGGCCCTGCCTGTTTAGGAAGGGCTATGCTTTGATATAAAAGACTGAAAGCTTAATGGATTTCATTTTATTCATTAACTACTTGGACTCCAAGATGTCACATAGTCCATAGTACAGCCTCAAGTAGGCCAATGGCTGCTAAATTATTTGATATGTGAAGATCTTATTTGCATTTGCTCCTTTTTTCAACAGAATCCAAACTCTTCTAGAGTTAGCGAACACAGTTTTGCTGCTGCAGTGCATCGGAGAATTAAAGCGAGAGGAGTGATCGACTGCCCGGTTCGGAGTAAGCAGATAATTAAAGAGTTCGTTATGTAGGTTTAGCCCCTCACTTGTTTTATTTTTTACGGGTTTATTGTGGTTCATAAGTTTCTAGCCTGACATAGAAGTTCATAATTCACTGTTGCGATGTTCATGCTAACTGATACTCAGTCGTGTAATAGATACTGCATTCCCCTTTTCGGCCATGCCTGCCATTAGCTTGGAGAAGCTCAGTGTTATATTAAAAATTGAAAAAGTTTAACTAATGAAGTTCTTTCACTCAATGAGAGCAAACAGCGCCTTGGCGGTGTGTATACGGAAGTTTCCTCTTCATCTTTCTGTGAAGGCGCGATCGAAATAATTTCATTTGAGAGAGAGAGAGAGCCTTGAAGATGACACACTTGAGGGTGAACTACTGCGAGAACCCTTGTCGAGCAGGAAGTTCTTAGTGATAGGCCTCTGAAGACAAAAGGCTGGAGCTCTCTAAAACGACTGTGCTTCGAATCCTTCACCAGTATTTCCATATGCATAAGGTCAGTGCAAATTTGGTGCCTTGAATTCTCCAGCAGTTCAAATGCAATTGCGCGCGGAAGGTTCGTCAGATGTTTTAAAACATTTGTCATGGTAATGAAAGAGCAGTATTGGAACCCATTGTCACAGGGACGAAATTATGCTCCTTTAACATGATCCCTTTTTAAAAAGAGAACCAATGGAGTGGTGCAAGAAGGGTAAAGCTCTCCCTAGAAAGGCAGTGGCAATTTATTGGAATTGCCGAGAAATTCTAATGGCAGACGGCGTATGGGAAATACTGCTCAATGCCATCAAATAAAAAGGCGTGGAGTTCGCCTGCTGCAGAGCAACACACCAGTGCTGCTGTGAACATTGTTACGACGTATGACACCCAGGAATAAGAAATTAGTATAAATCTGAAAAATGTCTACTAGTACATAGTTCTTCAACATTCGCTTGGCAAGGATTACTCGTATTAAAAGGAATTTTGTAAAAGCGGGCACCCATATCCCAGTTATCACTGGAGAGAAGCAATATATGACACGTCTTATATCATCTCTTCTATCCTAACGTTTTACTTTAATTGTTACTTAGTAGGAGAACTTCAAACCACCATTCATGCTAAAGCTTGCAATAATATTTCAATGCATTTCTCTATTTCTTGATTAACATTTCAATTACTCCTAAAATATACATAACCCCGAAGCTTTGTCTACAAAATGTTGGGAAACAGTGTTCCTCAATTAATTGTAGTTCGTGAATCTCTGTCCTCGAAGGTCAGATTTCATTTCTGAAAACTGATAAAGGCTGCTGAGGGTAAGCTCTGGGCTGTACAGCTACTCGGCACCGCCACGGGTGGCCGAGGTCGTTAAGGCACGGACTCGTGAGCGGGAGGTCTGCGGTTCGAATCCCGCTAGGACCGTCCTCCCTGACTGGGGTTTTTTCCAGGTTTTCCTCAGTCTTCATAACTGGCAAATGCCGGGGAGGTACCTAAACTTAGGCCTGGAACGCTTCCTTCCTTAAAAAAAAAATATCCTTTCCCAATTTATCATTTCATCTCATGTATCATCAGTGTCCACCGCCTGTGGTGCCTCAGTAGTGAAAACGGGCGTTAAACACTACTCAAAAAAAAAAAAAAAAACAGCTACTCGGAACCACATATGTGGCATACACGTTGTTTATATTGTAGTGTCTGTTGATTTAATATTTGTCAATTATTTGAAAGTGGCAGTTAATTGTCCATATTTTACTTGATGTACATTTAACATTTGTAAGTAAATAATGTACAAAAAGTATATATTTTTATAATTTTTATCTATATACCGCGTTTGACCATTTTGTTCACAATTTATTAAATGTAATTTATTTTGTTTTAATGTATTTGCTATTTTGTTAATTGTTGCACTCATTATACAACTAATGAGGAGTGGTTTTACATTAAGAACATTCTCACCAAGGTTAATACAATGTATGCTTTAGCAAAATATTTCCGTTATCTTCATCTCATTGCTTACACTAGATGAAATTCTGCAAGGCACACAAGTATTAGGTTCGCCCTTAGCATAGAATAAAAACACAGGTATAATTTTTAAGTGTCTACCTTTAGCAATAGTTTGTAAGTTAATATAATAATGTTTTGTGATACAGTGTGTTTGGTGTTAGCATTAATGAGAATGGGAATATACAGCAACGCATTCCTGGCCCATATACCAAACTTGTCCCCATAGAGATGTAGGTAAATATATTATGGGACTCTTTACTGGTAGTTCTGTTACTGGAACTGCGTCATCCAATGCATAGGCGGATTGATACATGTAGTAAGTATACATGACATTCAAGAGAATTTGTCGTTGTCTGTTACCCTCTGTTTACGAGGGTAACAGACAACCTCGTATATGTCTTTCTCTTGTGCAACGTTCTACATGCAAATTCATCATTAATTTTAATCGCTTAAGCCCACTGGCTGGTACTAAAGACTGAAACAAGAAATGAATCATCGGTCATCTAAGCGTAGCTTGGCCAAAGTCTCTGTTATGATGCAGTTTGATATTTAGAACAGAATTTGAAGTTTTTTTTAATGGCGTTTAACGCCCGTTTTTACAACTGAGGCATCATAGGCGATGGACACTGATGATACATGAGACGAAAGGATTTTTTTTTTTTTTTTTTTTTAAAGGAAGGAACGTTTCAGGCCTAAGGTAGGGTTCCTCCCCAGCATTTGCCATTTATGAGGACTGAGGAAAAGCTGGAAAAAGCCTAAATCAGGGACAACGGTCCTGGTGGGATTCGAACTCCAGACCTCCCGCCCACGAGTCCGTAGAATTCGAAGCTGAAAGCGGAAACTACGATAGTTAGCGCAAAAAAATTAATTTTACAATAGTTCATGCATAATGTACATATGGTACTTGTTTCAATGTTGTCACTTCCATTTCCCGTATTTGAGAGGTGTGCAAGTTGAAACATGTTCAGTTCAGCCTACAGTAAAATTGTAGCAAAACGGGACGAAAAATATGTTGCTTTGAAATTTTACATTTTCTCCACAAATCTTTAGCTGAGGCCTATGCAATATTACAGTAGAGTTTGTTCTTTGCTATAGCACAGCTCGAAGACTGTTTTAAATGTTTAAAGAGAAGCGGCAATCAATTTCAAAGGATTCAGTTTGTGCTGTAAATGCCATGTGAGAGAGGGTCCTTGAATAACATTAAGAAATTTTTTCAGTAATTCTGAAAATTTCATTGTTTGCCACCCACGTTGGTAACTGACCTGCATGCAGTGGAAGATGAGGAGTTTCTTTCAAAGGTAATCACTTCTGATGAAACTTGGCTACATCATTTCGATCCTAACAACAAACAGCAAAGCTCTGTATCGAGCTTTCCACTATCATCGACACTAAAATAGCTAAAGTGGTTAAACATCTCATTTTACGATACTACAGATAAATCCTGAGAACTCTGCAAGGCCATATCACAGTCAAAAGATCGCATTAGCACGATAATGCACAGCCGCATGTCGCATATATTGTTGCTGAATATCTCACAAAAACTTAGCCGCTTGTGACCTTTCCCGTTTTCCCAAATTGAAGAGACATCTTCTTGGGAAGCATTTTCCATCTCAGAAGCTGTGGTTCAAATTGCGGAGGCGATTCTGAAGTATCCTTATAAAAATGGTTTCCAGTATTTCTTTACAGATTGGCAGAAACATTGGGGTAGGTGCACATTGCATAATAATTTGAGAAAGATTATTAAAAGTTTGAGGAGAGTGGAAAAGATGTGCTGTCAAATGATCCTTATTTATTGTAAGCTCTCGTTTGGTATGTTCTAGGTATTTTTATGCATATTATTTTTGATGTCTTCAGATGAGAAAACCTAGTGACCTCACTTCTCGTGATCGGAAGGATTTTATATTAATTTTATGACTTGCAAAGTACAAGGAAAAAATTAGAAGGGAGAAACAGCAATAAAAAAAAAGAAAATACGAGCTTACTGGCTTCATTTGTATGTTCGTTATTTGGGGTCCCTTTAGCCCTCTTTGTATGTCTGTTTTACTTCATGCTATTTACAAAACCCCAGGCATGTCCGTGTTACCAAAGCGATTGATGAGGTGTTACCACAGTTTCACCAGCAATATAGGCGGTTTAACTTTGTAATCAATTCTCATTTTTTATAGAATATGTACACCCTATGTCGTCACTTGCGTTTTAATGCGAATGGGCTTGGTTTCTATGCATGCTGTATTTCTTGCCATTAAAAGTTTCAGAGAGGAAGAATCGGGATGATGAAACGTGACATCGTGACAGGAATATGCTGAAGACGAGGCATTCGTGATCATTTTCATGGCGACTGCGTGACCGGTATAAACGAAGAGAGAAGTAGCTCTGTATTTAAGCGAGCTTTTGTTATAAGCTATATTTTTCTTAGCGATACAAGTTTGCATTTTGTAATATTTTCTAAAAAAGTATTTATTTTATTAATTACGCAAGCAAGTTACAAGCACTGATAATTTTTTTAAATATCTAAACTTATAATCTGAAAGAAAAAAAATGCATTTTGTAACAGGTGACAAATATATATTTGTTTTAATTATTAAATTTATATCGATTGCATCATGCAGTATTCTTAGCCTCAAAATAAACAATTTCAGTTATTAGGGGGCTCTGTGTACACCACGGGTGGAGTTATTAAATATCTGAAAAGTACAAAGACTTTAATGTAAAATAAGTAATGTTTAGTAACCAAAGTAGTAGATAAAGGTCAGTTAAGTGTAAAACGCCAGTGTACTATTCGAACTTCTGAAAACACAGAAGCAATGAGAGGGAACAATGCAAAAGAGCGTTTTTTTTTTTGTTTGTTTTTGTTTTTGTTTTTTTTTTTTTGTTTGTTTTTTGGTTCGTCCTATGAACGCAGAGCGGCATGGCAGCATTGGGCATACTGAACATTTTCTTCATATAAACATTTTGGCAAAGTTCAATTTTCAGATATAATTTTATATGAACAATTGCAGCAAAGTTATTTTTAATACTTTAAGAGTCATAGTTTGTATTGCAGCTACGAATCATGTTTGCCTAAACGTATAGTTTTAATGCCTGAAATAAATCAAATGAAGAAGGGAGATGTACAGTTTTTATTACATTTGTATTCTTATTTTGTTGTAAGGAAGAAAACATTGAAATGCCTCTAATGCTTTCAGGAAATTGTATAAAGTATTGGTGATATAAGAATTTACCTGTAATAACTTCCTTAAATTTTCTCTTTGATAACGTCATTGGCAGATGATTTTTTTTTTATTTGGTTTATTTATGGAAGTTCTTTAATATCTCAGGTCATCATCGTCCATTCAATTCAGGGTATGAAACGGACGATAACTTTTGCTCAGAGACCTCTTCATTCAGGCTTGAGGTTTTACGTGCCGTAAATCTTTACCTCCTTTCCGAAGAAAGCCATACTTGGGATTCATTGGCAGTGGTAGGTTATTTTACATTAACGCGGCACTCTTTTATTAATAGATTTTAGCTCATTTGCCAGCTGAACGGCAGTCAAACTGGGTGATGTTGCAACGTAACAATCCACTTGGATTCGGATGTGGCACCCCATTTTGGGATCTCTCTCCATTGCTAAAGGTTTAACCAGTTGAGGTTGATTGCTTATTTTTATGTTTGCTCTTAATATATAGTATAGCTCTCTTTAAATGTAGGAATAAAGCATAGGGGAAAGTTGTTGTTTTAAAACCACTGTGCATATTTTATTTTTACGCAAAGTGATGATTTACAATATTTATTTTAATTTAATCTTCGTAGCGAAATATTAAAAGTATGCCAAATAAATCACACTAACTGAATATATTGATTTTTCAAAATCTCTAAAATAGTACAGTTTGGACCAGTAAATTTCCTAATTTACCACACATTACTCTTGACGTTTTTGATCAATAGAAACTCTCGTGAGTTGGAATATTTTTATTAGTAACACAGGTCAGAAATGCTCCGACATCACCGAAGCTAGCCACAATTTTGCGGAATTCTATGGTGGGAAAATCTACTTTATTTTTGTTCCATTTAACTTTCATTTTTATTCAAAGATTTGAATCAGAATCTCGAAATTTATTACTCTTTTGTGTTCTCTAAATTAAAGTTTAACGCCACCTATAAAATACAGACCTAAAATTATAAGGAAATTATATTAATATATTATAATGGATTTCAATCCAATTTGTGTGTGTCTTTAGTAAATGTTTCTTTTGAAAAACGAATAGGGTGGAGAAGAGCGGAATGCTCGACATGTTTTACTCTAGGTAGAATATAAAGAAACTAAGATAGGAAGGAAATAAATGCTGTTAAAGTGAGATAAATTACCATTAGAAATAACAGGGGAACGAATGTTAAACATAAGCGGAGATTCTCAAGATAGAGGAAATACCTGAGTTAGTGAAAAATTATTTAAAAAAAAAAAAAAAAAAAAAAAAAAAAGTAAAGGGAATTCTATATGTTGAAGGCAGAAAGTAGAAGAAATGGTTCTGAAGAAGAGAAAAGTGGACAATAGAATAGGCGTGATTAGTGTAAAGTGCCCGCAATATATTATGCACAACCATCTCAAGAGATAGCAACCAACCCCAAAAATAATAGTGTTTGTAACACAAATGAAGAGAGGTTTTATTGAATAAATTGGATTATGTTTACTACGGGTCAGGCCGAAGCATATAGGTGCATTTAAACCACCCTCCAGTGAACGAGTAGATAGGAAAAGCCATAGACACGATGCACCTTCTCAGGAACAGCCTTGGGAAAAAATAAACAGAGAGCGAGGAACCCACGCACGACCTTCCTGGTTATCACGCCCAGAAAAACTTCGTGGGACAGAGGTTACCAGCTGAGTGTTATTTGGAGTAGAATACACTCTTCAAACGTTTTAGAAAACAAAATATAGCAGGCGTTTATTTGAGGGGAACGCAGTTATAATAGGGCTTAATGTTTATTTGTATATCTGGGAGATAAAAATCTATAACATTAATTAAAATATAAATTGTAATGATCTTATCTATATAGGAATACAAGACTTATGAATGTATATTAGGCAGTTTGAAGCGAGAGGGTGCGTTTGACGTAATATCCGTTTTGCACAGTGTTGCAATTAAGTCACTCAGTAATGATTATTTTGAACAGTGGCGTGGGTCTCTCTGGATTTACTTACTACTTGGGAGAAATGAAGACTACGTGGCCGAAGAAAAGCTTATGTAGCCAGAATTGGCGAATAAAAGGAAACAAATGAGAAGGTTGGGAATAAAGAGGATATTTTACACATTACAAATAGAGCCACTTGTTTAGCTTCTATTTAAGCTTGACTCAATAGAATGGGCATTTTCACTGATAGATTCAAGGAATCAGCTACTGTTGCAAGCTTTAAAAGTGAATTATTTCAAGAATGTTTATTGCTCTACAGTTAAGTGGAAGCAAAGAGGAGATGTGGGGTATCACTTACCAAATAAATAGTTGCACAGGATATATTATATATTTTCGTTCTTGAGCATGTTACTAATTTACCCGTTTTCTTCGATTCTCCACTACTTTATGCTGTTATGACTACATTAGTCTTATCCCGATATCACTTAGGTACTTGCTACGTGAAACCTACAGCGCTAGCTGGGCCAAGGTCACACAGTCGATAACAATTCTCCGCGCAGATAGCTGCACATTGACAGTCCGTCGCCAATTGCTACCATTTCTGTCTTCGTATAATTATAACCCAGTTTTACTCATGTCTTTGTGTCATTACAGGCTGTTGATGCATTAATGCTATTAATTACAATTTGATAATGAAGTAAATTTACTATAGTTTATTTACTGTAATGAAATATTGTTAGAATAGAAAAAAAAAAAAATAAATCTGCAGGAATAACCCACAAACTGTAGAGAAACAAGAAAATTTAACGGCAGAAATTGGAAGAATTACGGTATGAATGAATAGTGTTTAAAGTCCGTTTTTGCTACTGAGGCACCACAGACGATGACACTGATGATACATGAGATGAAATGATATATTGGGTAAGGATTTATTTTTAAGGAAGAAAGCGTTCCAGGCCTAAGTTTAGGGTACCTCCCCGGCGTTTGCCATTTATGAGGACTGAGGAAAACCTGGAAAAAAACCTCAGTCAGGGAGGACGGTCCTGGCGGTATTCGAACCCCGGACCTACCGTTCACGAGTCCGTGCCTTAACGAACTCGGCCACCCGTGGCGGTGAAGAATTACAGAAAGAAAACTATTGCGAGTGAAGGCAGAATTTATTAAAATTGATCAAAATGTGTGAGTTTAGACGGATACCACTTGGAACAACACAGGTTAGCACTAATATTATGTGTATGCGTTATTGATCAAAATTATGAGAGAGTAGAAATGCGGGGAACTTGTCCATCGTCGAAGCCGGCGAATAGAGGCACTTTAGCCCAGCGCGACTTAATTGTAGCTGCGGACGTAGATAAAAAATACCACTCCGCTATTTAGCTCTTTTTCTGTTGCATAGTCATCTTCCTTTACTATTGTTTCGCTTTATTGCTTTTTAGTGATAATTATTATATGAGAGCTCTGGTGGTAAAATACACAACACGCCATTAGTTTTCCGACTAAGGAATATTATGAAAAAAGAACAAAGCTTAAGTTGGTGAATAATAAGGATAATCATAATAATATATATTAATTTTGCAAATCAGCATCACAGGATATTTTGAGAGAAGAAAATTTGACGGGAATGAAATGCTGAAATGAACCGAGAAAAACAGTAAAAATCCCTAGAATCCAAACAAACAATTAGGATAGTTTTCTTACAATTTGTCTGCCCATCTAACTTATGCGGGTCATGTTCATTTCTTGAAGTCCGTAACATACGAGTATCAGCTGTTTTTAGTCATTCATATGCAATCACTTTCAGCTTTTTTCCATATCACTTGATTTCTGGGTAATCTTGCTCTTAAATCGTTGAGATGGAAAGTTCTGACTGTTTTTAAACATCATGAGATACACATCATCTTTAAAAGAAAGGTTTGGCTTTGAATGGTGTGAAAGATTAAATCTTGGCCTCAGCTGCTTGCTTGCAAAGAAGGTACATAGGTATAATTGGGTCAGCAGGCGAATTTTATATGTAAGAGGTGTTCTTTGTGAACGCTTCCTTTCGAGAGAAGCCACTAACGTGTATGCTTCAAGCAACAACAGCGTGGGAAGCTAGGAGCGTGTTTGCTATCGCTGTGACGTCATTAAAGTTATTGGGTCACAATTGTAATAGGTGTTATCGGTTTGTCCCGTTTCCAAGGTTAGGCTAGTATTGTGAGGGCAGAAAGTCTCTACGTTGGCATTGACAGCAAGTATTGTCACAGTGTTTGAATGTTTATGTAACGGTGCATGCATCAATAAAATACTTGGTATATAAGAGAGTGGTTTTTCGTTCTGATCATGCCTCTGGAGCACGATGATGAATGAAAACAAGAGAATATTTATTCATAAACCTGTAAATGACAAAAAATGTGTTGTCAAATGTACATTTGTAGTTTGCTCAGCATATTTAAAGCAGAAACAAATAATAAGTCTGAATGCTTAATAATCGTCCCACATCTCTTCTGCCCTAGGGCTATACTTCTATATAGTAAATCCGTCTCTTGAGTTTGCATTCTAGCTTTTTTTTTCTATCTCCCACCCCCATTTATTGATGACAAATTTAATGTTAACTACAGTTCTATCAGTTTAATACAATGCTTAAGAGTTAAGTTCTTGTTAGATTTTGTTTGTGTTGTCAACGAAATTGTTTTGTTATATAAATCTCTAATTGTGTTGAGAAACAGCAGGGAAGGTCGTACCTTCTGCCTCTTTGTTTCCCTTTTCTTATTTCTTTAACATTAAAACTTTGCTTTATTAATTTCACAATTTAATAATCTTACTGCTATATTTTTGCCATTCCCTTGAGCGTGAGCTGTAGCTTCTCCCAAGGCATGTTCTGCACTAAGTTTGTGATTTTAGCTGACAGAGGACGCCAGAATTTGCCTCTTACTGAAGGCGAGGCTATGCTTATGACATCATGGTTGCCATGACTACGAATGAAAGTGATTGGCCTAATCCCAGTTTATGAGTAAGTTCGTGGGTCCGTGAAAGCAGGCCGCAAAGTGAGAGCTTTCATTACAAATTCTTTATCCACTTTTATTTATAAACAGTAAATTTATTGGTAATTTCAATATTTTGGGGGGGTGGTTATTTACGGACGCTCTTTAACATCTCAGGTCATCAGCATCCCATTCTATTCAGGGCGTGAAAAGGCCGACAAATTTTGCTCAGAGGCCTCTTTTTTCAGGCTTGAGTTTCTTTATCGTGCCGTAAATGTACGACACGGGACCCACGGCTTTACTTCCTTTCCGAAGGAATTTACTTAGGATTTTTACCCCTAAAACTCCTCGGTCCTGGCTTGGATGTTGGTTCTCAGGTTACCACTAGACCACCAGGACCGTCTCTTATTTTGAAGATATAACTAGTTCTTATAAGTGTGAAAGTAATGAAGTTTTGAGATCTGAATGACCTGGACCAAAAGTATTTATTTCCGCAGAAGGATAGAAGTAAAACCGGACCATTTCAATGCACTTGATGCAACAATTATTTATTAATGTTTGCAGAAAGCGATAAAGTATTTTGCTTTCTCTGAAAGGTTAAAAATTTGTCGTCCTCTGAAGGGCATGAGATTTGAAACATTCTGTTAAAATTAAGGCGTAATGAAGGTGTGAGAAAATATAGGGAGGTTTTAAAAATGATTATTAATGTTAGTACATTAAGCAAACAAGAGCTTTTACATAAGGAGCACTTGGAATTAGATGATTAAAATAATAATTTCAAAACTATTTTTAATTTGATATTATATAGAAATATGGAGGTAAAAGCTAATGGAATGTAATCAAGAAGAAATACATATTATATTGACGAAGAGATAAAATATATTCCCCTTTCTACGCACAGACATAACAGAAAATCTTCGTGTCCAATATTGTTAGGCTTGTAGATGTTTTGGAGGACATTCAAGAACATTTCCAAGGTTTTTTGATATTCATTTTTTCTTAATTAGAGAGTTTTTTATAAGAATAAAGGGTCGCGTGAAGCTATTAGCATTTTGTAGTTCTAATATTATGCGTCCCCCTCCACCACCCATGCTGGCCTACCCACAATATGAACCCATGAGCCGCCACTGGGAAACAGATTTTTTTGCACGATTACAAGAGCAGTCACGGTGTTGCGTAAACTGCTTGAAAGATTGTAGAAACGTGGGGAGAAGAAAACACCTTCAGCGTTTGTAAGAAAATTGTCATAATCCTTGGAGGTGAGAAAGGTCGAGGACGTTCCATTAGAGAAATTGCTGAAGCCAATACACATCGAACTACTCGAGAGAGTACAAAGAAACTCGGATATTCATAAGTAATAAACAGTTTACTCTAAAACCTGGAGACTTTTACGTTTCTTTTGATGCAATCTCCCACAACATCCATAGCTAAGCCATTTTATTGGTGTTTGAGATGTACGTCATAGTGGGCTTGTTCCGACTTCTTCGGCTAGTTCCATCATCGTCAATCATCGACCCATCTCCAGCAGTGATTGAATCAAATCAAGTTTCGAGGACAAGCCAACCTAAATGTGGTGCATCTTCCACTCTATTGCGTCCTTGTCGAAAGTCTGACATCCTGCGGCCACGTTCGATATGGAAAAATTTCGTTGCCACAAGGCTTCTCGCAGAACCACATGACATTCCCTCACGTTCCTAGCACAGGCTACCTCAATTTTAATCCATGTGCACTGTTTTAGAAAACATAGCTTTAGAGCGATACAAATCTACACCATTGCTCGAGAGCTTCGCATTGGTCCATCTACAGATAGTGCACCAGTGGCGCTGAGTGTGTTGCAGCTATGCCATTTCTCTAGAGATGCTTAGAACAACAAGACCCTGCAGCGGTTTTTTATAAAAGTAAAGGTGATAATGGAAGGAAGATTATGGGATTATTTCATATGGAATCTCCGATGATATGTCCACTGATTTATATTTTTGCCACGGCCGTTGAGACTTGCTGCTGGATACTTTTATGATCCTGTGACGATAGGGGAAGGAGTATATGGAGATTGATAAGATTTCTGGTTATAGGAGACGAAACACAATTTATTGTTTATAGTCTATTCCACCTAAAAATATACTGCTTTTATTTTCTGGAGAATATGTGTCAATTTCACAGTAGTTATGACAATCATTCTGGTGTTTCTGAATTTGATAAAGGCTGGTCCTGAAATCAGCTATCCTGGGGCGCAATTGAACTTAACTAATAAAGCTCTTCCACTGAACGGAACTGAACTGACCGTGCCTATCCTCCACACTGATAATACCCCATACGGAATACTCTTCCAAAACTGACTAAAGCTTTCCACTAACTGAACTGAACTGAGAATTCCCTTCCACTGATAATGTCCCACTGAATACTCTTCCAGCTTGACTGCGCTTCCAAAAACTTACTGCGGGCCGCAAAATTACAAGACCTAATAAACGTAGACTACGTGACTTTTTACATGTAGATATCAATTGAAACTGATAGTTTCTTCCCTTGAAGAGGTTATCGGCCTGTCTCATCATCCCTGCAGTTGCTACGTGTTTTATTACGCCTACCCTGCTTTACAATGCTCTAACAGAATACAAGATAACACATTTTCCCAGGACCGTGCTATAGAATTCCTCCAAGTAATATTCGTACGGTTGAGCCATCTTTACAAATATTGTTTACAATAGGCAACAGAAATTCTCAGGTCGTATTTTTGTGCCTGGGGTAGCTTTCTGTGCTCTGGCAACAAATAACACTTGCATAGGAAATGGAAATGAAACTACACTCATGCGTAAAATAAGTAAGTTACATAAAATTACTTATTATAATCACTCTAATTAAAACTGGGAGCATCAGCTCATAAATACTGTCTCACCCCTCACCCCTCACATGTTCATTAACAGCATAGCATAGCCACACTGTTGTCACCAGTTTCTTTCCATCCCTTATAGGAAGCGAATTCCATATAATTTAGGAAAGGATAAGTAATTTCGTCAGTATGAAATCTTGCTACGCAGCATATGCGGCATAAAAATAACCTTGACTCAATCGCAATGTATTCTCTGATGAAAAGTGAATTCTCTACAACCGCAAAGGATCGATGTGATGAAATGTCCATACACTTCGTTAAACGAAGTTACAACAGAGGAGGTTTGGGGTAACTGTATAGTGATTTGCGGCTGGTTTAATCCACTACATGGCGAAGCTACGGAGAGTTCAAGTCACGCTTGATCCCAGAAAGCGGGCGAGAGGAAGGCGGTAGACCGTGAAGTAAACAGCGGCATTCTAGATGCATAATTTTCCTTCAGTGCGAGGCATACATTTCTGGTCAATGCTTAATACAGGTTGAGTTGTTAGTAATAGAGGCGTGTTTGCGGGGATTGTGTGTTACCGGTCGTTGTGTTACGCAGTTTAAAGTGTTAGAAGACGTGTTTACTTGTGTACTTCTTTCAAATTACATTTAAAGTGCGTGTGCTGTGATGCATTAAATTAGCTATTTAGCTAATTGAAATACGGGATGGAAAATATACTCTACACTCTGCAACAACGAATATTTGTGTACGGTACACCTAAATAGATTCATGCCTACAAGTGTGTAGGCAACTTGTAGGCAGATTCCCGGCATTCGACCTCCAAATAGAGGTGCAGATAGAAACCTTGTCAATAGAATTAAATCTCCTAATATGCCTTTACGTCACTTCAGTCCAAACAGCTACTAAAATTTTAAAACTGAAACCTTACAGAACTACTATAGTTCAAGAATTGCTGCTGCATGGCAACGAAAGTCGAATGATTTTGCAGAACATAATGAGGTATTGTTAATCCACATTTAATAATTTTTTTTTGCAACATGGCTTCATTTACTGGTTGCGTATGTTCACAGAACAATAGATTCTGGAGCACAGAAAATTCAAGAATAATTCACGAAATTCCTCTACATGATGGAAAGATTGGTGTGTCCGTAAACAACAAATCGAATAATAGGATCTATATTTTTTTGAAGATACTGTAAATTCGGAAAAGTATCCTACACTCGCACATTTTTTTGAACAATTAACTGATCTTGAGAGACAAATTAATATTTTCAACAAGATTCTGCCACAGCCCATGTTGTCCTTGAATCTTTGGAGATAATGGAGGTTTTTGAAGACAGGGTTATTTCTAAATAGTTATGGCCCGCACGCTCCCCAGTTCTTACCGCGTGGGATTATTTGTGGGGAACCCTAGAACCTCTAGAAATGATCCACACACTGTAAAAGAGCTGAAAGAAATATAAGATCAGAAATTAGAAGGATTACAAAAGAAAAACGTTTGCGTGTGAATGCAAATTTCATTTAAAATGTCGGGAATGTGTGAATGCCGAAGAACACCACTCTGAGCAAATACGGTGACATGTCAGTGAAATAAAATAGATCAATAAAAACTTGAGGGCAGAATTGCGACTGTTTATTTCGCGCTCTACCGGCTTCCTTCCGCCCGCTTTCTCGGATCAAACGTGAAGCGAATTCTCTGTATTACTTCGAAGAAACAGCGTTAAGGACTGGGCAAAATACATTGAAAGTCTAAGAAAAATAGCCGGTATTAGTTGATATAAAATGATGCCAGGAGATACAGCTTGCAAAGAACACTCCAGTAGCCGACTGCATTAGATTACAAATATGCCCTCGACTAAACAGTTTGACTGTTTACTGAAGAGCAATAATCAAGCATTTAGAGATCCAACGTTCTTCAGACACAGGGAGTTTCATTCAAGTAGCACATTCTTATTACCACATAGAAGGCGGAGATTGATGACCTATAAGTAGCTGCAATATCACAATAAAATACCTTTATATTTATATAAAAATTCCCTAAAAGTTTCAAAAAATTAACTTAAAATTTAATGGGACTATATATGGAAAAATGATAAACGCACACACACAAAAGGATAGCTTATAAAAGAAATCCTATTTCTCTCTTGTTTCTGTTTCTAAAGCATTGAAAAATTAACTCTGATTGATAAAAAATTCAGAAAAATGTTTTAACAATTTTTAAAATGATAGTACTAAATTTTTTTACTTTTTATTTATTTTGTTTATTTATTTATTTTTAAGGGAATGTTAACACTAATCATTACCTCACATAATTCCTTATCGAATGCAAAAGATTTACTGAATTATGAACTAAAACTTGTCCCAAAAGAAGCTGAAATTTTGTTATGTTTAGCACGAGTTATTTTTCTCACGTCCAATATGTTGCACAACAAACCGTTTTTGCGCACTGTACAGAATAACACACTTACGTCAGATACAAATACATTTTTCCCGAATTCTGCAGCTAGTTGTATAAAAATCCTTTGCTTTCGACATTCTCACTACACTACCACGATTCCCACTGGCTTTCCTCTCCCACCTACCATGTTTCTCGCCCCGTTGTTTTTGACATGTTCTGGGGTTTTATAACCTTGCGGGCTGAGACATGGGGGAATAAGAATTAATTATATCTTTCCTCCATGGCCGAGAGCTAGACAATAGTGACGGTAAAGCGAAACCAGCGCCATATTCTTCTGCACCGCCACGGGTGATCGAGGTAGTTAAGGCACGGACTCGTGAGCGAGAGGTCTGGTGTTCGATTCCAGGTTTTCCTCAGTCCTCATAAATTTCAAATGCCGAGGAGTTACGCTAAATTTAGGCTTGGAACGTTTCTTTCCTTATAAAAAACCGTTTCACAATGTTTCATCTCATCTCACGTATCACCAGTATTCACCGATGATGCTGCTGCTAACATGGATGTTAAATACTATAAAAAAAACTTTTTTTTCAGCTTATCAGATCTCTCTATGGTCAGTTTTCCCTTCATAGAATATTATCAAACTGTGGAACTGTAATTTATTCGCAATTTCCCTGGAAAATTAAAAAAAAATTAAATGCCAAATATTCACACGAATTGAGGGGAATCCTTTCATGATCCTAAAGTGAAAAGTATAACCTAAGGGGGGAAAAAAGGGAGGGGGCAAAAAATGACATTTCATCAACATTCTCCCCCATTTATTACGAACTGGTTAACTGTAGATGTTAATCGTGGTAAGTTTAATAACATTAATTTCGAAGTTGATAGTTCTTTATTAAAGTTTAACTCATATAACTGCAATTAATTTCCAAACAACCTATTATATTGAGTGGAAAAATTCCATATTTGTAAGTCACAGGTAAAGCTTTTAAATTTACCTAAAATAAGAGGGGAAAGTGAACATAAGCTTTATCAAGAGATGATGTAAACGCGTAAAAAGTCAATAACTCAGTAACCTCGTCGAAAAATGTATTTACTTTTATAGTTGAAATCGCACCAAGGAGGAGAAAATGGCGGCTTAATGTGTTGAACGTCACGGTTAAACAACAGCAAGAAACACACTAGATAGCAACGTACATCAGGAGGGGTAAGGGGTAAAGCTGAAACAATAGAAGCTCGCAATTTATGCACACACGCACTATCTAACATAAGTGAAACCTAGAAACTGGGGGACCCAGTGGCTTGATGCGGCCTTTTGGCCTCCCCTCGCCTCCTGTACGATGGTAGTGGTACATAAAACTATATAACAGTTGGCAACTTTGAAAAATAAACGAGGAACCATTGAAAGTGATGCACAAGGCCGCGCTTGTGGGGGGAAAATGAAAGAGAAACGCAAAAATGCCCGTGTGAAAATGTGCTGTAATAATAGCGCACCGGTAAGTCTGCATGTGACTCCAAAGTGTTCACATGTGCTCTAATAATGTCTTCACTCGCTCTCCTCTTATTTTGGATAAGTTAAAAAGTTGTTCGCATATACAAAATTTGACTCTTAAGATATTTCTGCCTGTACCCGCAGCCGAGCGCAGCACTGGCTAATCCAAGATCGCTCCAACCGCCTCTCATAGTTCTTGCGCTAGTGGCTGCACGTGGACAGTCAGTCACAGTCTATATAGGAGAGCAAATACTGTTTATCAAAATTTACAGAAAGTCATAGATAAAACAGGCTATTATTTTAGCAGAGTGGAAAATATCCCGATTCAAAACGTGATAGGGACAAATGGATAAAACGTTAAAAACAGAAGTGGTAATCGATTTTGCTTCCCTTAATACTTTGAAATTTAAATGCATTTTACAAACATAAGGTCATACACAAATACACCAGATGAGAAAAAGGATCACGATCAATGTTAGATTGTGCAATAGCAAATATAACATGGGGGATAATACTTTTTGGTGGAAGAGATATAGATTCAGGTCACTGTTTGGTTATTATGAAAATTGGGTTATAATAATGGAAAAGTTTATCTATAAAGACAACTAACAGAAATATTTAAAGTTTACTTATCAAAAGAAGAGTGTATAAGATTTTAATACCAAAACATGATGAAGCAATACATGATAGAAATACCACATATCGGAAATGTTAATATTGAATGGATGAGCAACAATAAAATTGAAAAAGAAGCAATTGGAGAACGTAAAATAAACTATAAGTAAGAAAGATTTAAGTTTTTTGGACAGAAGGTTCAACATTTTTGATCAAAGAGAAAAACATAGCTTATATATTAATTTGAAAGAACTAAAAGAAGGTAGCATAGAATATAATAAACTAAGAGATTTGGTGAAAAGAGAAACTAGGAAAAGTAATAAACAACAATGAAATAGATATGTTATCAAATTTAGAATTTGTATTCATTAGGCGGCCTAATGTAGTGTATTAATATGGTTCGATTCAGGTATTCTATACCCCAAGGAGTATTTATTTACGATTAGTACGTGTGCGCAGAATCAGTTCGTGATTTACAGAAATTGTTTCAAGAGAGGTTCCTTGATATTCAACTTCCAAGTCGAAGTTCGATTCACTTATTTGTAAATAAATTTCGTGAAACTGGAAGTACGTATTATTGATAAAAAGCGTACACAGCCATGTATAATATTCACAGAAGATAACACTGGACATTCCTTGAAAAGTTCCCCTAGTAAAAAAGCACTTCGGGAATAAACTATTTCTATGTTCGAACGGCTGCAAAGAAAGCTACTTAAAACCGTATAAAATTACTGTAGTGGCCCCGGAGGATTTTAGTATGGTGTGCGCGACTGAGAAATTGACACTAATCTTATTTTCTTTACGGACGAATCTTGACAATCGCCGATTAAAGGTACGCGAGTTAGCTGCTATTGCAAAGCCTCGACAGGCCTTTTTCACTATATTTTACATGACGTTTTGGGTATGAGAAAGCATCCTCTTGATGGGTGCCGCTTTTGTTAACAATGGACTGAAAATGCATGAATATTTTGCAAGAGTGTTTAGACTTGTTTAAACGCAATTCTGCTAGTGGGTGGCAACAGGTGAAGGTACACAAATGAAAGCAAAAAGGTTTTATCTATAGGAAAAGTCATGGCTATGGTTTTCTGGGATTCTCCTGGTGTCGTGCTTGTTGACGATCTCCAGAAGGACAGAAACATCACCGAAGAGTATTACGCTTCACTACTGGTCTAACTGAATCATGTTTTTTCAGGCAAAATGTGCACACTTTGCGAAAAAGAACGTTCTCTTTCATCACGATAATGCGCCTTCACACACGTCTGGGATTATTGTTAGAAAACTGCATGACCTCCGCTTTCAAGTGCTTTCACATCCTCCATATTCGCCGGATTTGACTCCCAGAGTATTAAAACTCTGGAAAATCGTTGGACTAAATGTATTGGTTTACAAGGCGACTATGTTAATAAACAAAAATACATTCCCTTTAAATCTTGTGTTTCCTTGGTCAGGCCTAGAGCTTTTAGTTCCCCTCTTAGTGCTGATTATGAAATAAAAATAATACCTGCGCATCACAGCGATACTGGCTGCCCAGTTTGTCCCTCAACCCCTTTTCCTCCCGGAGACGTAGGCACAAAGGGCCGACCGCGAGGAAGGCTCAATAATCCTCTTCCGCCCCAGATCAACCAATACCGATCAAAGTTGTGCGAATGCAAATGTTGTCCATGGATGGAGCGAGCGATTACCATGGCGTTGGATGCACACGCGTCTTATGTAGGCCAAAAATAACTTTCTGTACATTTATATGTATCTCATCTTTGTAAAGAATTCAGCGTTTCAAATCCGGGGAGCTAGGGAAGTAATCTGCCCTGCTTGACTACTTTTCTCAGTTTCATAATGAAAAATTGCTTGTACAGCCCGAGTCCGAATCCTGTTGCTACGTTGCGTGAGTTTTTGCAAAAGTGCAAGTATATATGGGCAATGAAATACCGAGTGTGCCAAAAAATGTATACACACTTTCACAGTAGATATTTATTTAATATATTTCAAAGTTGGGCCTTTTTTTTTTTTTTTTTTTTTTTTTGAGTAGTGTTTAACACCCGTTTTTACTACTGGGGCACCACAGGCGGTTATTTGGACCGTAAAACAACAGTAATGTGTAGTATGGTGTTTGCAAACATATGTGACTCACATACATTATGATAGTGTTGCTACATGACAGATAAATCAACAATGAACAAATGAAGTCAAGATTATCGTATGAAGTTCTGTAAACAGATGACTCCATTACGTTATGCTAGCGTTGCTAAAACAAAATGGAACCAAGATTATCGTTTGAACAGCGGAAAGCAATTTTCAAGTATTATTGCAAAAGGAATATTGAAGTTCAAAGGCAATGGAGACGTGTGTACAGAACAGAACCGCCGTTGGACTTCTACCTATGGGGAACTCTTAAGAATGTTGTAAACCGTAGAAAACCAGCAGCACTGACAGCACTTCGGGAAGAAATTGAAACGGCATGTGCTGCAATCGCTGAGGACACTTTCGCAAACGTTGCTCAATCAGTAGTTCAACATACTCAGAAGTGTATCGACGCCGATGGTGGGCATTTTGAACAACTGTTGTAACTGTAAAAGTCTAAGATGATTAGTGCTGATCATTTTCTGTTTGTGTGAATGCAGTTTTGTTATGTTAACACAGTTTTTCTTTGCTTGAAGTGTGTATATATTTTAGGCACCCATGTGTATCAGTAACTATTTAGAAAATATTTATGTTTATTGATGTTAAAGATAACAAGCGGAAGGAAGGAAAGGATACAAAATGGCAACGATATTAAACCATTTTAAACGGAGAAAGAAAAAGTATGCAGACTAGATCTTCTGCAGGCGATGAGCTATAGAGGAAAGAAGACATTTTCCTACTAAGCAAATGGCTATTTAACGATGTAAATGTGTATAAAGCAGTTATGGATAACAGAATCTCTTTCAGTGCAGTTACTCCCCGCTTTAGATAGCTAATGATGTTATAAAATCCATTATTCATTAAGTGGTAATTGACAGAGGGGAACAAACAGATAAGTTCTCTTCATGAATAAGCAATAAGCCTTTTGGTTGCGGCTGCATAGTTTTCCTTTGAACAGCAAAGGTCCTTGATGATTTTTCATCGCCCGCAAATAAAGGGAAAAAGACGTTGCAAAGATGTTTCATACGATCGTTTTCGAAAAGGCAAAGAATGAATGTACTTCTCATAAGAACAAACATGCCAGATGCTGCTAATGGAAAGCAGAATCTGCCACTAAACACTTCAATGAGACCGTCTGTTGTTTTGCAATTTCTTTCACTTGCTAAACATACTCCACCGAATACAGAGCTCAGGGAGACAATTGGCTAAAGTTATTCTGCACATAAATATGAATATATGGCGGTCGTCCCTATGGTCTAGTGGTAGACTTTGCTAGCACTAATCTAGAGGTCCTGAGTTCGATTACCGGTTAAGTTGCCTCGGTAAGATTTTTTCCTTATTCTGAGAAGGTAAATGCCACCAAGGACTCAGAGCTCATTTGCGCAATCGTTAATTCATTTCATTTATCCCACAGGTTTAAGAACCACCCCCGTCCCCCTGGTGCATCATAACCATGTACGAGAGTAAGTCCATAAGTTTCCGGCCTCGCCGATAAGGATTATCGCGTTCACAAAACCCTTATCTGGTGTCATAAATATTTCAGCTGTAACTTTCACTCCGCTGTGTTCAGTTGTTCAGATATAGTTGCATTAAGAAGGCTATGTGTAGAAGATTGTGACATGTTCAAAATGGAGTTTCGAGTTATTAAGTTCTTCACAAAAGAAGGATTTACTCTAAATGAAATTAAACAGCGATTGGACGGTGTATATGGGGAAGCATCCCCTCATGTTCTGCCGTAAAAGAATGGGCGAAACTTTTTTCGAATAGGTCGAGAAAACATTGAAGACTAAGAGTGTGCAGATCGACCCTTGGAGGTGCTCACTCCTGAAAACATCGCTCTTGCGGAAGGAGAAATTATGCAAGACCGGCGGCTCAAAGTTACAGAAAAAGTAATAAAGTTGGGTCTTTCTAAAACAACAGTCCTTCGAATTATTCATGAACATTTAAACATGAATAAGGTTCTTGCAAGATGGGTGGCTAGACTTCTTACCTTCTTCCAAAAGCAACAAGGTGTCATCTGCTGTCAGGCATTTTTGGAGCTCTGCCGTGGCAACGAGAGAGAAGTTCTGGAAACCATTGTTACAGGAGATGAAACTATGGTTCTCTACTATGATCCTTGTCCAAAAGAGAATCAATGGAGTGGCAGGCGTAAACCTGGCGAAGCACCATCTCTAAATGCCAAGGTCACTCAGGCAACCAAGAAGATCATGGCCACAATCTTTTGGCACTGTGAAGCAATACTCTTCATTGACTTCAAGGAGAGGAACACCACAGTAAATAGGGAGTACTATGCCGGCCTACTGCAGACTGCGTGCTTCCATCAAAGAGAAAAGGCGAGGAAATATCAGTGGTGGTGTGCGCCTTCTTCACGACAACGCGCCTGTTCACATAGCTGTTGTTGCAAAGGAAGCTGTGAAGAAATGTAGCTTCAAGAAGATCGACCTTCCACCCTACAGCCCAGATTAGCTCCCAGTGACTATTTCCTCTTCTCAGAACTCAAGAAGGACCCTCGAGGAAGGACATTTAAGTGTGAGGAAGAATTGATGGATGCTGTTTAAGTCCATTTTGCAGACAATACTTCTGATTATTTTGGAGGGGGATTGAAATGTTAATTCAAAGATGTGAGAATTGTACTGCAAATAACGGTAACTATATTGAAAAGTGAAATATATTTTGTGTCTTTATCATACCTAGAAAATGGTTAGGCCGGAAACTTATGGACCTACCCTCTTACCTTCACCATTTCCACTGAGACAACGTAGTGGCTCCGCTATAATTTAACCATGCCTAAAGTTCATGAGACAATTGGCGAGCATTCAACCAAAAAATATGAAAATACTTGTTTACCAGTGACTGTTTCATTGTAAATTTAACCAAAAGAATAAAAATTGATAACATTGTGTAATTCATTCCAAACTTTATATTATTTTTAGTGAAAACAGTGCAAGCTACGTACTGTTAAACAGGTAGATATAAATCCAGACAAACTCTCAAAAATAATTAATTAGTTAAAATAAAATAAAATGCTTAAAAGTTGTTTAACATACAACATTTGAAGGATATGTCATTTTCATCGACAATATGGATTTTTATCTGGTTCAATGACGTTATTGCCCCCTCTAACATCCAGAAATGGCTAGGTTAGCGGGTTGTTGTTTTCATTTATTTACAGGTGCTCTTTAACATCTCAGTTCATCAGCGTCCCATTCAATTCAGGGCGTGAAATACTGCCACGGGTGGCCGAGGTCGTTAAGGCACGGACTCGTGAGCAGGAGGTCCTGCGGTTCGAATCCCGCCAGGACCGTCCTTCCTGACTGGGGTTTTTTTCCAGGTTTTCCTCAGTCTTCATAACTGGCAAATGCCGGGGAGGTACCTAAACTTAGGCCTGGAACGCTTCCTTCCTTAAAAAAAAAAATCCTTTCCCAATTTATCATTTCATCTCATGTATCATCAGTGTCCACCGCCTGTGGTGCCTCAGTAGTAAAAACGGGCGTTAAACACTACTCAAAAAGTCAGGGCGTGAAACGGCCAATAAATTTTGCATCTTCTCTCAGCCTTGAGATACTTTTACGCGCCGTAGGTAAATCTGCAACATGGGATCCACGGCTTAACTTCCCTTCCGAAGTTAGGATTTTTACGCCCAAAACATCCATCGACTCCTTGGGTTTAGGAGGCAAATGTGGTTACCACTAGACCACCAGGACTGATAGGTTGGCGGGATAAGTCATTTTTCTAAATGTAGCAGCTAATAATAACCTGCCATTTCTGATTTTTAAAGTGAGTGATTTTTACCTGGGCACAAATTTATTGTGACTGTTTGGCCCATACAGGCGTACTAACCATACGTCAGCGTTTAAGTCCTGAAGGCAAGTAGAGAAGTGGATGATCCACAAAGATTTGTGACCATCCATATGCTGCCAGTTCTGTCCATACATTCCCAGTAACGCTACTTCGTGATATTTTAATTTATATTGTAGGTAATTAATAACAAAAGAAGCATATTTACAATGTAATGCAAACTTTTAAATTTTATACTCATTTCATACACTCCTTTGTTTCTGATCGCCTAATTGATTCTAATTATTTAAAGGCTGTATGTGAAATCATTTAGAAAGCTGGTGGCATATTTAAATAATTGTATTGTTCATTGGATGCTTTATACCCTTCGTTACAATAAACTACAGCTGTGATCGTATCAGATGGACCAATCAGAGCTTGATCGAGCGCGTAAAGCTCTCTGGAAGACAGCATTGTTTTCACCAGGATATCCAGCCATTCATCTCTGGCACTTGAGGTTTCCTTCCCCACATCTCCCGCACAGTGTCTGCCCACTCCACATTGTCTGCCTGGAGTTCACCTTTCAACCCATGAAACCTGAGAGCCAGACTGGAAGCACGTTACTCGTAAATCCTCAACTGCTACTCTTCTCACATACTGGAAACGAACTTGGCATGCAATGATTATACGCTTCACAATCTTGACATCGATGAACAGATTGAAGTCGGGATTTCTAATGTTTAACCGTTTTATTTGCAGCAAACTTGGATGGTTTGTTTTATTATGCATTATGACATGTTTGCACTTGAAGACTTAACGTGATGCATTTTGGAAATGGATGAATCCTTCAAAGCTTTGGATTTGTTCACTCGATGTTAATCAACAACATGGAGGCCACTAAGGATATTCTTTTTCAAATGAGGCACAAGAAATATTTGTCGTGTTACTTACATTTTCTATGCCTTTACTTTCATGCCTCGTATATTAAATAGCTTTGTGACATAAATCCAAGGTTCCACCGCAGTGCACACTTGTACCTACATAATGCCATAATAAAAGCATGATACATTTGCTGTCAGTATAAAGTTCATCTCCAGATCGCCATCGGTCCTGGTGGTGTAGTGGTAACAATACTTGCGTTCTAAACCCGAGGTCGCGGGTTCAAAACCGGCCAGGATCGATGAATTTTTTTCGGGCGTAAAAATCCAAAGTATGGCTTCCTTCGGAGAGGAAGTACAGCCGTGGGTCCGGTGTCGTACATTTGCGACACGATGAAGAACCTGAAGCCTGAAAAAAGAGGCCTCAGAGCAAAAAGTTGTTGGCCGTTTCACGCCCTGAATAGAATGGGACACTGATGATTTATAAGTTTTTCTATAGTTTAGGAACAGCTCTTCTTGAATAATAAGTACAACAATAATGAATGAACAAACTCAGCATTGCTCTTAAACTTGTTCGGGACATTTGGTTCACCACTTTTCGTGATTCCTACATTTTTTCCTGTATGATTTATAAAAAAGTGATCTTTAAGGTTAAGGTTTGCACACCCCATTTCCATTTTATTGTATTTCTACTTGTACTTGTTTAATTTAAGTCATGTCAAAGTTTACCTATTGTGTACTTACCTGGACACATTTTACATGCCATATCTCATTTGATTTATCATTTGTTATTGCTCTTCATTACGAAATGTCAAAACTAGACCTACACAACTATGCTTTTCAATGGACATTTTGAACATCTCCTAACCATATGCCATTAGTGTGTGTGTTCTTTTAGAAGATTGAAGAGTAGATATCGTTTTGAGAATTTTAAAAAAGTGTTTTGATCTCAAAGCCATAAGTTTCTTTTTAAAGGGAATGTTTATGGCTTATCAAAAGCTAAACTACAATAGTCTATTAGGCGTATCCTTAACATTCAGGTCATTAGCGTCCCATTCAATTCAGGACCTGAAGAGGTCAATTATTTTGCTCAGAGGCCTCTTCTTTCAGGCTTGAGGTTCTTTTACGTGACGTAATAATAGTCTGTACTCTTTTTAACGTACATACATAAATGGCATAGTTCTAAAATGGGGCAACAACTATAAAGCAAATGTAATCACAAAATTTAAAATCTTTCAATTCTGAATGTAATATTCTACTTTTTTGTATAAGCATCTGTATGTTTTCTTAATGCAACATTTCATTATTTCCATTAGTTTTAAAAAGATAATATGAGATACCTATACATACAAATTGCTTACCTTCAACAGAATCATTTTATTCCATAATTAGCTGCAATTTAATGTCGTATAAGCAAAACATATCTATATTGGTGCATTTGCTTTTGTGAATAACTGGATTCCGTAGAGCTTTTTGTATTAATTTTTTTTTAAAAAACTTTCTGAGAAAGTTTAGTATAAGAACAACACCCACCTGAATATACATTTATATTCGCATGCTAAGGAGGGAATAGTCAACACTTTTGCTATAATGTGTGTTAATATAAATTATAAAATAAAATTATAGAATTGTTTTATAATTTTAAACAAAACATTAATATATATATTCCTTAATAGGAATAATTGTTAAAAAAAAGATTTTCAACTATTTATTATATAATGATATAGTGCGAGTATAAAAATTTTGTAATTGAACGTAATTTATATTTAGCTTAAATCTTACGAGAGAGTAGTAAAACGGTTTAAAAATAAGCCTAAAATAATTATTTTCGGACAAAATATTAATTAAAAATAATTATTGAAAAATATGCTCGTAAGGCAGGAATATAATTTGGTTATTTGAGGTATGAAATAGATTAAGAAATAAATAAGATAAAAACGAAAATTATAATTTGAGGTAATATTACGAACCTTAGACAAAATAAAACCAACGAGTAAAAGTTGTAAAAATGCAAAGGTCAGACTTTTTGTGTGGAGATGGAACTTTGACCACAAAAAAAACCGCCTGTTGTGCCTCAGTAGTAAAAACAGGCATTAAACACCATTAAAAAAAAAACAAAAACAGAATTTTGAAAGTACATTACAAGGGGCTTAAAGGAAAACTAGCGGTTGTGGGATTAGGTTATATAAACGCCTTAATAAATATTATGAGGTTTGTTTATTTTATAACATACCATAACATCTTTGATAATTAGCGAACCATTCAATTCAGAGCAGGAAACGGCCGATAAATTTTGCTCAGAGGGCTCTTCTGTCAGGCTTGAGGTTCTAAATGATAAATGTAAAACCATGTTAACGAATATTTACAGATATATAAACAATAATTGCTTGAACGCACCCAAAGAATTAATTTCCATTGATATGCAAAATATTACAACTTCTAGAAATAGAGTCGGAACCCAAAGAGAAAGAAAGATTCGGTAAAGGCAGAACAGATAGATTGCCTATGATCGAGTACTATAGCAGCAGTAAAATGGAAGGTAATTGTATAATGTTAACGAAGTTTGCTAGTTGTTTTAGTGCAAAATAACCTTAAATTGGTACCGTATCATTGGCTAATATTCGCTGGAAGCATCAAAAGTAAATATCGGTGATAGCCAACTTATAAATCTGAATATTGTTTCTTACCTTGCTGCTTTCAAATGTGTGTGATTCTATTTGGCTCTTGGTGGAGACTTGGAGAGATAAGCAATATGGATGAAACAAGTAACAATGAAAAATCCATTACACACTTTATTGAGCTAACAAGAGTTAATTCAATGTTGTCACTCTAATTTTATCAAGTTTAATTTTTAGATCCGCAAGCAATGATTCAGTAAAGTAAATATAACTGTGTAATATTTTATGACATTCTCTGGTTGGGCAACTGTCATTTATATCATAAAATATTGATGTTTTCATTTTAAATGCTTTGTCCGGTAGACTTTTTTGGAATTTAAATGCATGTTAAATTGGTTTCCTAAAGTATATTATTTAATAATGATTGTATACAAGCAAATCAAGGTTTATGTAAATATATTATTGCACTTGTACTCTTTTTTTCTGCTTGTACAAGCACTAGCAGTCTCTCTTCATGTTGTAAAACGCAGCTGCGGAATACCTGTTACATGTTGCATGACGGATTCCTTTGTTCAACGGATGAAATGTCACAGTTCTCAAGAAACACAGTTAACTTAACCACAGGATTAATCTGCTACGAGACAAGATTCCTGGAACAGCTGTCTAAAGGAGAGTTTAACGGGATTAAAAATACAATGAAGTGCATCACCCTGCAACTTAGTGATACAAACACTAACTTGTATTTCGGAAAATATATTTAAGAAATAAATGAAGGCCACTGAAGTTGTAAAAATCTAGTTACACACAATATGATGGCTACAATAAATTACGAAGTTTGCGTTCCGTTGAGATTCAACTGGAAGCTCATACTAGTGATCAAAACATTTTATCTACGATGAACGTGAAATTGGCTTAGCAATAATCATTAGTGTAGCTAATCCTGAATTTGCTTAACACGTTCCATCGTAAACAGTAACAGTCACAAAATAACCCTCTACTTATATGCTGATATCTTGTTTCAACAATTGCTTGGCTCAAAAAATTCATAAATTGTGACAGACCCTCACAGAGTAAATGCCTTTAGGTAATATAAATAGTAATTTTGCGTATATTTATATCTTTTAGTGGCAAATTGGGACATTTCATGTTACAAATGTATTCACGGCTACCTGGTTATTTGACTCCATGACAAAAAGGAAAAGGTTGCCTTTTGTCTTCTTTTGTGTTTCTTCTGCTGGTAATAGCTAAAACCTAGAGCGATGGGTCTCTCCACTATAACAGAGCCAAGTGCATGCAGGTGGCCGAACTATAGATCCTTTTGTATCTTAGTTGCTGAAGATGCTTAAAAATTCGTTGAAGGTAGGAGGGGGGACAGGTGTCGGCGATAACGTCGTCACGTCGTATGATGAGCTCTCCAATAAAGTGCCTGAAAGGGGATAGATTTAAAATAAGCGCGTTTGGCAGCTCAAGAACTCACCAATTATATTTAAATATTTCAAAGGCTCAGAGAAAACCGTGGGCGCTGTGCTGTAAGCCCCACGTAACGCTTTGAAACCACGTGGCGACGTTTGGATTTCACATATAAGGAGAAGCAAATTTTCTACTAGACAGTTTTTACCAGATGTCAGCCGCAGTTCTGATCAGGAATTTAAGGCATTACGACGCTTTTCCAGTGATACGTTCGCCTCACTTACACATATACGTTCTTCAGTCATACATACGTTTCCTTCGTTCTCTGATGATCAACATCGTTTTACCAGGGGCAGTAGACGAGAGGAACACAGATGCAGCATATTTAGCACGTGTCATCAAAGTTATAGAGGAACGAATCAGGTGACCGATAACTAGTGTAGTGTGATTAAACATTTCAATGCGTTTAAATGAAGCTAGGTCGTGTGATTTAAACCATCCCTCTCCATCTCCCTCTTCTCGTGACCAATAAACATACACGAAACGGACTTTGGGCCCCTGAGCGACCCGGGGTATGAAGTGGGACCCTCGGCCCAACGACTACATCAACATCTGCATATAGAAACCGCTTCAAATCCAACGTGTGGCGACAATGTCGACACACACCCCAGTAAAAAACCCACTTCAAAGTTCTGGACTAACTGGTGGTCAACAAGCATATCAGCTGATTCTTATCTGCAAAAGTATGTAAAAAATGCACAGTCCTGTTGCATACCACACAATAAATAAGAAAACTTTTTTGGAGATGTCTTTAACTCGGTCAGTTATTATTTTACCCACACTGTTAATTAATTTTTTTAATTACTAGGTGCAACGTCAGCATTGAATGAACGTGCTGAACAGAATTATAAAAATATTACAATTTAACTGAGTTTGAACTATCGTTCGCAAAGCACGATAATGTCGTTCTTACGTTCATTTTCAACAGAAATTGTATTCCATATGGAGCATTGTCCACTAATGTAGTGCTTTATAACTCTTGTTACTAGGAGAGTATTGCCGTCCATGGCTCTTGTAATTCAAAACCGCTTCCTCTTCTTCGTCACATTCTGTGCTGGTTCTCTGCCGGTCACACGCTAGAGTTCATTTGCAAAATGGTTGTTAGCAAGGGAAAATGCAGTACTTAAAAAAGTAATAAACTACATAATACTGAGGGTTCGCCCGCAAAATCGCAGCCGAAATTAGCACAGCAAATTGGGTTTTGGGTACATATGGATAAACATTAATAATGAAATCAGAAACTTGGTCAATCAAAATGTGTTTTCCCAATACAATGCCTGTTTATTCCAGAGAAGATGACAATTTAACAACTTTTGAAATATATGATTGTATAGATATTTTAGTTGACGGGGTTGAGTATTACAACACGCGCTTAGTACATGCGACTTGAAGCGGTTTTATTGATCTTGATGTAGTTGTTTGAAGTCTCCCGAGGGGTCCCGGTTCATACCGCGAGTCTTTAGGAGCCCGAAATCGCCTTTTGTGCTCTAGTAGTCATGGGAGGAGGGAGATGGAAGGAGGAGTTTCAAATCGAACGACAATTTGTTTCATTAAACGTCTAGAAGTGTTTATTCACTTTCACACTACATATTTCACATGACACTTTGTTGTCGGCCATCTGGTTCGTTATCTGTTGGACATTAACACCACGAGCTACATACGCTGCTTGAAATTGCATTTACCGCCCTAACACTACATCATGTGCCTCTTGTCTTTCACTTTCCAACCGTATCTGGGACAGCGTCCTGGTAACTACTGTACTGTACTGACTGGAGATGCCTTACTGTCCACGTGGTCATGAGAGCTCACGGGATCCACAGATTAGCGCCCACGGTTTCTGAGCATTCAAAATATTCAAATATTATTGGTGATCTCTTGTGCTTCCAAACGCTCTCTTTTTAAATTCATAAACTCTTTGCCTCCTAATTCCCTCAACACCTGTTCCCTTTCTAACTTTAACGAATTTCGGAGCATCTCCAGCAACTAAAGATACAGACCTATTGTTCGGCTCATGCTGTACGCCTGCATGCACTTAGTTTTGTTGCAATAGGGAAACTTATTGCTCAAAATATGATCAGTAAGTAAGAGCACAAAAGAATACAATAGGCAGCCTTTTCCCTCTAGTCAAGAAGGCATCGTCCAGGTAACCATGAACACATTTTCGTGATACATAAAATGTTCCTACTCGTTGCCCTAGGCTATATAATATATAATAATGATTAGTATTTAAATTATATAAATACATTCACTCTCGACACGCTAGGGTGCGAAGACCTGTCACAGACTATAACAATCCGTGGGTGACATGTTTTATAACTAATTCCGTTTTATGACACAATTTGTTGTTTCATATAATCTCTTTATTGTGCTGCACATCTCCACGTGACATTAAAAGAGTTAAACTGTAGTTTTTCAGGTAAAGCTGAAGGTTTTGCTAATTCCTCTGTGTCATCTAAGGCATTCTGAAAATATAAATAATAATTAAAAAAATCATATACAAAATGATATTTATTTTATTTGATAGAAAGTGCTTAAGATATTCTAGCGGAATTCATACAGCACATTGCAATGGGCAGTTCTTTGAAGCATAAATTGATTAGTAGATATTGCTTCTTCTGTGCTTGTTTGTAAAGTTTTATAGTGCTTATAATGCATGTTGCTGCACAATTCATCATTTTTCATGCATCGGGCATGTAGTACACGCATTTTTAAAGTTTAAAATTAATAATTAAACACATTAGTGACAAAATAAATAAGTTCATACTATGGAGACACCCATAAGGAGCCACTCCATTGCGGTTGCAATAAATTCCTGTGATATTGCTAGAGAATTCCTTATCTATATTGCATCATCATGCAGTTCAAACCTGGTCTGCTGACCTGATGCTGTTCGGTGTTCTGTGAGTTTAAGGTCGTCTAAAAGTTTGTTTTTTAAACAATGGTTCAAAGAATGTGCAGAGTCGGATATCACTTTAGACAATAAAAGTTGTTTACTGTGTCGTGTGCAATAAACAAGTTGCAGTTGATAAAAAATGTCAGTTAACTCAGCACACGTCGATCAAGCAACACATTACAAACAAACAGAGGAAAAAATGCATCCAAGCAAACACAACTTCATTCAACTTGACGAAATAATGAATTTTGAAGACTCTTATAGCGTGAAATTCACTCAGTAACCACGAATTCCGCAGTTTCTTGGAAAAATACTGTTATAGTGACGCCATTTTCTCGAATATACCCTGAGAAAAAAATTATCTAGACAGCTTTCACCGCGCAGCAATTTTAGAAACTCGGAGCCATTTAAAGGACTATGGGGTAGTAGATGAAACTACAGATACCTGTGGGCGTCATGTGGCAAATTTTCTTGTAGGGAAACTATGTGAAAACGAGTCAGGAAAACTTTGCTTGATTGCTTGTAGGATTTTCTGCTATTGCTCACTTCGTGGATGACGTTCTGAAGGAGGCAGTGAACACAAATTTTGGATTCTGCTTTCAGATGCTGCAACTTGCATGCATGTTTCAGCATTAAAAGTATTTTTCCCTCAACTCATTCATGTTACGTGTAATGTGTATGCACTACACAGAGTAGCGCCAGTCACAAGGGAAAGTTTTCCTGACGTGAACAGTTTAATATCCAGCACCATGAAGATGTTTGTTAAAGCCCCATCCAGAGTTAATGCTTACAAAGAACAATTTCCATACTTCCCATTACCCCAGAGCCAATATTTACCGTTGGAGTACGTGGATTGAAACTGCTCTCTTCTGTGCAGATAGTTTCAATGTTCTTAAAGAATTCGTTGGAAAGCTGAATGCAAATGATGCTTTGTCAATTCATTGTTCTCAGAATATTTTTATTTTAATAGTGAGTGTTTGCAAAGGAGGTTGACTGTTATCAAGGCATAATTCAAAGTTATAGCTGAAGGCTTAAAAAACTCCAAAAAATTGGTTTGTCTTTATATAAATATTTTTTATTTTTCAATGAGGTTCGCAGTAAAATTGAGAGTGCTCCTTTAAAGTGTGCAGGGTCGGTCCTGGTGGTGTAGTGGTAATCATACTTGCCTTCTAAACCCAAGATCGCAGGTTCAAACCCGACCAGGATCGATGGATTTTTTCAGGAGCAAAAATCCTAAGTATGGCTTCCTTCGGAAGAGAAGTAAAGCCGTGGATCCCATGTCGTACATTTACGGCACGATAAAGAACCTCAAGCCTGAAAGAAGAGGCCTCTGAGCAAAATTTGTGGGCTGTTTCACGCCCTGATTTGAATGGGACGCTGATGACCTGAGATGTTAAACAGTGTCCGTAAATAAATCAAATAAAAAAAAGTGTGCAAGAAAATTAAGCAGTAGATTGTATAGTGTTTTAGGAAGAAGTGTGACATTCAAGTTTTGTGTTCTGTAGAAAAATATCTTCAAGATAAAAACATATTGCTTTCTGGAGAAATTTCCTCAGAGTTAGTAAGTGCTTTCAAAATTGCCCAGTAACTCCTGTAGACGTGGAAAGATTCTTCTCAGCATACAAGCGTGTTAACAGATAAATGTATGAGAAATGATCATTGTATACTGCAAATCAAATTACAACGACCGTAATGATATCTAAGGTAGAATGTATAATGTAAGTACCAAAACGTATAATCTTAAAGTAACCAAGTTTAGTTCATGTTCAGTGCATATTTTCAAAAGCATAGAGTATATTTTAAAGATTTTGGGATTGTGAACGTTGGCCTGGGTGGTTTTGGTTTCAAAATGGCGTCAAAGTTTGGGACAAGTAATGCGTGGGTTACTGCCATGTTAAATGGCCCCACGTTGGGCGCCAAGATTTGCTACTGTTAATGTGTAGACATCGTTGTTTTCAAGATGGCGTCACGCTGGTGAACTAAAAATTTGCGACTGTAGACGTGTATGTTGCTGCAGCCTGCATCTAGTTGCTGCTTACGTTCCAAAAGCAGCACTGACTCTGTTTCCGTTAATTTTAATTGGTGTAAAACCAACAGGAGTAAGGAAGAGGTTTGGGTGTCGTGAATAAACAGACGTTTCGATGCTGCTTAAAGATGGTTTATTTAACATACTTTCTGATGTACCTTGAATAGGGTCGATGCACTGCAAATAATAATTGTTCCCGAAATTTATCTGAGCGAATAAAAATCTGAGATGCCACTTATACGGAGAATCAAAATCAGTGACGTTTAGCGACGAATAAAAAAAGTCGAGAATCTGAGATGCGACTGCGATGATACATCGAGTGAAAATTGAGATGCGACTGACAAGCGAGCGCACTAATAAACTAAAGATCGAAAGAAGCTCAATGCTCAAACTTGCCTTTATATACTAGATTCAAAATGAGAGCGTGGGGCACACGAGCCGCGCGAAATACGCACCAGCGTCGCGTCTCTACTTTTAAATTTAAAACCTGTCCTAATATCGGTTACTGTAAATCTTCCAGTCTTCACCTGATTCGCTAGCTCAACGAACTTTAAAAATCTGTCTCGTGATACGAGACTTTTAAATCGTAACTGTAACTTCAGCTGACTTAGGTCAATTGCCTTTCTGAACCTTTAAACCCATGATTACGTGACTTTGAGAGGACGGAAACTCTCCTCTGTAAAAACATAACGAACACAAAAGACTGGCCTTGGCTGGCTTACCTTGGTCGAACAAAAACGCTACCCTCTCCGGTCCTGTTGCGTGAAGTTTTCAATACTATGGCAGGCAAAGCACTGCGTTTCCTGTTTTTTACAAATACGTGCAGCTATGCGATGGAAAAATACAACAATTTAAACATATTAAATATTATGGCAGTTAAGGGAAAAGGAGGAAACATGTGTAAATTATATTAACATAAGGGGTGAAACCTTATAAACAGTTTCAGGTTATTTTAGTTAGTGCCGCCCGAGTGCGGCTGTTACCTTTGCAATAGGAAAAAAGGAGGTAGTGTCGCCGCAAGAAAAGTTCCTATTTTTATTTTTACTTAAAGCATAAAATGATAACGTATTTAAAATGTTAATAATAAGCATTAACTTTGTTACAAAAAGAAAATTTCAAAACAATGCCTCTCGGCGATAATACCACATACTATGAAATTCTTGTACTTTATTAAACTTAACTTCCACAAGAACCCAACGGCTGGAAACAAGTTTTTGTCATTGAGAGAGCTAGTAACTTTTTAACAATATGGCGAATAATTTCTCTACCTGAAACACGATTGCCAACATATTTTCCTGCGAACCGCCTCATCACTTATCTGTAGGAATCGGTTTTTACATATGTATGATACATAAAAACCTGTTCAATACTATATTCATGTATTGGCATAACTAACGAAGAACCATTTACACCAAACGAAGGCACCGAGTAACGAATGCACAACCACTCGCTCATAATAACTACAAGCTGGTACCTGCATATGCATTATAGACCTTAATGACTGTCTTCTCCCAATATGCAGCCGTGCTCTGCCGGCCCGTAACTCAATAATCTCACTGTATTTTATCTGAATTAGACATAAACTTTTCCATGCAATATTTTGTAAGCACATTAGTCGTCATGGCAGCATTACAAATCGTAGATAAATCATCAAATGCTTTAAGAGTATTTAATCTCAAGCATAAGTAAAGTTGTTTGTTGTTAGCAAAACGTGTTTATCGTAACAGTTGCTCTCTGTAAAGTAGTAAAGTGTAAGCTGCAATATTGGCAGTTTTCCCTGGACTTTAAATAACGCATGACTAAAAGCGCGGGCGTGGTCAGAACAAGGGTCAGGTCACGCAGTGAAATTCCATCTCGAGGTGTACAACGGTGTATTTGGGATGTAACTTTTCCAAAGAGTCAAGGATACATGTTCGCAGCTGGGTAGTTACGTCATTCTTTGTAAAAACCTCTTTAAAAACAGGGATTTAAATAATGGAAAAAGGAAATTTTGAAATAAGTAAAGCACACAGAGCGTAAGGCATAATGAAGACATTAACAGCTGCTATGGTCCTCACGCAATCGTCAAACAGCAATATAGTCCCCCGAAGGAACTCTCTTTGTTTTGGAAATTAGTGATGTAATCACAGATTTTTTAAATAATTTATAAACTAAGGTTATTGCAATATATCGAAGTGATACTTGTGAACAACAGTCCTAGACTTGAAACACGTGAAGATAAAACGTCTGATTGCAACAGTTTTGTTGCATCGTCTTGCAGATTTTGAGAAATAATTAAATATACCACTTCTGTCTTATACTCTGTAGTACGGAGTAATAGACAATTAAAAGCATTTCTTCACAACGCCTTAAATGCCTTTACATGGTTATTTGTGTCAAGTTGCTGCACAATATTTCCGAAGAAATAGTAAATGTTTTCATTTTGATTTTGGCTGTAGTATTTTGGCAGAGGTCTTAGTAAATTGTGTTAGTTTTGAAGTTCAAAACACTAATAATGCATTTTTGAATACGCAACATGGACAAATACAGTACCTTACTAGCGAATTCCAAAGGAATGAAGGTCCGTTAACGCTCTAGCGGTCGCAATTTTTGTTTATTCTCAACGAAATTCAGTAAACTCCTTTAAAATAACTTGATAAAAGTAGCTGTCAACAATCAGGACAATTGGGCCATTAGGAATGGGAGTAATAAACGAGTGGGAGTTGGAGCGAAATTTAAAAATCGCCAAAGTATAATCGGTAGGTAACAATTGAAATAAAATAACAAAAATAGTTTGAAAATCGCTGAAATCGGACTATTAGAAAGGGGGTTACCTGAAACCCAAAAGTATAGTGGCATTAATATGTTTTTTCGCAACGGAACTCTTTATATACTAGTTAAATAAAATAAGAAAAATAATATCTGATATTGAAGGAAATCGGGTATTAGGAGGGGAGAGTTTTTACCTGAAAGCTAAAATTTAAAAATCGCTCTAACAGCACCAATAATTGTTATTTCACAACAAAACTAGGTATATACCATTTAAATCAAATAATAAAAATAGTTTCTGAAAATCAGTGAAATCGATTATTAGGAGTGGGTGTTTACCTGAAAAAACGAGTGGAGGTTAAAGTGAAATTTAAAAATCGCTCAGGCTGCCGAATTTTTAATTTTTAAAGGAAATTCGGTGTATGACTTGGAAATAAAATAGAAAAATAGTTTCTGAAAATCAGTGAAATCGAACTATTTGGAGGTGGAGATTACCTGAAACTCAAAATTTGAAAATCGCTCAATTGGCATTAATATTTGTTTGTTTTTTTTTTCAACGGAATCGCATATATAGCATTTAAATAAAATAATAAAAATAGTTTCTGAAACTCAGGGAAATCTGGGTATTATAGTGGGATTTAATTGAAACCCAAAATTTAAAAACCGCTCTAACAGCAATATTTGTTTTTTCACAACAAAATTCGGCATATACTATTTAAATCAAATAAGAAAAAAATAGTTCCTAAAAATCATCAGATTATTGGGAGTGGGATTTACCTGAAAAACGAGTGGGGGTTAAAGCGAAATTTAGAAATCGCTCTAACGGCCACAATTTTAAATTTTTGTAAAAGAAACTCGATATATACCATTGAAATAAAATAAGAAAATTAGTTTCAGAAAATCAGTGAAATCTGAGATTGGCAGGGGGCTATCTAAAATTTAAAAATCGCTCTAGCGGCACCAATATTTATTCTTCACATCAAAATTCGATATATATGTATATATATATATATATATATATATATCTTTTAAATAAAACAAGAAAAGTAGTTTCCTAGTAGGACCTTTAGAAATATGGAGTATACTTGAAAATCGAAATTTAACAAGCGCGCTTGCGTGTAATTTTCTGTATATTGTTTTAAAATTAAAGGACAAATTAATTAGGCAGATAAACTGTATTTATAATGATGCATATGTTTTAAATTTAACAAAAGAATCGTCTTGAAGATAGCAAATGTAAACATTAATCTAACTTGTGTTTGGTATTTATATTTGTGTGTAACAGCGCTCTGTAATAACCTTCAGAAAAAGTTACATCTTTTTACAACATTTAATTTTAATTTCAAAACAATGAAAATCGACTTTCAATTGATTTTATTTGCTTTGACTTAGTATTTGTTTCTGAATAGTAACATGTTTTTGTTTTATTGAACATAAAAATCTTAAATACGAAATGTAACTCGAAACTTCGTTATTTCTGTTTATTTTAGTGAATTTAAAGATGATACCAAGGTCTCGTTCGTAAACATGGTTACATTTAAAAATGTTTAAAAAAAAACTGACACAGAATAGCTTTGTCTGTCACTTGTCATACATTTCATGTAATTAATAGTGAACTATTAATTTTTGTTGTTTAATCTCAATAATAATAATAAAGGTGGTTCTAAAAACTTTTTGTTGTTGTTTTTTTTCTTCTTTTTTTGTATTATAGGTTGCAAGAATTCTAGTTTTGTTTCACTCGTACAACACAGTAATGCCATAACTTATTTAATTTCATTAATTAACAAAGCCTAATTTGGATTTTATGTTAATTTTTACTCAAAGTTATTCAACTGGGTGAGGAATTAACTTAGTTTACGCAGTTCCTGCTTGACGGACTTTTATGTGATGCAAAGATGCAAATTCATAGTGTGTTTCACCCTATCCTTATTATTTTTTTTTCTTGTAAACGTGTTTCTTCTCTACGGAATCGATTTATTTTAATTCTTTTAACCTGTGTCTAATTTTCACTGGTCCGCCAAGGCTTCTAAATTGCGTAGCATGTTCGAGATGCGCAGCGGTGATTGACTTTTTTTTTTTTTTTTTTTTTTTCCCCAGACACCTTAGCCATAGACTACATACAAATAAACTGTATAGCTTAAGGCAGTGGTTCCCAAATTTTTGGTTGAGACTTGTTTGAAATTCCCAGAAATATGAAAGTCTTTGCAAAATCCAAAATCCAAACCAGTGGATACCATCCAAAGAACAACTACCTATAGTGTTACATGATAGGAATCAATTTTCTCAATTACCTCAAGCGAATACCACCTGACACTGCTTTGTCTTTACTTGCTGATATTTTCAAACACTGAAACACTTTGAATAATAGCTTGCAAAGCTGAGATATTAGTATTCAATAAGATACGAGTAGCGTTATTTCTACTCAAATATCGCATTGTATTCCAGAACTAATAAAAAAAAAATCATTCAAGTGTGATATAGCAAATTCTGAGTTTGTTTCTGCGGGGTAATCAATTTGTTTGTACAGTTTTAAACACTTTTTTTTTCTTATAAAGAAACTCAAAGCAATTACAATAGTCGAAGATGAATATGACTGCAACAATCTTATCCATTCGGATTTCATGAGATTCTCCGCCAGCCTGGCAAGAGCGTTATCAACTTCTGAAGTTGGAACACCTGGAAGGCGCGTCTGAATTATCTCACTTTTAGAAAGTTGTGTTCAGCAGCCTGAAATGCTAAAAAAGAGGAGGAAACTCACTGAAATACTTGCGATGTAATGTCGACACTAGCGAACTCCAGAACTGACACTATGTGCTCGGTGTTACGTCAAGCAATGAAGTGAGTAGCGGAACAAGCGGATTACGTGGTACAGAACAACCACGATAACAGTGAGCCTAGGAACTAAGAGTAGTTACAACATTCCCCACCAGAGTTAAAAGTGAACGTTTACCTACTATACGATTACGCAACGGTTCTGTTGTTGGGTTATTACCACAGGACAGCTATACTGGCAATCTAGCTTGCATATCACACCGTGTAAGTAGAAATGTAGACAAAGCGCTCCAACAAGGAAATAAAGCATTTCCGGACCATGTTCATATAACGTATTTGTTCTCTCTATGCAAGGAATGTTTCCTCAAAGTTTTGACATACTTTGTCTTTTGTTACGTGCCGTATAACATTGTAATGAAAACGAGACTTATTACTTCTATTGTTTCTTTATACTTCCTAACTTGACGATTATGTAACTAGCCGTTCCTGGTAGTCTAGTGGATGCTTGTCTCATAGTTCCAAGGTCGCTAGATTTTAACGGCGTAAAAATCTTAAATATGGCTAACTTCGACAGGAAAATAAAGCCATGCCCCCCCCCCCTCCGTCGTAGATTTACTAAAGTTAAAAGCCTCAAGTCTTTTGAATCGGCCATTTTACGCTCTGAATTGAATGAGACGATATCTGAAATGTTGCAAGATGTCTTTTATTAAACCACATAAATAAATAAAAAGATTACATAACCTTTCAATTAAAAAAAATGTGCCTCTGCTTCTTTTAATATTCATTCGTTTAATGAACCACATTTATCACTTATTCTATGCAAAACGAAGTGTATAGTTTTGCAATTCTCGGGAACCTTGACAATTGTTTAAGCTTAGCGGAACGCAGGAGTTTTTAAAATATTAACAGAATGTTAACAAACAAGTTATTAGATGTTATTAACATACGTTGATGGGACCGGCCGATCCTTAGTGTCCCAATGTGCACTTCATGCACTGCTATGCTCATCAATTGAGCTTAATCATGGAACAGGCTGTTTCACAGAACAAATCTATGTTTTTTCAAGGTCACCATAACGCTTGTCAGCATTGGAATTGGTGGTAGTGGTAGAGTTCAGCTACCGAGTGAAACCTTACATCAGAATTTTATATAATCAGGTTTAAAGCGCAGAATGTAATGTCTCATTTTATAGTGGTTAACAAGCAGCTCAAAGAATCCACTGAGCAAAACTGAGTCTTCAGCAGCTAGTAAGCGAAGAAAAATGGAAGACAAGAGATATTGACGCTAAGTCATGCTGATACGGCGAATTTGTTAAATGCTGCCAACCTTAGGTTATTTCTCTCAGAAATACCTAAAAGGAAACTTAAGCTGTTGTTCAATGTCATTCCATTTTGCATAGAAGGCTAAAGTCAGAACTCCGAGTTTTGTAGTTCAGAAGCGCTGAAAATGAAATTCCGCTGCTACCAAACAATCTACAGGACACCTTTTGCGAAGTAACATCCTGTTTACAGCTTCAATGACAACTACAGAATCAGAGAGAATGCCTCACTTGCTATGCTGTCAATTGAGAAAAGGATGGTGTCAAGTGTATAATAGAAGCATTTAACATAGGAATAATAATAAATAAATAAATCCTGCAGTAGAAAGGAGCGTTGCATGGACTATATCCTATTCACCCTTAACAGTGACCAAGCGTCACGTGACGTGACGTCACTAGAATGTGTGCAGCCAAGTACAACACAGTAGCAATGCACGCAAAGAAAGTAGTTCCATATTAGCAATCTAAATTTGAGGATGGGTTCAGTAATAAATAACATCCGCTATACAAAAAAGCACTCGTGACTTTAATTTAATTACTGCTGATGAAGTTGAATTTCGAAGTTACACATTGAGCGCTCCAACTCCCAAGATGCAGCTCTCCTGATTCAACGGTTGTTTAAACAAGACAACGCGCAAGCAGTTTGCGCTTGTTATCATGACTGAAGCTAATAAATGCTGTTGTTTCTACGGAGATGTACTATGTAAACCTTAAATGGGCAAGCCTTTAACGAAGGGCGAGAAAACGTGTTTATGGAAATTCTGCGAAAGGTATCCGGCACTCGCAATAAAGGAGTAATAACCTAACCTCAGAAATTACCGGTGCTCTCGATTTCTGACAATTATTGGCGGAAGGATATATTATTTGTTTGTGTGTTTGTTGACATTGGGATCACTAAGAGTAAATAGATATTAGTTTACATTTTAGCTTTCTGAGTGTCTAAACTGTAGCATCTCATAAGCCGCTTCTGTTTCAGAAGATACAAAATAAATAGAACGATACCGCATTAAAAACTTTCAATGACATCACATCTCGTACAAGAGTAACCACAAGAACTTTGTTTTTAATTAAACATTCCTTTAAGACTAAAGGTTGACTTAGACCTCTATTAATTATTTTCATTGTTTGACGTAAGTATTAAACATTCACAAACAGCATGCTCTGGGCAGTTTCACTAAAATTGTGAGTAAGTAGGCGATCTTTTTGCATAAGAAAATAGTGGTGAGTTGCTGCAGTTTTCTGTAAACCATTACATTCTGCTGTACTCACTGATACGGAGGAAAGTAGGTTAGAAACAATATGGCGTTAAATTAAGTTCTGAAGGGTTTACGCAGTATGCCGTTTTAAGTGAAACTCTGAAGGAACGTGCATTTTCGTGGCACTTGATTGTGGAACAAATTGATCGGCGTGACGTCGATGAGAAAGCAGGCGTATCTCGACAACATTATTACACGAGAGGTCGTTATCCTATCATGATATTAAGCATCGTTATCTTTCTATGCGCTGTGGCTTTGAAGAGTGCTTGAAACTGGGTCCCGTTTTCCGCCCTCAGCTGAATTTGGTAAAATGCACGTCATCGTCCGAGGATAAACTGCGGTAAAGTGGCTATAAAGTTCCCTTAGTGTAGATTATTGATTGCATATTTATATATAGATGTGCACTTTATATCCATTTACACAGAAATCTTCGCTTAAAAGTTCTGGTATTTTGAAGGACGTCGGTCCTTCCAACGTTTTAAGAGGACATGTAACCGGAACGGGGTCAGAAATGTATTTTTAAACAATTTTTAATCTGAATCTGTTTGAAATGTGTTTAAATAATGTTGCTGTATACTAGAAGTAGTATTAACACTATTTATTAAATTACTCAAGCCATGATCAGGGCATGTGTTACTTATTGTCGTTTCGACTGCAATGGTCTTATCGCAAATGTCTGTAGATCATGGACTGAACACTATAGATATGTCTGTACTTAATGATGGAAATAAAATGAATTAATGATGGCACAAATAAGCTTGGAGTTCTTGGTGCCTTAAAGCTATTTTGCATTGACTTTTTCAGGGAAAAAAACCGTATGCAGAAAGCTTGACCTGAGCGGGATTCGAACCCAGGACCCCCGAATTAGTAGTTTCAAACGCTACCACCATACCAGGGAGGCGGTCAGAACATGTTTTATTTCCACATCAAAGGCAGTTTATCATATTTTAAATAATTTATACATATACAGAAGATTTTTTATAGTTGGAGTTTTTAAATTTTTAGAAGGAAAAATACACTGTAAAATAAGAAATAAATTAATACGCGAGAAAGAATTATATTTCTA
Source organism: Metallyticus violacea (assembly GCA_030762175.1). Taxonomy (NCBI): domain Eukaryota; kingdom Metazoa; phylum Arthropoda; class Insecta; order Mantodea; family Metallyticidae; genus Metallyticus; species Metallyticus violacea. Next base: position 116,275,455 of record CM060835.1, read on the forward strand.
GCAATTACAGTTTTTTTTAAAAGCTAGTCATATTTATGATCAATATACATTTTAAGCTTTTTACATTGTTTATTTTTATTTAGAAATTATTTCTTCAATACGTCACAATTTAACGTTGCCAAAATCCCCTTAAGAAGCGCTTTAGTTCCTCGCATTTGATATACAGAAACATTTTATATTTAGAGAACAAACTATTGATGATGTAGTGTGCAAATTTCAAATTATATATTATATTTTAAGTATCTTAATTTTTTCTTTAAGAATTTAAAACATTTACATTGTGTAGATATTTTATTGTTAGTTTTTTTTTTTTATCATTTTCAAAATATTTTAACAAAAAGTTTAAAGTAATGTAGCAAAAAGCGCAGTATTTCATGAACTCTTTTTTCAGAATTTATACTCGCTACAGCATTGTGTTTTTTGTCAGAGACTTTAAAATTCCTCGTGTAGGAATAAAACTATTATTACAAGATAGGCTTTAATGTATTGCAAGAGGAAAATATTGACAAATAAAAAATATGCGATTCGCTGCAATGTTTTCAAATGTTCTCACAAAATATTTTTAAAAAATAATTACATACAACAAAAATCTAGTGAACTTTGTATAATTTGCAGCGGTATTTAATAACAAAGAAGATGGTTAATTAATTATGTAATGGATGGATGGAAAGCTTTTGGATAAAGGAAATTTAATATATTAGGTTCTGGGTGTAATCTCAAGGGGTAAATAATTCCTTCCTCTCCGACGATGATTACCGCTGTCTTACAGTTTTGCCACGGCTGTTGAGACTCTGCTTCTGGATATTTTTATGGTCCTAAGACCATAGGGGAAGGAGTCTTGGAGGTTAATAATATTTTTTGTTATGGAAGATGACACAATTTATTTTCATACACTGTTGTACGTAAACTATTCCACTTAACTAAAAGCTCGTCCAATTAATACTCTTCCAAAACTAACTACCGCTTACCACTAATTGATCGGAACTGAGAAAACCCAATGATATTGCCCCGTTGTATACTCTTGCAAAACTGACTGCGGGCCCCAAAATTGCAAACTAAATAAACATGGTCTACGTGACTTTTTCCATGTAGAATCAATTCAAGCGGTTGCTTCTTACCTTGAGGAGGTTATCGGCCTCTCTTTTCGTCCCTGCAGTCGCCAAAGGTTTTATGGTGCCTACCCTGCTTAAAAAATTCTCTAACAAAATACCAATAAATTGCTCAAGGATTCTTTACAAATATTGTTACAACAAGCTACAGAAATTCCCAGGTCAGCTTTTATGGCTGGGGTAGCTTTCTACACACTTGCAAGAAAATAACATTTTACACATAACTCAACATTTGTACAGGGAAATAACATTACACTCATGGTTATAACGAAATTACATAAAAGTATTTGCTACAATCAATCTAATTATATATGGGGGTGGCAGTTCATAAATACTGTCTCAAAGTAGGAAGAAAATTGATCTAATAGTTATTTAGAGTAGAATACGAATACCATTAGTAGCCTATCCTATCCCCCTAAAAGAGTAACGCTGCATTTTTCTGCATCATGACAACTTTATTGAGTTAATTTGATAATATGTCTATATCTAGTAGATAGTTTATTTGATCCTTCCGTTTAAGTATTTGACTTATGACAGTTATTTTGTTGTTACCTGTGTCACATTTCTTGTGTTTCTTCAGCGATGTAATTTTAAGCGCTCTGTGTTTATGTTTATAACGGAAAGATATGATTGCAGTATTAGCGGACAAGTTCTGTCCCATTGTAACTTTTTCTAAGACTGTAGTTTCAGTTTAGAACATTTGTCTAGACCGATATTCTGCTGTCATTAGGTGCACTGCTCCAGCGGACTTCAATTTTTCTGCACAAATTTTCTACAGGAGATGCTGATAACGTCGGTCCTGGTGGTGTAGTGGTTACCATACTTGCCTCTTAAACCCAACATCGCGGATTCGAACCCGGCCAGGACCGATGGATTTTTTCGGGCGTAAAAATCCTAAGTATGGCTTCCTTCGGAAGGGAAGTAACGTCGTGGGTCCCGTGTTGTACATTTACGGCACGAAAAAGAACCTCAAGCCTGAAAGAGAGGCCTCTGAGCAAAATTTGTCGGCCGTTTCACGCCCTGATTTGAATGGGACGCTGATGATCTGAGCTGTTAAAGAGCGTCCATAAATAAACCAATCAAAAAAAAAGGATGCTGATAACAATGCTGTATGTATTATTTATCAACAGTCCAACAAAGAAATAGGAACCTATTTTGCCAAATTATTATTATTTGGAAACAAAAGGAAATAATAATCAATGATTTTATTAAAAAATATAAATGCAGAAATACAACAGCATGGAATGACGTATACAGGTGAAATTTGAAAGTTTATTATTTCAATTAGGGAGAGTTGGACATATAGAATACCACATTTGTACAAATAATATTTTAAAAGAAAACTCTATGTATAACTCTAAAAATATTTCACCAATGAATGATAAATGCTAATAATTTGCATAACATATTTGGTACTATCAATAACAAAAGAAGAAAATTATCTTTAGTGGTTTGTCTGTACTATAGAGAGCGCTATAAAATAAAAAAATAAAATAAAATCTACAATACTCCATCCCGGCATGGGACGTTTATTCCAAATTTTATCATTTATTATGTATTAAAATTATTTCATGATACATAATACATTTTACAGATCATCTATAAAAAGAAAAGATAATAATAAACGAAATAGAACATTGAATCAAACTTTTCTTTAAATAATTTAATAGTTTACATGTTGCTGGAAACCAGCAATTACCATTAACTGATAACCAGCTACCGCCACGAGTGGCCGAGGTCATTCAGGCACGTACTCGTGGGCCGGAGGTCTGGGTTCGAATACCGCCAGGACCGTCCTCCCTGACTGAGGTTTTTTTCCAGGCTTTCCTCAATCCTCATAAATGGCAAATGCTGGGGAGATACCCTAAACTTAGGCCTGGAACGATTCCTTCCTTAAAAAAATAAACCCTTTCCCAATATATCATTTCATTTCATGTATCACCTGTGTCCACCGCCTGTGGTGCCTCTGTAGTAAAAACGGGCCTTACACACAATTCATTCATTCATTCATTCATTCATTCATTCGTTCATTCATTCATTATAACCAGCTAACTACAAGAACTAAATTGATCGTCGGAAACCGAGCGGCCATGATGCTGGTAACCAGCATCTACCTTACCCTAGCAATCTAAGAGAATTTAATTCCTGTTTTAATTTTAGTTCCACATTCTTTATTCATTTCTTATTTAAATAAATATTTCTCTTTATGTTTTAATGTTCCACATTAAACATTAATATCAATGGATATCTCAAATCCGGCCTGGGTTAATGGATTTTTTTTCAGCATGAAAATCCTAAGTATGACTTCCTTCGGAAGGGAAGAAGAGTTCTTGGTTTCGTGTCGTAGATTTACAGTGCATAAAAGAACCTCAAGCCTGAAAGAAGAGGCCTCTGAACTAAATTTATCAACCGTTTTAGGTCCTGAATTCAATAGGAAGCTAATGACGGGAGATGTGAAAGAGTATCCTTAAATAAAATATATCCTAAATAAAAATAACAAATAAATAAATAAAAAGGATATCTATAGCGTTTACATAAATGTATTTGCATAAAAATAGCAGAATAAACAACTCCAAACGTAATACAGTGTTTTATTAATGCCTCTGAAATCATAAGTAATGGAGATATAATACAAACAAAATATATTTATAATTCTACCTTTTATTAAAACAAATTTCTAGTTAACTAAAGTCGCATTTTGTGATGAGGAATTCTTTCTGTCAAAGTCTAAATCCTGGGAAATTTGTTTTTGCAGAAGGCTTTTTCCGCATTTTTTCTCCAATTTTAAAGCTTAACCCGTTGCGTTAATGTTTAAAATTGTAGGGCCAAAGTCTTTAATGAAAACGAGCCTGTGTCACTAACAAAGCATTTCTTTTCTGTGTCAGCATATCACTCGTTTCTAACACTTGGATATAAACAAATGAATGTAATCTATCTGCTACGATGCTCTTAATTTGGAAGTAATATACATACTGACTGACTGGCCAACAGGATAATAATAAGATTTACTCAACGTAGATGTTAAAAGAAAGTTTCAAAACGTTCAGCAACCGCAGACCGAACGGAAATGTGGATTTTTGGAAATAGGATTTTTTTGGGCTTAAAAATCCTAAAGAAATGCTTCTTTCGAAAGGGGAGTAAAGCCGTGGGTCCCGTGCCATACATTTACGGCATTTAAAGGAACCTCAAGCCTGAAAGAAGAGGCAAATGTGTCGGCCGTTTCACCCTGAATAGAATGGGAAACTGATGACCTGAGATGTTAAACAGCGTCCATAAATAAACCGAATCAACTAACGGAGCTGTCCCCAAACTTAGACCTTTTATGGATTTGACTGATTCTCGCTAATGTTTATCGTTCTCCACAAGCGTTTTACTTTTTCACAAACCACTTGCGGAAACTCATAAAAAGTTAAAAAATGAAACGCCCGTATTGCCGATAAACATTACGGTTAGTCACGGACTTCTATTATCATCTGTTTGTAAACCTGAGTCACGTTTTAACCTGTCTACAAAATGTACTGTTAAGCAAGGTCTTCTTAATGGGGAAAAAAAAAAAATTGTTATGAAATTAACTACGTTGCATATTATACTCATCCTCAAGTCAGAGATGTCGGTCCTGATGGTGTAGTGGTTACCATACTTGCCTCCTACACCCAAGAACGCGGGTTCGAACCCGGCCAGGACCGATGGATTTTTTTCGGGCGTAAAAATCCTAAGTATGGCTTCCTTCGGAAGGGAAGTAAAGTCGTGGGTCCCGTGTCGTACATTTACGGCACGTAAAAGAACCTCAAGCCTGAAAGAGAGGCCTCTGAGCAAAATTTGTCGGCCGTTTCACGTCCTGAGTTGAATGGGACGCTGATGACCTGAGATGTTAAAGAGCGTCCATAAATAAATCAATCAAAAAAAAAATCAAGTCAGAGATCCTTTCACGCGACATCTTTCCTTTTCTAGGTGGGTCAGTAAAGTAAAACTGATAGCATTGTTCCAGTGTTCCTTAAACCTTGCAACGTGATTGTCGGTAGAGGGTGTTTATTATTGCCCCCACGTTAGTCGCCAGCTACTAGTATGTAGGTGGGGGATAGAACTCGACAGTATGGTTGCTGCGGTGAATAATTTTAGGCCCGCTGATCGCAACTTTCGCACGGCTGCTACAGACCACCGCACTCTTCTTCAATGAAACTCTCTCGAGGGCATTTCCCTGGATTTTCTCGGCTGTGAGCCAGCCGGGACTGAGTGAACGGGATTCCGATGCATAAAGGTGACTATAAATAACGCTTCGTTGTTTAGTTGTTGATATCGTTTATTCTCCTTAACACGAATACTCAGACAAACTCGCGTCTCACGTTAAACTATGGGCAAAGTAATCTTGGCACACACGTAAGTTTATTGCATTAACCACAAGGTGCCGAGTGCGAGGAGATCGTTAATTCAACAGAATTCTTAATGCAACTCAATGATGTATCGGCAATTAGCATGTGGTGACACTAAAGCTTCGTTGTCGCCGGAACTGGTACTTAAACCGCTCTTTCGCTGATCTCCGGGCGACTACAGTCACACGTATCGAGCCCAGAAAATTCTGAGACTGCGCGACTTTTGGGCAAAATCTATCCTTTTATACAAAATACAAAATTACGCTCTCTGGGTAACGGCGCAAAATACTCCCGCCAATTTTGTGTTAACGTCACTCATTGGTCAGTGCTTACCTCACTGAATTTCATTTCTATTCGCTGGACAATTTTGGTCAAGCCAAATTCTCCGCTATTCGTCAATAAGATGAATTTAAACATATTTCATATGTTACTGTCAATGACTCTTTTACTCGAGCACCTGCAACTAGTCGGTCCTGGTGGTGTAGTGGTAACCCTATTTGCCTTCTAAACCCAAGGTTACGGGTCCGAACTCGGCCAGAATCGATGGATTTTTTCGGGCGTAAAAATCCTAAGCATGGCTTCCTTCAGAAGGGAAGTAAAGCCATGGGTCCCGTGTCGTACATTTACGGCACGATAAAGAACCTCAAACCTGAAAGAAGAGGCCTCTGAGCAAAATTTGTCGGCCGTTTCACGCCCTGAATAGAATGGGACGCTGATGACCTGAGATGTTAAAAAAAAAAAAAAAAAAAAAAAAAAAAAAAAAAAAAACACCTGGAACTTTGTCACCAAACAGGCCCTGCATACCAGAAGGAATTATCTTGCATTGTCTGACTTTTGCCAAGTTTTCTAAGTCCGGAAAAAGACGTGAGTTTTTCCTTTTCTTGCTTCATTATTACACGTTATTTCTTAAATATTACCAAATTTACACTTTATGAACGCATTTAAACGCTATACAATCTTAATTCTACATATACGAGTTGTGTCATTAAAGCCCCTCCACTGAAAGAAAATGCACAACACATTTGCACTGAGTTGCTGGTTCTAAAGTTAGAAATTTAATTAGTTTAATTACTCTGTAATTGACAGGGAGCCAGGGATAGCTTAAATCTGCAACTATTACTAAACAAACTAAAACTCGCGATCAGGACGCATACTTGTTCTTTATGGTTAAATTTGTCACCAATTCAAACCTTGTTTCGGTCCAACTTCCACACTGTCGAAGATCAAGCAAATAAAAGTTGACAGCTACTTTGCTGATTCAGTGCTTGAGAATCTCTGGCAGGCAAAGAATTTAGTAAATGTCTTTTGTCAATTGTGAATACATGTTCACTTTCTCCTGGACTGCTGCGTGTAGTGATTTTCATTCTAGTTAGGTATAATAACTATGGTTAGTGAGAAATTGAGAATAGGTTCGGTTCAGATTCTACGGAAGATGCTGCAGATCAAAAGTTTGGTGTGCTTGGGATTACGCGAGTAGGTTATAAAAATTAGAGTAAAAATTCTAGCAGCAGTTGCTTGCCAACAGATATAAGACCAAACTTTCGTCCTTTTGCAAATTAATGTAAACAGAATTATTTCAAAATTGTATTATTTGTCAAATTAGTTTTGTTTAATATACCGAGGGTGCCAAAAAATGTATACACTCTTTCACAGTAGATATCCATTTAATATATTTCAAAATTGTACTGAAAAACAACAGTAATGTGTAGTATGATGTTCTGTAAACAGATGTGACTCGCATACATTATGATAACGTTACTACGTGACACGTAAATCAACAGTGAACAAATGAAGCCAAGATTATCGTATGACATTCTGTACACAGATGTGATTCACATTACGTTATGCTAGCGTTGCTACTATAAAATGGAGTCAAAATTATCGTTTGAACATGGGAAAGCAAATTTGAAGTGATATTGGAAAACCGAGAATGTTGTTGAAGTTCAAAGGCAATGGAGACGTGTACAGAACAGAACCGCCAACGCGAGTAACAATTGCACGCATTTGAGACAAATTTGAGACTCGTGGTACCGTATGCGATGTTCACAAGGACAGATCTGGGAGAATTCGCAGCAACAAGCCCCGCATCCTGCTATGGTTTTGGAACCGTTTGAGCACTCACCGCAGAAATCTACAAAACAATGTGCACGTGAGACTGGAATTAGAAGAACCAGCGTACGTCGTATTATTAAAATAGCAAAGTTGAAATTTTTGATCCTAAGACTTTTACATGCATTAAATGAAGATGACCCTGATCGGAGAATGCAGTACTGTGAAACTTTCGCAAACGTTGCTCAATCAGTAGTTCAACGTTCTCAAAAGTGTATCGACGCCGATGGTGGGCATTTTGAGCAATTGTTGTAACTGTAAAAGTCTAATGAATAGTGCTCATCATTTTCTGTTGGTGTGAGTTCAGTTTTCTTATGTTAACACAGTTTTTTTCTTTGCTTGAAGTGTGTATACTGTTTTTGGCACCCTCTGTATTTGTGTCTTTCTTTAACCTTACTCTGCTATCATGTCCATTTAGGCATTAAATTTGTTACCTTTATTTTCATCAACACTTGCCAATTTTCTTGTGTTTTTGGATAGTATCACAGAAAATTAAAATGCCTAAAAATACTTTCTTCAGTAGAGCATTTAATTAGTCTGTATCAACACACGTCCCCAATATTCTCGATGGGACGATAGGATTCATATTGGAGGAGTTTGCTTTCCAGAATGCCTCAAGAATTTCAACACTTTCTTGGAAATGTGATATCTGCCCGTTCAAGCTGAAAACAGTTCTTCTTTGAGGAATAATTTCTGCAAAGCAACATTTCTCCTTTGTTGGTAAATATTACTCACTCTCCTTCATAAGAACCAAAGAATACCCACCACTAAAAAGCCATTAAAACACTCTCACAATATGATCTCGTGTGGTTGATCGACTGTCTAATTAATGTGATTTTTGCATTCCGACCTCAGCACGAATGCCTAATTTTATGGAGAAAAAATTCCCTCTAGTTCTCAGCAATACATTTTCATATTTCTGGTCCTGTGTAATCATCTCTTTTTAATTTTCGCTGGGAAGAATTTTTTTTCTTTATATCTCCCTTCATTTTCGCCCCACTTCATTTTAGTTTATGTTCTCTCACCAGTTTGAGCATGTCATCTTGCTTTTCCGTTTTTTAGACCTGGCTACATTTTTCTTCCGCAGCGTTCTGTGTCCTTGGAACTAATTGATTCAGTCTAAAGGTTCGTGTTAATTAGTTCATTGACTGCATCAAGACTTTTGTGCGATTTCTCTTGTGTAAATTTAAATGTATACATATAGAGTTAACGCATTCCTGGTGTTAATTTCATTGTCAGACATAGTAAAGAAATTTGCTGTCTTTATAAATTTGGTTTAATTATTAGTTTTGTCAGTATTCTCAATAAAATTCGTTCATTGCACAATGGAACTATTTGAACTGTTGTTTGCATTAATTTGCACAGAGTGTAAACGGATAAATGGGTCTTGCTAAAATATTATCACTTTCTTTTTCATTCAATTCTGAATGTTTCCTCAGCAGTTAAGGCTGAAATTGTGGCTTTTACACTATCCCTCATATAATTTCCTGGTTCTTTTAAGAACACAAATATTTGTTTATCAGGCAAGAAAACACAATAACGGAGGCAAAATATATCCATCACAAGGAATACATTAATCCTTGGCAATAGTAACCATTTAGCAAACTCGAGGCATTCAGTTTAGACTTCAGGACTGCCAAGCAATCTCTTTCAGCATCTTCAGCTTTTCTTCAGACGCAGTGTACCTCACGAGAGTCCAGATATTTTGCTGTAAAATGAAAATTTTTCCCACTAAACACGATCCAAATTGTTTGCATCATACTAAAGCATTCTCCGATCCATCTTCCCTTCAATTTTCACAATATCCCCAACGTTATTCTCAGAAAAAACTTACCCAAACCCATAATAGACCCACTCTATGACATACTGGTTGAAGAACTCGTCTTCTTTATCAGACGGTGTATTTATATCCATATATGAACAGAAATAAGTAGGTGTGCAGGACCGATGTTGTTTACTCCATTGGCTTTGACACTCGTTTCCCTATTACCACATGACTCATCAGATTAGCTTCTGGAAGTTAGCTTTTTACTGTTACAACAGATGGGCTTCTTCTTCATATCTACTGGTACTGTGTGAAATTATCATCACTTTTTGTAGTTCAGCGAGGCTATGGTGGTCGTGGTAAATCAATATTTGTGTGGCGGGTACTCTCCCAATAGACAGTTTCATTAAGCAATTTGACGAAGCGAGAAAAATGTCTTTCCTCAGCACGTTTTTGAAGTAATACGTGCATCCTTGAAAGCATGCAGCCATGTAATTACTTTAAGTATCACCAACAAACTGCATGAAGTACACAACAGATTTATCCTTGGTACAGCGATGCATAAGTTACATAAGCTGATACATACCTTTAAATCAGTCAATGAAACATATAGCTCAAAGTTTGTAAAACGCCCATGTCTTTTATAAAAACAACAAAGTGTAGAATGATATTTTTTAAATCATTTGCATATTAATGAATCTCAAAAGATTTAAATGCCGATTTCATGCAAATGAGCATGTTTAGTGACATTGATGAGCGGTAGAGAATATTCTGATAGACGCCTAGATAAGAATTTTGTTGTAGCAATTGATATTTATTCGTTTATTTTGTGCAATAGCAGCTCTTAAATTTTCATGGGTTGGAGGTGCACTATGAGCCGAGCCAGTCCTTTGATAAGTGAAAAATTATATTTGTTGTTTCTTTATTCATTTGTTTTTTTATTTTTTTCTGAAAATACTGGCCCTCACATGAATGTTGCACTACATTCAGTGACATTTATAAATCTTGCAAGTTTGATATAAATTTTGACTAGTAGGACTAAAACACATGGTCAAATGTATAATTTTGACAAAATAAAATAACATTAATTTGATGGCGAGTAAACACTACCATACAGATTTATGTACTGTCCCGGTTGTCTCAGAAAAAATAATTTAAAATGTATGATATTATTTTTCAATGTACTTTATAATTCACAAATTAATTATCTTATATCTTGAGTATATTATGAAAGTGTTCTGAAAATTATGACTGTTTTATTAATTTTTTCTGACTAAATATTAAAAATCTGAAAGAAATTATCTGCATTTGTGGAACATTTTTGGGGGGGAAGAGCAAATGGGGAAAAAAAAAACCAAAAAAAAACGGGAATTTTAAAAATTTACTGGATATTTTTATGTGATAAACAGATTATGAAAGTAAACATATAAACAAATAAGTGCATTTTTTGACAATGTTGAGCAAATTTCCCACGTGGTTACCCATGGGAACCAAGTCTAATGATGAAAAAGCGCGTGAGAGTTTATCCTGTTGCAGTTTTAGTTCTCTTGTTTAAAGGGTAGTGGAGGAAATGAAAGTCGTTTGGCAATATTATTTTCCAGTATGAGAGAAAACTCCAAAAAGAGTACCTTAGTGCCTTAGTTCGTCTCAATAATGAACTGAATCTGGACCCGTTGTTCACAAAAGTCGAGGGTTGCATGTTATTTGAAAAGCTCTCTGTCCCTCTCCCTGTGATAATGGATCGTTATTAAAACTCCAGCCCCTTTAATTTGTATCTCGGGGCTTAAGCACCGCGGGAGCTCGCGTACTCCTTTGTGAGCCTCTTCATCTCATTAATCGCCGTCTTTATCTTTCCCCACACTCCAGTAGTTGTCTCGTTTTGCTCCGACCGCGTGCTGTTTTGGCAGAGCAATCAGATCACGTCCTTTAGCCGAAGATGCTGCATATTGTGTGAGCTTTTTGCTTTTTCCCTCAGCTAAAGAGCGTCTCTTTGAATGCAGTTGTAGCTCTTGATGTCTAAATGCAGGCATTTTATTGGGATGTACCTATTAGTTGAACAAATGTGATACTCTTTGAAGTATTATTAAATGGTCAGCACCATATACGTACCGTGCGATCAGTTTTGCTTTCCCCTGTATTTGCCTATGGGGAGCGCAGCGCTTGTTAGGCGGTAAGACGCCTAGCCGGGTGTTGGTTTGATTTCTTTTATTTGGTTTATTTACGGACGCTGTTTAACATCAGGGCATCAGCGTCCCATTTAAATCAGGGCGTGAAATTGTCGACAAATTTTGCTCAGAGGCCTCTTTTTTTTTTTTTTTTTTTCAGGTTTAAGGTTCTTTAACGTGCTCTAAATCTACGACACGGGACCTTGCCTTTGCTTCCCTTCCGAAGGAAGCTATACTTAAGATGTTTATGCTCGAAAAAATCCATTGGTTCTGGCTGGAATCGAACCCGCGATCTTGTGTTACCACTACACTACCAGGAGACCGACCCGGGTGTCGGTGATTAGCAGAAGGCCAAACAATAAAACAAACCAATTTGTATGATGTGCGGGTTCGTCTTATACACGGCTCTTTTGCTTTGTTTTTGTTTTTTTCAATACCCCAGATATAATAATCGCAGGTTGTTAAATTTAGTAGCCTGTTGCACAGATTCATATGAAATTTCCACTTGTGATATAAGATTAGAGATTTTCTAGGGGAATTTTCTAAACGATTGCCTATTCTCATTTATTATTTCTTTGGTAAGAACCCTACGCCTTTCCCCCTCCCCCTCCTCCTTCTTCTTTTTCTTCTTCTTCTTAGGCTGTACACTACCAGCTTCTTGAAAGCTATTATAGAGATTATGGACTGTAGCGTCTATACCCGGAAATCTTAATTGAAACAGTCTTCAAGCTTCACGAGCTGGCTAGGTTAACACATATGAATCGTAAATAAATACATGCTGTGCCGTTGTAAACACATGAACCATAATACACTTTATGTGTACTGTCGTATTAAGAAACGAACAACTCAACACATCCCCGGGAATAGCTGCGCTACGACTGCGACAGCAGCAATGTCAACAAGTAAGCAAACACACTTGCTACCCTCTCCACGGCAACCAAGTGGGGGTTTTCTCATAGGAAAACCCGGAGAAAGCATAATTGATCGCTCTGTATAATTCGCATGATGGAATGCAATTTAACTGAATCGCTGTAGCTGTTTTCTTTTTTAAAGTGGCGAAAAATACCATATATCAATACGCATACGTGCTGATGCCAGTTGGGAAAGTAAGCTCTTTGAAGAATTAACATAAACAAATATGTTTGTTTTATTTTCTTAGTTTTTTTATGGTTTCTTTAATTTGAAAAGCCTTTGACATTAAAATAAGGGACCTATATAGTCACATTCACGAGAACATGCCCACTTTCATTACATAAATCTTTAATTTCTATATAATAGGAGTATTTATTCAGATTTTACGCATGTGCCATACATACGTTACAATATACAACACATTACAATATTTTAATTCTAAATAATTCAATCCAAAATTGTCCAGTTGATTAGATCAAACCCCCGTTCCGGTTTATCCAGGGATCTGGCTCCGATCCAACCAATACCCCCAGTACCAATGGTTTATGTACGAATATTTTATACATAAACTGTAATTTTAACCAATTAAGTACAATTTCTGCACCAGTAATGCCATTGTTTCTAAATTGCCCATTTACCCCCAAACAAACAATCTAAAAAATTAAATTTACTGAAACTATATTAACCAAAAGATTTAAAAAAAATTATAATACCTCACCTAATCAATCGGCTCACAAATCACTACACTAAGTTGCTGATTTCCCATGGAGGCCCCAACAGTCTCTAATGTAGGAATTATAATTTCTATATAAAAGAGTTTTCTTGTAAGTAATTGAAATACAAATATAAAATTTATAGCTAAATTCCCTTTTTAGATTTCTCTAGGCTTGTTCGAGGGGAAGACGAAGTAGAACGTAGGATTAATAATATATGTATTAACAGAGCAGATGAAAAAACGTCTTGCGCATGCGCAGACCAAGTTTTATTTATTTGAATATTTTGTTTGTAAATCTAATCTTAACATCCAAATTAATTAGTTCTTATATCTTGTTTTATTGGAATTTTAATTGTGTCCTTATGCTAACAGCGCAAGTCGGTCCTGGTGGTGTAGTGGTAACCATACTTGCTTTCTAAACCCAAGATCGCGAGTTCAAATCCGGCCAGGATCGATGGATTTTTCGGGCGTAAAAATCCTAAGTATGGCTTCCTTCGGAAGGGAAGTAAAGCCGTGGGTCCCGTGTCGTACATTTACGGCATGATAAAGAACCTCAAGCCTGAAAGAAGAGGCCTCTGAGCAAAATTTGTAGGTCATTTCACGCCCTGAATTGAATGCGACGCTGATGACCTGAGATGTAAAGAGCGTCCGTAAATAAACAAATAAAAAAAAAACAATCATGTATAAACTAGAGATTTGAGTCTTCGTTATTAATATGTGCCGAACCGCAAAGAGAGCTGTAGTTCTGGCAAACTGCTTTAATTGAAATTTGTGTTTGCTATTGCACGTTTGGCTACATTAACTTGGAAACTGCTGGAACTGCAAATCATTTTATAGCTCTCGTTCCGCTGTACAAACTGAGACTATATTATTTTATGTAGCTGCTTATAAAGAGTAAAAGTCGTTTATTTTTCTGTTCAAGAAGAGTGAAACGTTTTATTTTTCTGCTCAATTTTTTTTTAACAAAACACGAAAGAAAAAGTTCAAAAAAGGTGATGAAGCGTCAAAGAGGGGGTAAAAACGGGGTAAATATGCTAATTTCGAAAAAAGGTGCAACAAAATTTGACTATTTCGCTTTATGTCCTAAAATACAAATCTCAAACATTGGGTATGAAAGCAGTGATACTTTTGTAAATGTATTGCACATTAATCACAAGATGCTGTTTTGTGGTCTAAAACTCTTCAGAATGAAAATGTTGCAATAAATATTTTATACTTTTATAAATTTTACTTGTGTCGAGAGTTTGAATGGTTGCTCTTAGAGGAAACAATTCGTTCTATGAAATCCAGTAAAGTCTTAACATTTTATTTAGAGATGCAGATATTTATATAGAAACAAAAGGTTCAAATAACTGTTATAATATGCACTTGACAGCGGTCAATCATCCTAATTGACACAATACCGTATGAAGACCTGTATTGCTTATCTCAGTTTGGCATTTTTATATTTACTGCTCTTTGCTAGAAAACTGGGTGCTTCATTGTCCATAGCAACGATTCTCAAATTGTGATCCATGGATTCCAGGGGGCCGCGAGGCTCTTCCAAAAAGTGTAGAAACCGTTAGGAAAGCATTATTATTATTATTATTATTATTATTATTATTATATTTAAAAATGCGTAACAACTTTGGTTTTTAGTGAATTCAATTCAGGACATGAAACGGCCGATAAATTTTGCTCGGAGCCCTCTTCTTTCAGGCTTGAGAATCTATTATGTGCCGTTTTGATTTGATTTGTTTTATTTACGAATGCTCTTTAACATGTCAGGTCATCAGCGTCCCATTTAATTCAGGGCGTAAAACGGCTGTTAAATTTTCTGATAGGTCTCTTCTTTCAGGCTTGAGGCCATAAATATACGACAAGGGCTCACGGCTTTACTTCCCTTCCGAAGCAAGCCACACTTAGGATTTTTACGCCCGAAAAAAGTTCATCGGGATTGAACCCACTATCTTTTGGTTTAGAAGGAAGTATGGTTAACGCTAGACCACCAGGAGCAACTAACGTTCTGTAAATCTACGACCCGGTCCAAGAGCTTTACTTCCTTTACGAAGGAAACCATACTTAGCATTTATACGCCATCAACATCCATTGACTGACTGGAAACCGCGACCTTGGTTCTACGAGGCGGCAAGTATAGTTAACCGACTATAAGCCATGATATATTCGGCTTAAGTATTGGCTCTACGTTTTCCAAAGTAGGTACTGGTGGTCTAGTCGTAACCGCACTTGCCTCGTAGACCCAAGATCGCCGATTCAATCCCTGCCAGGGTTGAAGGATTTTTTTTTTTTTTTTTTTGAAAGGGCTTCCTTCGGAAGGGAAGTAAAGCCGACTCTCTTGTCGTAGATTTATGCCACGATAAAGATTTTCAAGCCCTAAAGAAGAGGCCTCTGAACAAAATTTATCGGCCGTTTCACGCCCTAAATTGAATGGGACACTGATGATCTGAGATGTTAAAGAGCGTCCGTAAATAAACCAGATCAACAACACGGCTTACTACAGCTTTATTCTTCTCGTTCAGGAATTATAGCTAACTAGTAATATTGTGTCATCATATATAATATTAATTATTAATCTTTTATGCGTTTTATATGCTTTTTCAATGTAATATACTGTTATGGTTATTACTGTTGTAAGGATTCACTTCAGTAAAAATAACAAATATTGGAAAAAAAAGTTTTTGTTTATATATTTATCTTTTGTAAACCAGTGATGTACAACTTTAAGAATACTATATAGGTTGTAAATTTAAAGGTTTATACTTGGAGGCAATCTTGACGGTAAGCAGTAGCCAGATCTTTTAAACAGGGCACGTAGTCAAAAAAGGGTGAAAAATCATTGATTTTCGCCAGAATTATGCTGCGTTCCGAAATTAACTGGCATAGGTTTACATCGAGATCGAAAAAAAAAAAAAAAAAAAAAAAATCTTCACCGGAACTTGATTCAAAACTCAACGCACTATGTATCACCACATGTGTTTGTTCAGTGATATTTATCGCAGCTTTTCTATTCTATACATTGAGAATGCAAACTTGGAGCAAGAAGGTATTTAAAATAAAGTAAAATTATAGAATAGAAATCGACGGAATAATGCAAACACTAAATGAAATTCGTGTAAAACACCTAGTCACATATATCAGCTATATATATGCAAAAATCTGCCACCGCCACGGGTGGCCGAGGTCGTTAAAGAGCGGACTCGTGAGCGGGAGGTCCGGGGTTTGAATCCCGCCAGGACCGTCCTCTCTGACTGAAATTTTTCCCAGGTTTTCCTCAGCCCTCTGGCAAATGCCGGGGAGGTACCCTAAACTTAGGCCTGGAGCGTTTCCTTTATTAAAAAAATCCTTTCCCAATATATCATTTTCATCTCATGTATCACCAGTGTTCACCGCCTGTGGTGAACACTGAGTAGTAAAAACGGGCCTTAAACACCATTCAAAAAAATATCTGCCTGGAGTTGCTGTCTACAACAAAGGGCTAATGACACATGCAGCTAAGGATTTTTTTTTAATGATTTTAACGCCCGTTTTTTATACTAAGGCACCATAGGCAGTGGACAGTGGTTATACATGAAATGAAAGGATATATGTATATATTTTTTTTAAAGGAAGAAAGCTATCCATGACTAAGTTTGGGGTACGTCCCTGGCATTTGCATTTATGAGGAATGAAAAATACCTGGGAAAAAATCTCAATCAGGGAGGATGGTTATTGCGTAAATCCAACACCAGACTGTGATTAATGACCTCGGCCATCTCATGGCGGTGCAGCTGAGGATGAAACCCAAGAAATATGTACTGATTCAAGCAGGTGCAGTTAGTTCTTTGATGGAAAGAATGACCATGAAATCTCATGATAGCCGGAATTTGCTTATTTGATTGGAAAACTACTTGGAAAAAAACTTCATTCGGAGAATGGGGGAAATACGCACCTTATTTTCTGTATGCGGGGGAATTTTTTTTCTTCCAAAAATGAATACAGATAAATCTATAAAGTAACGGAGCGGGCGGAAATAGGTCTTACATATGCGCAAACTATTTTTTTTTTTTTGTGTGTACCTATAAAATATTAATTTCAGTTAGTATCTTTAATACTAGGTGTCCACTAGATTGGCTATGGAACACAAAGAAGCGCATCGCTCAAACGAGCAGAACTTGCGCCTGCTATGCCTCTGTATTTCAATACTCTTCTTTCAAGTATTGAATGTTGGTATTTGTAACAGTAAAAGTAAACAAGTAGAGTTAAACTGCTAAGAATGCAGTCATAGCAACTTACACTCAAAAGCTTATTGTTGGAAGCTTGAACCAAATCAAAAATTTAGAAATACGAAATGTGCTAATAATTTGCAAATAAGAATAAACCACGCCCGCCTTTTGAGTCGTGTAATTTTGACAAAATTAAGAAACATTAGAAATACTAAACAAGGCCTACATCAAGGTTAAATGTGTAAGCTAATTCTATTTTTATATATAAAAAAAGTATTTGAGTGTCAAATTCTCTCTGGTCATGAAAATTCAAGGGGTAAAAATCACGATAAAAGGTCAACGTTTGCTCGTTGCATTGAAGAGATAACCTGATATCACTCTGCTGGGAAACACAAACAATCGCAAAAGACAATGGATGGTAGGGTGCTGAATTTATCTAGTGAGTCTCTAATACAAACTGACAATAAAGCAGACCGTGGATTATGATGGAGTAAGCGTCATGCATCCTTGTTGAGGTTACCGTTAGCCTTTACCGTTATAACACGAATCGTGAGTGTAGAAAGTACGATCAGTCTGTCTGGTTTCGTCACAACAAAGAAATGCCAATGTGGGCATTGTTTTAACCAAGGACGTCAAAGGGGAGGAACGTTATTGTACTCAGCGAGTTGTCCAATGCATGCATCCAGATAAACTTGTTATATTTAGAATAAATATGTATAGCAATACAACCTTCACTATAGAAGCTAACATGAAAGATAACAGTTAAATTATGAGGATGGGTAAAGGTATTCTTTATTCAACAGCTCTCGTAATCATTTGTGGTAGGAGAGAGTAAATTTAAATTCTACTCGCAAGTGGGAATTTTAATGGCTAGAGTTTTGATTTTCACCGCTTCATTTGCGCCAAATGAGCTTACCAGGGAACGGAACACAACGAAAGAAGGCTATAAGGACTTGTAGGACTTACCTGAAAGTCCTCATAGAATGTGCAATATTAGGTAACTACTATTGCTGATGGTAGGCCAGAAGAAACATTCGAATTACTGTCTGTTCTGTCTATTATTATTTATTTTAATGTAATTTAAAATGTTTTTAAAACTATTATTAAATTCTAATCAATGCCA
This sequence comes from Metallyticus violacea, assembly GCA_030762175.1. Lineage (NCBI taxonomy): Eukaryota > Metazoa > Arthropoda > Insecta > Mantodea > Metallyticidae > Metallyticus > Metallyticus violacea. The sequence continues at coordinate 116,293,925 of CM060835.1, forward strand.
GAGATTCTTGCTTCGGCATTACTACCTTCTATTCAAGGACTTAACCTTCCGTTTATACATTTTGGCTTTATCCCTTGATTTATTTATATATTTCAAATTCTTTTTACTTCCCCCATTTTTAGATTTATCTTCATTTAGATGAAAAATGCTCTTTTAGCGTTATTTCGTTTTACTTATACAAAGACTCCAACATAATACCGGAATAGTAACTTCTCAAATAAATGTAAGCACAATTTGATGACATTTAAGCACATGTAGTTTATACCAATATAGCAATTACCAATGAATTACTAATTATTAAAGAGTGTTTTCGTTCCATTTCTTCCTATAAATTGAAATCATAAATAATAATAATAATAATAATAATAATAATAATAATAATAATAATAATAATAATAATAATAATAATAATAATAATAATAATACGATAGTGGTTTAAGTTCTAACCTATAAAATACATTTCATCGCCAAATTCGCCCCCTTCGTTATCTATCTCTTCTTCAGCTTCATGATAAATTTCTGAATCTAAAAACTTTGTTTCTAGCTTATCCTTAGAATCAGAATTATCAGTTTCATAGAAATTGTTATTCTCTGAAAGGGCATCATCATTGAAAAGCAGACGATGAACTGTCTTCGGAGTGTTAATAGATCGTACCGCTTGCAATGGCAACACAATTGTGTTAATATATAAGGTTAAACAATACTCTAATGAGATCAAAAGTATGTTACGAGAGTTGGCGCGCTGGGTCTGTTTCGCCCAGCGGATACACAACTCCTTGTTCTTGACATTCATTCTTGCAACTCAAGTAACATATAAGGTTATCCTCCATAAAACACTGAAAAAGGTATGCTATTTGATATCGAAGTAAGTCAATTATGTAGGTGGGTTCATTAGCAAATCATAGCATCTAAATGATGGTCTCTTAGGCCCCTAGCGACTAACGGAAGGTTAATTACTTGATAAACAGGAGATACGTTTGAAAATGTATCATGTGCAGTTAAAAGAAACGCGATAAAGATGAAAATATAAGACCAAAAAACTATAGGAGTGAGAGACCAATGATAATTTAACGTCTGACACAAAAATAAGTGTAATTAAGGGAAAATGTTGAAAGGATTATCATGAAAGGCAGAAAACAATAACAAAGGGAAATGTGAGATCCTTTCCAGTGAAAAATTAGTGAAGACTACCATTGCAGAGTTGGTAACAATAAAAAAAGGAATGCTAACTGAAAGAACAAAAGAGTGCTGATGTCGCGTAACTGCCACGTAATGCTTGTGGTAATCCTCCAATGTTGTGTTCACAATTTACAAGGTCATACTGCGCGTGGATGTTACGGCTTCCTGCGTCTTTGCATGCGCAAGCAGGTTAACAGTAATCGGATCGAGATGTATTACTGTTTACCACAAGTCAATATTATTCCATGGTTGGTTCACCATTGATGAGTAAACTTCAATGACATTAACTTTAATTTTTCGTCTGCAATCTTTTATCTTCTCTTCTAAAGCAGCATTCATTTATGTATGTCGATCCTGGTGGTGTAATAGTAACCATACTTCCTTCTAAACACAAGATTGCAGGTTCACTCCCGATGAATTTTTGGGGCGTAAAAATCTTAAGTATGGCTGCTTTCGGAAGGGAAGCAAAGCTGTCGGTCCCGTGTCGTAGATTTACAGAATGTAAAAGAACCTCAAGTCTGAAAGAAGAGGCCTCTGAGCAAAATTGAATGAGACGCTAATGACCTGAGATGTTAAGGAGCGTCCGTAAATAAACCAAATCGTAAACAACATATACCTGTATGTGTTCTCGATTCGCGAGTCGCTATTTTGGAATGAATGTGTGTGTGCGTGGGTGCGTGTGTTAAAATGTATTTATCAAATATGGCAGTGATAGTTACATCACTGGTTTTCTTATGAACCTAAAGTTCAACCCAAGATAATGACATGGTGGAGAAAGCTCTTAAAACCTGCTTCTTTCAAATATTTTGTTGCCACGTAGTTCATTTCAATCTAATGGTCTTTTGTAATTTTTCACATTGTTAATTAAGGTTCGTGGTTTTAGACCCATAATATTTCCTACCGCGACGGAACTAGGTCCTTTTGGTTCATTCTATCAACACACTCGAGCCTCTACGTCAAACCTAAGAATGCCAATAAATCCTTAAAATTATTCCATTTTTGGTTTATAAAAAGGATATTGAAACTGATGCCCATTTTCTGAAGACCGGTGCTAGGAAGATTGGGAAGTTATTCCTTGTGTACAGTGAGGCACATTTAAAACCGACCTTTCTCAAGTCTGCCGTTTATCAGCGCTAACCCCACCTGCCATCGCCGGCATCTTGGCGGCACCAGAACACGTGTCGTATAAAATGGACAACACTTGCACTGTATACAATTTCTTAAGAAAGTAGCATTTACACTGAACAGTTCTTCGCCACTAATGAACCTGATTAGCGAAGGTGCAGTGCTGTGGCGTGTGCGTTTGCGGCCTCAGATGCCCGGGATGGTGAGGGAGAACGGTCGCGCCGGTAAGCGGCCGACTTGGTTTAAATCGGAGATGTATTTTGCATAAACTACCATTAATTTAGTTGACTTAAAGTTTGGTGTTTGACACTAAGAAAGCAGAAAATTCAGCTCATCTATCAAAGTAAAAAATGTAATAATTATGTTCAAAATCTGTAATCAATTTACAGTAGGCAGTGGTTTTAAGTAAAGAGAGGGGGTTAATTAAATAAGCATGTAGAGTGGAGGGAAATATTTGCAAAAAGGATTTCAGTTTGATTGTTTTGGATTCTCAGGGCTAATGTTATTTCTTCCTCTCCGGCGATGGGTTTCCGCAGACTTACATTTTGCCATGGCTGTTGAGACTGCTGCTGGATATTTTTATGGTCCTGTGACCATAGGGGAAGGAGTATATAAAGACTGATAAGACTTCTCGTTATGAGAGATGAAACACAATTTATTGTTCATAAACTATTCCACATAAAATGTACTGTCGTTATTTTCTGGAGAATATATGCCACTTTCGCACTAACTATGACAATCACTTTGACGTTTCTTAATTTGATAAAGGCTGATCCTGAAATCTACTAATCCTGAGATACAACTGAGCTCAAATAATAAAGCTCTTCCACTTAAAACTCTTCCAAAACTAACTACAGCTTTTCACTAACTGAACTTAACTGTGAAAGCCCTTCCACTAATAATACCCCACACTGAATACTCTTGCAAAACTGACTGCGGGCCGCAAAATTACAAGACTAAATAAGCATGGCCTACGTGACATTTTACATGTGAATATGAACTCAAGCTGCCAGCTTCTTCCCCTGAAGAGGTTATCGGCCTGTCTTTTCATCCCTGTAGTTGCCATATGTTTTACTACGCTTCCTGCTTTACAATTTTCTAACAGAATACAAACATCTTACTAAAGGATTCTCCTTTAGAAATTTCTCTAGAAAACATGGGTTTGCTTGGGTCATCTTTACAAATATTGTTACGATAGGCAACAGAAGTTCCCAGGTCAGATTTTATGGCTGGGGTAGCTTTCTGCGCTGTCGTAAGAAAATAATATTTTACACACAATAATTGGACACTTGTAAAGGAAATAAATGGCATTACACTCATGACTATAATAAGGAAGTTACATAAAATTACTTGCTATAATTGCTCTGATTAAAATGGGGGTAGTAGCAGCTCATAAATACTGTCCCAAGTAGAACCCCGCTTATCTGAGATAATAGGGTGGATTTCATTTCGAATAAACGGTGAATTTAATTAAATTCTAGTCATATTTTAAAAATTTGTAGTTAGGGATGCACTTTGTCGTTGTTAGTACAGTACGCTTTTGAAATAATTTAGGCACCTTAGAACTCTGTTCTTCAAATTTGCATTTCATTTTCACCTAGTCTCAAACATTTGATATCCCAGTAACAATACATTACAATATTTCCTAAGATTTCATAGTTTCATAAAATTATATATATGGATAACAAAGATTTTCATACTTCGAAATTAGGTTTCAAACTGCAGATAAATAGCGATTCTCGTTGCAATTCTTTATTCTTTTGTTTAATAAAGTAACATTCGCAAGTCATGAGTTATCTGAGGAGGGTTGTCTGTTGCCTATTAGCATATATTTGCACCAAGGATGGAGGATGGGCTAGTGTTAGGTTCTGCCTGAAAATTGAATATTTTATGGACCAAATCTTGGATAAACGGAGCTCAACTGTACTTATTTTCAAATGAAACCAGTCCTGCACGATTGATGCTAAGGGCAGCCCACAAGTATACTCCGGCATTGGAATCCTACATGCAACTAGGAGGCACGAGTGTAACCTACTTTCTAAGTGCATCATGTTAAAAATGGAGGTGTAGGTGATGCAAAATTTCGTAATAAGTAGCAGGGGAAGCCGGAGCGAACCTTCACATTAGGTTAGACTTACGACGGGTTGCCGCGGTGGAAAGTAAATCGTTATACATTTTAATCAATTTTATGCTCGGTAAGTATAAATGCCATACTTCATTAGGCAGGATTATGGAGTTAAAAACAAAATAAAACTTACTAATCATTTATTTTTATAAACTCCAGAGATTTCCCTAACGTTATGAGAGATTTATTCCTTAAGAGGCGACTCATAATGCCATTTTAACCACCAGCTCTTATAGGGGTTTATGTATGCATATATATATATATATATATAAAATATATATATGCATACATATATAAACTAAACACACGCTAAATCTTTTATAATAAAAGGATTTATTTTGTTAATACGAAACATTTCCGTAGCCATTGTTGCATGAGCTATAATGTCATCGAAAAAAAAATTAAATAAAAACCTATAGATTTTTTTTATCTTATTTCCAGATAGAGCTTTTGTTTTTTGTCACTCCTCTGTATCTTCATTCGTTTTATGCAGAATATCAATTCGTTTTTTAATTAAATTGCTTTCTCATACTGAAGGACTAACAATTGTATAAACAAGCGTATGCTGCTGTGACAAAAATATTGCTGTCATAGTGATATACGCTTGTTTATAAAACAAATGAAGGTGCAGAGTGATGAAAACAAAGAAGCACTATCAGAAAATGTGAAGAATTATAGGTTCTGATTTAAAATGTCTTCGATGTCTTCATAACTCATCCAACAAGGACTTAGAAAAAAATTGTATATATATTTAAACGGTTATTAAGAAAATGAGTGCAAGTGAGACGAGTGATATTGCAAGTATCGTTATTATTTAAAGTTGTATAATGCAAGAAATAAAACTAAAGTAGTCTTGTAAAAGGTAAATCCTTTATTAACCACAAACGAACGCCTGATCCAGGGATAAAGGCATGGTTTTTATTTGAGGGCATACACTTAAGGGAACGCTATTTTCCCTGTGTCGGGGATTTTACAAGAAAATTGAGAACAAACACAACACAAGAAGTTCAACATATATGAAATAATTGAGAAGATTATAACAAGCAGCAAATCAGGAAAATGTACAGGCACAGAAGGGATAGCATCATAAATTCTGGACTTAAAAGAATGGTTGAAGAAACAAGAAATAATTAAATAAAAGTACGCGAAGAAAGTTTTCACAATCATCAACGAGTTTGTGTCGCACACGATGCTTAATGAACCTTCAATGAGACCTGTTAAGCCATATGACAGATATGCATATTCTTCAGGCATAGTTCCCATAAAAGGTTAAAAATTAAAGATTTCTGAAAATGAATGACATATATACCCAATGATCATATGCAATTTTATGAAACTTTATTACAGTAGTCATTGGATAGTAATGTACCTGTATAAGATGGCAAAGTCTGTATGAACACTCAATTTTGTGCTGTGTTGAAGTTTTGATGTTATATACAAATATAGTTGTTTCTATTGCAAAGACCGTGTACTAATAACTGATTTTTTTTTTTTGAACCCGTAGGTAATTGTTCATTTAAATACGTCAACCAACGTTTTCTGTATATCTTAAACTGAATTTTGTTAAAAAGGCAAAAATCGACAGATTTAAATGTCCTATAATTAAGTTCAATTAAAAATATTTCTTTAATTTTCATTACGAACATCAAACGAATGTTGGGATATCCTATCAGTATCAAAAGCGTTATATTGCCCTCTGATAAATAAAAGGCTTCAAATTAAAAGACAGGAAAAATGGTGAGAGGGCAGAGAAATTGAAGTTGTCAAGAAAATTTATCATTAAGGTGTCTAGTAATGGGAAATGGAACGATCAAAAAAGAAAAGTAACAGAAAGAAAAAATAACCATAAGTATAATTAGATCCTGTGTAAATGGAATAGAAATTGGGGGCCAGATGGAGGATGGAAAGGGATAAACCCGATAAACAGGCTATATTGTAGAATTATCCTAGATCTTCACCTAACGAGATTGCCCAAATGATACTAGGAAGATTGGGCTATAAAAGTAAAGTTATAGAAAGAGTATTGAAATATTGGTATAGAATATGAAGGCTAGAGGAGGACAATATCATCAATCAGTGTTTGGTAGCACAAGGAAAAATTAAAGGGAGAGAAACTTGGATATCTAAAATCGAAAATATTCTACAAGAAGATGGGATCAATACGGTACGAGGGAGAAAGATTGGAAAAAGGATTTGGAAAGAGCTAATAATAAGAATTGAGTATATTGAGAAACAGGAAATATGGGCAAATCTTAATATCAGAAAATCTCTGAAGTTATATAGCACACTAAAAAAATGTGTGGGGAAGAGAAAGATACATTGAAATCTGTAATAAGGCAGTAAGGGAAGGGTTGGCATGGTTTAGAACACGAGTAATGTACTAAGTGGAATAAAAAATGGATACGCTAAGGGGAAATGTCCTATGTGTGAAGAACCAGATAGTACTTTGCATTGTATATTAGAATGTAAACAAGCCATGTTTTGGAGGGAACAGTTCATATTACGAAAGTGGGAAAATTTACCAAATGAAATAAAGAGGCAGAATAATTTTAAATTTAAAATCAGATGAAAATATAAAGGAACTGGGAAAATACATAGGCAAGGTGAGACAAAAATGGCTGTGGAAGGTGGGTAAGGTAAATGGAAATAACAATGCTGACAATTGCACTATTTAGGAGTGAATATAGGTCCCCATCACATAACCTGGGGTTAATTGTAATGGGGTACTGAAGGAATGCAACTCCATAAAGTCAGGGTAAGCAAATGGGAAATTTAAAAGTTTATTAATAGTAGTAAGTTCACATGTACTGAGAACATGGAAAGGAAAATTGTTTACTTGATTTTAAGATGTTCACTTGTTCGTTCGCGTAAGGTCCAAAGGAATAAGCAACTCTCAAGGATAAAACTTTTACTGAATGGGTTTGATTGGAAAAGGAGGAAAGTTCATTATTGCATGAAATGTAATTTAATATTGTATTAAATGTATAAATTATTTATAGTATTGTGTTCTTTGGTTGGATCAGAGCCTTATCCCCTGGATATTCCAATAGGTAGATGCTGATAAACCGGGGACTGGGGTGGGGTGGGGGGCTGAACCAATGAAATTGGAATAATAAATTGGAGTTAGTGCCTTCTGCAATGCCGAAGACACTGGTCCCATTAGTTAATACTTATTCCCCCCCCCTTTAATTGTGTTCGTTTTGTTAAAAAGTTTTGCCTGTTGATGTATGAGGAATAAAATTCATATAAAATATTGTCCTCACAACCATGTTTAAACATATTTTTCCCTTTCCATCCCACAAATATACTCACTATGATTGATGCCGTTTTAACAATTCACCATTAGTTTAGGAGTTTGGCGTTTACTATTCATTTCTCCAAAGATGAAAGTAGAATCTCCCTTTGTAAAATAGTTATGCTGTTATCCTGTTCTTTGAAAGTTGTTAGCCCCACGATTGTTATATAGCGTTATGGCACTGACTGTACAACTTGTAGCATTCCTCTACCAAAGACGGATCTTGGTGCCCATACACAGTAACAAGTGACTCCCATGGCGACGGTAAACAGTTGACGGCTGTGAAATTCAAATCCACTAGCGCATATGGTGGAGCGCTAGCTCCCAGGTACATAAACGGTTGGTTCTTTGTGATCATGTCTGCATTGAATGCTAACTATGGAAGAATACACGGTAATGTGTGACGGAAGGCGTAACAGAACTTTTACATTATTCCTGCATTGCATTTCTAGCCATATATTTACAATTTTTAAAATAGTGCTTTCTTGAAATATTAAACTAGGTTGCGAATTTTAATATCTTTTCATTCTAATGAATAAATAACGTAATAATGTATCATATAGAAGTATAAAGCAATATATATTAAAAGGACATATTTTTTGTTGTTAAAACTGTATTGAATTACATAACAGTGTAGTGGTATTTTTCTGTTAATGTTCCGGATGAAATATCCACGGATTTGAGTAATGTCTGGCATGAAATGGTGGAGTTTCTAATAAAGCATATCTTATTTTAAAATTACATATATTTAATGACTTAATAACTAGGAATTTATGTAATATCAAAATGTGAAATTAGTAGATAAATATGAAGCCAAAATTTGTTAAATAGCCGATAAAAATTTAATGAAGTGTGTAACTTAAATTATTTAATTTCTTTATTAATTGAAGGCGTATACGTATTAGAAAATTATTCCCTTTTAAATTGTCTTTAAAATGTATTCAGTTAATGAAGCTGAAAAATTCGTACATGTAAATTCAAAATAATGGGTAATCAATTAATTATTCGCACTTCTATTATCAGAATGAATGCAAAAGTATTGAAAGACTAATCTCTCCCATTTACAATGGAAGGGAAGGCAAAATTAATTAATAATAACCTAATTAAAGGTTTTGGTGACATGCATATTTTATTTCTCTACACCACCACTACCTACTAACCTCCAGTGGCAAGTTTAAAAAAAATATATCTGGTGTATTGGAGTAGGCTATGCAATCCAGCTGTGAATCTGTCAGATAGCATCAGGATTTTATTTTTTATGATGATCATTAATGAAAATGTGTCCTTGCAAAGATGTTGAACCAAACAATATTAAAAATGTTTGTGATTATTAAAAAATGTTCAAAGTTACCTCTCTTAGGTACAGACACACTTAACATTAAACAATAAACAAACAATAAAACAACAATGCTCCTCACATTCACAGATAAAACAGAAAATGCTTTGCCTTCTAGTCATATTCTATAAAGAGTCAAAATGAGCTGACTCTTGAACTTTTCGCTAATTTTTAAATACAATTTCCAACTTAAAAAAATGGTTTGTGAATAATTTTAAAGAAGAACTTCGCAATGTTAGCTAATAAAGCCACATCAACTTTTGTGTTTTTATTCTACATTTGTGGGAGATGTTCATTTTCTTGATACGCCTATATATATATATATATAGAAACAGAGTGTGCTGAAAATAATCAGAGACGTTGTTTAACTTCCTGACTTCAAAACTCTGTGTCATCGAAAGAAAGTGCATTCTTCTCACTGAATTTAAATGATACACCATGCGTTCCATTTATAACAGGTATATGCGTAGTTCGCTTGCACTGCAGTGACCTCGATATTATTTCAGTAGCGCACTAGCGGTGAATGACCCGCTCAAGGCTACGTTTATCAGCTGTATTATACTGTGTCAGTTGCTGCCTTCTGTTCGAGCTGTAAAGACTAGAGTTTGTTCATTGTACATCCTAAAAGTGAAAGTTTATTCAAGATATCTGTGTTGTGTGTGAACTACATTAGTTTATTCTTATTAAACCACTGAAATTCCTACCGAAAAATTCACGCTTGAACAAAGAATTTTTATGTACGTTGCAGACATAAAAACCGAATCATGTAGACAAGTGTGTAGACAATTTCAGGAGAAATTTCCTAGTATTCCAGTCCCAGAACTGTTAACATGGAAAAAAAATTGACGAAAATGGTGCATTTCTCAAACGCTCTCCAAAGAAGTCTCTAAGACGTGTTACACAGCAAGTGGGTGTTTCAAAAATCTCTGTTCATAGAGCTGTTAAACTTTTAAAATTAAAACCCAACTATAGTTCATGAATTACAATCTCGTGACGACGAAAAACTAGTAAATTTCTGTGACAAAATGTCTTTGACGGTAATGTTCACTTTTAATAATTTTCTCAGATGAGTGATGGTTTCATTTAAATGTCATATTGCCTCATATAACAATAGGTGTTGGAACACAGAGAATCCTCGTTTACCCTCTCCCCGTGTAATAGTGTGCGGGGCACGCATACGCGCTATCCGCCGCCGGGCAATATAAGAAAGTAAATCTATAAGAAAAATTGTAGATTAAAATGTTGAAACTACTCTGAACTGTTTTTTTAACAGTGTTTAACGCCCGTTTTGTACTACTGAGACACCACAGGCGGTGGACACTGATGATACATGAGATGAAATATTGGGAAAGGATTTTTTTTTAAAGGAAGGAAATATTCCAGACCTAAGTTTAGGGTACCTCCCCGGCATTTGCCATTTGTGAGGACTGAGGAAAATCTGGATAAAACCTCAGTCAGGGAGGACGGTCCAGGTGGGATTCGAACCGCAGACCTCCCGCTCACGAGTCCGAGACTTAACGACCTCGGCCATCCGTGGCGGTCTCTGAACTGTGTAACTTATGCCCGTATAGAACTATGTCACTAAATAAAATATTCGGTAATATCAAAAGTAATTCTGGTTTAGATTAAAATTTGTGAAATATAAAGTTGTGACTTTAAAGACAGAAAACTACGCTATTGCATGATCAACTTACCTATTTTAATTTGGGTTTTAATGTTTGAATGTATAATTATTTTAACTTTGTATTTTTAAAATTGTAAGTGTTGTGCGTCATTTTTGGAGCGGGTTCTATGATTGGCCTGGTTACCGCAACTACAGCAACGTTAGCCTAATTTAATAATTTATCTACTAATCAGTTCATATCTTTATAAAGTCAAAGAAAATTGGGAACCATTGCAGTATATCGATATCCGTATTGTGTCACTGAGCATGCCATTCTATTTTAATGTTGCTTCATTAGTAAAGGTGGCTTTTTCAAAAAGATATACACATTAGCCCAGATTTGTTTCACAAATCCGTAATATTCCATCAATATCGTCCTCATTGGTCGTGTGCAACAAATGAGAATAAGGGTCTTTAAATAAATCTTGAATTTTCTAATTCTTAATTTTCGCCAGTCTTCCAACACTCAAGTTCATACGTTCAGCTGTCAAACATGTTGAACACATTCAGATTTTGCATAATCTCTCCCAGTTCCCACGAACTCGTTTTCATAAAAGCCTTTGTCTTTACAGCAAGTAGATTTTGTTTAGATTTTGCATCTTTCCTTTGTTTTATCTCTTCCGATTCAAAAATTAAAGCTTGAGTATTGATTATCTGGGTGGAAGTCAAATTAAATTTATACATAGCCTATATACAAATACTACGTTGCCATTTAAACGATTTTATGTTTCACTTTACGAAATTAAAGATAAATACATTCATAATAGTATTAAGAAAATAATATTTTAATGCTGTTTTGTGTGTATTTAATGTATTCATAATTACAGAAAAAATGTTGTTCTTTTTAACTTCAAGCACGCTTGCTGTTTTTTAAATGTCAGTCCAGCAACTTAAAATAATGTTGATGGTACTGTCTAATAGTCTAAAAAGAGATTAATGATTGATAACTTATCAACTTGCCAAGAGTTTACCAAACGCAAAAATAGAAATGGTGTCAAATTTCTCTTTGAATTTCTCCCAATGTACCTATCAGCCGTTAGTTTTTGGATAAACAGCACTGTTTATTCGAGTGAGCCAAGAACAAGTTAAAGAAAACCTTTTCTATTTCTCAGTGTTTGCCTTAAGAAACAGCATTGCACCATAGTGCAGGTCTGTGACATGCAATGTAAGCTCCCATGCTGTGGAAAACTAGGTTACTCACACAGATGGCATCCTACGCTCTTATGACGTTCCATTATGGTAGACTTTCCAGCTATTGTCCTTACTCTGTTTTCTTCTTCTACGTCCTTTGCCCTGATTTGGAGAGTATTGTTATCCAAGGTATAATTTGACTTGATGAGGAAAATTACTAGACATAACAACGATAGTCTTTTTTCTGACAGCTGAAGCGCGTCTTGCAAGACAGCAGTGACGAAAATTTGTAAACTGGAAGAAGCATTTCGTCCCAATTGACACATTGCCAAAAGCTGTACATCGAAACTTCTCATGAATGTAATAATTCATCTTCAAACGTTGTCCAGTATACCTAAACTGTGAAATACAGAGAATGTGTAAGTACTTTTTGGTGTATTATGGGCCAGCTAATTTCAACTTCCAGACACGCTTTATATTACATGGTTAATATTTTATAAAATTGTATGTTGAATGTTCTCTCGCAGCGCGCTATGATATGCAGTTTATATTTTAAGTGCGGAGGCCAGTCAACCACACGGTCTTGGAAAACATTTTTCATTTCCCGCATAGGAAGACTGCCTAAGGTGAATGCATTCTCACTACCTTGCTAAAATAACCTTATGGCATTTCAACCCGACACTTCAAGGATGATTCAGCTTTATCGTAACATAGCACAATAAACGCGTGTTGCTTACAATGTACTTACAGTGTCATGTCTTTTAACTACTATCCTCAAACAGTAATCCATCTCTTAAAAAACAACAAAGAAACTATACTACACCTAGCCTCGGCCGACCGGGTTAAATAGAAACAGGTGTTGCAATTGCGTTTGTTCATGAGCATATTTAGAAGTGCTTTGTAGTTTCCTACTTGGGTTGTATAATTAATAATCAGTATAATAATTGTTTTTGTTTATTTATTTTGAAGTTGTGAATTTGTTGCTCCTAATATGTAACATTTTTAAAGCAGAGCAGCTGGATATGTTACATACCAGTTCTCCTCCCCTTTTCTAAGTAATAAAACTTATTTTTACAATGAATGCAACGAATATCAAACGAGATCACACAGATAAATGGATCAGAGCATCCGATCGCATCTAGCGAATCCGTTGTTTAGATGAAAATATTACTTTATCGGTTTTGCTAATATTGTCAATATACATGAACATAATCATTTGATTGAATTAATTTCTAGTACCCATTTGGAGAAGCTTTTCAGCTATTTTTTCACCCTTCCTCCATCTGGCGAGAGAACCGTTAGGAGTTTATTAATATTTGATTAGAAAGAAAATACCAATTGAAAATAAACTATATTCATGGAGCCTTTCGAAATAACCCTGTCTAACATTCCAGTCATATCGTTGGTTCATTTTGCCTGTCCGTTTAAAACTGTTTTAATCTCTTCCTTAACTCAGGCTAAGTTCTTCTTATTAAAGAGCACTTTAAAAATTAAAATTAAAAAAAAAAAAATTTGCCTGCGAACATTAGTCGCTGGATGTATGGTGAAAATTGGAAAATATTTTTAGCTTCCAGCGAAAATGTTACACTCTACTTATATTTTGTTAATGAGGTTGCCGATATCGACTTTCGGTATTGAGGCTATCCGTTTGTTCTTATGAGAGTTCAGTGCTCATTTTCTGTTAGAAACTTCATTTATCTAGCACTCAACAAACTGTCACAGTGATAGAAATTAACATAAAGTGACTTGGATTTTGGGGGAGGGAGTTTATTTGTTCGTACGGATTTTTCTGCTGTAATTCTGACATATAGTTTGTATAATTGTTAGGAATATTATATTTATTTTTTCTTTGTTCATTTGATATACCCACTGCATAAAAACCAACAATATACATTCAGAACTTTCAGGTAAAACTTATTTCGCGCACGCGATGTTTTGAATGCCGTCGACTGCGAGCGGCGCTCCCCTTTCTTTTCCCTACAAGTCTCCCTTCCTTTCCTTGAACTTCGCTAAGATGGGACAGTTGATTCTAGAGCAACGCGTTTGTAAATGTTACTTCAAATATGAGTCAACTCGTTGTGTTTGTGTAGAATTTCGTTCGCACTTCCCTGGTCAATTGTCTCCTTCCAGAAAATCAATTTATGATATTGTCAATAAATTAGATTCTCTGGATCCGGAAAAAAAAAACCGGAAACTTATGGTTTTAACAGAGGAAACTAGACGACATTGGTGCAAACTTGAACGTTTGCCGACAAAAGCATTACCAAAATTAGCACAAGGGGTTTTCATTCTGCACAAAAAGCAACAAAATTATTAAACCTTAAATTGTACATGTATATACTTGTCCATTGTTTAAAACAAGGCAACCTAGTAGCAAGAGTGCGTTAATTTTGACTTTTCTTTCCTCCCCCTCCCCTTTTTCAATGAATGAAGGCTTACTGAACCCAACCCTTATGCTCTTTTCAGATGAGGCCTGGTTTGACCTGAACGGCCGTGTGAAGAATCAAATCATGCGCTACTGGTGTATTACCGAAAATCCATTGTGTACAGGAAACCCCTCTTTATGATAGGAAACTTATAGTTTGCTGTTCTGTTAGCGCAAGGCCTATTATGGGCCCGATTTGTTACGAGACAATAGACGCAGAAAGGTACAGAAGTGCCATTTTGGCCCCATTTTTTCAGCAGCTTGCAGAAGAAGAGAAATCAATTGGGGGAGGGCGGTTCAACAATTCTGCAGCTGCTCATATAATAGTACAGTCCATGAATAAAATTAAGGAAATGTTTGAAGATATAGTGATTAGTGCTGGTGTATGGCGTTCTCGCTCATTAGATTTAATAGTGTGCTTTCTTTCCTGTGGAGCTGCCTGAAGGACAGAGTTTATAAAACAAATCCTCACACATTGGAGGGACAATAAAGAAAATATCACAAATAAAATTACAATGGCTGAACTTAAACATATTAATTAGAATGCGTTTTCACGATAAAATGCCTGTTCAGCCGAAGGGGACGACATTTCCAGCATTTTCTATGAGATAAGATTGTATACGTAATTTAAAAGCGAAGTTAAAATACTTTCTCTGGCGGCCGCGACACGCCCAGCCGCCGAGAATCAAAACATCGCGCGTGCGGGATAGTTTTTGCGTGAAAGCCATATTGATGTGGAAATTACAAGAGAGGCGTATCTCCTAATATCACTAATTAGTTATCGAGATAATGTCGAATTAGAAAAGTTAAAAAAAAAGTATAAACGCTTACAAGGAAAGCCTCTTTAATCGCCAAATCGCTGAGAGCGTGTGGTATTCAAATTATGTTAGCTATTAGTGTAAGTAACTTGTTTCATTGAGTGCACAGAATGGAAAACTCAAAATGTATGGTCAGGTGTTCGCTATAGATTTATTTTGCATAAAACAAGAGTTAATGATATGTTTCCTTCTTGATGCGTGGAATTTTCAGTTACCAGTCACTTCTAGATGCTAAACACTTTGCACTCAGAAATTATGCAATAAAGCACCTCTAAGAGATGCATAAGAATGACTTTTATTGAAAAGCACATTTGATCTAGAATGAGATAAAAGTGACGAGGAGTACCAGATCGTTTTCATATTATTGGCAGGACCTCCGTAAAAAAAGTTTCAATAGGTGAAGTTTGGGTGCTGGAAGGGGCCCAAAAGGTATCTTGTACACAGCGGCGGTTGCAGCAACTTAAAACCGGAGTGTACAACTTTACTCCGCTACTGCTGAATATAGATCCTAACTACTAGAAGTTAACTTATATGTGAGTGACTGAACACGCACACGGAAAGAGTTAGAGGGAAAAAAATAATAAAAAGAAATATCGCAGTAACGCACGTATTTACATAAAAATTATTGTACTGATTTTCATGACAAACTTATCCATGACCTTTTGATAAGTCTGTAATCTGCAGAAGGAAGTCTGTCACTAGAGAAAGCATTGTATAGCTTCCTATGTATGCATTGAAATCACCGTTTGGCTCAAATTAATATATGGTGCTGGTTTATCCAGCTTTTTTGGTTTCATTTTTTCTTCCACTGGTCTTAAAGAAAAGCTTAGAAATTGAGTTTTGTATTTCTTTTTATTTACATTCAAATAACACAAAATGAAATAAAAAAAAACTACTTCATTAATTCAAACGAAACTTCACAAACCTGCCGTTCAGCAACAGCTTATCAAACGGTCCTTGTGGCCTACCCCCACTGAAATATAATTATAATGTATGTAATGTGAGCCCAAACATCATATTTTGGCATTGTAATAGCAATATAAATATTATATATATATATATATATATTATTTTTTAATTGTACAAAACAGAAAGCTGTGAAAAATGTTACGGCAGGCCTGGATAGTCAACAAAAGCTTGGAAATCCCGTACACATAATTCAGAGGATGTGAAGTCTCTTTCTTTTTTAAAAGGCCTGCTGCAGTAAGGTTAATAAGCCTGAAGGGCTTTTAAACTCGTTGAGGTCCTCTGAACCCGACAAGCATTGTACTGTTAGCTCTGTAAATTAAACAATGTAAACAAAATGTTTTAAACTTTCAAAAATAGCGAATGGCACATGGGGCAGTTGAACTCAAACCAGCCAATGAAAAATATATATTTGAAGTTTTGAAAATAGGCGTGAAGATTACGCTGCCTGCGTAACCCGTGGCAGCATTAAAACCGACAATCAGTTGATTTAAATTAAAAATATAAGGAATCAGTTGCTTGGCTGGGGCACTCATTTCTCCGATATATGCAATTTGACGCATCACTCTTTTGTCAGTTTTCATTACTCAGTAGGCAGTTCTAATTCAGTTCGATTCATTCCCCTTCGTTAGTTCTCTTTGCTCAATAAACAGTTCTAATTCAGTTCCTCTCAGTTCGAGAAGCAGTGGTAAGTTCTACGAGCCGCGAGACGCAGTTTTTACTCAGTTTGAAGTTTTACACGCGGCGTCGTTCGCATCTTAAGTAAGCAGTTCTGATTCTACATGAGGCAGTAATCAGTTCGGAAAAACAGTTGTAGGCTCGACGTTGCTGAGGTACGCAGTTATAAGATCTACACGCGGCAAGATCTTCGACTTTCAGTTTCACTCGCCGCGGCACTCATCTGTAAGTTTCACACGCGGCAAATAAGTGTATCGGCTAAGCCTATCGTACACAAAACACCAGAGGACGCGAAAGATTTTGTACATAATAAAATACCAATATATATAAGTCGCGTCGCATGCTCATTTACACCAATGAATTCCTCTTCCAGTCCCGTTGAGTACAAATCAACAAAATATGGGCTATTCACCCTAAAAAATTGTCATTTAAGCATGGGCAATAACAGCGAAGCGACTTATAATCAATGTACAAATCCACTGCAAATTTGGCACCACAATGTAAGGCCACTCGACGTCGAATTTAAAACTGGTGCCCAACTTGGGGCATTAACTTCATAATTAGGCTCTAATTGCTGGGGCTAACTAAACCCCTTCACTTCCTACTAACAAAACAATTGCTGTAGAGTATTTGGTGAGAGCATTGTTACTTTAAGTGTAATAATATTGTTTGATAATGAAATAACTGCAACCCACAATACATATGTGTTGCTATCAATATACTGTTACATACAACTATCAGTCATATGAAACTGGAGACAAACTTTAGGAGAAGGACGTTTCAGGTGGTGCACACACATTTACTTGTTTTCTAGCCGTTCTTCCAATGGCTTTTGCACCAATTGATCTGCAAACCAAACGCCCTGCACATAGTAACCGTAAACACAAGCGCAAGAATGAAGTACCCTACATGTATTGTTTTTTTATACGCGTAAAACTCAATAAGCAATAGTTAATGGAAATTAAACTTTGAAATGTTTGATGGTAGCGCTACCCCTGAGCGTGGTTATATACCAAGATTAATTCTGATACCTACACGGAGATGCTCAAGGCCTTTAAGAAGACTTTTGGGCTAATAACTTATTTTCTACAAGATAACGTTGACATTCTCAGAAAGGAATAAAACTTCTGAACTGAAGTTAAGAATGAAACCCTGTCGAGAATCTATACTTGTATCTCATGTGAAACTTTAGGTTGAACTGGAAAATGAGATTCGGGCAGAGTGAGCAGCAGTTTTAGAGAAGAAAAAAATAAAACTCTTATGCAGTCAATGTCTGAGAGAATTTTCAAAGCTATTAATAACACCAAAGATTCAACTAAATGCCAGAATTTTGTTGTGGAATGTTTATGAATGCTTACAATATTCTGTGCAAATACAAAGCTGTTTTATGTCCATTTCTATCCCTAAGACAGCGTTTTTCAGTTTTCGTGCAACATTTTCCAGTAAAGGTTACAGATTAGTTTTCATATGATTATAAAGTGTGCTCAAATGCATATGAAACAAGAGTTTTATTTCGCAAAAATGTTATGTCTTTAGCTAATTTCCAGCTCTGTAAGAATGAGCTTCAAACCAGAAGGACGGGGGGGGGGGGGACAACAACTAATCCAATCAAGATGGACAGAAACGCTGGAAGTTATGATGAAATGGACGCCGGGAAGATTGTTGTTAACGGGGCCGGTGTTAGATGCAGCAATGATAATGTAGGCTTGGATTATCATTATAATCAGGCACGGAACGAATCCTAACGGAATGAGACCGAAAGTGTGTTTGGTATGCACCGTGATCCAGGTCGGCAGAGGTCATTCCTCCGCGGTGACTGCGGCCAGTCGCTCCAACCCTCGTACGACTAGCTGGTTGGATTCTTCCGGCAACTTCCTAGCCAGTGTTTCGGGAAGTTTCTGCTATATCTTCCGGTGTGCGACTTGCATATTTGAAATTTCTCATATCTCTCCTGTACCTGGATGCTGATTCTATGCACTTTTTATGATGGGCTGGCCGGATTACTTTACTGATTATTCAAGCAATTCTCCTGTTGCACTTTTTATGCCTATGTGAAACTGTTTGCCTTCAGTCATGACTAAAGAAAGACTTACACCACATTTTGTTTTATTTTCAAGTATTTTACTCTGATTTAATGTCTTCACAAGATGGTTTGAAAACAGATATTTATAAACAGCTACAAGTTAACATTTTTATGGCTTGGTATATTTTTATTTATTTTTCATAATACAAGAGAGATATAAAAGGACATTTCTTGCCATTTACTTGCTATATTTTACGACATAAAATTCCAAAATTTAACAACATAGAGCTTTGCCGATGCGCGTAACAGAAGTTATTGAAGAACAAAGCAGTAAATTCGGACGATTCTGCAAAAATATATTAAAAAACCGATGCTTGTTCCACTACGCAATCGGAAATTGATTTTTTATTTTGCCGACGGGAAGTTATGCCGCATGGTCGGAATTGTTTCTTTCGTTATTCATTAGTGGTACATATTAGTTAATATTGTACTCATCTTTATTGTAGATCCTCGAAGGGCCTGTCCTTCACTGAGAGACATGAAAAGATTCCGAGACATTCGCCGCAATTCGTCTTTGGAAATAATGTGAACTTGTTTCCCGGATGTATTTTGTTTCAGTGCGTCCACCGTTTTGTTTCATGTAAAGCAGTAACTTTATATGGTTGAAATGCAGGAGGGTAGAGGCTTTATACGCACTGCCAACAGATAAACCAACTTGCTTTAATACTCTCGAAGGGAAGTTTCAAATTGATAGTCTATTTCATCAAGCTTCTCCTCTGTTAAATTTATTTTTTGTCTCGGCTTCTTGTCAATGAACACTCCTTGCGTTTGATTTGACTTCTAGTTGTATACACTACTCCTGGAAATTTAGTACGAAATACTCTCCTGCCGTATTTGTACATTTCTCCTGTACGTAATAATCATAAACATAGAATATTCCTTGTTCAAGCGTATATCTCGGCATATTTCACAGTACACAAATACACAACAGAAAGTGTCATACACGCTTCTGCAGAAATGAAACTGAAACCATTGTGATAAACACGACTGAGCAAGTTAAATTGCATGGAATCGCAAGCTCAGCTGGTTTCCACTAGTGTATACAATCTCCGATTGCAGAGGGCACAATATGTACTTACCCCAGTTAAATAGTTTACAATGAAATTGTTGGCGCATTCCTAGAATCTGCCTATGAAATTAAATAGTCCTCTCTGCAGTTTCGTGTGTAAAATGAATTGCAGTAAGGCGTCGATTATCTAAACTAAATGGGATAAACTAATAATTGGGGTATTGCATTGTTCGGATAACCGAACGTAGAAGTAACAGTATGACATTTAAAGGTTTCTGTAAGGCAATATTACTATTTATTTCCCTGTTAATTTTCTTTTTCACCAAGCACCGTGCGAATTAGGTTTGGACATAAATTGCGAAATGTTTTCTTAATTTTGTTTCATTTCCGAGTCAGCAGTTTTTCTTTCGGGATATTCCCTTAACTAGAGAAGATACACTCTCTCCTTTTTCTACATGGCTTTGTAATTTTGTTTCTGTTGTTAACACACTATTACTTTGTTTAATCGAAGATCTCATGCCTTTGTAGTGTACATTACAGCACGCTCCACAAAACACAAGTTTTTGGCGCAGAACAAAAGACAACACGAAATGACAGTCAACTAGCTTTCCCAACCTTTAAAAAAAAAAAAAAAAAAAAAAAAAAAAAAAGTTTACGTTTATTGAAGTCGCAAGAGAGTTACTGAGAAATGTATTTGTTTAACGCCCGTTTTTACTACTGAGGCACCACAGGCGGTGAACACTGATGATAAATGGGGAAAGTTTTTTTTTTCCCCGGCATTTGCCATTTATGAGGACTGAGGAAAACCTGGAAAGGTCCTGATGGGATTCCAACCCCATAACTCCCATTCTCGAGTCCGCGCCTTAACGATCTTGGCCACCACGGTTTACTAAAGTTTACTAAAGACAGATAACAAGTATCTTGCCCAGATATTACGAAAATGACGTAGATATATAGTAGGCATCTTTAAATTAAGTCCTGCAATTTGTTAAAGTTCCCTATGTATTATTCCTGCCACTGAGGTGTTACTCCATGGTAGAGAATGAGAGAAATTTGAGATGTTTATTGTACATTTTTATAAAATGGAGAAATTAAAATTGAAACCCAAACGAAGAGAATGGGCTCGAATATTTAGCATTTCTGATAATAATCTGTATTCTACTATATCTGCAAAAGAATTCATTTCAAAAGACGGAAAATGTTATAGGTTCACAAAAGAGAAGAGTGCCTCAAGAGAAAACTAAAATTATTGCTCTTTTATTGAATTTTCGTATTTAAATTTGCGTCTTTTTGTCTGTTACTGCGTTGCACTGTTTTTGTTTTGTAGCCCTCTTGGAGCATTAACGTGTCGTGAACAAAGCAAAACGTTGGAAGTCCAAACACGATTATCTTAATTTAATATAACGTATTGTTTAATTGATTGTGTTTTATATTTTATATCCGTTTAACTCATCATTTAGAAAACAGGCTTTGGCATGTGGCTTGATTGAAATGCTCAGAGCTAATATGGAGTAACTGACCTAGAACCACCAGTAAATGCAGGACGTATGAAATACCATATAACATGAAAATTGTCACATTTTAGAAACTTTTTGATAGGTGGTTAAAAACCTTTTAGGGCCCACCAAGATTTGTATGGTGAAAACAGAAGATAAATGTATCATAGCTTCTTTAAAATCGCACATTAAGCTGCCCTTATTTATCAACAACAAAATATGACGCCGGAACAGGTCATTAGCTCTTCTATTCCGTAATGAATTGATGGTTACGGTGACTGATGACACATCACATTTGCAATACTCCGCTAATATTCCCTCGTTTTATCATTTTAGAATGATTAACGATAGCTTTAGCTCCGGTAACTAGCGGCATTTCCAATGTAGAGTGTGGGTAACGTGAAATGTTGAAACTATGTACTCACGATAGCTAGTTAAGTTAATATTACTTTATCAACGTAAATATTTCGTAGTTCAAGGCACTATTGCATTATTTCTCTGTGTTCTACTTTTTCATGTTAAATTACATTGCAATGGTGAGGAGGCTTGAAGTAAATTGTGAAACGCGCATTACCAGGTCTATAGTATATTACGACTGGTGCATCTTTCTCGCAAGTCGGTCGCCTGCCATATCATCACGGGTAGCGTGCTGTAACTGTATTATCAAGTTGCGAACTGCGTTGTAGCCTACTACCAGGCTGCAAGTCTAAATTTGTAACTAATGTGGAAACAATTTCTCTCTGATGTCTAATATTCACTTCTTTTGTTTTTTGTTTTCGTTTGTTTGTTTGTTTTTTTTTTTCCGCTCCTTTTTATTTGAGAATGAATTTGGGTATAACTCTAGACCAGTGTTTGCCAAACTCTCTGGGGGGCACCGGAAATTTTGCAAAAGATTTGCTAATATTTTTCTCTAACAGCAATTTTGTAGTCTTTTAAATGTTTTATACCTGGAATATCAAACTGTGGCCGCCATGGATTAGACATGCTGTTTTTAGTTCTTTGAAATAAAACATGTGTTTTTATTTATTTATTGACAGGGAGTAGATTCTTTAGTCTGTTATATAAGTAGGGAGAGGAATTTTATGCTTTAACAATCCATTTTATATTTATGCATTGAGAACTTTCATAATATGTACATAAATATGCTAATATAAAGGTATTAAGACATCATGTTGACATCAAATAAGAATTTAACGTAAGGTTATGTAATTTCTTCGTATATACAAATGTTGTGGAAACTTTATTAATTATTTAATTCACAAAAATTTATTGAAGAGTTTGGATGCATTTTCCTTAAAAAATAAACAAATGAATAATGACATTAATTTTTAGTTCTCCACACTAAACTTTTTTTCTGTTGCAGTTGACGAACACCAAGTGTTTTAAGTTTTCCATAGTTAACCGCCTTCTATTGCTTCTTAAAATAGCCTTATAGCGCGAAACACTTGTATTGAGCTATCGTCAGTGTTACCAAGTTTCAAAACTGACTCGATGGCATATATTATTCGGAAATATCGCTTTTGTGAATCGAATATTAACATAAAATAAATAAATAAAATATATTTATAAAACATACCAATAAAAAGCAAACATGCAGCATTATATGCAACATAAAATATTGTTTAAACTTTTGGAAAGTTTGTAATTAACTCGCATCCAAGTGAGCATATGCATTTGCATTAAAATCCGCTCCCTAGTTATAAGATCCAGGTGAAGGAGATTTAATAGTTTCAACTTCTGTAGTTCCTGACTTCAAAGCTCTGTGCCTTCCAAAGTAAGCCATTTACTCACCTCTTCATTTAAAATTCAGTGAGAATTTCTTTTGTTTAAAATATTAAAACTATCTTACGCATGGTACTCTTTTAAATAATTTCAATATTATCAAAAAAGTAATTATCATTGTCTAGGTTTAGATTAAAATGTGTTAAATGTAAAAATATTACTTTAAAGATAGGGAAGTGTACTTTTGCACTATTAATTTACATATTTTATTTCGAGTTTAATGTTTTAATTTAAAATAATTATATACTTTTTTGTATGTATTAATATTTTAAGCTTTGCCGGGTCATTTTTAGAGGGGAATCCTAAGATAGGTCTGTTTATAGCAACTTTTGACTATTTAACAGTTTGTATGTGGTTGGCTTGCCCAGAACTTTATGAACGTGATTCGCGAGTGCTCTGCTCTAGACGTATACATTGGTAGAGCTGCTCCTATTGAGCCTGAGCACTAGATAAGGGTGTTATGGTAATATTTTTAGGGTGGAATTCATTACAGCGTCCTTTCTGCACCTTGCACAGCTTTTGCATCGAATGGAAAAACCTTGATAAAGTGGAATGTACGTAAACAAGGTAGGATTAAGAGATATTTAATGCCAAGAGGCGAATACCTCTCGGAGCATATTACAATTATTTGGTTTTCGTCGATGATAAATGGTGCATCACCTGTCCCAATTTTGGGCCGCCAGTGTTGTGGTAATGGTCCGTAGGATGCGTTGTAACCTAATTTTGATTGGAGAGCTGTGGGTTGTGAGGGAAAAAATGCCTGGGAGTGAAACGTTGGTGAAAGTTTTTGTGGTGACGTGGCAGGCCGAGTGGTCGGGCGTGGGATGAGCAGAGGGACTATACGGCAGTAGTATTTAGCGCAGATGGCACCACAGAGATATGTCCGCTTGGGTAAAACATCACAACCGAAATGAAAGTCCTGGTTACTCGTTCGGAACGAAGCTGTTGAGGATTGATTGGCTATTTATTTCTTGCTGATGGCGGCATTCAATTTAGCTCGACGTGCATACCTGAGCAGAAGGCTTTACTGTTGCTAAAATGGCTGTTTCCTTGAACTTCCAGAGATAGGATGAAAAATAAACTTACATCTGACTTAAGGGGAACCATCTGTTTAACTCTTTCCCTGACTTTTATTATAATCTCTTCTTAATTTTGTCGACCTGATAGTTGCTTTATGCTTAATGTAATTTTCACCTTAAAGTTTCATTAGCAGAGCACGCCGGTTTTCACTTTCGAAATGTTGAAAGCTGCTGTAAAGCGCGGAAAACACAATAAACACAATTCAGAGTCGCCGGCTCTTTAATCTAGCGTGTTTATGTCAGAAACTTTGTATACTTTCTCAGCTAGGATAAAATAATAGTGGTGCTTAAAAATTATGTGGTGTTCTACATTATTATCTTTTATTTCAGTGACAAATACGGGAATTTCATGGCTATTTTGAAACCACATTTTCATTACAGTTAACGATTTAATTAATAAATATGTAATTTCTATGTTTAACAGCTTTTCCTTAAATCAACTGTGTTAGCTGCCATCTCAATTGTATATACTGTGTGAGAAATGTCCTCCAGGATCAATGTAGTTCAAGGCTTCAATCCTTGAGGGTATTAGCGCTGAGGGCACGTTTTATAAGACAAACTATACACAATAATTCCTCACGCGTTTGATAAAACAATAATCAAGTGCCAAGGTTATCTGGGAAGCTCTTCTGCAATGTAAGAGAAGTTTCAGATAGAATTGCTGATTATGGTTTTTAAAGGAGTATGCGAGCAAGAGACAAACAGATTCCATGCCATGGTAAGAACTGTGTGTGATGTTCTACTCAAGCGATAAGGTAAAGACCGAATGCATGTTATTGATACGCTTCAACATAATACAGAGGGTGCCAAAAATGTATACACACTTCAAGCGAAGAAAAAACTGTGTTAACATAACAAAACTGAATTCGCACAAACAGAAAATAATGCGCACTAACCATCTTTTACTGATCTTTTATAGTTACAACAGTTGCTCAAAATGCATACCATCGACTTCGATACACTTTTGAGTACGTTGAACTACTGATTGAGCAACGTTTGCGAAAGTGTCCTCAGCAATTGCAGCACATGCTGTTTTAATTTTTTCCCAAAGTGCTGTCAGTGTAGCTGGTTTTCTACGGTATACAACATTCTTAAGAGTTCCCATAGGTAGAAATCCAACGGCGGTTCTGTTCTGTACACACGTCTCCATTGCCTTTGAACTTCAACGACATTTTCGGTTTTCCAATACCACTTCAAAATTGCTTTCCGCTGTTCAAACGATAATCTTGGCTCCATTTTGTTGTAGCAACGCTGGCATAACGTAATGTGAGTCACATCTGTTTACAGAACATCATACGAAATCTTGGCTTCATTTGTTCATTGTTGATTTACCTGTCACGTAGCAACGCTGTCATAATGTATGTGAGTCACATGTGTTAACAGAACATCATACTACACATTACTGTTCCTTTTCGGCCCAACTTTAAAGTATATTAAATAGATATTTATTGGGAAAGTGTGTGTGTGAATTTTGGCACACACTGTATATTAAGTATATTTAGGGAACAATTGTTTTTGTTATCATGAAAGATGAAGTAGTTTTGGACCAAAAGGGATCGCACTACCTCAGATAATCCCTTAGGTTACAGAAGAACGTCTAATGGACTCACCCAGGCAGCTTAACCCGGTAGGGCTTGAAGCTCGTCCGCCATATTTGCTACGTGGATAGATAATTGTGCAAACGGCAGTTTTTATGTGTTATAAAATGATATTGTCCAAATAAACGCATAACTTTCGTTAACACTTGAAATGATGGCGCGGCTTGGGAGCAATTTTTTTTGTGTGTGTGTGTGTGTTTAACGCCCATTTTTACTACTGAGGCACCACATGCGGTGACACTGGTGATACATGAGATGAAATGATATATTGAGAAAGGATTTTTCTTTTAAGGAAGGAATCGTTCCAGGCCTAAGTTTAGGGTACCTCCCCGGTATTTGCCAGTTATGAGGACTGAGGAAAACCTGAAAGAAACTCAGTTAGGGAGGATGGTCCTGGCGGGATTCGAACCCCAGATCTCCCGCTCACGATTCACGATTCCTCGCCTAAACGACCTCGGCCACCCGTGGTGGTGAACAAAGCGTGCATGCACATTGTCAAACATTAGATGTTCTAATAAAGAACACCACCTACTTTTTATAGATTATTATAAGGCATGTAACAATGTTAAAAAGAAAACTGTGAGAAAGTGTGGAATGATGATTATGATGATTGATTGGTTTATTTATGGACGCTCTTTAACAGCTCAGGTCATCAGCGTCCCATTCAACTCAGGGCGTGAAACGGCCGACAAATTTTGCTCAGAGGCCTCTCTTTCAGGCTTGAGGTTCTTTTTCGTGCCGTAAATGTACGACACGGGACCCACGGCTTTACTTCCCTTCCGAAGGAAGCCATACTTAGGATTTTTACGCCCCGAAAAAATCCATCGGTCCTGGCCGGGTTCGAACCCGCGATCTTGGGTTTATTAGGCCAGTATGGTAACAAAGTGTGGAATGCAGAGGTATGCCTGAACACGTATGCATTTCTGGAAGTCCTTGTCACGAAATTGGGTTCACTGCCGTCTTTCTCCTTCAGATGACTGCACAAATAAAAGAATGGCATAATTGAATACAAACCGAGGACGTTTAGTACTATTTTTTTAATAAATTAAACAGCTATCAAGCATACATATGTCATTGAACCCTAATTATAATTGTTGACAAATGTAAACATTCAGCTATATTTACTACTGGTGATAAAGTTTTGGTGGCGGTTGCCAATACCTAATCCTCTGATTAAATGCTGCGTATAGTTTTGTGGTTGCACAGGTTAGACAATAATAAAAAATGTTATACTGAATGATTTTAACCAAATGAGCCTAGAAGTTTCAAATCCATTCTTTTTCACTGCTGTAAAATCTTAAATTCATTTAATACTGATGCTATTATTATTATTATTATTATTATTATTATTATTATTATTATTATTATTATTTCCGATTTGGTTAAACTGTTCTTGTACGACTAAAAACTGCCAAGAAAATGAATGCAGAAAAATTACAACTCGAGGTAGTGTTTGTACAGTGAAGTTTGTTCCTGGATAATGTTTTGTTTTATTTGGTAATGTTTGCAGAATTGCAGAACAACGATATACTTCTCTCCATACCCCTTCGATTATTGAGTAATAAATACCACGTGGTAAAACTGCTGTAAAGTCAGAAACCAGCAAGCAAAACAGAAAAGCCAGAGGAAAATATGCAATTTACTCACCTTAATTAATGCAGTGTTCTAATAACTTTTGAATGACAAGCACTGAAAGTTCGTATCTTTTTAAAAGGAATAACTACATGTTCGTTAGAGCTAATGTTTTAATTAATTAATATGTAACTTCCACATTTAACAGCTGTTCGTTGAGCTTAATGTTAGATGCAACAGAAGTGACATCAAATAGATTTTATTAAGAAGTAAATCCAACGCGGAGCAAGAACATCAAAGTTGTCCCTATAGCTGTAAATGCAACTATAAATAATGTATATAAGAGTGTAAATTAAGTTATACATCAAAACAAGGTAAATGTACAGAGATGATGCATTTAGGGATTGAGACAGGGTTGTAGTTTGTCGCCTACCATTTTTAATTTATATTTAGACGATGCTATCAGAACTTCAGTTGACTGGTTTGCAATTAGAGGAAATTTTCAAGAAATCTTATATTTACTAATAGGTTATTTCACCTCATGGTGAAGATACACTCCAGGAAATATTAATTTAATTATATAAAGTTACAAAAATAACTTAAATTCTCAAAAAGAAAAAAAAAAAACGAAGTTAAGGGCGTTCAAAGTCAAATAGGCCTGGGCCTGTGAGATCTAAGATTGTGTTGGAAAGCTGTAAAACAGGATGCAATGTACCCTGTTTAGATGAAATGGATAAGTCACAAGTTTATTTACGGACGCTTTAACATCTCAGGTCATCAGCGTCCCATTTGATTCAGGCGTGAAACGGCCTATAAAATTTGCTCAGAGGCCTCTTCGTTCAGGCTTGAAGTAGTTTTAAGTGCCGTAAATCTATGACACGGGACTAAGGGCTTTACTTTCCTTCCGAAGGAAGCCATGATTAAGATTTTTACGCCCGAAAATATCCATTGACCCTGGTCGGGTTTGAACTCGCCATTTTTGGTCTACGAGGCAAGTATAAACAATCACAATATGAATAGGTGTAATAATATTTGTAGAGCTCTGTAGGGTCATTTTACTCGAGGACCAGCAGAGCACGTCTGTGTACTGAGAAAAGTCGGTCATCAAGACTGTAAAATGCATATACAGATAGCAGCTTGTGGTTACAGTCTTGAAGGAGGTGTTTTTATGTACGATGTGTGTGTTTTTGTCTGAAAGCGGATTTTTGTGAGAAATGGTAAGGAAATATCCTAAGAAACTGTTCGCCAACTTGTTAAAAAGCTACTAGAGATAGGATCTCCAAATGACAAAAAACATGTTCCAAACTGCAGTGTTCTTACGAAAGAGAGATGAAAAATACAAACATTTCCAACGCAGATCCCGGCAATGTATTGCCGCAGAGGAGCATCCTTTTATATATCTATTACAGCAGAGGTTAGTGCTTATTATTAATAATTTTAAATACGGTACATACATAGATATCGTCTTATTCTTTCAGTAATAATAATAATAATAATAATAACAACAACAACAAAACTTTACTCTCGACGACTTTATCTTCCTTTCACCGGTTGCAGCAGTTGTACTTTCCCAGTCAGTACCGCGCTCAAGCGACCCGTAACTCAAATAACCTCACTGTATGACTTCACGATAAAAGTAGAAAAGATACTGAAGTAAAATTACATAAAATAAGGACAATACCAATGAAGCGACAATTGGCAATGATAGATAAATTTACAATAAGCGTACGTGGAATGATGATTTTGGTTAATTTACGGACGCTCTTTAACATCTCAGGTCATTACCGTTGCATTCAATTCAGGGCGTGAAAGCCCACAAATTTTGCTCAGAGGCCTCGTTTTTCAGGCTTGAAGTTCTTTTTCGTGCCGTAAATGTACGACACGGGACCCACAGCTTTACTTCCCTTCCGAAGGAAGCCAAACTTAGGATTTGTACGCCCGAAAAAATCCACCGGTCATGACCCCGCGATCTTGGGTTAAGAAGGCCAATATGGTTACCACTATACCACCAGAACCGACTACGTGGAGTGACCGCATTACAAATTGTATAATTAGGTTCGTTGACGATTATCGCTCTAATTGGTGGGACCATGTAGGAAGAATGAACCAAAATAGCAAAAGGTGGTTAAAACAATGGAGTCATGAGAGGCCTAAACGCCTATAACTTCAAGTACAAGAATGTTCTAAAAGAAACTTTTGAAATTAGTTCGTAAAAAGTTCTTTAAATTAATGTTATGTTACTAGTGATTCTAAGACATTGATGTTGTGAGAGAAATAAACATTATAATTTAAATAACTTGAGCAAGCTGATATTTTATTTTAATACAAGGTGTTACTATAATGAGAGATATAGAAATGAAATTGAATAGATATGAAACAGTGAAAACTCATGAAAATATACATAAATGAAATTTTATAAAGTTATGTTCTTGGCCATTCTAATGAGATATCCAGTTTCAGTTTGTGAGACATAAAAATGCCAGTTATATCCATACAATACAAACACATGCTTACAAGCATTGACCACCCGCGCGGTGTTAATTTAGGGTTAGGAATAGGAGAGTTCAACGTCGAAAATACAATCGAAAATAAATCCATCCTTAAACTTTTATGAAACAGCACTTAATATACAAGGATAAGGGTTTTGTAAGAGAAATGTTAAGTGAAGATCAGAACAATTTATTGGTTTTCAACTAAGTTATGAATCACTTAACAATTCTGTTAGCGCGTATGAATCACAGATAAATTCGTTGAGTAGCAGAAAAAAAAAAATGGCAAGACCGTGCAATCTCCCATTTTATAAAGTTTCCCACGCAACAATTGTCGATTGGCTCACAACTGGCATGGCACTCTGCCAGCGTTCCTTGGCGGTCTGCTTGCCAACTGACGAACCTGGGTTCGATTGCGAGTCGGTACATGTTTTTAGGGTGGTTTGATTTTCTGAGTTTCCCTTCTAATAAGGTGAATACAAGATAACATATTCATTTCCATCATTTCGAAAGACTTCGATATTTAGCAGGGACGGATAGAGAGAGGGGGGGGTCGGTCCTTGTAGGGTAGTGGTAACCATACTTGCCTTCTAAGCCCAAGATCGCGGGTTCAAACCCGGCCAGGATCGATGGATTTTTTCGGGCATAAAAATCCTTAATATAGCTTCCTTCGGAAGAGAAGTAAAGCCGTGGGTCCCGTGTCGTACTTTTACGGCACGAAAAAGAACCTCAAGCCTGAAAGAAGAGGCATCTGAGCAAAATTTGTCGGACGTTTCACGCCCTGAATAGAATTGGATTCTGATGACCTGAGATGTTAAAGAGCGCCCATAAATAAATTAATAAAAAGAGAGGGGGGGACATTCATCTGCCCAGGTGGGATGCATATTGTTTCTTGTATGGCTCTTATGGTCATTTTAACTTTGTACCAAACTGAACGAGGATCTAAATTAGGAATATATATATATTCTTAATTTAGATGCTTGTATATAGTATTGCATTCTCTTTTATATGTATAATATAAATAAAAAATAATGTAACACTATTAACAATGCAAGTAATATAGCAATAATTAGAAAATCAGAAAAGGATAAAACACTAAGAAAAGTCGCAGATTTGCACTCGCTATAGTAAGAGTTCTTTGTATTAGTTCTTAGAGTTTGAAGTATAGCGATTGCAAATCTGCGACTTTTTCTTAGTATTTTATCCTTTTCTGCTTTTCTAATTATTGCTAATTTGTGTGTGTACGCGCGCGCGCAGTAAGAAAATTGGGCGACATAAAGAATACAAGGGTAAGAAATAAAAGAATGTTTTAAACAAAACACGAACGGATAAATGGACTTGGGGAATTTATATGTACATTAAAATAACGCATTTGAAATCATAACCCATCAAAAGCTGTAAACCGCGAAGGTAAGAAGAAGAAAATCCTGGATAGGCTTTCAGCTCTACGGGGGTTTCTTAGTTGTGATACCACTCATTTAATTTCTGATTAATCGTATTCATATCAAATTCATAATTAAACTAAAGTGCATTGTCATTTTAGAGGTTATAATAATTGTATTACGAATTAAAAATCAAAACGTAAAGTGCACAGTTATTTTTAACGCATGTAAAGCTGTACAAACAATATGATTGCTTTTGATCACGGCAGAGACTTTGTTCCACTTCCTCTTGGCGAAAAACAAAACATATGAACTAGCGTAACACGTTCCTGAACATAAGCGATCTCAGGTTTATAACGGCTTTGGACAGCCCTGTTTTTCAGTTCGCTTATCCTAGCGTAACGGGACTGTCGGCTTCTTCCTTATTCCGTGCTCACCTGAAGGCGTTAACATGTTTCATGCAATTATGTTTTTATTTTAATTATGACAAGACGTGCTGCCTCATGGAAGTTTGCCATGCGCCGCCTTGTTACAGTAACAGACAGAACAGCTCATTTTCCACAAACATTGTATTGTACGCAAGAGTGTATAAGCTCCAAAAGGGCGCTTGTTAAGGCACTGACGCAACGTAGTTAACGGCCATCAAGGATCGTCAGCCCAATAGCTTTGGCGCTCGGAGCGGCGATGAGTGATAATAGCGGGCAGTTAAAACATGGGCAAAATTCGCGGAGAGGTAGCAAGTGTAACGCTGCACTACACATAAAGTGTAAAAAGCATTATTGGAACTTTTTTACAGTAATGTAACTTACAGTTTCAAGAATGCTGTTCACCTTCCATCTCTGAATTGTAAAGCTAAGCTAAACATGACTCGATTGGACAATTGTTTTGCAGAACACGCCAGTGACGTCATGGAGCATTCCCACCTCCAAGCTTGTAACTACCCAACCGAATGTTTTGCTTGTGTCTTATTTGTCCACTAATATTTCCACATTAAACGATTTATATTGCGGTGATTTTCGATGTCTAGCCGGGCTATGTCACATTGTTGATTAAAGAGCAGGTGTCAACACTGTGCAAACTTCGCCAACTCCAGGTATTCGCCGTGATATTTCTGGATTATAAACATGTTTTCAGAGGTTTAACGTTGGATGTAGCAAACGAAAAAATACAAAAATAAATGCAAATGATATCACTACTTTATTTATTTGGTTTGTTCACGGACTCTCTTTAACGTCCTATTAAATTCAGGGCGTAAAACAGCCGATCAATTTTGCTCAGAGGTCTCTTCTTTCAGGCTTGAGGTTCTTTTACGTACCATGGGACCCCCGACTTTACTTCTCTTCCTAAGGAAGCCATACTTAGGCTTTTTACGCCCGAAAATATCCATTGCGATCTTGGGTCTACGAGGCAAGTAATACCAGCCCGACAATATCACTACAACGATCTCTGGCCTTTAAAATGAAAACGAATAGGAACTGAAATGAATTTCTTGTGTTGATTATTCAGAACATCAAAAAGAGAAAACAAATGTGAAATTAATCATTACATAAGAAAATAAAAATTCAAGTATCCTTTTAGGACAAACTGAAAACGAAAGAGCTTCGTTTAGGACATTGAAGAGAAAACACTATGCACTGGAATGGTCATCGAAAAGACGAGGAACCTTCAAGATGCTTCAGTTCAACAAAAGAGGATGATAGTTGAAGGAAGGTGATAAGGAAGAAGAGAATGCTAGAGTACTTGTCGATTACAAATAGTTTTGAATGTCAGCGCATGCCACAAAAAATTGGGACAAATCAATGAAAAATATATAAGACAAAGAAGATTGTCTGTAGCCTTCAGCCTCACCCAGAAAGCCTCCATGATGAAATGTTGGCCTATTTTATAACATAAACCCTTTTCATGTCTACACATTTTCGCTAATTCCCGCAGTTTTTCTGAAATCGGTCTTAGATGGCTTGTCAAAGTGGTCAAAATGTAATAAAAAAAAATTAATGACGTCGTCTTCAAAGCCAAAACGCTCTCTTAGTCAGCCTAGTCTAGTCACTCTCTAGTCAGGCCTTTTAAAGTGTGGGATTAGAGCCAGTAGCCTGGCAAGCGTTCCAGCATTTCGGACACACACATTCATGAATGTTAGTCATGACAAAAACGAGCGTCTAAACGGAAGCATTGTCCAGTTGGAAATTAGCCCTTTCAGCTTAAACTGTAAAGCATTTCGTAACTTTCTCAACAGAGTAGCTTAATATTGTCCGGTGATGGTTTGCCCTTTGGGAGAGAGAGTCTATCAGCACCTTTTTGGGGAGGAAGAGCCGTAGCTTTTTTTCAGTGCTTAAGCGATGAGCCTAGTCCACAAAACTGTTCGGGTTGGTTCCAAACAGCCCCAGATTTCTTTGACATCATAATCATCGCCAACTTTTGACAGCTGATCACAAATTTTGGAACTGAACTTGCAGAAATCTTCATCCAAAAATTGCTCCAGCCGTTATGTGCAGTTCTTCGCCGAAGCGTCTGAAGATCAATAGTTTATGATCATATTAGCACTTTATCCACATTTTTCCCTGCCACCAGCCGGCCTAAGGCAGGATTTCTTCATTCTTCGTCGGCTGAATTCAGTTACCCTCCTCATTGTGATTCCTCCCCTGTTGCTGCTACCATATCTTGTGGGTATTCTTGGTTTGTAACCCATCTCATGTAGATCTTTGCTCGCTTCGTGTATAAAAGACATGTACCATGGTTTAAGCCAATTAATTTCAAATCGGATGACTGGTTCTAGGTCAGGCTAAGGACTTAATGGAACGATCCTCAATTTAAGGAAAAGTTTCCGTTTATAATATGGGAAAAGCATGGAAGCAGATGTTAACGGGATATAATTAATTGCCGGAAATAACCTCACAGCTGTTATGTGGTTCCGTAATATACGTTTCAGTAAAATGCCATTGTGTTTTTTGAAAAACAAATGACGAACCTATTGAAGATCCTGCACAATGTCACCTTTCAGGGGAAGATACCCTCTGCTAGCAAAATGTCAGCACCTAACAAAATTTAAATATGTGTGATGACGCAACTTAAAAAGTTTAACGATTATTTTTTATTTATTACTTTTCAATACTGTTTATTGTGAAGCATCACAGACGGTGGACGCTGAAGATACGTGAGAGGAAATGATAAATTGTGTAATGATTTTTAAGGAAAAGTCTAGCCTGTGTTTAGGATACTTTCCCGGCATTTGCATGTTCGTGTATAATTCATTATTTGTCTGCATTTTTTTTTCTGTATTTAGCAGTACACAAAATAGGACAAAGGCCTGCTATATAGTTAGGTGTGGGAGTAAGTCCTAAGGTGCTCTCCTTTTAACTATCATTTACCTTACTAAGTAATTGTATAAAAATTTATGCGAGGCGCTCTCTAGGCTTTCTTGTGTCTTCCACATTCATTTGTTCAGTAATTTTTCTCTGCTCTTTGTTACACAATAAATATATTTCGCGTGTATCTTTTTCGGGTTTGCCAAGGCCACAGTTCCTCTACCACTTACAGGTCCAGGAACCTTGTCTACTTCCCATTTGTCGCGAGTGATTCATCATAGCGGCATTCCCTCCCACTTTCTTTTAGGTTTTTCTGCTGTTGCGCTAGCATCAAACATACCGAGTATTGGCTCTTCCTCATACCTTTATTTGAAATGTTTGCTTTCAGTATTATCCGCAGAATGCTGTGTTACACTTTAAGCTGTAAAACCTGATGTTAGAGATCAAGTACCGTAATTATTACGGACTCGGTTTGTACATATTAATGCTATATTGGCCTAATTATTCAGGAAAATGTCTCCGAGTTTTAGCAACGATAAATTATTAGTGATATCTTAACTTTACTTGCACACTTAAGCATACTGTAAAAAGTTTGCTTTATACGTTCAGTAATAAAATTATTCGCCAAGTGGATTTACTGAAAATGGTGGTCACAGCACGAGAGAAGGCTTTTTGTTTGCTGGAATTCCATGCTAGTAAATCTGTAACCTCCCTTCTACGTTGCTTCCGAATAGAGTACGAGAAGAATTTACCGACGACACCACAAGCTGGTATACATGAGTTAAGATTCGACAGCCCGCTCGTCCGCATAGGCAGTCAATCTGGAGCGCGTTCGTCAGTGCTATTACGTAGATCTTAAAAATTTACCAACAATCCTAGCAACAAACAACTTGGGATGCCAATAAAAATATTTAAAGAATTGATGGAACGCGCTTACAGCAGAACTCTTACTGCTGTACAGCTTACTGCTGTACTGTTCTTGATCGACACAGAGGTGTTAGAATGTGGAGAAGTTGAAATCCATGTGCATATGGCATATTTGTAACATTCTCCCAAAATTAATGTATTTGGTTCCAACATGTAACACGGTTTATAAGTCGCTCTTCTGTGCGGACATTTGTGACTGGGAGGTCATATTTAGAACTTTCATCACATGGTTTGCAGCTATCTGAATAAGTAACTGTCACACGGTAGATCTGGCTAGGGACAGACAGTGATCTATGGCTGTTGTTGCTGTATCTGATAGACCCAGTAATATGCGTTAGAGATATAAACTTCGGATATGTTTTTCAGTAACCCTGCATTAATTCCTATACCTACCTTACACCTCTCCGTCGATTGTGATTGGCTTAACATTAACCTAAGTTCGTTTTTCTAGTATTCGTTGGTAGATTCATTTCTTTGCCAATTACGTGCAAATTATTTAGCATTTGTTCAATTTCTTTCATAGACCGGGTTAATAGTGTTAAGGTTGTATGTAAACCTCAAGTGTGTTAGTAAAGCATCTTCTATGTTAATGTAGCAATATTTCTTTCTCTCGTTTTATTTTTCTAAACTAATTCTGCATTGTAAAACAAGTACTGTATGATTAAGATAACTGCAGCGATGCAGGTCTATCTGTACTGTCTTTGAATAGCGAACAGGTAAGCATTTTATTAATATAGAACGTGAAAGCCTGTACTGTTCTTAGTAGTAAAGACCCGCACCTAGGCAAAACTTATTGCGGGTTGTCTACATTCAGGGGCAAGTGCACCGGTAGACAACTGGCGGAAAGCATGACCTAAGAAGGAATTATTTTATTGGTTATACATATAATTACACAAAATAGCATTTACAATCCGTGTATACATCCAGGAACAGGGGAAAGTATACATTCAGTGGTAGTATACTTTCAAGGGCAAGTACACATTCAGGGGCAAGTATAAATTCAGCGGAAGTATACGTTCAAGGGCAGGCATTCTTTCAGGGATAAGCATGGAGCAATTATACTTTCAGGAGCTAATACACATTCAAGGGCAAGCATAATTTCAGGAGGAAGTATTATACATATATTTACATAAATTACCCCAAAATTGTGGAATTCTTAGTTAGAAAACTATGAACTAAAAATATGACGAGGTAGGTATGCTAATGATGTAATAAACAAATGTAAAGATAATTATCACTTTTAATGTTTACAAATATTAACATTGAGATAATATATGTTCATAAAATGATGAATAATAAACCTAATATTCTATAATAATATTATGACATACCTTAAATGAGTGGTACGGAGGTGTTTCGACCAAAGCTTCCTGACGTCTGCTGAGCAAAATGAAAGTATGTGTACAATAAAGAATGGTAGAAATAATAGTTAACGCTGCAAGCAAAATACTAAATTGTGTAAATATTTCTTAATTTCGTTTATAAACAATATTTTTAGTTAGATGATGGTAGGAAATATGTTTAAACCCTGCAAAAATAAACTTATACGATTAAAAAGAGGATCAAAACATAAAATAGTATTTACAAATAATATTACGATATACCTCAAACGAACTGACGCAGAAGTGTTTTAACACGGCTTTCTGTCGGCCACTAAGCAAAATGATCGTGTGTATACAATAAAGAGAAGCAGGGTAAAGTCGCGTCACTGGTGCAAACAATAGCGCAGGTATGATGCTCGAGAGCGTACACCAGATAAGTTAATACTTGCTCAGGATTTCTAGCGCCACGATGGTGGCTAAGGGTCGACCTGTCCGAACATGTAGAGGAAAGTTACTATTGGAAATGAGATATATCACATAACTAAGTCAAGGTAAAAATAGAAGATTAATATACACGTCATAAAGTACTTCTTACCAGCGCAACATGTTGATAAATAAATTACATCTGTTTGCGAAAACGTATCGTATACAACGTTAACTCTCCAAAAAAAAAAAGTTTACAAAAATGTCGCAATTAAAAAATATTTTTGCCGTGCGATCTACTTGAATGAACAAAAACGAATATTAGCAACAAAAATCTGTTTTTAACTGAACAAAAACATGTTAATTGTGTTATATTAAAAAGAAAATATGTTCAAAAAAGTTATGTTGCCAAAAGATGTTATATTGCAAAAATGTTTATGTTAAAATATTTTATGTACAAAAATAAATCATGTTGCAATCAAAGAAAATTTTCCACACCGTCATTGACTTTCAACACCCAGCGAATATTAGGAAAACAAACTATTTAACTTTGTACAAATAAGTTATATTGCGGGGAAAAAACTAATTTCCTAGGCCATCCTGGGGTACATGCTTTTACTATTATGTTGCAAGCAAATAATAATAATAATAATAATAATAATAATAATTTCGCGTTGTTTACAATGCCCATCTTTCACTTCGTGTCAGGTATTTTCACTTGCGTACATTTGAAAGGAATTTCATTTAACTTTAAATTGTGTGAACTAAGTGTCATAACAGGGTTTCCCTTAACTGCTAACGGTGTTTACAATGTTTACCTTTCATTATGGACCAGGCATTTCCACTTGCGTTCATTTCAAGGACATTCCTTTTGACTTTAAGTTGCAATGCCTAATTGTCATATAACATTCCCTCCTCTTCACCTTCTAATGACATTTAGAGTTATTTGCTTTTGTTGTTTACAATCTATACCTTTCACTACGGGACTAGTATTTCAAAGGAATTCCTTTAACTTTAAATTGTATAGGCCTAAGTGTCATAAAAACTTATCCCCTTCAGCTTCTAATGGGTTTTACAGTGCCCCGCCCCTTCATTCCTATAACGGTTTAACGCGTAGGATGGTGGCGGGGCTAAGGAATATGTGCTGTAGGGAGAACCAACCTCATTAGCTGAAAACCAAGCAGGAAGGAATAAAGTATGCTGGCGCATGCGCAGTAGGGAAAATTAATTTCTAAACGAGCCGTAATTGTAAACGGCAATAAAGTTATTCTGTATCTTGTTCTACATTCTCACTTATATTACTCCATTTATAAAAAATATACTTATGTAATAGTCTTATTTTGTGCCATATTTCACATTCACTTGTTTTTATTCCTCTGTATCATCATCACGATATGAAAGTATTTACCCTCATGTACAGCAGTTGGACACCAGTCTTTAAGTTTTATTTAATAATTTCAGAGTTTATTTACAATTCCAGATACAGATGGTCTGTCACAATAAAATATTAGAAGAAATTTTGTGTTTTTTATCATCATAATTCAGTCGAATACTGCGTGACGATTACAATGCTTTATTTGATACATACATATAATTAGAAATATATAAAGCACACAAAAACGAGTAAAAATAATTTCCCCTGTGGTATGCACAACAATTAAGATATTGTATTGCTAAAATAGTAGCAACGATGCAACCAGTATGGTATTATGTAAATATTTGTTAATTTAATAGCAATTCAATAACGTGTTGACAAAAAAGTTTGTTTCTACGAAAAATTTTAAACTAATCGTTTTCAATATTTAACTTTGCATAATAGAAGTTTTTATTAATGTGTATTAATTTTATATAAAATTACTTAGTTTTTAAATATTACGAGTATTTTAGATGAATAAAGTATACTATTGCATTAGCATTCTCTAATGCCCATAGCTTTAATGCGACCATCCAAAGTACGGTGTGTGCGCTCAATAATTAAAGAACGCAAATGTTCATAATTTACACTGTACGCACTTCAACTAAACACTTCAAAAATACACTATTGCTGGCAGTGATTAATGACACAGGTGTTAAACTATATTTCATAAAAGGGTTGCTGTTACAAGTGTTGCAGTACGTGCATTTACATTTGAAAATGAGTGTATATAAAGGATATAACAAAAATTAGTTGCGATTTCATACCAGTTATCTTGTTCGATGGTTGCACTATTAGTTTTCCTAAATCATTTATTCATTTCTTCTTAATCTTATCAGGATGGAATTAAAAATGTTCATAACCAGACTGTTTTACACGACTTTGCAGCCGTCAGCTATAAATAATTCATGTTCAACCAATTCATTCACACTTTTTGCCAATGTTATATTAAAATCATGCTTCGCCTCACTGTTTTCTAAAAACTCTCTAAAACAAATTCAATTGGTTTTGATAAGTTCCTGGTTGTCCTTGGGTTTATTCATTACCATCTTGCAATATGATTCGATTTCATCTATAGTCCGCGTGCCATTATTTCACCACTTTTATATTTAGTAATATATTTGTTTCTAAATTTTGAAGATTAACCACCCACAATCTCCTCATTATGGCGATTTTGTATAAACTTTTTCATAAGAAGCTAGTTTGTAGGAATTTCAGTTGGAAACATAATCTATTCTACAATATGGATGCTCCATAAACTTAGCACTTGGCATTATAATTTTATATTTAAACCAACACAGCTAAAACTTTATGCTTGCATTTGACTGGATATCATCCCAATCAACGAGACATTAATGTTGTCAGTGTGACGGAACAAAATTTTCCTCACGGGCATCTTGCGTTTATGAAAATGTACATGTCATTATAAATAGCTCCCACATTAGACATATTTTATCATAAATATGTCGAAACAGATTAAAAGTCGTACCTAATATAAATTAAACATACATTTTCTGTAATTAAACCATAATTTACATCGTAAAAAGTTTGCATCACAAATTATCCAACAAATGTTCAAATTATGATTATAAAATAAACAAACATCGACCTTTGCAACATATTTGTCTTCAGAAAAATATATGTATGGAATATAAAATACGTAAAATTCTTGAACATAAGAACATAACTTAGAACTGTACGTATTTATATTGCAAAAGCTGACATCAGACTTGAAACAGCCCCTTATTTCCTACAAAGTGGGGGAAAAAAAAAACGAAAACATTTCACCCTGAAGTACCCGAGTTCGATATCTGTCTTCAAATTTGTTTAATTATTTCGGAGTCTGCATTTATAGATAGGGTCTACCATAATATAATATTAAATGAAACTTTGCATTTTTATCCTATTTTTGTAGCATTGTACTCATATGTGCAAAATAAAACATTAGAACTTTGAGTGTAACGTGTTCACATTGCATAATGGAAAGAAAGTCTCAGCTCCATTGAAATTAACATGATATACGCTACGGTTAACTAAAAAAGACCTGCAGTGTCACCAATAATACACGCCATAATGAACTGAAATTAAATAAAATATGTCTCTTTGCGAGAAAAATGAAACAGAACAATTTACAATATTTACTTTCCAAAAAGACTATAGATTGTGCCAAAAAAAAAGTTATGCTTGAATTTAATTTTTTCACACCATGATTTACGAATCTATTTTAGAAAAAAAATATTTACTTTGCAAAAGAAGCATATGCTGTGCAAAAATGATGTTTTGTTGCATTAAAAACAGTACTTTCACTCCTTTTAGAAACCGAAAACAGCAACTCTTTATTAGTTACATATGTTCATTTTGCTTAGTAGACATCAGGAAGCCATGATCGAAAGACCTTCGCACCACTTCATTTAAGGCATGTCATAATATTATTATAAAATGTTAGTTTTTATTTTCCCCATAATTTTTCATCGTATCAGCCTGTTTTGCATCTTGTACATATATATATTATCTACCAAAATATTGTTTATAAAGCAAATTAACAATTATTTACACAATTTGGCATTTTGCTTGTAGCATACTACTATTTTATGAACATATATTATTTCAATGATAATTATTGTAAATATTAAAAGTTATAATTATTTTACATTTGTTTATTCCATCGTTAACATATTTTACAACCACACCGCAAATTTTTACTAATATTTCTCCCTCACATCTTTGGTTCATAGTTTTTCTCACTAAGAATTTCACCATTTTTGGGTAATTTATATAAACATATGTATTATCAATAAAATAATGGTCACTACTTAACAATACTTTGCCTGCCTACACGGCATATTACCCCTGAAATTATACTTGCCTTTCAGTGCATACTTCCTACTGAAATTATACTTGTCCTTGAATGTATATTAGCCCCTGAAAGTGTAATTGCTCCATGCTTACCCCTGAAAGAATGCTTGCCCTTGAAAGTATACTACCACTGAATGTATACTTTCCCCTGTTCCTGGATGTATACACGGATTGTAATTAATATTTTCTGTAATTTGTGGAATTATGTGTATAATCAATAAAATAATTCCTTCTTAGGCAACATGTCTACAGGTATGCTTTCCCCTGAAAAAAGTATGTATGCTGAATGTACATTCGCCCCTGAGTGTATGCAGCCCGCAACTGGTTCAGCAATAATAGAGGTTATTACTACTAGTATTTCGACTCAGACGAGAAGTGTAGCGTTTCCCAACATAGAGCTTAACATTCATTAGCTATTTCGTTCATGTAATAATAATTAATTAATCTGTTATAAGAATGCGCTGAGTTAACAACGAATTAGAGTCATCTATTAAGGTAAATTGTATTCTGTGGCAATGGCAAAAATTGTTCATTCTATCGGAACGTTTCAAAAGATACGAATTAGTGAGAATGGTCATGATCTAATTAAGAAACTCTGAAAGAATCAATGAAAGCGCATAGTACATGCATCCCAATAAGTTCACTTTTACACAACTTCACTTGCTTAATTGTGCAGGGTTTTTCAACAGTAAAACATAACTTAATTAGTAATATTTTCCTCACTATCCAACACATTTTAAAAGTTTTGCACTGGTTTAATACTAGATGGAACGCTAATCTGAGCTCAGAGTCAGTTACACTGTATTGATGATGCTAAGATTTCCTCACGTTCATGATAGAAAATGTTCTGTTACTACTTATTATATTACAAAAGGGTTTTTGGATCATCAAGTGGTTTCTGATTGTTACAGTTGAATTATAAATTTTCTGTGTATAGGTACATAAAAATTTATTTTAAAAGTCAAAACATGGACAATTTCAAATAGGATGGCGTACTATCTCATGTCTTTAACCCGCTAAAAGCCTTTTTAGATTACGCTTTTGGTGAATGTGTTATCAGTATGTGCTTTCTATAGTTTGGCCTGCAAGTTACTAGACATTAACTCAGCAAATTATTGGTTGTGAGGTTATAGAATGAGCATATCGACCACAGTTGAAGGGCTCCATCGCACCAGCATTGAAGCGAGGCCGTTAATTGTACAAGAACAAAATGGTTAATTTAGGTACGTTTACTTTATTTAAGGATACTGTTTAGCAACTCTGGTAATTAGCATCTCATTCAATTCCGGGCTTGAAACGTCCTATAAATTTCGCTCAGAGACCTCTTCTTTCAGGCTTGAGGTTCCTGTACGTGCCTTAAATCTACGACATGGAACCAACGACTTTATTTCCCTTCCAAAGAAGGCATACTTAGTATTTTTATGACCTAAAAATGCATCGACTCAGCCTGGCTAACAACATGACACACATATATGTATAGTATGAAGGTATTAAAATGCCGGTAATGCAAAAAAACTCTGTAATAAACCAGCGCCAGACTTTTAAAATGTAGAAAATTAGAAAATATCAACAATTAAAGTTACCTCTTTTGGAAAACTCTATACATTTAATGACCTTACTATTTAATTCACATGAATGATTCTGGATATGTTTGTAAATAATTTTTTTCGTTTAAGACGTAACGGGTATTATTGTGGGAGGTTTAATTGATGATCTTTATAATATGCTGAATAATTAATTAGATTATTAAATGATATTCTTGCGTTGCTTCGGCTCTTAAGGTATGAAATTCGATGATTCCTATTTCTCTGGTTGCAGAGGAATCTCAGGGTAACATGGACTGTTTTTAAACGTGATGTCATTAGGGAGGGAAAGGCACTCTTCACTGGAATTTCGGCTTTAATTGAACTTTTAATTTATTGGACATTTGAAGGACTTAGGAACATGCTATGCGTCTGTCGTGTGGTTATACTTCTGGTTTTTATGCACTGCATAATTTTCCCTCCGGTTGAAATTCACTGCCTTCACTCGAGATCTATAGACGCAATTTACGCACTTTGACTTTTCTGTTTTAACTTCACACAATTTGAAATTCGACCGTCACCTATAACTT
This sequence comes from Metallyticus violacea, assembly GCA_030762175.1. Taxonomy (NCBI): domain Eukaryota; kingdom Metazoa; phylum Arthropoda; class Insecta; order Mantodea; family Metallyticidae; genus Metallyticus; species Metallyticus violacea. The sequence continues at coordinate 116,337,513 of CM060835.1, forward strand.
CACGATAACACTTTATGATAACACTAATAACTTAAGGGAATTTGCTCCGCCCCTCGCGAAATTTTACTTCCTTTAATTATTTTTGAACTTGGTTCACTTCTAGTTTCTCATTGGTCCACAATAGATATCGTTTATGTTACATGCTCGCTCCTATTAGTTAGGTTTTGAAATATGTTTATTGTTTTAACCAGCTCACTTACTTTCCAAAAATCAATGTTTCCACGTTCGAGCTTACCACGAGAAAGGAGACATCTGCCATATATGCGGTGCCTTTGCGGTTATTCCCTTTTACTTTTCCATATATAGATTCATATACTAAAGGTTTGCGATAAGGCACGTTTCGGCCACATATCTGCAGAATTCCTTTGAAACTGTCGGAAATAGCTAAAGTTTTGTTTCTTTTGTACACCTGTTTCCGTATGCGAATCTTTTTTGTATATGATAAGCTACGGTTACCGATTGAAATCATATTTCTTGCTATGCCCAGTTTAAAGTGTAATAAAATATTTTGTTTCGTCGGCTGACCTGTCTTGGAGGATTTGCGGACCGCGATGGGTGGCCGAGGTCGTTAAGGCGGGAACGCGTGAGCGGGAGGTCTGGGGTTCGAATTCCGCCAGAATCGTCCTCCCTTACTTGGGTTTTTTTCCTAGGTTTTCCTCAGTCCTCATAAATGGCAAATGCCAGGGAGGTAGTCTAAACTTAGGCCTTGAACGTTTTCTTCCTTAAAAAAGTCTTTCCCAATATATCATTTCATCGCATGTGTCACCAGTGTCACCGCCTGTGGTCCCTCAGTAGTAAAAACGGGCGTTAAAAGGATTTGCGGAAGGGTAAAATGGGTCCAGTCCCTGCAAGAGAGCAACCTTCTTTCGAGGCGACTGTTATACAGTCTGCCTTTTTGAGAGATGTTCAGAAATGTAAATCTTCTCTGAATATTACTTATTGAACAAAAAGACATATACATAGCTATATACATACACTAACAATTATAATTTTAAAATCCTAATCATAATTGTAATTTTATACCATTGATTATTATGTCATTCTTGACCTTGTGAAACAATACCTGAAATTAAATGCTTTTATTATTATTATTATTATTATTATTATTATTATTATTATTATTATTATTGTTGTTGTTGTTGTTATTAGAATTAATTATCAATAGAAGAGGAATTTTTGAGGCAAGAATTCCTGCTTCAAAGCATACGCCCTATGAAATATATGCAAGTAAATTAAAATGTTATTCAGTAATTAGAATGAATTATTTTCTTTGTTTTATTAATAGCCTACTTATTGTATTCGCAAAATTCTCCTATAAATTTCCTTTGTGTAAATTGCTTCTTGTGATATTTCCTATAACCTGCAAATATAAGTTTGATTTACACTTCTAGCTGCCTTATTATTGAAGCAGCGTGTCAAATCGATATATGCACGAGATGAAAATACTTCTAGGTGATATATCTGTACATTTCCTTAATAATGCATGAAAAACTGGCGTGTATTACTGGCAGCTGTTCCCATCTCTTGTGCGGTCGCAGGTCGCTACGCTTGCAACATTAACAAGGTTGGGAGCTGCATCGTAAAATGTGCGAAAAAACAGACGACACTAAGCTGATGCTTCCGACAGGACTTGTTGGTATAGAAACGACACATGGGTGTAACTGTGGAGTTGCAAGTGTAAAACCGTTTAAGGAGTCGGGCGGTTGTGTTTATTTTTCGCATGTAAGGAGGCCATTGTCTCTGCTGTTCTCCAGAGTGTGAAACCCCCGCCGCATCATCTACGCCTCGCTGGTTGCCACTCCACTTCCGGTACATTTGAACGTTGGGAAGCCCGGAAATTGAGAGAAAACTCTCTGAACTATATCACTTCTTGTTTCTACCTCCAATTGAGGCAAAGTGCAGGAAACTGTCTTTTTTAACGTTCTTTCCTGAAACTCGACGTTACAAAGAGACCACAAATGTTACTCCTGCTGCTAGCGCCGGAATGGGTTTACTAGGGGGAGGCCGGTTTATAAGAGCTTGTTAGTTGCTGCTGCTGCTAACGCCGGAGCATTGAGAGAAAAAGGGAATGGCTATTGCATTTTGAGGTGACGAGCTGCTGTGAGGTTAGAATATATGTAAGCAAGTTAACAAAATCTTTACCAATTCGCAACTAATTCATATACACACACACTAACCTAAGGCTAACCTCGGGCAAATCCTAGAAGCTCTAATTCCAATTACCAACTAATTCAGGAGTAAATAATTTGTAATTGTCGCAAATCTCCTAACTGCAAAAATAAAAATAATAATAATAATAATAATAATAATAATAAATAAAATAAATAAAAAATAAATAAATAATGAAAAAAATAAAAAATAATAAAAAATAAATAAATAAATAAATTTGAACCCAGACGTGTCGGGATTTGCACCAGTGTTGAAATGTCCACACGTTTATTGCAGTGCCTTTACCATCTACTCTAATACGTTGTTGAAATTGGATGGTATTATCTAGCTAATACGTTCCCTCTTTCTCCGCTGTAGCTCGGAACTGGCCTCCCCCTATTCCGGCGCTAGCAGCAGCAGCAGCAGCAGCAGCAACATTTGTGGTCTCTTTGTAACGTCAAATCTTTCCTACTTGACTACTAGTGCTTATTTGAACTGTACGCATGCGCTGAATAGTTAGGTAAGAGATAAGCGCATAGCATTGAGAGAATGAACTGGACCAAAACAGATGAGGGCACTAGTGCAGATGACAGGTCGATGGCTATATACAACTTATCGTATGATATGCCGGACAATAATTATCCGGAGGTAAATGAGCAAAGACATTTTGAGTTTTACATCAACAAATGTGGATATTTACAAATGTCAATGTAAAAAAAAAAAAAAAAAAAAAAAAACCATTAAATCACAAGTATAATATCAACGCAACACACGACTGTAACCTTAGTTCCAGGGAGGGAAGAAAAAAAAAACTATCAGGTCTTGTCCCGTAGTTTACTGAAGTATATGCGTAGGGTTGTTTCTAATCGTTTTCAAATTTAAATTATATTATATGATATATTAGATGGAATTGCGTAAAAGTGAAAATAAGATCAGTTTTTATCTGTAGCAATATAACGAGAGTTCCTGATTTTATCGATAAATTCAAATCAACAGAGTTGAGAAAATCTGCAGCATGAGTTATATTTATTTTGACTCTTTAGCAAGTAAAATGATATAAATAGAACAATACATATAGCCATAAAACGCCTTAAAATTATGTATGTCCACTCCAAAAGTTGAACAGACGAAGGTAAAATTTAAAACAAATTATTATATAATTTTTAATTGAAACTCTTTGGTAACAAATTGAAGAGAACTGAATCATTGTACCTACAACACCAATTAATTGTAAATTATTAAAAACACAATTTTGAAAATCAAATGACATTGGTCGAACTGGTTCCATACACTAATTCTATTTTGCTTAGTATTTTTTCACTTGAAACTTTGGATTATAAGGTCAATTTGTGCATCTGACGTTTCGCCAAAACGTTATCAATTGCCTGTCATGTTGATTATTGATTTCTATGCCACAGTGATGTTTACACGAAATAAGCTATAAGGCTATAAATATATTTCAGTGCATTGTTTGATGAATTTGCATAAAAATTGCTCGAAAGTGCGATATAATGAAAGAGATTAAACGGAAACGATAAAAGCGTAGCGATTAGCAGCTGTAATTGATTGAAATTCCTGATATTGTTACATCATATTGGTCGCTGATTCGTGAGATAAATAGCCCTAAGAAATTTAAACCATTTGTACAGCAAATGTGAATGGAAGAAAAAATATACATTTTTTTAGTCATAAATAAATATTTAATCCACTGATTGCAATTTATGAATTAAAAAAAAAAACGTAATAAAATGTTATTCTAAAAGTACTAAAACATTGGCATAAACAGATTTCTCGTTTTTCCCATTTTTTTTTTTCTTTCTGCTTTACGCCCTTGATTATTATATTGAAAATTTTGTGTCTGCATTGTTAGTTAGTATTATATCAAAATGTGTGAGGATTTAGAATATGGGCTCGAGGTATAATTAGGGCCAGAACAACAATCTATTCAGATATATTAAGAAAAAAACTTTTACTATAACGGACAAAAAGCGTCCGTCTAATATTATTCACAGTTTGACAATAATTGCCGTTCAAAGCGAAGCACAAATGAATGCAAGTTTTACTCGCGATAAAACTATTTCAGTAAGTCACCTTGGAAATTTACATGCACATTTTATCTGTTAGAAAATACATATGGTTGTGGATAAGGTTTGTCCGCGGCGACTCAGCCCGCGAGACAAAGAGACCTTGCTGGTGCGATATAAGGCTATACAATTTTAAAAAGCCTTGAATGCGAACCTTACCTGTGCCGGGTGTCACTTCCGCTACTACCTCCCACTCCCTATTCTTGTTTCGTCTTTTGAGGCATTCTCTTCGCTTCCACTAGCACTGGAACACAATTCATTGGCCAAAGAAATTATCAGTCGATTTTTTTCGATGTTCGGACACTACATAAGTTTATTTAGTGATTTTAACTTGATACACAATCAATATATACCGAAATATCTTGAGGCATAATGAAAGTCCAGAGTTAGAAACCATAGAAAAATAAACAAAGTAAATATGAGAATGAAATAATAATAATAATAATAATAATAATAATAATAATAATAATAATAATAATATAGCAGAAGCAGAATGAAAAATCATATATAACTCTTTGCCACATTTACAATTATTCACTTCAGATTGAGGGCGCTATGCTAATTTTTGCGTCGTCAATTTGTTTACCAAAGGCTGGGAATGAAACGTGAGAGCCCGTTTCTTTCTGTCATAATATTCCACGTTATTTTTATTTTGACCTTGTGTTCTGCTTACTTCTGAGTACCATAATGTTTATGAGAGTACTGCACGTAAAAGCCTTAACATCCTTAACAGCACAATCGTGTTCTTATCCATCAAGGGAACAGCGCCGCTGTTTTATGGCGCGCAGGAGGCGAGGCAAATGACGTAGTTTCGGTTTTTGTTTTGTTTTGTTTTTTGTTTGTTTTTTTGTTTTTGTTTGTTTTTTTTTTCTTTCCCCAAAACAGGGTTGTAGTTTTACAGCGGGCTGTCGGTGAACTGCAGCTATGTAGACAAATTTTCTACAGTGAAATGTAAAAACCTTTCGATTCTGAATGGAACATGAATGATGGAAGTTTTATGTGACACAGTGCATAAAATGCTGTTATTGTTATGTTTGTTATAAAGTTGTTGTTTAAGTTGTTCTGTGTTTTGAAATAATGAAACATTTACCCTGAATACCTCATAGGTGTGCTATATGTCGTACCCAACAATTACAATTTTTCATAGCAGTACATTATTATTTTAAATGTGCTATTTCTTTTCCTTGTCACAAATTAGTGGAACTTTTACTTGGAGGGGGTATTGGAGCCTTGAGTGGAGAAGAACGTTGAAACCAACAAAAACCAAAATTAACAGGAGATGAAAAAGGTTTTAATGCCTTTTATAGTTGACAAAAATACAAAAATACTTTTTATTATAAAATTAGTGTTCACAATAACTATATTTTAAATCCTTAGTTCAAATAATTCTTTGTACAGCAACATCGTTCACTGACTGTTGATAATAGTAAAACAAGTTACAACTAAGGCGATCTGTCTACAGCAACGAAATCAAACTCGATTCCTGTACTGGGCCGTATTGCAAAAGACAACTATCTATTATTGATGAAACGGTGTGAGTTGTTGAACATTAGTTTGATTTACTTTGCTAGCAAAAATAGATAAGGTGTTTAATAATGATTTTCACATAATTAGCAGTGTTTAAAATTATGCAAAAATGTGCTAAATATCCTCTGTTTTAAATTTTAGTAAAAAATTACTAATTTCAGGAAATTAAGGTGAACAAAATTCTGAAATTCCAACGCTATAAAATCAGTTATGCGGAAATAGTTCTGTTTTAATAAATGTATAAAGTTTAAAGGCCACAATTGTGAGTATGCAAGCCAAAAGCTCGAGACGTGATTCTATACCATCCGGTCTATCTTTACTTGTGAGGCTATATTATTGATTATTATTAATTATTAATTAAGTTTTAGAATAATAAAATAATACCAATATAAACTGACAAACAAAGAAGTAGTAGTGAAACCAAACGGTGTTTTAATCAATATATTAACGGACAGTTAATACCAGTTGCAGATAACTGGGAAGGAAGAAGTCAAGTTATTGCGAGAGAAACTATGTATCAGTAGGGGAAAAATCGTACCCATGGTAGCTATGATTTAAATTTTTCAACAGCATTGTTCTACTCTCATCCTCTGCCTCTCTAAGTTCTTGCTTTGCTCTTTTTAGATATTTATCGACATGACATAAACCAATTACATGCTAAGTGATCTAAATATTAATTAGAATTTTCATAATCGTTGATCGATTCATTATCATTTACCATATTACATCAAAGCAATTTATAAATTTTGTTAAAATGTAATGAGAAGGCTAAGGAAAAACTGACGTAAATAATTTTTATCCATTTGCAGTTTAAAAACTGAAATCCACATTTATAGGCAAGAAATAACGTGAAACTGTGAAATTCTGTTATAATAAAGCTTAAAAGTAATTACTGATTTATTTAAACAAAGCTGGATTCACCCTGGTTCCTTCCCGTAATAGTCTATTACGTTATAAAGGAATCGTACATAAACTGCTGAGGCGATTATCTGTTATTGTTGTTCTTAGCAACAACAATAACAGATGTTAAAATATTGTAAACAAAAATGTTCAAAACATAATACAATCTTTTCAAAATACTCAACTGAGATTAGTACTTTGAACGAGTCTAAGGTGAAAATAATACAAAGTTGGTATTATGTAAAATACTCAGTTAAAAATTAAATTAATAATTAAAATTAAATATGACTTGTCACTTTGCCAAATGATAGTGAAGTAGTTCTTTTTCTTTAAAATGTTTTTAACACAGCCTGCCACTATTATCCACAAAATACAATTTCTTTATGCATATAGCAATATTGGTGCACCGTATTCTTTCTGCTATTAATTACTCAGTTTTTATCTTTCCGTCGAGCTTCGAACGTAACCCATTGAATCACTTTTCGCTAGTGCATTCTCCATCGTATTATAACCATACACAAGAACAAAGCGTTGCTTTTAAGCGAAGAAATCTTCAGATAATGAAGTGATCCTTAACAAGTTGATCTTAGATTCAGTGAAAAACATATACAATAAATAAAAACCTTGCAGGGGCCCCTGTCTACTGACGCCATAGCCTCCCATATCTTTCCTATCATCTGCAAAGTTCTTTATTGCCATCACCATCAGCCGTCCAGTTGCGTTCTCCTTGTCTGCGATCTCTTCCCGTTCAAAGGCGAAAAGCCGAAGAGTTGAGGGTTCAATGGGAGCTGCCAAATGTAAGTGATGTGATATCCATATAAAAGAGAAGCAAAACTTACCTATACTGGTGTTACGAGACATAGATAGTGATCTTTGAACTGTTTTACTATCCCCTAAAATTCAAGTATCAAAAGTTAGAAATGCTGTTTAAAATTTCAAAGAGTAGGTACGAGGGATTGAAACCACAATAAAGACAACATTGGATTCAAATTTTCCCTTAACATTTAAACTGTTTTTTTGCTTAAATTAAATTTATTTTAAATAGACACAGTTATTCTTACAAGTTTAGAAATTAAAGCTCTTATAAAGAGTGTCTTAGCAACAGGGAATTTGGCCAATGATAAGTACAATGGTGTCTTTTTATGAGTTAAGAAAAGCTGTTTTTCCTTTTGAGATAATCACTGGTCATATGGAAAGGCTTTACTGCATTTTAAATGTTTATGTAAGCCAGAGGAAAAAATAGAGTTTTAACCTAACAAGAACAAATAATCCTATAATAAGGTTATAGGCATTGCTTTTCGAGTTATTTAATTCTCAGTTTTACATAAGTTATGGAGAAAGCAGTATTGCCCAGGATCGCGCGCAATGCAGAAGTGAGAGGTCTATGCACTGGAAACCTTGAAAGCAGTATCGCGGTCAGCTGTCAGCAGCTAAATGGAATCCGCCTCAAGCACTTCCTAACAGCAGGTTACAAGTTGGGTTTTGTTTTCCTTATAAAATTCCTGCATTATGGAGGAGCAGGTGCAGTAAAGAAGTCTTTGTGAAAAAGCGATAACTGGCATGGGATTTACGGCACTAAACTGTCACGCGGACCTTTTGATTTATCATTACTAAAGTGCTGTGTGTCTGTTAAAAAACAAAGTGGGATATGGGATTTTAAAGTTATTTATTGAACAGTTAAGAAAAATAACAAGCCAATGTCATATATTACGACGAATTGAACAATTTAAGCTTGTGAAAGCTATAATTGCATGAAAGATTACTGTATTAAAAATACGAAATATTAATAATGAACGTTAAATCTTTTTAAAACTTTGAAACGGTTTCCATATACACAGAGCATGGAAAGTCAAGAAAACTACTGTACTTGCCTGCATCAATTAAACAGCAAGCCAAACCAGCACAATTAACTATACAAAGTGTTAATGAACTACACCGAAATATTTTCAGAGAGTGTACAGATCTCATATATAAACAATTTGAGACGGTCCACAGCTAAACATAACGCAGTTATATGATGTTAAACATTTTGACATCATACGCTAATAAGTCGGTGTTAAAACAAAGCCGGGTGAAAAATTAGTTTACAATGTCTTTAAAACTGCCTTGCCAGCATAGAAATATCGATTTTGCGCCGCTCGTTATTAGCGTTTTCAAGATATGATGCCATAAAAGTCTATAGCTGCTTCCTTGCATTATGTAGCCTACTCTTGAAGGAGCTCTTGTGTGACGTAATGCCCAACGTAAGAACCAATGCTCAGCAAACCGCGGGTTCAATTCTTGGCATGGCGTTCATTTTATTTGTTTATTAAATATGAAATGCATACTAAACAATTATGAATTAAAGTTACTTAATGCTTTCTCAACAATAATTTTTTTTGAGTAGTGTTTAACCCCCCTTTTTACTACTAAGGCACTACAGACGGTGGACATTGATGATACACGATATGAAATGATAAATTGGGAAAGAATATTTTTTTATTAGGCCTGGAAACGGACATCCCCGGTATTTGCCAGTTATGAGGACTGAGAAAAATCTGAAAAAAAAACCCAGTCAGGTAGGACGGTCCTTATGGGATTCGAACCCCAGACCTCCCGTTCACGAGTCCGCGCCTTAACGACCTCGGTCACCCGTAGCGGTTAATGAATGTATTACCAACATACAATTGCTAATAAGCGTAATACTAAAATGATGCCTAAAACTTAATTTACCTAATACATACTCAGAACACGCTTCGGAGTTTTAAGCAGAATTACAACTACAAGGGTTGTAATTATATGAATTGATGACTTAAGATTTAAGTGTATAAACTGAAACATTAACTTAAAACCACGCTAAAATTTGTATTATTAGGCCAGTCAGAAAACAAACAAAATTAAAACAAAGTGATGAACGAGAGTCGAACTCTGAAACAAATGACCATCTCTTATTCAAAAGTTAATGTCGTAACGAAGGCGCCAGAGTGATACGTTCAGAAACCTGCCTTCGTCATCGTGTGTAATGCTTTCGATGGTTATCTTTATTAGTCTGTGAGGCACTGGCGGTTATAGCCATAGCTTCGAAATTTGAACAGATAGGCAATATGTTTACTATAGCAAATTGCCTATATACGGCATTTCTACACTCTCTGAAATTATTTCGGTGTAGTTCATTAACACCTTGTATTAGTAGCAATCATCTCAGAGCAGTTCATGATTACACTTTCAAGTTTTCAGAGCATTTCCTGTCGAAATCAGGAACCACTCTTGTTTTCAATTTGCATTTTGATCAAAGCATATTAAAATTAAAATATCAAATAAATAATTACAAAATATGGAATCACCAAAGTAAGAAAGAAGCTCCATTCCCAACTTCTAATGATTATTCTAAAAAATTTCCCCTATTGGAACTTCTTACCTACCAACCTACCCCTGCGCGAGCTCAGAAGACAAGACAAGGAAAAGTGATGTAGCAGCAACCAAGGCTATAAACCCTCTGGTACGTATTGAGAGGGCCTGTAGTAGACAGTCAAATAACATAGAATGACGTCAGTACGCTCACATGAATGTAGAAAGCGAATGAAGATATATTAATCAACAGAATGTTCTAGAGTGTCATAGATACAAAAAGTATACTGTACAAAAAGAACATTTAGACTTCAAGGCATCAGTATAAGAGTATTAAATATATACACATGTAATATATAGAAGTAAGAAGTAACAATACCTGTACTAAATCATTAATCTTACTGTAAATTACATATGAAAGCATTTAATAAATGGAATATTAAATATATACACATTAATATGTAGAAGTAAGCAATAGGAATATCCTCATTATAGCCCCAGTCATACTGTAAATTATGCATGCAAGTATTTAATAAATAGTAGGTCATAAGTAGAGTCCGGGAGTTAAGGCATTTACTTTGGTTAAAACAGGTAGGCAAAAAGCATTTAAAATGCTGAAATCAGGCAGTAATGTAATTAAATTGGCATTTATTAAAAGGGAGAAAATAGAGCAATATCACTCGTTATTAATGAAAACAGGTATTTAAGGTACTCATTAATTTCTTTATCACATAAGTAAAGTATTTAAGGTTGCTTTTCTTAGTTACAAGCAACAAGAAAATGTTTTTCAACGTATAAATTGTCATAGTCAGCCGCTTGTCAGAGAGAACGTTTTTCATCATGAAAAAAAGAACATTCCACCTCTGAAGTGATTGGAGCATATTTAAAAACAAGCCATTTCGGAAGATTCATACTAGTTGCAACATTCACCTTTCAAAACATCATGTAAAGATGATAAAGACAAAGTGAAATAATTTTGAATAGCCCTGGAAAATGAGCAAAAGATGCGAGTGGTTTCTCGTCGAGTTCATTTTCTGCTTATGCATTTATAAGAAAATCGGATTAGTATAGTATCTCTCTTTTCACTACGAACACATTGTAGGGACGGTTTATTGCATAGCTGTGCCGCTCTCTTTCTCGCTTTCAATTGTTTGTTATATTTTTTTGCAGTTGAGAAGCTACCACAGTCACAAATTTCGTAGTGTTATCACGCGCAGATCTATACAAGGCCATTCTCCAGGACTATTCAAAACTACAGTACTGCTCTTATCCTCTCTATTTCCTGGTGTTCGTATGCCCGAAATCACCGTGCGTGCAATTTTTTACCCTAATGAAGGTTCTGCTATTTAAACAGCTTAAGTTATTGAGATGAGGATAAAGTTTTTGACTGCTTGAAAGCAATTAATGTGTAACAAGATTCTCAATAGATTTTTTTTGTGAGGTGAAAAAATATTTTTAACTTTTTCATTTCGATATATTGAACTTATTTATGTGTTTTTTTAAGATGCGTAAATAATCGCAGAAAAAATCCATAATGATCCAAAACATACAAAAAAGGATTTTAAACCTTAAAGTACGCAAAAATGCAATATAAAAACTAGCCCTACCGATCCCAAATGTAGATATTCATTTCTATCTAACTTAAATATATACACCCAAATATAAAATGCATTTTACCTAACTTCTGGGATCTGCTTGCAAGTATAACGGATTCATGTTAAGATAAGGGGTGTATTTTTGCACAGAAAACAATTTTGATTGCGCCTTTCAATAGGTACTCTTATCCTAATAAATTATTTTCTTTTGTACTTTTACTTTACTTTACTTTTTACTTTATTTCTTTTCTACTATTTCAGTAATTAATCCTTTTTGAAAATAATTAATAATGCATAATTTATTAATTTTTTAAAAGTTGCAATTATAATTTCAGCTCTCTGTGCTCGGTACTTTTGAGAAAGTAATAAACATTTTAAGTTAAAGAACCTACAGGTTCTAGGAAACGTTATATTTTTGCATTTTACGGCAGGAAAGACTAAGATCAACAATCACAGATTCGTGCACGGAGGTGTGCCGTTTGATTCCCATCAGAATGGTTCTTCCTGACTACAGTTTTATTTCTCGTGTTTTTCGTAATCCTCATCGATGGCAAATGTCATATAGGTATCCTAAACTTAGGAACTGGAACGCTTGTTAAAAAATTTATTTCCTAATTCTTCATTTTATCTCATGTATCGTGCATGCGTCAAGCACCTTTTATGACTCATTACTGAGAAGGGGTATTAAACACTTTTAAAAATATGTGTATAAGGGAAAGAACGTTAATTTCAGTGGGGGTAAAGATATTATTTTTTTCTTTGTCAATCTGGATCTATTGATTCGTAATATTTTACTAATGTTTTAAGGAAAGAGTTGAAAGATAAACTTATCGTAGGCTTACCAGTGTCCTTACCAACGAAAATGTAATGCTTAGTGAATTGTACTTGTTAATGTAAATGATTGTGTATATTAATTTGTTTCTATTTTGTTACAGGTGAGTGATGGTGTGTTCCCTAAGGGTGAGTTTTCTGGTTTTATCTTCCTTTCCTATTTCTCAGAAGGCAATGTCCAGTATTTACGGCACAATGCTTAAGCCTTCCTCTGCAGTAATTATGAGCAAAGGGGAAAATTTATTTCAGTCTGTTACACCTTAATAATACAAAATTAGTATTAGAGTGCTAAGAAGCGTATTATCTATATGCGGAGATTAATTTTAAATAGTGAATTTCTGCGGAGAAAATGCTTTGTGTTGACTATAGCGCAAGCAACACTTGATTACTCATTCGTAAACTGATCTGTATTCAAGCGCCAAATCAGAACGCAAAGAAAACCTTCTACTCTAGCAGCAGAACAATAACGGCGCCAAGATGGGGCGTGAAGACGTTAATCTATTGTTTCGGTAGGATCGGCCATTAGCGAGTATGCATCTCTTATACTTTCATACATTAATTTCGCAATGTGGAAGGAACTCCTGAAAATGACCTACACTTTAACCGATATAGAAATAAGCTTTTCTATAATTTTTAAAACACAAATTTCATGATTTTAATTAAACACACACACACACACACACACACACACACACACACACACACACACACACACACACACACACACACACACACACACACATTCTGTTGATAAAAGTATGAATAATTTTGTGCGTAAAATGGACCCAAACAGATCCTGCAGCTATGTGTCACTCTTAAATTTCATTTCTAAGGACTGATTTGAGTGGAAAACAAGTGATAAGATAGACTTTAGGGTGGGTAAATCCACCCATCTTCAGAGTGTTGTGTATATCATGCTTGGCATCCTCGAGGGAGGGTGTTAGCTCCGTCCGGTTCCTCAAACAACAGAAGTTTCCAGAATTTACATCTAGTTGCCACACCACAGCTCCAAAAACGCTTTACAGGTTACTTGTGAGCAGTGGAGACACTAACTCGCTCCGCCTTTATTAAAATAAAAATGCTCATGCGTGATCCGAAACAAGCTGGTTTTTGCCCTCGCTGATATTTCCTTCATCATTCAGAACTTCCTCTTCTGCAAGAGATAAGTTTCCAGTATTACACTTCAAGCCAGACTGGCACGCTCGTCTTCGATGCTATCTCGCCCAAAAGCAAAAATTTAGTTAGTTGCTTCATAGTTGAATATGTTTAACTGTAAACATACTGAACATTGGACGTAAGACCTTCCTTGATAAGGAATTGTATTATGTCCCATACTCGGTTTTAAATATTATCTTAGGCAAATAACCATCTGAACTACTGATGGGAGGAGCTATCATATAATAAGGATATGACACTTCATGAGCAGTTTAGAAATAAAATAATCTTTATTGGTTAGGTCAAAAAGTTTGGACTCTAACCTCGTAGAATCTAAACCTGCTGGGTGCAAGTAAAGAAGCTTTGCAGGTTAAGCTACATTTGGGTGTAAAAAAGAAGTCAACCATAACACTTAAAAGTGAAGGACGTAAGTAACAATAGCCCTGAATATAATATACTAAAATACAGTATAAACATTTTGTTATGTAGGTTTATGTATACAGGTAATAGGTTTAAAGGATGGCAGACATTTATATATACAAAAATACACACGCACAGAAATCAACACAGCTCTTCAGTAACACCTTCCAATTCTCAAGAACAAGTTTGAATTTCCGCAAAGAATGCTGTTCGCTACCCACTTCATTTCCACAAACTAAGTTGCTGAATGAACATATCGTATGTTTGAGTTCCGAGAAGACCGGAAGAGGGCGTTAAGGGTGAAAGTAAAACAGGCCTGCGCAAGCTTTGACAAGGACTCGGGAATTTGAAGAGATGAATCAATGGTAGAAATTGAAATGAGAGGGAAACGTTAAGATCAGAAATATCTTCCCTCCATTGGACAAGATGAGTGCAAACCGAATCGAAAGTCTAGAACGAACGATGATAAAGAAGCGAATTTATTATAGGTATCCACTCTAGAGGCATTATCCCCATCAGAAAGAGATAGTTATTCCGTCATAAGAGTATATGATTCGCAAATTGTAGAAAGCCTTATCCAGAGGGGCCACAAATAAATTGGCATACATCCTAGTACCCATGGCTGTACCTTTTAATTGTAAGCAAAAGCATTGAGAGAAAGACTAGTATCGCAAGATGGCAGACAAAACCATTGGATGGAGTGTGAGGAGTGGATAATTATTTAAAATATATCTTACCGCGCCGCAGAACATCAACAGTATCTAGAAGAATTTAATCATAACAGGAGAGGTTTCCTATTTTAGGACTTCAAGAAAATGATAGGGGTCTCTGATATACGACGCTATGGAAGTGACGAAGGGCTTGATGAAGAAGTCCACAAGTGCTGAGATTCTTTCAGATGATGAGCCATGGCTAGCAACTATAAGGCGACCTGGGCATCCTTCATTATGGATTTTGGGGGAAAAAAGTATAGGAGTTCTAAGGTTAGATGAAGTAATTAGCGAAATTTCAGTTTTGTTGAGGATAGCCAAGTATTGGGCTATTTCAGCGTTGAACTTTCGAGGGGGATCTTGAGACAGCAATGACTAATAAACACTGTTGTATAGCTGCCGGTGAGCTTATGAAATGCAAGTGCACGATCAAGGACAAGGATAGATGAGCCTTATCAGCAGGCAAAATAAGGATATCTATAATGTTAATATTGAGCGCATGAGGACTCTTTCGACCGGGAGTAAGGCTGTCTTGAGATTTCAAAAGATTGAACCGGATAAGCAGAAGCCAAAGTGGGACGAAATTTCAATAAGAATGGAACAATGGCGAGAGGAGATTTCAAAGGTTGTGTATAACAAAAATATCTCCATTATTCGAGAGATACGGCGCCGTTCAGCTGAAGTTGATTGCGTAGAAATAAGAGGGGAAAACAGTTTTTGATGGCTAACGTGGAGAGTTACCAACCTAACGTACAGTTCCGCGTAAAGTAGAACATGATTGAGGAAGTTTAAGGAATTTTAAAAGTAAATAAGTCATAGTACATGACATTTACTATTAAAATAAAATACCTACATCGTTCTATATGACCACAGAACAATAAAAAATGGCGAAATATTTTAAAGTTACATTACCTATACCCTAATCCTGCTATTGAACTTCAGGTCCTACAAGATCGCAGAAGGCAGGCATAAATAAATAGGCTGAGACCAAGGGAGCTTACACAGCAACGAAAACTTCATGAAATTTCCCTTTACCTTTCTCGGATAGTGACTTGCAAAATACCGGACTGGGCCTTCGGTCGGTTTGGGCGTCTACGAACATATTTAATTAGGCAATAAAAATTAAAACTCACGAACCGAGCCACCTTTTAGTCTTACAGATTTATTGGACATATTTATGTATATATATATATATAGGTACATTTGTACTTTTACCTTATTTCAACATGGCCTCCATTCATTTCAAATATTATGCCATAAAGTCATAATGTTTTCAAAACATTGATATTTTAATTTTTTATTTCAGACATTACTACAGATTGTTGTTTATAAGGAACATCGGTTATTTCAGTGCTCATCAGACGGTTTGTTACATGCATAGGTGAATTTATTGAATTTAAGATTAAAGTACATACACACATTTGTAAATGGCATATATATTTCAGTATTTCATGAAAATGGATCGAAATTTATGTCCACCCTGTAAACGTTCTTTCTGCTCTACTGCATTGCTTACATCTACTTGTCTCGCAATGCACTGGACATATTGATTAGAGAAACCCCTGGAATTGGACGGAAGCCGAATAGAATCGCAGTCCAACATGGCTAACTGGAGTCGATATGTCATGGTACAACGGCCACTGTAAGAGACTATCGCAAATGTTCTCGTTCTCTGCCAGCCGGTCGTTCCTGCAAATTGTTTGATACTGAGAGATTTAGGAGAAAGAATAGGTGATCGATAATCTTTGAACAAAAAAAGAATCGGTCTTACTACTGTGTAACTTTAACTATATCGCAAACCAGAGTTTCCAAACGTTAATTTGATAACCGCATAGCAGGATAATGCAAGACAGCATTATATCCGCAGTATTCGGTTATCAATAAAGAGTCAGCATTTTGTGTAATTACATATTTTAACTCACGGAAGGGGGAAAGGCAAAAATTTACAGATAAGTACGAATGTTTTCCATAAATTTTATTTTACTTATTTTAAATTTTTTTCTATAATATTTATTACATGTTTTACAGGTTTTAACACTATTACGTTATTCATTGATATATATTCAAAGCAAAATACAGGA
This sequence comes from Metallyticus violacea, assembly GCA_030762175.1. Lineage (NCBI taxonomy): Eukaryota > Metazoa > Arthropoda > Insecta > Mantodea > Metallyticidae > Metallyticus > Metallyticus violacea. Next base: position 116,354,291 of record CM060835.1, read on the forward strand.
ACACCACCAATGACCTGTTTCAAACTTTTTCGTCTCGTATTCTCACAACGCACTAGAACTTGCAAAGCCATAACACTAAGGTTTTTATTATCGTCCAAGCTGAAAGCATAGGGTGCTTTTACAATAGAGGTAAAATAGAAATTGTGACATACACGAGGAAGATCCATAAGTTTCCGACCTCGCCGATAATCCTCGTCTTCTTAAAATCCTTATCATCGTCGTCCATCTGGCTTTACGGAAATTAAAAAAAAACCCTGTTTATCATTTTTGATAATGATATAAGTTCATAATTGTATGCTGCAACAGTTAAAATTCAACTGTGATGTTCGTTATTAAAAAAATACTTAAATATGAGGAGCCGTGGACCAGAGCGCGTAATTATTAAAATTTGAGGGAAAAGAAAACGAAAGAGTAGGCGGCAGTCACCTTGGCTAAAAGCAGATTCGAATAGTTCAGGATATTACTGTATTACGGACGTGGTAATAATATCCCTACCATCCCTAACAGTTTTGAAAATGTAAATGCAATTGTTATGCAGCTATGCAGAGAACCACTCGTGTTCATAATGTACTTCGCTCCCAGGTAGAAATTCCTCTAAAGTGACGTCATAGCGTCACAGGATATTAGAATGTGTCATGGCGACACGGGCTGGCTGGCGATAAAGAAAGATCGTAAAATATCTCCTGGTATGCTTACGGATAGCCTGTAAGTTCAAGAGGTCTAGGGCGTAGCACACACTATTTTACTAGAATTTTAATTATTTTCATGCCATCACAACCAACATCTTGTACTTGGAGCTAAGGTGAATGGAAGAAACTAGTAATGAATCGTAGCGTTCAATCATTTTATCCACATGAGTGTGAAAGAAATACTCAGTTTCCAACCGATTTAATAAATATAATATATGCACTATACATTCTTAGGCTCTGCCCAGACCGATCTAAATCAAACACGATTTTAGTTCAAAATTCGAGCCCATCTATGAGTATATGCAGTTATGTTATATCCAAAAGCAAAGTTCAAATCCACTGTTAAAAAAAATACTTCTATTACTACTACCCTAGATCCCATCCAGCCATCTGCCAACGGGGGATTTGTTCGGTCGGCAGCCGTCGCGTTTGTGGTCTGCAGATGGTTTATTGGCTGTGTGATATTAACATACAAGTAGATATACGGAAACTAATTTAAGTGTTTATTTTTTAATATTCAGTAATGCATATTGTTAATTGCTTACAGTGCTTGAAACACAGGATGTTTTGAAAAATATATACTTTTATTGAAATTTCCAAGATCGACTTCAGCCGTACTTTCTAAGTGGAGGGGGTTATTTGAAGATTGTATAAAAGCGAAATCCCAATGTTTGTCAACGATAGAATTTGATATCTCAATATGTAGAAAATGCTGAGAAGAGAAAGGAAATTAGAATGTATATTTCCGAACACAGAGGAAGGAATCATAATTAAAAGCGAAATTATTAAATATTGCAGAAATAAGGAAGAAAACAAAACCAAAAAAATGGCATATTGGAATGTAATGTAATGTAAATATTTTGCACACAACAAAAACACATTACAAGGTGTTCAAAAATATTGCTTTACGAGCAGAATTCTGAACATTGAATAAATAAACAAGCTAGTCCTACTGGAAACAACTTTTGGTGAAGGTATATAAGAAATTTTAGAAAAAGTTCGGAATTCAACAACAGCCAAATTAATGGATAATATTTTTTAGAACTCGTAAAGAAAAATCTAATGCTGTGCACATCAAGTGAATGTCAGATCTTAATATGACCCAGACACCTAGTTTAATCACCAACTCTATAGGAGATAACTTAATACAAGGAAATTGTTCTGTAACACAAGCTGTGTGTGGGATATTAGTTGGACATTAAGAATCAGATTTGAAAATTTCGGGTCACGGCGGGAATCCAACCGCGGAATTTCAGCTTCGAGCTGACGCTCTACCAACCGTGTCCTCCAAGCATAGAGGAAAAATTATTTTAAAGTACAAAACTTCGTCCAGTTGATTGAAAATTGCAGGAATGAGATTCACTCGTGAATGTTTTAAAAAGAGTGGAGAGTCCAGACGACGAGCATTTTTGCATCACTTATCCGTTTCCATCGTTATTGTTCTTTACAGTTGTGCAGCATGGAATGACCAGTGAAATAGAATTGCACTGCAAATAATCTTCAGGTTGTTAAACTCTCGTATCAATCTCATCAGAGTTGTGTGTCGTGTCATAAAGGGTTGCAAGCAACTTCTACAGTAAAGTATGTGAGATCTGACCACCTTCTCTCAAAGTGCTGAACGAAATCTCCAAAATCCTGTCATAATACCATGGCTTAGCATTGTGTAGGATATGGCGTTCTTAAGCTCCATGGTCTCCAGAAGATCGTTATGGAGAGAGCGTCTATCCGTCTTCAATAGTAGCATAAAACATGTTCTTCATATGAAAAAATCTTTACGATTGAGTTATCTAAATAATAGGTGCATGCTTGCGTAGTGATGAAGCTCACCAGTTGCTATTTAGCGTTGGCATGGTCACACTCCATCTCGGCGATGGTTTGATTGGAGGCGTCCTATAATTGGTCTATGGATATCCAGTTTTTTGAAAAAGGGACCAAAACGAAAATGCAAGAGTGTATAAATAAGACAGAAGCATGTAAAGTTCTTTCTGCCAATCAATGTTTCATAATAATATTTAAAAAAATGTAAGATATGCAAAAATTACAGGAATATATTAAAAGGAGCTAATAGATAAACCGGCAATATATACCGAGGATGCCAAAAAATGTATACACTCTTTCACAGTAGATATCCATTTAGTATATTTAAAAGTAGGACCGACAAACAACAGTAATATGTAGTATGATGTTCTGTAAACAGATGAGAATCACATACTTTATGATAGCGTTGCTACGTGACAGGGAAATCAACAATGAACAAATGAAGTCAAGATTATCGTATGATGTTTTATAAACAGATGTGACTCACATTACGTTATGCTAGCGTTGTACAACAAAATGGGGATAAGATTATCGTTTGAATAGCGGAAAGCAATTTTGAAGTGATATTGGAAAACCGAGAATGTTGTTGAAGTTCAAAGGGAAAAGGACGAAGAGGTTTCCACCCCGTTCTCGGGATCTAACTCCGTTGTACTTCTACCTATGGGAATTTTTAAGGATGTTGTATACCGTAGAAAACCAGCTGCACTGGCAAGCACTTCGGGAAGAAATTGAAACAGTATATGCTGCAATCGCAGGGGACACCTTCGTAAACGTTGTTCAATCAGTAGTTCAACGTACTCAGAAGTGATTCGACGCCGATGGGTGGGTATTTTGTGCAACTTTTGTAACTGTAAAAGAAGATTAGTGCTCATTATTTTCTGTTTGTGTGAATTCAGTTTTGTTATGTTAACACGGGTTTTTCTTTGCTTGATGTGTGTATACATTTTTCGGTATCCTCAGTATATAAAGCAGACAAAGGAAATAAAATAGCAATTTTGGACAAAAACGAATACATAAACAAAGTAGAAATTTTGTTAAAAGGAGAAGACTGCAAACAAACCGAAAATAATCCTCTCGGTATTTGCAATAAAAATTTAAGCAAGGAAGTTAAAATATTTTCTACCATTGAAAAACAGAGTCACAGAAAGCAACCCAACACTGCCTAAACTTATGCTATTCCTAAAATTCTTTTAAAAACGATAATGCATAAAACCAATAATTAACTATTTCAATTCAGCAACATACATAATTGCAAAGATATTAAATAACAAATTCTAGTCTTTAAAAAAATTTCAAAACTTGGGCATCAAAAATTCGTTTTAGTTGAAAATTTTCAAAATATCAGATTTGCAACTAGAGATGTAATGGTGTTTTTTAATATAAAAACTTTATTCTCCAGTATCCCAATAGAAAATCGTAGGCAAATGTCAAGGAGATGGTCTACCTACTTAAATTTGTAAACAGAAGAAATAGAAGACTTACTAAATATTTATTAATATATGGATTCATAAAAATTTCTTCAGTTTAAAAAAATAAAACAAGAAGAAGAAGTTACTGCTCGAGCAATGGAAACTCCTTGTCTCCGTTTCTAGCAGATTATTCAAGAGCTCCTTTGAAATAACAAAGCCTTCCCATTAATTTTCAAGGCATGGTATAATATTTGGAATAATATAGAAACACAGTCCAGCATCCTAAACATCTATTAAATTACAACATTAATCTATACAATTTACTGGAAAAGGATAAAAATGAGTGACTCCCATTCCTAGATTTAAGAATTATAAAAAATGCAAACAGACTGAACTTTTGAAGTTCATAGAAAGAAATGCACATAGAAAAATGCATAAAAATAACAGCCATAATTCCTCCCACACAAATATGCGATTCTACAGCTTGGCACACAAAATAATTAACATCCCACTCATAGAAACAGAGTACAAAATAGAATATCAACAGATAATTACTACAGTAATAGTTTCAACAAAGACAGTAATAAAAATTATCAATAAATTTAAAAGTAAAAAAATCTAAAAGAGAGGTTTTCATACTGAAGAACATAAAGGGAAAATATTAATTCAAAAGTTCACATTTATCACAACAAATTCAATATGAAACTCAAAGAACATGACATAAAGTTAGCCACAAAGAACAAATAAAATAGAAAAAAATTACTAGGTTCTATAGTAAAAGGCACCACACTAGTGGAATGTAAATCAGAGTTTACAAAATTAAATGTGGAGAGTGTAATAAAAGTTCACTGGAAAAACGAAGAGAACATTAGAAATTCGGATAAAGGAACATTTTAAACAAATTGATAAATCGGAAGTGGCAACTGCTTTTGGGTCCAAAATCACGAAATTAAACCAGAGGCTAAGCAATAGAACTAACTACTTGGTAAAGATTTTTCATCCTGAAAAATAGAAAAAAAAAAACAATTAATTATTATGTTCCACCAACTGATAAATGAAGCAAGTTTCTTTTCGAGCCATCAGAGACCGCCAGAAGCACCTTATCACACCACATCGATCAAAAGCTGATGACAGAGCGATATATATCCTAATGTTGTATAAGTGGAGTTGGTGTGAACATATTTAATAAATTCTAATAGGATATATTATCACTGTAGCTTCCTAAGTACACTTTAAATGTTTCATAAAGCAGCTTTGGATCTTCCAGAAAGATTGTGTTGCTCATAAGGCAAGATCGTGTGTGTTGGAATTCCTAAGCCATGAAGAATGACTCCCGCCCCTCCCGGATTCCAATCCCGTGGACTGTAGACAGTTCTTACAGACTGTGGCATTTCCTTACATCCTCTAAAAACAACAAGCAGTTGTCAATTCAGATATAAATGTCAAGTTAGTAGCTTTAAATTAGTGCCTATCACAACTATCACATTTCACATGCATTTATGGCATTTGTTATAAATTAATATATCTTATTAAAGATATAAAAGTTAAATTTCTTAATTGTTATTTAGTTCTACAATTATTGTACAGAGTTGTGACACAGCTTAATATTAATGCAACTGACCATGCTGCGTAATAAACTATAATTATATTTTCTCTATTTGTTTATTTTAACTGCTGGCTACTCTTCGTTTCTAAATATCTGAATGCAAAACAAAATTCAATCCCTGACTCTTCTATACACCAGTGCTTGCATGAAAAATTCTGCACAGTGAAGCAAGCAGAGAAATCGGTGAAATTACTCACTGAAACGGAATAACAGGAACTGTGCAGAAATAAAACATTGTATCTGCAGCAAAAAATAACTGAGCGAAATCAACCAGGCATTGTACGTGCTGCCTTATTCTGTAAACGGACAAAATAACAAAACGTTGTTCAGTTACTGTATCTGCATTGCTTCTAAATGTTTTAATCTTAACCTTCAGACCTAGAAAAATGTATAAAAAATATGTATATTTCATGTATGAAGTTAACTGTGAACGTATGTCTTAAGTTGCAAGAAAATAAAGAAAGTACATTTTTGAAGTTTCTTATTGTAAAAGCATTCACGTGTTTGTTTCGTCGATTCAGGATCTGTGACTGTTAGGTCCGGAAAGTCACTTGCCAAGAACCCTTGCGACAACAATATCCCAAATAAGCAAGCAAATGCTTTAAATACCCTTTTGAAAGAAAAAAAACTAGGGGTTACCCATTTTCAGTTCCTCTAGGCCCTAGGGTGTAGGTATTTCCCATGACAAAGTGTGTGAGACGGGTAAAACGAAAGTTTTCGTACTTTACACAGAAGTCGTGAAATTGTCTTTATGAGATACGAGGCAGGCAATAAAGACGAAATTTGCTCACCAGGGTGAAAGTATTTTCATTACATTAATTTAAACTCCTGGAAAGAAACATAACATTCCCATCCACTTATAAAAAAAAAACTGTATTGATGACTTTTACAGATACACAACTTTTACGCACAAGAGGGAAGAATAATAAGACGGTAAAAAGATTGTAGACAAAATTACGGGACTTGATCGACTCCCATGAAAATTTCATCAGTCACGACTATGACGAAACGAGCTGGAAACTCTTGATGGAAACTATAGCTTTATGCATTTTAAAACAATCCTCTTAATGTTGTTATTAATAATAATTGTAATATTTACAACAAATAACATTGAAATTAACAGAAAATGTATGTTAACAAATCTTTTTCTGAAGCTTTGCTCTTCTCCATTTAGGATTCTGGCATGCATTGGCCCTGAAGGTGGAAAGTGCGTCTCAGTATGGCCTCTTCCTCCACTTTCAATGAGTCATGACGTCTGCTCCACCCTGAAAACTGAAAACTAGTTATCCCACTTCGGTCCACGTGCTCTCTACCTTTCGTATTACTTTCCTCCTGTTGATTCCATAGTCTTTAACGATTGAGGAAGCTATAATCTTATTGAAATTCTATGTGTTGACGCAATGGGAAATTAAAGCTGCAAAAATAACTTTGGCTTTTAATTTTGGGGCCATTAGTTAACCTCGTATTCAGTCAAGTAGACGGGGGGGGGGGGGTCACGACCCGGTCAGGAACTGATAAACAAATATGAAATACCATGTTAACAACCAGGTCTTTATTGGAAAGAAATTAATCGAAATTCGTGTAGAACTGCAAGAAAAGATAATACAAAATGGGATAATTACTCCGGAATATAACAGCAGAAGTCCACTTTTATAATAATTGAAATTGCCTTTATCATTTGACATTATAAAACAACACAACTTTCCAGCATTTTGGTCTGGACCTTGCTTAAATAGAGCTAAGTGATCTTTATACATAGCTGATGACTGGATAGCCCCCCCCCCCCCAAAGCAATTTAATTAGAACAAGCACAATTAAGGGTCTTAAGATAATTCCTCCCCCCTGCCCAGTGTTAAGGCACTCATTCTCCATGCTATAAACAAGAATAAAGGAAAGCGATATCTTACAAAAATTGAATATAAATAAAACATAACAGCGAATTAAATAACTTTAATGAAATTCTCCTAAAATCAAGGATATTTCAAAATATTTTTCCTCAATTTTCTTTAAAAGCAACCACATTTTAAAAGATCTTTGCACCACCACGAGTGACCGAGGTCGTTAAGGCGCGGACTCGTGAGTCTGGAGTTGGAATCCCGCCAGGGTCGTCCTGACTGAGGGTTTTTCCAGATTTTCCTCAGTTGCACCGATATGTTAGGGGTCAGGTTCCTATTTCTGAGCATTCAGGAAGTGAAATGTGGGACTGGCTAAGCGAAGAGAACAGTTATGCAAGTTTAAATGTTGTATCTTGATTTTAGAAAATAAAGACTGAATTTACGCAAAATTACTTTTTTGCCTCACTCAAAATGAGCATGCTCCCCTTCCAAATCAAAGTTTAAGTATCTGAAATCAATGTTAGTTCCAAAACGGAACACATGCAATGTTTTCATGAATTTATTGTACATAAATACTTGTGACCATTGCCATTTTAATATTTGGCCACATTTATAATTAATCAAAGTGTCATTAGGAAAACATTTTACTTCCAAGTTTTCATTTTCAAGATATATTCAGCTGTTACTGATTTTCTCCAAATATATTCATTTGAACTTGGTGAGATTATAGAAGAAATGACTTTAATTTTGTATTTGTAGACTGGCTTCTTACCTGACGAACCTAAAAGATACTATATGTCTTGCAGGAATTGAAAGCACTAATTTTGAGAGTGAAATACTTGTAATCAAAATGCCCTTCAAAACCTAATATTTAGAACAAAAAATCATTAAAACATTTTTATTTCTGGTACATTCTAGATCAGCCTCAGAAGCAATCCTCAACGCGGATAACAATGAAACAAGAAAATGTTGCAAACCTATTCGGGATTTCCAATTCATATATTTAAAAAAAAAATTACATTTATGTAGTTTCCTTCGCGCTGCGGCTTAGCAAGTGGTGAGACAGGCGACCTTCTCGCCAAAACAGAGAACCCACATCATCCAGACCAAGGGACAATCAATATCGTATGAATATGCATGAAAATGAAAACCGATTGAAACAAACATTAAAAAGGAAGAAATTACGAGAGTTATGGCGAAATCATAACCTCATTGTACAAACTTCTAGAAAATCGACAGTTTTAACTTTCTGATTGTTAACTGAATATGACTGTCTAGGAAAATACCTTCAAAGGACCTCTTGTAATTGTACCTTAAGTAGTGAAGAAGAGGTATTAGAGAAAGGAAGTTGTCCAGTAATACAGACTGAAAACTCCACTCGCATCAGACTGTAGGGCTGACCGACCAAACATTCCCAATATTTGTTGATGCAAGCTCACAATCTTCTTCGGTCAAGCTCTCTGTACCTGCAGGCTTTGAGCATATTCTGAAGTTCTTTAAGTAGTTAGTTGTAGATATAAAGTACGTATGAACGATCTAGCTTTCTTGATGGAACTGGAAATATCAAACGCTAAACCCGGAGGTCATTGTGTATAGGACATTTTGCATTCCTCTTGAACTGCTTGATATTTCTGTATTTTCTTCTTCGTAAGTTCCTGATATCTGTTGAAATGAATTTCCCGGATCTCAGTTCATCATGTTGGGAATCTTATTACACCAAGGCCTCATAGTACTTAATTATGCTCGGTTCCCACAGATGGCAGAGGAATGAAAGATTACGATCTGTAGGCTATGCATTGCCACGCCATCCATTGGTATTCAAGTATAAATTTTGTTCAGCAACCACTCTCTCTGTCTCTCTAAAGATATGACCATACATCTACAACACAAAAGACTCGTGGATTGAAACTCTCCTGAAAGACTTTAGCCCCCTGCTTGAACACGGGAATCTTGGGTCCCGAGAAGAGCGCTACAGGCGATGATATCGGTTACACGTTCTCATTTTGTTCTTCGGACTCTATTTTCTTTTCCCTCCCCCTCTCTCTCTTTTCCCTCTCTACAATTTTTATTATTTCCTCTCCTTACTGATCCTCCCCTTCCATGCTATATTGCTCTTCCTCCTCCATGATTCTTGCTCATCCGGTATGTCCTTTTTCTTCTTTCCCCTGTGGTATTCCTGTCTCCAACACCAAACGATGAACACATCTCCTCACACTTTTCTTCATTTTCTCACTCCATTCCTTAGTTGCTGTGTCCCATAATAATTGCTTACCTCTTTGTCCCAGAAACTTCATGCTGATCTAGCATCATATATTTGATGTTAGAATGTAAATATATCTTGCGTTAAACGATAATTTTGTTTGATGTGCGCAAGTCAGCAGAGATTGTTTTGTCAGTAACCTGTGTCTCTTCATCGTTTTTGCCAAGCTGTCTAAAAATCTGTCTTGAAAATGTTCAAAAATTGAGAGTTGAAGAATCCATTAATTACCTAATTTTATCAATTTATCCTTTGCTCTTGAGGATAAATTTCATAGATCTTGCAGATATTTTTGGCATCATAAACTTTATGGAAGTAGGTATTTCGCGAAAAGTTTAGCATTTTTCTTTGTGTGTGTACTTAAGACAACACTTTTTTTTTTTTTTTTTTTTTTTTTGGCGAATAAAGTTTGAATAATTGTAAAAACAAATAGAATATAACTACCGTTTTATTTCTTGTTTTATATTTATGTCCCAGATTCCTTGCATGTTACTATGACCTGATTTCATGCTTTAAAATCACAAGAGCAGGTAGTACCAACATAACAGCCAACTGCCACCAACCCGCTGACAAACTTCAGTAGATATTTTGGAATGCTTATATTCGGTAACATATATTATTAGCGTTTCGATGACACACATGCTGGTACCTGTTTAATTTATTAAAAAGTGTTTCGTTTGTATTCATTTATACTATCTATTTACTTATGCAGAGCCATCTGTAGGAAAATACACATAGTGGAGTAAATTTCGTAATATGCGTACTCCATCTCGTGAAATACCCAAGACTTTCATACTATAGCTGTATGTATGTACTGTGGCCCCACGCTCCGTTAGCTAAACGGCAATATGGACAGTTCGCGTCACGCTTGATCCAAGAAAGCGGGTGGGCCACTGTTTACTTCGGTTTACCGGTTTCCTCCTGCCCGTCCGCTTATCAGTCGTGACGCGAGCTTTCTGTACATCATAACTGTAGCGTTTATTGACCAAGAAATGACATGGTGCTCAAAATTAGTATGTGCCCACGAAGGTAAATGTATCTCCTACATAAAACTGTTCACTTACTAAGACACACGAAGTTTTTCTTCATCTTCGATGAACGTTTTGCTGTTTCTTTACCCTCATTTTCTGTGAATTTGCAGCATCTACAAATTAAGCCTGGACTTGAACTCAGTAAAGCCTATCACTTATTAAAAGAAACTTATCTTGCATAATGAAGGCTTAAAAATTCCTTCGACTGGGACAGGAGTGTTAGGTGTGACTATTGCGCGACAGAAAAAGTTCTCCTTGGTTAGTTTAAATTTCAATAACTTCAGTAATGGACCGGTGAAACTATAATAGTATGCGACACCAGCTTCGAAATTAACGAATACAATTAAAAGAAAAAATATAATTTTTCCCGAAAACTCACGATTAGTTTTAAGATTTTCTTCCTTCCCATTCCCTCCTCCGTTTTTTATCCCTAGATTTTCTTCAGTGTTGCACTCCTTTGTTGCTGCGTTGATGTACTGCATCTGGGTAATAGTTTGTTTTCCTACTTTTCTGCTTTAATTTATTTTACATCCATTTTTCCCTATTCAACAATGTTTACAAGTACAGAGGGACAATCTTAAAAGCATCGGTTCGTAAGTCAGCCGGCCAGCGGCGTGACCTCCACGCTAACGCTGTCATCTTCTTTAGTGAACTCACGGCACTGCACGTTTTAATACATAAGTGCTACATATTAAATAACATTTAATATATTTTATTTTTCAGTGTTTGCTAGATATATAACTTACAAACTGGTTAGATCTGGAGAACGAGCTGGTTATGAACCACTTCTATAAACACTTGGCGTATTTATTGATTTTTTCTTATCACTTTTGTTTCACTTGTTCACTAAACATAATACATGACACAAATGACTATCTTCATCTTTATCATAATTTCTCGCGGTAAAATAAAACTTTTAGAATATTTTGTTAGCATAATGAATAATATTCACATGATATTCGTTGTTGTCACTTCCGATTCGCACAAGTTGAGACATGTTCAGTTCTGTTTGCAGCAAAACGGGTGGTGCGAAGAACAATATGCTGCTTTAAATTTTTGTTTTCGTCTCAGTGAGACCTTTGCAATGTTACAGATGTCCTTTGGACAGTATGTTCTTCCTTTTAGCATAACTCGAAGAAGGTTTAAAATGTTAAAAGAGGGGAGGCAATCAGTTTTAAAGGAAAATGAATACGGAGTTCCAGTTTGTGTTCTAACGGAAGAAAACAGCATTGCTGGCATTGTGAGAGAATATCGTCGAAAACATTCAAAATACTTTCAGAAATTATGAACATTTCATTGAATGCCACCCATCCTTTGGTAACTGAAAAGTTGCATATGAGAGGTGTTTGTGTACGATGGGTTCCCGAACAAAAGAACGTTCGCGTGTAGGTTTGCATGCAGTTGAAGACGATGTTAAAGGAAGGTGTGGAGTTTCTTTGCAAGGTAATCACTGCTGATAAAAATTGGCTACGTTATTTTCGATCTTGAGAGCAAATAGCAAACTCTGTATGAATATCGCTATCATCACCAAAACCAAAAAAGCAAAAGTGATTGTTTCTGTCGGGAAAATTATGGTCATCTCATTTTTCGATACTCAAGGTACGGCTTACCAGCATCTCGTACCTGCACGCGCAACTGTAATTGGGCAAATTACCTTATAAACAAATTTACATTCTGCCACTTATACCAGCAATTTTACCTGCAAGGATGATTATTCTCAACAAACCGTAAAGATACCAAAAGGCTACATTTCCGTGCAGTATCCAGCTTGCTGCACGATAATGCTCGGTCGCACACCGCGAATGTTGTTGCTGAATATCTCACAAAAAGCATGTTAAGTGTGTACCGCATCCGCTCTATAGTCCAGATTCAACCTCGTGTGACTTTTTCCTTTTCTCTAAATTGATGAAACACTTTCATGGGAGGCATTTGTCATCTTATGAAGCAGTGGTAAAGGCTGAAGGACCTGTCAAAAAATTATTTCCAGCATTTCTTCGATGACTAGCAGAAACGCTGGGACAAGTGCATTGCATCCATGGGGGACATATCATTTAAATAATGAGCATGGGTAAAGATATTTTGTAAAATAAATTAATAATATTAATAAAATAATTTTTATTAAACAAATCTTGTACTGGTAAAATTGTTTGAGGTTTACTAGTGTTAGGCTCAGGAATTGTTTTAAATCTTTTGAAACTTTCGAAAAGTGCCATAAAACAACAAAAATATTACCTGTAAGTGTTCATTAATTATCGAGTATAATGATTTTTATAGTTGTATACTTCATTAATAAGGAATGCCCTTTGCATATTCTTGCATGCAGTAGCATATCTTTGAAAATGGATTTTAAATGCAGTAACAATAACTAGGAACTAGCAAGTCGCAAACAAATGAAACTCAATTGGATTTAGCAAACGTCACATACAAGTGCAACAAAAAATGCAAGCTATTACATCATTCTACATCGAAAACTATAGTACGATTGTTAAACAGTTAATATTTCCCAGGGTATTGGAATAGTTTAAACTTAAGGTGAGAACAGAGACCATATATTACCAATATACAATTAGTCATTTTATGTACCTTTTCCTCAGAAAGTATTACAGATCCTCAGTGAAATTTTTACAGCATATTTTTCATTACATTATAAGTTCCGAGCTCTAGTTTAGAGACTGTGTTTTATAAAAATAATATGTTATTATATTTTATATAACAGATTTATTTTAAAAAAAATTAAATAAAGGAATGTTCATGTACAAAATAATCTTATGCAAATGATCTGAAACTAGAGCTCAGCAATGAATGTATCTACATGAGCTGTAAAAATTTCGTGCTTCATTAGTTTCGGAGAAAAATGCCTAGGTTGTGAATTGTTCACTTATGGCTAACATAGGGTTAAAGTTAATATGACTATTGTCCATTTACACACTATCCATTTCTTTGCACCTGTATCTTCACATAGTAATATTAGCCCCAAAGGTGATAGTTTCACTCAACACTGTAATTAAGGTATAAAATTCAATCACTATATTGATATTTCCTTTGTTGTCTTCAATATCTTCTATATGATTACCAGTTATCTTTTTCTTGGAAGCACTAGGGAGAGTGTAAGTAATTGGTTTATCATTTTACTGAATAATGCTCTTCAGAAATAATTCTCATTATTTCCACTGGAGAGGTTTTGTGATATCTATTTCCTTTGTTTGTAAGATTTTTGTAGCCCCTGATGAATCTAGGCATGATATTTGATGAATTTGAGGGGAGGAATGGGGTGTATAGCTTGTAAAACTTAAAATAATTACAAAACTTTCTAATTGCTTCAGAAATTAAACACACAAGCAACCATTACTATTATTAAAATTTGAAACAGTAATTTACCGACAAAATACTTCAAACCGTAGCCTTCTATGACAAATGGTTTGAGAGATATTTTCATTTTTAGGCATTAGTGTAGGATATAATAAAAGTAGTTTGACACATTACGTAATTAAAAGTCCTTACAAATGGAATTTTTCAACAAATGAAAAAGCAAATTAAGCAGAAAAACCTAAATAATTATTTGGGATGAAAACCAAAGTTTGCGTTTTTTTTGTCCCCAAAATTTTAGCTCTGATCTTTCCTCAAGGTCGGTTTGCATTCCGGAAAATTATTTAAAGTGCAACCTACCCAGGAAATAAGGAAGGATACGGTACTCTGTAGAGCTATTCGATTAGCATATGACCAGCACTAAATGGAGAGTTTTTAGATGTATATGCATTTAAAGCTTCGTTAATCTCAAGCTATATATATACCGCCACGGGTGGCCGAGGTCGTTAAGGCACGGAGGTCTGCGGTTCCAATCCCACCAGGACCGTCCTCCCTGACTGGGATTTTTTCCAGGTTTTCCTCAGTCTTCATAACTGGCAAATGCCGGGGAGGTACCTATACTTATGCCTGGAACGCTTCCTTCCTTAAAAAAAAAATCCTTTCCCAATTTATCATTTCATCTCATGTATCATCAGTGTCCACCGCCTGTGGTGCCTAAGTAGTAAAAACGGGCGTTAAACACTACTCAAAAAAAAAAAAAAAAATCAAGCTATATATATATCCCAACAGAGAGAAGGTTCAACATAGTTCACAAGGTAACAAAATAATTTATTTTAAATTATCTTGGAACATTAAAAAAATTTTTTTTCTAACTATAGGGTAAGGATAGTGCAAGTAGACACTCTAGCGTTTTATTTCAGAATTACAGTTAAATAATTTTAATTTAATTTTCATTAAAGTTACTTTTTGCTTGAACGTTATACTATGATATGCAAAACCTCAATTAACGAAATATTACTGTATGAAATGTAATATGCAGAAGCACAAAGTATAGTTCAAATGTCCATTGGCCTCCACTGGTTGGGGCAAAGCGTCACCACGCGATTTATTCATTATTTACAATGGTGCAATAATCACATTCAAAATGATGAATATTTCCATAATGAACGTGATACCACTACGAAAATCTGAGACAATGTACTCAGTTTT
Source organism: Metallyticus violacea (assembly GCA_030762175.1). Lineage (NCBI taxonomy): Eukaryota > Metazoa > Arthropoda > Insecta > Mantodea > Metallyticidae > Metallyticus > Metallyticus violacea. The sequence continues at coordinate 116,369,451 of CM060835.1, forward strand.
AACAGTAATTGTCCCTCAAGAATGAGAATGAATGGTGTGGTGATTTCACATTAATAAAGTGCTCCAGAAAGTTAGCATACTGCTTCCATCTGGACGCATAATGACCTGTTGCAGAAACACATGCTATGACATAGTCTCATATTTTTTACAATTACTATGGGGCTCAACGTTTAGACATGATTCGCTTGGGTCCATTTGAAAACGCTAGCTCTTTGATTATGCTAAGGTTTTCCCTGGTCATTTCTTTTGCGCGATCATTTGAAACTCTTTCTGCTACTCTCATGCTCAGCGTTGCTAAAAAATCCTCTTATCAAGTCTTTGCCGGCTGTTTGAGTCTCATTACTAAATGGATGTTTCATGCTATTCACAAAAGAATGCCAGAATATTAGCCTGCGAGTCAGTCCATGCCCAATTTTATCGAGTATTAAAAGATGCTTCTCTAAATAACTCTCAAATTCCTTTAAAAGTTAAGTATATTAGCACCAGAACTAACTCGTCGTCTCAAGGTATTTCTTGGGGCAGAAACGCTTCAGCAGTTGTACCCCGTGGCATCTCGCCTATCTATCTAGCATTTTCTCACCATGTTCAGTTGAATTACGAGAGGTTATATAATGAATACCCATAAAGAAATGTCGGAATACTTATTGGAATATATTTTACGCAACATTTATTTTGTTTTGTTCATATAAGAACTAGAAATGTGCATTAAAATAATGCAATTCATAAGCGTTCTTTTGTCCTCACATGTTAATTGCCGTTCGAAGCATGTACAACTACAAAAAAATCACCGTAGATGGCAACAGAAAGTTTACCACAATGATGGCTAGACTAGCGAACTATGGTTAGTTATTCCAAACTAACATAGCTTCAAAGAAACCATTTCAACTGGCACTAACGTTATTTTCTAAAACAGTTTTTTCACTAAAGGTAAAAAAAAAAAAAAGCACGTATTTTAACTATTATACTCTAAAGCATCGACGGATGCTGTAATTTGAATATATTTATAGATAATTCCTGCCGCGCTGCACCCAGAGTCTACTTTAACGTATCACAAAAAGGAAAGTGAAATTGCCAGCATAAACAGTAAAACGGTCAAGAGATGTGCATTTGACCCTGTATTAGTGAATAGTAAAGTAGTATGTGCTGCTTTACCGGTGACGAACCGGCTTCTGCGGCTTGCAACACTAGTGAGTTAGAACCAGCCGTGTGTTCTCACACATGTAATCTGCAGTCAGCCGGAGAAGGCAATTCAATTTGTTGCTTTGGAAGGATTCTACCTGCTCACGGCAGCGGATGTGGGTAAGAGATCATCTCATCCATGGAGTTGTGATGTTTTTAAGAATTCCTGTCTAATTAAATTTCGATGTTTTGGAATTACTGTTTTTCAAACCTTTTTACCCTAACAACATTTGGTGCTGAGTTTGTTTCCTTCAGGCAGTCGGGGAAGTTATTTTATTTAATGGCGGAAATTTGTCAACCTTCAAAATCGGTTTTATTTAATAGAAGAAATTTGTCTACCTTCAAACACCTGAATTATTTTATTTACTAGCTGAAATTTGTCGACTTTAAAGATCTGATGTGGAGGGGTTTTATTTTGTTTATTATAGAAAATATTAATTAAAATTTATATGGGTAAGCATACTTTCACAGGTGAGCATTAATTTTATTGAAAGCTGGATGTGAAGCCTGTTGTGTGTTTATAAAATATATTCAAGCAAATGCAAAATAACTTTTTAAAATGCTAAAAATATGTCGCTATTATGCAAAAAAAAAAAAAAAAAACCTATTAACTTTGCCATGATGTGCGGAAAATATTTTAGATCACCGCTGTGTACATATTACTGTTATGTTATAATGACAAAGTGTGCTAATTTCATATTTTAGGAAAATATATAAAATAGCATTCCATAAAGGAACTGCTTTGGTGTTGATTCTAGCTCGGGTTCCAGCGAACTACGAGCATGGTGACAGCGTTCATAGTCGGAAGGTTTCTACTTCAAACAAGTCTCTACCCATATCGTCTGAAAGCTTTTCATCCTCCCAGGGTTGGATTTGCTGTGTTTTCCCACCCCAGGGTATGGTATTTCTGACAAAAAGGTTCGTGTCTGTTAAATGCATTTTCATGCTTTGCGAATTCCTATCTAAATGGTTTCTCTATAGGGCGTTTTATCTATTTTGTTTTTCAGTAATTTCTTCACTCACTTTCACTGCCTCGGGCGAGGAGATGCGCAATACCAATCTCTGGCTGAAACCTACATGAGTTGCGAGGTATCACGCATGCGCAATGATTGAATCGTTGAAAAGATAAACTTGTCCGGTATAAAAGGAATTCATGATTTATCAAGTACGTGAATCATAACTTCTCGTGTTACTGGTTTTGAAATACATTGCATCAACTACAAATATATCATTCATAAAAAAGAAGGATTTCCTTTTTAGCGAAGATACATGTAGTACCGCTATAGCATTATTACTTCAGCATTCGTGTGATAAAATAGCCGATTCCGGATATGAATTACAGATATAAGTACACCATGCCCACAGTTTGTGTCGTATTTCAAAACCATACACCGCATGGTACAGTAAAATGTCTATTGGATATACTTCTGTGCGTTTACAGTGCCCGACTCTGCGTGCTTGCAAACTCTGCAATACACCTAGACCGTACACACATGTGCAAAACATTACTGGTCAGCTTCCTAACGCCTTCGTTGTGTAACTTCCATTTCGTTTTAATTAAGTTCTTTGTTTAATGAACGTGTTTATACAATTCAAATGTATCTTTTTACATTTCATGTAACGTCAGTTTTCAACTAAAAAAAAAAAGTAAGAAAATGTCAAATTGACTTAATATAACCAATTGTTTTATAGTTGTTTGTGAAAGCCATTTTTCACCAAAGAACATATTTTCAACTTTTTACTAGAAGATGTGGAATTTAGAACCCTTATTATGGAAAAAAAAAACATGTGCAGCTGCTCTATAAAAGCCCTGTATTTTATCCAAAATGTTTGTACTGTCAAGCACCACATACTCGTGATTTCCATAATATTTAACTACCATTTTTACATGTACATAACTATGTTCCCAAACGCATCTAGCGTATTTCTTTTTTGTACATGTTTTATTATGTTTAATTCCTAAATAAGAATGGCTTAAAAATGTGTTTTATGTAAAGAATATGGTGTGCAGTCATATTTTTCCAATGATTTTGCTTTTATGCTACATTTTAATTCATATGAAAATATCAATTTTGGTTATAATTTTAAACTAATGTAATTATTTTCACATTGTATTAATCAACGGGTTAATGTGTCTTCTTGTACAATTTACAATTTGTTGTGCAAAGAACGCTATCAGTCAGTGTCAACATTTGCAAACCTACTCTTGTAAGTGGAAACGAGTATAGAATTACAGACAAAAAGCTTTTCTGTTCCTTGTACTGTATTCCCTCCTATGTTACTCCGCTTATAAAAAAAGAAATACTTTTGTATGATTTGCACTAGTCTTATTTTCTCATTTTATTTGTTTTTATTCCCCTCTACTCCTCCTTGCCGATACGTAAGTATTTTATTCTGATGTACATTAGTTTCTTAAAGTTTAATTATTTCGGAATCTATCCAGTTTTAGATAGGGGTTGCCACAATGAAATATTATGAGAATATTTATGTTTTTATCACAATAGTACTGTAAACTTGTCTAAACGTTTCGTATATAATGTTTAACTTTGCAAATAAAAAGTGTAAATATAGATTATTTTATCTCGCGATTTACTTTAACACACAACAGTGAAACAAAAAACTATTTAACTTTTTGTAAACATAAGCAACGTTGCGCAAATAAAAATTGTAGATCGTCGCAGCGTTTACTACTTGCTTTTTAAATTACAACTAAAACATAATTTCACGCAGTATGTGGCATTTACTAACTTTTCCCTTTTTATCTGCTAAAGGCATTTAAAAATGTAAGGAGGTGAGCATATTATGTGGTTGTATTATATTTAAACAAATAATGAAAAATATTTCTCACATACATTGAAATAATGTGCTTTGTTTCGTTATTTTCCAATACTTTACGACGAAAACAGTATACGATCAAGCAAGGTGTACCCTCTGTGCCACCTGGCTGGAACTTAACGAAGAAATCGCAAAGTCCTGGCTACTAATGCCGAGTGTTGGGGAGGGGGAATGTCACATGGCGTGGCGAGTGGTGGAGGTAAGGAGGAAAACTGGTGCTTTTTACTGATTCAATATAAATAATATTTTACTGTCTGTAAATTAGTAATTCATTCAGAGATACGTTTTGGAACAGAAATTAAGGGTTTTTAAATAATTCAATATACTAAGAATACCGCTGTCTCCCTGTAATTAATGATCTCGGCGTTGCCAAGTTGTTGCACTCTATTTCGCTGCAACGTTAGTGAATATTAGAAAAGTTCAAATTGTTTAACTTTGCCAAAAAAATGTAATTGAGAATATTTTCACCGTCTGTAAATTAATAATTCGTTCAAAGATAATTTTGGAATAGAAATTAAGTGTTATAAATCATTCAACAAAACTAAAACTATAACCGTCTTCATGTATTCAATGATCTCTGGCGTTGCTAAGTGTTTTTACTCCTTTTTGTTCAAATAGGCAGCGTCAGTGAATATTAGAAAACTTGAAATTGTTTAACTTTGCAAAAAAATGTAATTTAAGAATAGTTTCACTGTCTGTAAATAATATGTAACCATGGGAAAAATGGTAGATAAATATTATGGAAATTACGAGTATGTAGTACAAACATTTTCGATAAAAAACGGACTTTTATAGAACAGCTGCACATGTTTTTTTCCTCCATAATAGGCATTCTAAGTTGCATATCTTCTAGTAAAAAAAAGCTGAAAATGTGTCTTTGGTGAAAAATGACTTCCACAAACAGCTATAAAATAATTGTTTACATTAAACTCAACTTAACCTTTTCTTACTTTTTTAAGGAAACTGAAGTTACGTGAAATGTAAAAAGATACATTTAAATTGTATAAACACCTATATTAAACGAAGAACTTAATTAAAACGAAATTGAAGACATTGATAAGCTGACCGTAATGTTTTGCACACGTGTATATGGAGTAGGTATATTATAGAGTTTACAAGCACGTACAGTCTGGCACTGTAAACACACAGGATTATACCAATACGTTTTACTGTACCATGCGGTGTATACTTTCCAAATACAACACTAATTGTGGGTATGGGTATATCTATAACTGTAATTCATATCCGGAACTTATTTTATTACACATGTGCTAAACTGATAATCTAGAGTGGTACTGCATGTAGCTTTGCTAAAAAAAAATGGAAATCCCTCTTCTTTATGACTGACATGTTTGCAGTTGATGCAATGTGTATTACAAAACCAAGAACACGAGATGTTATGTTTGACATACTTGATAAATGATGGCTTTATTTTATACCGAACAATTTTATCTTTTCAACGATTCAATCACCACTGTGCATGATTGATACCTCGCAATCCATCTAGGTTTTCAACCAATGAGATTGATATTGCGCATCTCCTCGCCCGAGGCAGTGAAAGTGATTGACGAGGCTAGTAAGAAACAAAATAGATAAAAACGCCCTACAGAAAAACGGCAACAGAAACACCATTTAGATAGGAATTCGCAAAACATGGAAATGCATTTAACAGACACCAACCTTTTTTTGTCAGAAATACCAGACCTTGGGTTGGAAAAACATCGCAAATCCATTAATGTGCTGACCTAAGGGAAAACTTTGATAAGTAGAAATACCAAAACCCTGGGGGGATGAAAAGCTTTCAAACAGACAAGACCCTCGTGGCGCCGATAGAAGAAGAAACTTGTTTGAGGTAGAAACCCTTCCGACTGTGAAGCTTTCATCATTCTCAGTACGTCGCTGGAACCCGAGCTAGAATCAACACCACAGCAGTAATGGTATGGTATTTTATATTTTTCCCCTAAAATATTGGAAACTAGCGCACTTTAGCCTTACAATATAACAGCAATGTGTACAGCGGTAACATAAACATGTTTAAATATTTAAATATTTTTGCGTAACAACATTTTTCTTAATAACATTTTAGGCAAATTTTTATTGTGCATTTGTTTGAATATTTTTTACAAACACACAACATGCTTTACATCCACCATTCAATAAAAATAATTCTCCCCCGTGAAAGTATATTAACCTACACAAAATTTAATTAACATTTTATATAATCAGTAAAACAAAACCCCTCTCCACCAGATCTTACAAGGTTGACAAATTTCGGCCACTAAATATAATAAACCAGATGTTTGAATGTCGCCAAATTTCAGCCATTAAATAAAATAACTTCCCCTATGCCTGAGGGAAACAAACTCCCACACCAAACCCTGTTATGGTAAAAGCTTTAAAACAGATTCTAAAACATAGAAATTGAATTATACAGCAATGCTTAAAAAACATCTAAACTTCATTAAGGAGAAACCTCATCCCAACACTGCTAAAGTGAGAAGGTAGAATCCTTCTAAAGCAATAAATAATGCTTCTTTTCCGGCTGACTATAACTGGCTGCTGTGCGGGAACACACTGCTTGTACTAACCCATTAGTTGTGCTAGCCGCAGAAGCCGGTTTGTCACCGGAAAAGGTGCACATACTACTGTTGATCTTGTGCTTGCTGTATGCATAGTAAAATGTTAAGTTTCATGCAATATATAGAGGGAGGAATCGAATGGAGAATAAAATGATACTCTGATTGAGGATAACCAGAACGCTGGTCTAGTAGTTCATCATGCACAGCAGCAAGTGATAAAACAGTGCAATGAACTAAAATATACTTATGCTTTGTAATGTTGACTGAAAAACTTCTGATTCCTTCAAAATGCATTTTTCACTTAAAATTGTTAATTTAAGTTATCAACATTTTGCAAATTCTGGCCATGGAAATACAATCTCGGTTTCATATCTTTCATCTCAATTTTGTACTTTAGGATTTCGCTGTATTACATCTAATTTCATCCAGAACATTCTCAACTTCGTTGAGAATGTATCACACTATACTATTGAAGTTAAGAAAACAGTAGGTATGGAAATGACAAATGCAACTTTTTTCATTTAATTGCACCACAGTGCATTTATTTAAATAACCCATTTAAACTCTTCAATAATGTAATCGAATAAATCATCTGGCAGCTTGTATTCTCCGTAGATCAGCAGTGTTTCTACTTTCTCCTCATAGATGTACATTTTGTAGGAAATACTGTAGTCGCCACAACTCAGTGCAGTGCTAACTCTGATGAATGACTACAGTACACTGATATATAAGCTAAAGCAATGAGAATTTGAGGGGCACCACCTCCCTCTTAGGGCACCTGTGTTTATATAATCGGAAATCACAAACAAAACCCAGAACTCTTCTACAGTACTGCATTGGATAAGTAATTTGTACAGCCAAGGCATTAAACAGTTGCGTTTCTTCAATAAGTTAAATAGGTAAATGAATAAAATGTACATGGTGTCATTAAAAAAAGTCAATCCCATATCTCCGACATTAATAGAGATACTAAAAACTTCCGAACAAGACTTTCCCATAGTATTAAAAAACTTTTGTTTGAAACAATTTTTCAATTGATACATCAGAAAACAATTGTTTTGGATGAGCAAGATAAATTACAGCCTACACACACACGCGCGCGCGCGCGCGCGCACACACAACAATAATTAGAAAAGCAGAAAAGTTAAAACTCTAAGAAAAAGTCGCAGATTAGCAATAGCTATATTTCGAACTGCTTGCGTTCTTTTATCGCAAGAAAACAAGCGCCATGGAAGAACTCAAGCTGTTTGAAATATAGTGATTGCTAATCTGTGACTTTTTCTTAGTGTTTTATCCTTTTCTGCTTTTCTAATTATTATCTTAGTTCCATATTAATAGTGTTACACTATTTTTAATTTATTTTATATATGTATATATACTGTTTGTTTTCTTTATACTAATTTTTATCCGAAGAACCCACGTGTATTCTTTCACGTGAGTAATGGTGTAATTCCCACTTACTCTGTGATGCTCTATTATGTTCATGTGTTTTGTGTTCTATATATTTATATTAAAATTCTATTTTGTATACTCTTGTATTAATTTTATGGTATTGCAACCCATGTCTACGTATTTCTAAAATAATTATCAATAGCTAAAATGAATTTATCACTAGCAAATTATAGTGAACACAGTTGTTTTGTCATAGTTCAAATTCCCAAAACGCTTACTTTTTGTTTTAAGTCTCAGAGGTTTTCTCTGTGTAAATGTTGTATAATGTGGACAATAAGTAACATTCGCGGTGTAAAATGATACCATTAGAGCGATATAAAGAAACCCTTTCACGTCGTTGGACCTGCAAGCTGGAACGCATTGTAAGATGCATAATCCCACACGCAAAACCCGCATTCTCTGGCGACCCAATTCGCACAGGTGAACATAAACATGTCATTAGACGTTGGATTGTGTTGCTGCGCGTCCTCTATCGCTCACTTCCGGTTCTTTTGGTTTGTCACGCTAAAAAAACCTTTTCCCAGACTTCAAACAGCGAGACCCCCGGAAGTGCCTGTAATAGCACAGGGATATACAACCCGATACTAGCGACAAGTCTAATGATAACTGGTTGTTATTCTGCAAGAGGTTTGGGCATAGAGAACAAGCAGTATTCATTATTCCATATTCTTTAACATTCTGAGGGGAGAGCTCTAACGTTAAACCACTTTTCTGCTTAATGCCTTAAAGTTTACACACAGAATGTTAACGAATAACGCCGACCGCCACGGTGGCGAGGTCGTTAAGGGCGGACTCGTGAGCAGGAGGTCTGGGGTTCGAATCCTGCAAGGATTGTCCTTCCTGACTGACATTTTTTCCCAGGTTTTCCCCAGTCCTCATAAATAGCAAATGCCGGGGAGGTATCCTAAACTTACCTGAAACGATTCCTTCTTTAAAAAATAAATCCTTTCCCAATATATCATTTCATCTCATGTATCATCAGTGTCCATTGCCTGTGGTGCCTCTGTAGCAAAAACAGCGTTAAACACTATTCATTCATTTAATGAACAACGGCGAAATATTTGCACTCTTTATAGAGGAGCCTTTAGACAAGCTATTTGAGGGTGAAAGGTTTAAGGGCTTAAAGTTTCTAAAAGATAAAAAGGCCACCATGCCACTGACTTGCTTGCACCTTAAAGTATCCCAGTGCATTCAAACGCCTATTAACAGTTGCAACATAGGAGATTGGTGGGGAGATAACATGTACCTTGAAGCATGTTGCATAATAAATAAGGTACAAACACTTATTGTAAATCATTTCCGAACACTCTTCGTAGTATGTTGTGGGTGGTTTCTATTGGCGAATGTTTTCCTGCACAACCTCTGCCTTGCCCATAAATCAGGCTCACGTCGGCAAGTTTAGAAAATCTGTCAACATTCTCCATTTCTTCAGTTCGTAGTTTGTTTGATGAGTTATTTCGCCTTATATCTTACAGAACAAACAACTTTTGAAATTGTCACATTATTTCCTAGCATTAGAATCGCCATTTTGTTTTTAACACCTGAAGCCCTATTGGCACAACAATGCAGTGGCGCGCAATCTTGTCTAATCTGAAAATTTGAAGATTATTTTAACGATAAAAGGTGAAAACATTTTCCAATGTTTATAACAATTAGGGTTATTTCGATTGTTAAGACGATATAAAGTCGTTGTAATATAAAATTAAACGCTATTTATCTTCAGCATAAATTTCTAAGCAATCACTTGCAATGACCTAAAGTTCGACATTTTACAGCTGTGATTCCTATGTTATCTATTTAAAGTTACTTATCTAAGACCCCTCTATATACAGTGAAATTATTTCGTTGTGGTTCATTAACGTGTATATACCTAAATATAGAACAGTTTGTTTCATTTTGCCCCGTTTTTACATTTTGAAAAAAAAAATTGTCGTCTGAAATTCGAACTTACAAAAATAAAACTCGGTTTTCCGCCTTTTACGCAATTTACTGGGTCACACTTCCGTACCGTTCGCTTTATCACAGTTCACTCAATTTAAAACAATTCCAAGGCCATACTAACGCACAACTCTGGTCGCAAATGTCTGTGATTCACAGTCACACTCACTTATTAATAGCTAGAAGACAATGAGCATGACATTCTGTGGTAATATGCAATGAGAATTATGAAGATTAGCGTTGGTATTAAACTATAGCAATACGAGTATAACTTAAACAAGTAATTTTCCGATGACTTAATAAATGTTTGCGTGTTAAATATCAGTTGATAGGTCTGCCCAAGTGAACATTGCAAAAGCACTCATACAGGTATCGTCAAAACATATTGTAATGTTAGATAAATGTTCCAAAATGTACCAGTAAAGTATTTTGTCTCTGGTGTAATCAGTATAAATATCCTAAAATATAAAATCCTACATAAGACGTTGGAAAAGCGCGGGGATATTATGTTTGAGGTCTTATATTCAAGTAAGTCTTATATATATAAGACTTAGAATTAACAGCCTAGAAATATTTGTATTTACTCAGTTATGTCTCGTTGTGTGCTTTACTTTTCTACAAGAGCATCCAGTACGCAACTTCATTACACACCAACGATGTATTTCACTTTAATTTTACTTTCTTTGACCAAGAAATATGTATATATGTATACACAGAGGCTGCTAAAAATCTATACACTCTTCAAGAAAAGAAAAAATTATGATTACATAACAAAACTGAATTTACGCAAACAGAAAATGATGAGCACTAATCATCTTAGACTTTTACAGTTACAACAGTTGCTCAAAATGCTCACTATCGGCGTCGATACACTTCTGAGTACGTTGAACAACTGAATGAGTAACATTTGCGAAAGTGTCCTCGGCGATTGCAGCACATGGCGTTTTAATTTCTTCCCGAAGTGCTGCCAGTGTAGCTGGTTTTCTACGGTATACAACATCCTTAGGAGTTCCCCATAGGTTAGATCCGGAGAACGCGGTGGGAACTCAATCGGACCTCTTCGTACTATTCAGTGCCTTGGAAGATTGTCATCAAGGTACGCATGTACATCTCGGTGGTAATGTGTTGGTGCCTCATCATGTTGCATATGGTGCCATTAGTCTCAAATTTGTCTCGAAAGCATGCAATTGTTACTCGCGTTGGCGGTTTTGTTCTATACACATGTCTCCAATTCCTTTGAACTTCAACAACATTCTCGGTTTTCCAATGCCACTTTAAAATTGCTTTCCGCTGTTCAAACGATAATCCTAGCTCAGTTTTGTAATGTGAGTCACTTCCGTTTACAGAACATCTTACGATAATATTGGCTTCATTTGTTCATTGTTGATTTACGATAATCTTGGCTTCATTTGTTCATTGTTGATTTACTTGTCACGTAGCAACGCTATCATAATGTAATGTGAGTCACATCTGTTTACAGAACATCATACGATAATCTCGACTTCATTTGTTCATTGTTGATTTACTTGTCACGTAACTACGCTATCATAATGTAATGTGAGTCACATCTGTTTACAGAACATCATACGATAATCTCGGCTTCATTTGTTCATTGTTGATTTACTTGTCACGTAACAACGCTATCATAACGTAATGTGAGTCACATCTGTTTACAGAACATCATACGATAATCTCGGCTTCATTTGTTCATTGTTGATTTACTTGTCACGTAACAACGCTATCATAATGTAATGTGAGTCACATCTGTTTACAGAACATCATACGATAATCTTGGCTTCATTTGTTCATTGTTGATTCACATGTCACGTGGCAATGCTATCATAATGTATGTGAGTCACATCTGTTTACAGAACATCATACTACACATTGCTGTTGTTTTCGGCCCAACTTTGAAATATATTAAATAGATATCTACTGTGAAAGTTTGTATACATTTTTGGCACCCTCAGTATACCTAGAGAGAAGAAATGTTTGCATGTCTGACAATTTGAAGAAAAAGGGCCCATAGTCCCCGACAACTAATTTTTGTCACAAAACACTCGAACTAATGCTGAACTTTTTAGCTGGAATCGACAGCATGTGAGCCAATGTAAGAATATCGTAGTGACTGGTGCGCCCATTTGTATCACTAGGAGCACGGAATGGCTTTCACGAAATGCATGAACCATGAAAAAAGATTTCTCCATTCATCCATCCGTTCGACTAAACTACTCCTTTGTGCTCATAAGGGACCCATGGGCTCTCATTTTGTCGAGAGAAGATGAACATTGGTGGAACAAATTAGCAGAAGCACAAACAAATCATTTAAGTAATATTTTGGCCTTTTTCTTAAGATCTTAATTTCTTTGTGTGGTATTTTACCTCTATTCTCGTGAACAGAGGAATGTTATTTTCATGTGCCTAAAAATACGCGACGGAGGAAACAAGTAGTTCTTTATTAACACTTCAAACTGCAATGTTGCTTGTGGAACCAGGTGTACCCAATGTCAACTTCAGATGTTGCTTCAGAAAAATGCCTCTGTTAAATTTTCGTAATTCTGTCTAACTGCTTGGAAAGGGTAGCTAATGTTCTTACATCCCGGGAAAAGTACGTTTAAATCTCCAACTCTATAGAGTTAAACTATTTAAATCTCCTTTCTTAATTCTACAAATTTTGTGGTACAATGGAATCTTTGAAACGCCGTAGAAGCCCGCAGTTTCGATATATTGTTGATTTGTTTTATTTACGGACGCTCTTTAACATCTCAGGTTCAGCGTCCCATTCAATTCAGGGCGTGAAACGGCCGACAAATTTTGCTCAGAGGCCTCTTTTTTCAGGCATGAGGTTCTTTATCGTGCCGTAAACGTACGACACGGGACCCACGGCTTTACTTCCCTTCTGAAGGAAGCTATACTTAAGGTTTTTACGCCCGAAAAAATTCATCGGTCCTGGCCGGAGCGAACCCTTGATCTTGGGTTTAGAAGTCAAGTATGGTTACCACTACATCACCAGGACCGACGCTGCAGTTTCGAAATACAGCGTGCAGCTCAGAAGAGAAGAAAATTTATGACTTTGTCCCTGCTCATAATATTTCCAACTAAGTGTTCATAACGTACTCTATGCACAGGGTGATAAACTACACCGCAGTAATAAGAGAGATTATAGAGAGGTCTTAGGCAAACAATACGATCTGTCTGTTTATATTTCCAAATTATGACTTTAAATTTCTTTAAGTACCCATACGCCATTGACTAACGGAACTTCCATTCAAAATTATACACCATAAAATAAGGAAAGGAAGTCGTGGAGATTTTTAGCGCTCTTCTTCGTTGCTGAAGCAACTAGATGGTGGACGCTGGTAGTACCTGAAATTATAAATTACGAAAAGAAAGGACGGAAGTGTTCCTGGCCTGAGTTTAGGTACCTCTCCGGCATTTGCCACTTAAGAGAACTGAGAAAAACTTGGGAAAACACTTCAATCAGGGAGGATGGACTTGGCAGGAATCGAACTCCAGGTCTTTTGGTCATATGTTTTAAAGATCTCGGTCATCCGTGTTTGTAGAAGTCGTCAGTATTATTATTATTATTATTATTATTATTATTATTATTATTATTATTATTATTATTATTATTATTATTATTATTATTATTATTATTATTATTATGCGTATATATATTATGTTTTACCATATTTTCATCATATAACATTTTAAAAAGGAATAAAGCTACTCTACACTTAGTTAACATAGCTATTCAGTGGCGCATTATCATTTGATAATTCCGAGTTTTAACAGGTTTTGTGGCACTAAATCTTGAAAATACTGATGATAGATTGTTGAAATTTGGAATTTCTTCCCTCGCGAAAGGCATTCAAAGGGTAAATGTTCACTCCAGTAGGGCCCGGATGTTTATGACACGTCATTTTTTTTTATGTTATTTCCATCACTAATTTAAAATTAGTGAGATTTCATCTAATCTGATGAAATCTAATTAATATTATGTTATTAATTGGTTATATAACTTTTTATATACTTTAATAACATTTTTTCATAATTTTATCATATTTTACTCCCTTTTCATTAATTTGTGTATAGTCGTTTAGGGGATAGATTTGCACACTTTTGAATTGTTGCTTGTAATTTCTCAGAATTTTCTTTCCCTCCTCCATCAAAGCTGCCAAGGCGCTGTTTACAAGTACCATATTAACCGGGAACCTCATAAAGTCATATTTTAGCACAATGTCAACATCTATCACACAATTACAAGAAACTGTGTTAATCTCTGCGATCATCTTCAACTTGTGAAAAATGTGGAAAGTGAGTATTAACAATAAAGTGTTAATGCAAAATTACTGTGTGTGCTGGGTCGGAATGAAGGTTACTCTACATTTGGCAAGATTGAAGGTGAGCGCGATTCAACAGTAATGATTTTACTTCAAATATGCTCCAATAGCTTCCTGAGATGTTAAGTGCAGATACAAACTATTTTATTTGAAAACATTAAAAAGTCTTTGAAATTTATCATAATTCTCTGTGACCTTTCATCATGTAAAATTTACTTAATCGTGTGTAGTAGTGAATGTTATTTCTTGATTGATTAAATACGTTATAAATTTAATAATAAAGATTAATGTTTTATTGTGTTACATTTGTAAAGCATTTATTTAGATTTTAATTTTCAAAAAAATATAACATTTTGAAAATATATCAGAAAATTTAGTTTTAGGTGATATACACTTGCATATTTCTGACAGTTTTATCCAAAACCTACTTATATGTATTTATTTTCAATTTCTTTATTACTATATAAGTCTGCTATTTTTCTTTGTGGACCATATCTTCCTGTCTAAAATTGCTAGACTAACGCCTCTCTACAATCTCTGAAATTACTGTGACGTAGCTGATTTAACATCCGGGATGTACCTACTATAACCGACTGTCAAAATCTGCTTGCCCAAGTCAGCACAATGCTGTGACTCTTGAATGTTTTGGCTCACATGACCCAAAGAATTGCGCACGCTTGACCTCTAATCTGATATGCGTTGAATTCAGTTACCTGTCGCTATTATATACACCACACTAAGATCTTTTCATCTCGCCATAGCAAGAATCCGGGTAATTCACTTCAACGAATATTTGAGACGATGTTTGGAATTATTTCTTACAATATGACGGGTAGTTTGTTTGAAAGAAAGTGATCAACGCCTCTTGCAAGTTTGTTCAGTATAATCCGCTGGTGATGCACAAAGATTGTTTCAAAAGAGATTCCCTGATGTTCAACTTCCAAATCGAAGTTCGATTCGCAGATTGGTAAATAAAATTCGTGAAACGGGAAGTATTCTTGATAATAAGCGTATGTACAGTACACATAGAAGAAGCGTTAGATATCAATGGACATGCTCTGGAAGACTCCCCTAAAAATTACTTTGACGTCTTTCTTAGCAAACGGAAATGTCTTACTTCTCTGTTCGAATAGCTACAAAGCTACTGAGGTTAAAACCTTATAAAATTACCGCAGCCCAAGAGTTTTAATCGGGTGACCCTGCTTTCAGGAGTAAATTTTATGAATGGATTTTGAATAGTGGATGACGGAGGAATTTGCGGATGAATTTTGGTTCCACCTAAGTGGATATGTTCACAAACAGCCATTACTGGAGTTAACCCGCTTTACGAAGTATCCCTGCAAAATATTTTAATAGTGTTTAACGCCCGTTTTTACTACTGAGGCACCACAGACTGTGGACACTGATGATACAAGAGATGAAATGATAAATTAGGAAAGATTTTTTAAGGAAGGAAAAGTCCCAGGCCTAAGTTTAGGGTACCTCCCCGGCATTTGCCATTAATGAGGACTGAGGAAAACCTGGGAAAAACCTCAGTCATGGAGAACGGTCCTGGCGGAATTCTAACCCCAGATCTCCCGCTCCTTAACGAGATCGGCCACCCGTGGTGGCCCCCTGCAAGATCTTGCCATTAGCGGCAAGAAAACAACTCACCCTATATTTTATAAAGAAACGATAGTTACAGGTATACGGGGAATATTTTGCAACCCTTTTTCCATGAATTAACTGTGAGGGATGGTCGGTCCTGATGGGCTGGTGATCTAATAGTAACCATATTTGCTCGTAGGCTCAAGATCGCGTGTTCAATCCCGGCCAGGGGATAAGAGTCCTAAGTATGGCTTCCTTTGAAAGGGAGGTAAAGCTGTGGGTCCGTGTCATAGATTTACAGCACGTTAAAGAACTTCAAGCCTAAAAGAAAAGGCCTCTGAGTAAATTGTATTGGCCGTTTCACTCCCTGAATTGAATGGGACGCGGATGACCTGAGATGTTAAAGATCTTCCGTAAATAAACCAAAAACAACAACACCAGTAGGCTCGCGACCTTCCAACCTGACTCTGCACAGCACATACGATCCATGTCTCCTTGCATGCATTTCATTGAAATATTGTCTTTAGTAACAACATAAGGTCCCCTTGGTCCGCCGATTTAACGCTCTGTGATTTTATCTCTGGGGGCTTTAAAAAAAGCGTACAAGACAAATCTACACACATTATATGAACTGAAAAATAACATTCGTGAAGAAATTTCTTGGGAACTGCAAAGGATAATGGTTCATTTCATAAGAAGATGCCAAAAATGTATGGAAAATGAAGGGAGGCAGTTTCAGCATCTTTTTGCTTGGTAATGGTAGGTATTTAAGTGTTAGAAATAAATACGCGATAATCATAGCTGCGGACTTGACTTCCGTTCACTGCGGCACCAGCTTGAACAGACCTGGCCGTTAGGAAAAATCACTCACAATTGCAACTTAAATCGCACGTGATTGTATGACCAAGAAAGTCATGAAAAGTGCAATTGTGATAGATTTAATACTTAGACAGATGGACACAATAGTTTATTCAAGCTATAATAAAACAAAAAGTAATAAAGTTATTTATATATATAACTTATATATATTGCAATTTCAAGTGTGACTCTTTCTCTGTATTTTATCTTTATCTGCTTTTATTATTAGTGTTAATTTGTTACATTGTTAATAGTGTTTCTTTATTTTTATGTTTCATTAATATTGTTTGCACCTCTGGTGCTGCTTTTAACTGTGCTTATTACGCTTTATTTGCTTTTGTGTGTTTTGCTTTTGCGTGTTTTGCTTTTGACTTCTTTACTATTTATCTATTATTCTTTTAATTTTATTTCTGTGTTTTCTAAAGGACTTTATTATTTATTACATCTTATAGCAATTTCAAGTGTGACTCTTTCTCTGTGTTTTATCTTTATCTGCTTTTATTATTAGTGTTTATATATATATATATATATATATATATATATATATATAAGCTTTTAGCTAATATTATAATTTGCTTTCTAGTCTGGCTCTTTTTCATACTCGTTAATGTTAGTGCAATGGACAGCAGGAAAAGAACGTAAACAGTTGTTTGTTGGCTTTTCATTTTATGTTTCCCAAGTTTATACTCTTTTTGCAGCCGATGCTGTTTTCCAATAAACTTGGCCGAGGTAATTCTCTGATCACAGTGCAGCTTATTGGTTCAAGACAACGTAGGAAAGCTTGCTTTCCTTTGTGCCAGGTTCCGCTTGACTGCACACAGACATGGTTCATTAGCTACCTAAGCTTTGCGTCGTCATGTCATTGTTCCGCTAATCTGAATGTTACGAGCTGATGGCCTCTGCTTTTGGGAACAAAAAGCCCGGATTTGTAATGACATACTTTAATGCCATGTGTTAATGCACAATGCAAAGAAAATATTTACGAGATACAGAGATAGAAATGGTTTCCATAAATGTTATTTTACATGTTTAAAATGTTACTATATCACTACATATTTCACACTATATTACAACGCATTTCAAGTATTTTCCATTCTTGTCTGAAAACGTATTAGATCTCGTAACAGTTGCTAACCACCAGGTATGTCTTCATTATCGTCAAAACTGAAAATGTGGATTTGTGTCGACGCTGCTTTCACAGCAGACCCACATCAGCAATGATTTTGGGTTGGTCTATAGGTTTTCGGTCTAACTATTTTCTAGATATGATAAAGACAAAAACTATATTTCACTTTTCAATATAGTTACCCGTTATTGCATTATACTTTTCACTCTTTGAATTAACATTTCAATCTCCCCCCCCCCCCCAAAGTCAGAAGTCTTGTCTGCAAAATGGGCGTAAACAGCATCCATCACTTCTTCGTCGCACTTAAATTTCCTTCCTCGAAGGTCCTTCTTGAATTCTGAGAAGAGGAAATAGTCGCTAGGAGCTAAATCTGGGCTGTAGGATGAATGGTCGATCTTCTTGAAGCCACATTTCTTCACAGCCTCCTCTGCAACAACAGCTGTGTGCACAGGCGCGTTGTCGTGAAGATTTGATGAAAGCACGTTGTCTTGCAGTAGGTCAGCATAGTACTCCCCATTTACTGTAGTGTTCCTCTCCTTGAAGTCATTGAAGAGTATTCCTTCATGTCCCAAAAGATTGTGGTCACGATCTTCTTGGTTGATTTAGGCGGTGCTTCGCCAGGTTTACGCCATTCCATTGATTCTCTTTTGGACTAGGGATCATAGTAGAGGATCATAGTTTCTTCTCCTGTAACAAAGGTTTGCAGAACTTCTCTCTCGTAACCACGACAGAACTCCAAAAATGCCTGACAACAGATGACTCGTTGCTGCTTTTGGACTGAGGAAAGAAGCCTGGGCACCCATCTTGCACTGGTCTTATTCATGTTTAAATGTTCATGAATGATTCGAAGGACTGTGTGTTTTAGAAAGGCCCAACCTTGCTGCTATTTCTGTAACTTTGAGCCTCCGGTCTTCAATAATTTCTCCTTCCACAAGAGCGATGTTTTCAGGAGTGAACACCTCCAAGGGCCGACCTGCACGCTCTTTGTCTCCAATGCTTTCTCGACCCATTCGAAAGAGTTTTGGCCATTCTTTTAGGGTAAAATATGAAGGGGATACTTCCCCATATACACCTTCCATCACTGTTTAATTTCATTTGGAGTAAATCCTTCTTTTGTGAAGAATTTTATAAAAGCTTGACATTCCATTTAGAAGATATCGCAATCTTCTACACATAGCCTTCTTTATGCAATTATATCTGAACAACTGAACACAGCGGAGCGGAAGTTACAGCTGCAAAACAGGTAACGTATTACACCAGATAAGGGTTTTTTGAAGGCGATAATTCTTATTGTCGAGGCCCGAAACTTATGGACCTACCCTCGTACAATGCTACAAGTTTTCACAGTCTGTAATCACCAGGTAGGCAATCTGAATCAAGGCTGTAATTTTCTATATTAAGCACTTCGAAGCTGTACTGAGAACTTCATGGAAATAATGAGAGTGGGTGTTGTTTCCAATAAAATGTAAGCTGTGCTGTAAAACAACCCCACTGTGTTTAAATTTTCTTACTTTGCATCATCGCTTACTTAATGATGAACTGTTGAGTTCCCTGATAAAAGTATTACTTCGTATAAATAAGCAAAGGTTGCGGCATCTTGCTATGCTTCTCGCGTATAAAATATAATGTACATTACACCAAAACATTTAGAATACTGTTTAAAAAATAATTTCATATGTGCTTCCAATGTAAATGTTGGACATATGTATTTCAGCACTTTAGCATTCATTTCGATAGCGGAAGTAATTAGTTGATTCTAATTATTTTGAAATTACTCGAAAGTGTACGAATTTCTCCGTTTTACTAACTGTGAATTGAAAATTAAACTGGGAATATTTTTTCCAATATGTATATATGCAACTAAATAAGTAAAATATTTGCTGTTATCTATAATTTCTTCATTACATATTTATCAAAAGTTGAACATATATTCCCCAAGAAGCAGCAGAAAAAAAGAGTAGCGCTCAGCGCTCTGTTTATGGCATGTCTGCGCATGGTTCAGCCTTCAGCCTCATTCTGCCATCACCAATCATATCAAGTTCTTCATGGCAGACATACACTGATAGTGGAGCGTTTAAATGCAGGTATTTAGTAACGAAAGCTACCGAATTCGAATTCTACTCATGCATGAATCGTTTTGCTGGTTTATGCAAATAAAAATGATGGTTAGTACTGATAATACAGCTTCCAATTACGAAAGCTTATTTAAGGTATTTATGCCAACACACACAAACATATTTATTTCCAAAATAAATAGGAAAGTAATAATTATTTTTCAATTAAATAGAACATTTATTAATGGATTTATTTTCAAATCAAAGATGAATAATTTACGCTTTTGTGTTTGAGTGTAAATGCCTTAAAAATCAAATGTTGTCCATTAAAAATATATTATTTCTGTTTATTAAACATTAAGTTTACTTGTAATCTCTAGCATATAAACACAAGCGAGGATTCGAACATACATATAGTGCGTCTCAACCTCTGAATATCTACAGATTAAATAGGACGCACTCTGTCACATGTACTCTCAGCGACCGGTCTACTAATTTAATATCACCTTTTGAATAATACATTACCAAATTAAAATATGAAATATCTGCACTGCAATGTTAACACGTGCACTTTGCCTCTCTTTTTTATATTTTAAAGTACTTCGAAATAGAATTTTACAGGTACAGAAAAAGATATCAAATAAATATGACAATATAAAATGCTAAAAGCTTTATTAATAAATAGTGTTAGTCACCTTTAAGTTTCGTCACTTTCTCTGATAATGGTGGGGTTGTTTCCAATCCATCTTCTATTGGCCTGAAGGGACATTTCTTGTTTACGACGAAGACACAATAAAAATAAATAATAATAATAATAATAATAATAATAATAATAATAATAATAATAATAATA